>CM060596.1:39130153-39730153 GCA_030578255.1 Tiaroga cobitis
AGCAAAAGAGAAAGAGAGAGGAGAGTGTGTGTAAGGAGTGTGTGAATGGCCATTTCTCCCTGCTGACACAGCCTCCATCTGCCACTGAGCCGTGCAGAGAGGCACAGCGAGAGAGAGAGAGAGAGAGAGAGAGAGAGAGAGAGAGAGAGAGAAGGAGAAGAGGGAGGGCAAGAGGCAGTGCTGGTGTGATGGAGAAGGAGAGAGAGCGCTCGCGCTCACCTTGGTGTCACCTCTGCTGAGCTGAACGGGATGATGGGATAGGTAGAGACACAAAGACGCTCTGCCCTCTCCAACCCACCCCCCCCACCCCCCACACACACACACACACACACACACACACACACACTCACACCTCTCTTCTCTGTGCTCCATCTCTTTTCTGCTCACTCACACACGCAAAGAGTAACGGCACAATCTGTGATCACTGGAGCTGTGTGAGCCAGATATCGTCTCTGGGGGATTTACACACACAAACAGGTGCACACACGTGCAGAAATATGCACACATACACACCGACCTACACACGCAGTCTCGTGAGATCCCTGTCTTTCTCTTAAAATGCACACACACACACAAACAGACACAAAATAGGGCAAGCAGAGAGATTTTTGACACACTTCTAAACACACACACAGAGAGCCTGAGGGCAGGGTTTGAAATGAGAGGCAGCGTTTTAAAGAGCTCGCTGAATTCCACCTGTGATTAGTGTGGCTGCAGGGCTGATGGATCACGGCGGACACATTTCACTCGCTCGCTGCTTATCTCTCTTTCCCTCCCTCCTTTTTTCTCTCCGCTCTCTTTTCCTTTCTCTCCCACTCCTTCCCTCCCTTTTTTCCTCTCCGTCTCGCTCTCTCTCATCCTGGCTCTGATTTTTCACTTTTCTTCTCTCCTCTGCGCTTTAAATCCTCTCTGTTTGCATCGACATCTACACTAATGCCCCCTCTTTCTCTGTATTTTCTTTCGCCATCTCTCTCGCACTCCGTGTGAGCCAGCAGGGAATGACCTAGCAGCTGGGTCCTCTGGAACAGACCAATAAAATACTAAATATCTCCCTGCACATCACCCACACAACAGACACAATGCCCCCCTTTTCCTTGGACCATCTGCACGCCAAACCATCCGTCCCTCCCCCCTGACACTCAAGACCCTTGTGAGCTGTAAACAATAGCCAGATATGATGGAAAAACGTTCTTGTTGTATCTGTGGCTCTAAACCACCACCCTGATTAGTGACAGACAAATAAATCGATACTTCGCAATTTTGAAATGATCATCACACTGGCCGATAATTAGGTTTTTTCTGTTGTAGTTCCCCCATTGTGTCACTTCTAAAATCTACTTAGTTTTGTGATGGTATAATGTACCTTTTTTTGTTTTTTAAATATTCTTGACTGAATGTTGTGTGAAATAAATCTGAAATTTGCTATCAGTGCTGTCTGAAATACTTGATTCTGATTGGTCATTCAGTAGTCAAATCTTTTGGTATAATGACAGCGAAATTGTCCTAATATTCATAAGATGCTCTAATACTGCGGTGTAGCATTATCTCTACATTAGCTTTGTTTACATGCTCTAATTGTCCTCAATCCGAATTAATCCAATCTGATTTAAGAATCTGAAAGTTCGGTTTATATCCGATTCACAAATCCTTTTACATGTGCACATTCCGAACAAAACCACCCCTTTCAATCCAATCGAAATTTCATTCTTGAAGCCTTTTCAATCCGTTTGAGCCATCAATCCAATTACTAAGGGATTATTTGCGAGCATGTATAAATGTAGCTATTGCGCAGTGGTGCTCATGTGGGTGATCCAGATTCGAGCCTGCATGGCATCATTTCCCAATGCTGTTCCCTTCTTTTGAGCATCAATTTCCCACTATCGCTATAAATAAAAGCGTCAAAAATGCCCGAAATCGCAGAGACCCCTACCACCGCACACGAATCAGCAAACTTTATCGCTTCTATTTCTAAGACTCCATACCCACCTATCTTCCTGTTTTTTTTCTCTGTCTCAGCCTCTCTTTCTGTAATGACCTCCCTGAGGTCCACTATCTCAGCTCTCTCTCCATTTCCAAGAGGTGAGGGAGGTTCTGCGAATGCACACCCAGAGTAATGAGCTCTCCCTGGACACCCAGAATACAAAAAGCCCCTGATATGCTGTGAGAATCTCCCCGGACCACCCTGGATCCAGATCGGCCCGGCTCCGGCACTCTACAGCTCTGAGCTTGGGGCCTGCCATGGGTTCTCTCTAAATACCCCAGGCCAAGGGAAGGGGACCCCTGGATAGCTTGCTATTCCAGGGTTGGGTGTGTGCCTGTGTTTATGTCTAGTAGTGTGAATGAGATAGGTGTGAGAAAGTGTGTGGTTGGTGTGAAAGGTGTGTTTATGAGGGGTCAAATCTCGGTGTGTGAGAGAGTGGGGCAGTTAGATTCAATAGAATCTCTTTAACCTTCGTTGAGGGCCCCCAACCTCCCCAAGAGCCCCTCTAACTGCCCTTAACCGCCCGATTCCTCAGGGAGTTTGGAGGGACGCCCGCCGGCCGACCTCAAAAACACACACCCCCTAATGGCACCTCATACACACACATTTTTACACTCTAAATGGAACATAAACCCTACAGAGTAAAGCATGTAAGCTGTGATGCTGCTTTTTCTGCACACAACACACACAGTGGCTACTGTTCAGTAAGAGTCTTAAGTGTGTGTTTGGATCCACAGCCAGCACGTCAAATCTGTGGCAGTAAAGCAAAGCCACTCCTTTTTATATTTGCCCTTCAAAAAAAGACATAAATAATGGCCTGTGTGTGTGTGCTCCCTTGAGGTGCGCATCCTGTGCTGAACACACACAGCGAGAGAAGGAGAGATGGAGAGAAGATGAGCACAGAGCAAAATGAAGGAAGAGCAGGGGAAAAAAAGAGGTGGGGAGAGGAATGAGAGGGCTCACACACACACACACACACACACACACTCCCTCTGCGTGCAACTGCGGTGTAAATGTCATCATGTACACAGTTTATCCTCTGTGTGAGCGAGAGGTGCAGATGAAGGGAGAGAGCAAGAGAGAGGAACGAGCGAGCCCACTGCAGAGAGGTAGATGGGAGCACACAACCTCTTCTGCTGTTTGTTCATTAGTATTCCACCACTCACTCCTTTAGATCCGTCCTTACGCCGCTTTTAGCATCAGCACGGGAAAACACACATACACACACACGCACAAACACATACACCAGCACTAGAAAGAGATTAGCTATGTTCTGTATTTTGCCCATCCACCAAACCATCTCAAACTCTTGTCGCTTCAAACGCAAAGAAAATACTTCACATTCGCGAGACAATAAATCCTACACGCTGTTTACGGAAATAAGTTCACCCAGACTAATTACATGACGTAATGGGATCAAGTCTAGACATTTTGACGGATGCTGATTTGTAGAATCACTTTAGTGAGAAGATATTAGAGTTGGGGTCTTAATTTTTTGCTATTGCTTTTGAGTGGCCTTGGTCTGGGTCTCAGCTTATGGTCAGACAAGACAGTAGTCTGTCTCCTATGTACTTAAAGGCTTTACCAGAATTTACAAGAATTCTAAGGCAATTTCGACAAATGCTGTACAGTCTGATGTCCCATGGCTCTTTAAAAAGCATTACAGGTGCACATGCCCGATTTTTAGATTCTGGAAACTATTAGTTTTGTCATATAAACTAGTAGAGTGACAACCTAATTTAAGTTAAAACCTCTTACTAGCATTTTTAATTATTTGTATACATTTTGACGATTATTTAATGTCATTGCTAAAATTAAAAAAATTTCACTCTAATGAAGGTTTTACATTTAGACATGTCTGAATTCTTTATATCATGTTTTCAAAAATCACAAACCTCATAATATGAATGGAAAATAAACAAGTAAACATAATAAGAACATTATATTAACTAAAACAAAATATTTAGTTTGACCTCCTAAATTTGACTATTTATTTTCTAACTACCAACCTCCACAACCATTTACTGAAAAGGAAAAAATATATTCATGGGAAGTCCCAGATATTACCTAAGCTATAAAAAGTTTTTTTTTTTTTTTATTAATTTTTTCTATTCCAGTTGAATGGATGGTCTTTGTCAGAATCTAGGCCTCAAGGTTCCCATTCTTGACTGGACTGGAGGCAAACTCTAGAAGGCATTTTATGTTAAATATTGTCTGATGATTTCCATTGTGTATTGTTTGTAAAATAAAAAAGTTGTGGCATCTAAATAAAGCATTTCAACTTTTTCGAGTGAATGGCTTGAAAGCGTTTAAAAATGACATTTCATGGAATGTCAAGGAATAAGCTGTTTCAAGGGAGACAATGAGACAGTGGTTTCAGCGAATGGTCATTTACCCACTGAGGAGGTAAGAAAATTACTAAAAATCAAATACTTTTCACTTAACTGTTGCTTGCTTAATGGCATAAGTGGCTGCATGGAGCCTGAAGGTGACTGCTCTTAAAAACTTACTTTACTGCTTGGAAGTAACCAGCAGTGGCGATAAAGCCCTTGTCATTTTATACCGAGCTGCTCTGAAAAGCCCCAAGGCTTTGTGTCCGTTTTAATTCTCAGATTCGCTTTGTGTGTCGGCTTTTCAACAGTAGGTGTTATGGAACATCAGGATACCCAAAGTTTGGATAGGTTGGTCTTAAGTTATCTGCAAACCAAAAACATGGTAACCACGTTGACACGCCTACATGGTGCCACAGTGTTTAGCTGAACCACAATCAACACATAGTCTTACGGTTGGGATCGGCAACTTAAAACATTTTTGTTGTTGAAGCAAAATGTGCGGATTCTTGCGGAGCATTGGCGAGATATTGCTTCAGATTTGAGCACTGCCTGCTGTGGCTGTGTCAGTTTAGCCAGTGCACTATTTGTCAGTTTGTTGTAGGTGTAGTGTATTGTAGCGATTCTGATGTGGATAGGGAGGTATTATTGGATGGATCTCCACGGTAACAGGGCAGGTGAAACTCAATCGGAGTCTCTGAATGTCGCTCACTTAGATGGCCACCCGCTGATCCTGACCTTCTGGATGTTTTTCCCTTCTCCTTTTCTCTCTCTCTCCCCCTCCCGCTCTCTCAGCCCTGTCTTCTAACTCCTCTATTTTATGTATTCATTTATCTATGTTTTTAGTTGTGATGGATACTAGAGTGAATACATGTTCTGATACTGTTATTTTGGTTCTGTTATTTTTGGCTTATGTTGTCATTGTGCTGCCATTTTAAAGCACAACGACATCAGCAAATGAATAGCATCTATCCACTTTTTAACCTGCATAAAAGCATGTGTTTTATGTGTGTAGGTGTATGGAGCCATAGATGAAGACACACTTTTGCAAGTGGGGGGCCTGGCTAAGACAAGATAACAGGAGATAGATTATGTTTATGATATGTACTCTGAACATTAACTGCCTCATCTAACTGACTCGTTCTTTCTCTCTATGGAAGATTCAGCATTTATTGCTGTACCCTCCAGTACAGTCAGAATCATCATGGCCCCATACCCTGGCCAGGGCATAATATGTAAGACAAGGAGGAACAGTAAAATTGCAAGCGGCAAACAGAGGGACAGAAAAAACAAAAGGGACCAATAACAGACACTTGAGGCACCCCATTTCTCATTCGCTGTGTGTGCACATATGTGTGTGTGTGTCCAGCATTTTGCACTGAGGTTATAACTCTCACGAGGGATCTGAAGGGCCCAGTAGAGTTCAGGCAGGAGTCCATTACACCTTTCACACACAAATGTACAAAATCAAGCAGACCTGCATTATTTGTATCAAACAACTGGTATGTTTTGCCTCTGACGCACAAGTACAGACACAATCCTACTGCGCAGCACCAGCAATGAAAACAGACCCCTCTACCATGATTCCTGTTCAAGATCCAGCAGGAAGTATGAGCTATGAGCCGTCCCCAGGGACGCAGGAGAGAGAAAGAGAGAGGCCAGGAGCCTGACACTGCCTGGCCAAGATCTAGGCTCAAACACACTCTCTTGCCTCTTTTTTTTCTTTCACCACCCTCTTTTGTCTTCCTTTGCTTTCATTTTTCATTCTTTCTTTACTCGAAATAAAGAGTAGTGGGTTACACTGAACATACTCGTATCCACTTTGTGCAGAGAAATGCCATTTCCTCTGCTTTATTATTCTCTTTCCCCCTCTGTGGGAGGCTGGGAGGAAAGTTTGCTTTGAAGAGAGAGGGTTTAACATGTGCACTAATAAATAGCTGGTTTGCCCCTGGGCAAGATTGCAAGAGCTCAGTTCTCTCTCTTTTCTATATAGTCTCCAGCATTTTCAGTGACTACAACTTATAACCTCTATTTCAGAAAGAAAAGGATAGAGGAGCGTGTTTTTCCTCGATATGTCCTGACAGACCTGATTTTACCCTTCAATTTCAACTCTCCAAAGAGACTGGTTGATATTCTCTCCATCCATAAACTTTTGTAATTCCCTCTGGGTACTCAGTGTTTTGTTTTGTTCCGTCCTCTCTTTTTTCATGAGAAAGTAAAGTTCTTCCTTATAACTGATACTCTTGCATGGCTTCAGTATGCTTTTGTTTAGTTTCTAATATCAGTTAACACTTCGTATATTAGTTTTAATGCATTTGGCAGACACTTCTATCCTGAGCAACTTCATTTACATTTTATCATTTGATTAATTTGATCAGTTCATGAATCAAACCGATGACATTGGTGTTGTCGAGCTCTCTGAGCAACAGGAACACTATCTTCACAATGCTTGTTCTAATATTCTAAAGAAAAAAAATCTAATCTATTAAACATTATAACTGAATTTATAACGTTGTTTAAAATTACAAATTGCTAATCAAATTAAGTCATAATGCCTATATCAATATTTGCTGAGAAAAGTTCAAATAAATCAAACATGTTACATTATTGTGGTAGAACAGTAAACCAAAACCACTGAATAATAAACGTTTCAAAAAGTGGATTTATGAGCCTATCACTGACCTACAGTCCACAGCAATTAAGCTTTTAAGATGCTGTTATTTTTTTAAGTAAAACATTTTTAGCGTCCAGTGTTTAGTATTATTTGTATACTACTATAGTACTTATTAATATTTTGAAATAGCTTTTAATTTTATTATATCCTGTTTTCATAATTATAGTTTTAGTAATCTTGTTATGTGCTTTGTTGATTTTAATTAATTTCACTTTTAATTTTCGTAATTGTAGTACTTATATTTTGTCTTATTTCAGGTAATTGCCAAGGCAATATTTCTCAATTTTTGATTTTCATCTAATATTTATATTTTATTTTATTTCATTTCTTTTTCACTTTATTTCAATTACCCAAAATGATTTTTAATAGTCTTAGTTAACAATAACAACACTGTTGTATCACAACACTGACGCATCTCTTCTCCATATTTGCGTTCCATTCAGCTGATATTGTAAGTGAGACCGGTGCTATATCCATTGCTGCCTGCACTCAGTAAATGTGCTTTGATGAGGCACATTGCCTGCAAGTCAAAGGCCATAATTAAATGTGTCAATTCCTTAACCGCCTTATTTTTTTTAATTAATTGTAGTAAATGAAGGTGTTGACAACCTAAAAACAACAAGCACATTTTCTAACTTTTCTAGGGCAATGCCTAAGCATTAAAATGACATGCAAGGGGCTGCCTTTATACAGGAATGTTAGCGTGATTCATGCTGAAATCCTGGCCTGTCTGGCCTTCACTAAACGAGCAGAGCCGCTGAGCACGGATGACCCTTCACGCCTTCCTACAATTCCCAGAAATCAATGCTCGGATGGAGCTTCCATTACCATTATTGATGGCTGAGACGGTGGCAGTGACTGCTGCCAATGTGAGAGGCCGCAATGATGTGTAGCTGAGAGCCCGTCCTTGTCTCGCTGTCTTTGTCTGCCAATTTCCTGTCTATCTCTCTCTGTTTTTCCCTATCCCATTCTCTCCTTCTTGCCATCCATATATTTCTTTCCATATATATTGCTTCCTTTGGAGTGTGAATGGAACGCTTTTCTAATAAAAGTCATCTGTAAGCCACGACATACACACATCTGAGGAAGCACTTGGTCTACACACAGCTGCATGTTCACCTGAGGCAGCTGCAGTACGTTTCTCAGTCTTTAAGCACTCCAGAACTCAAACTCTACATTGTCACTTGTTAGTGGTAGAGACATAGAGAATGAGAGGGAGGAGGAGACAGCGAGAAAGTGGAAAGAAATGTCCTTGTATTTCTGTCACTCTCTGAAACCACCAGGGAGCTGGGGAATGAAACGATGCAGCCGAGCAGAGAGCCCTGAGAGGCTGCCGCCCGCCTAGCATCACCGCTAACACCGCGACCAGCACCCGCGCTACCAATTAGCCTGAGCCCACACAGGGAGAGAGAGAAACTGGCTGATTTGTTTGTTCCAAAGCACAAACTCTCTTCACCGCAGCGGTTCGTTCAAGAGATTCGGCTGTGAAAATAAATTGCCAAATTAAAGATCTTTACGAATACAAAAAAAAACAAAAACAAAGCACGCTTAAGAAATGTCAACCTAACAATTGCCTTTGGAGAGCTTTGTTTCAGCTAATTGGGAGGGAGAAGGGTGAAAAGAGAAGCTCACATCCTAAGAACGAAATTAAATTAGGTTTAAATCAGCTGGATCTGTGTTCACCCTTTTCGGTTACAGCGTCCAATTACACGAAACAAACACAGAGGTGCATAACCGTGACAAATGACTTCAAAACTGGAAAACTGGTCTTGCAACAAATGCAAAGTCACAGAAGGAAGGTTTTAAAAAATAAAGAAAAAGGGATGACAACTGGCTATTAAGCATTATAGTACGAATACTCACTAAGTGGGAGTGTCCTCAGCTGTGTGACATCACTGCTTGTCCACCTGTAGCAGACCAGAGAGAAAAAAAGACAGAGAGAGAAGTGTTTTAATGGCACATTTGGTCACTAAACAGAAACAAAACTGCCCTAAATAAGACTTAATAAGCAGCTTGGCCCCAAGGGGAAAAGTCTACGGCAACAGGTTTAAGTTTTGTGGCTAGAGAAATACAGTGTTTACACCCAACCTGTGGCTGCCAATGGTTTTAACTAAGAAAAACACATGCATACATACACAAAGACACTGACAACCACTTTTCACAAGCCCACACACGCAAAGCAAAAACACATGAATGTGTGAATGCTCACACACGCTCCTGGTTCCGTCTTTTTCCTGCTAAACCTGTTGGAATTAGAGCAAGGCTTTAAAACCCAGGGTGTGTGGGACAATTTTCCAAGCACACACACTGTCTCGTACAGAAAACCAGCCTGCTCCAGTTTTCTCACAGCATTTGTGTGCATTTCTCTCTGTTTGTGTGTGTGCGCTTAAGAATTATCAGGAACATCACAGCACCGAGACACAAAGGTGAAACAGACACACAAATCAGATTCGGTTTCCAATCTCCTCGATCTGCACAGATAACAAGTTGCACATACACACGCTGCTCAGAAACAAACGCCATATGCACAAGGAGAAAAAAAAGCTAAAACAAATTACTACCACAAACGAACAGCAGACACACTCAGAGTAATCTGTGGCCGGGCAGTTAGTTCCTCTTTTTAGTTCTTTAAAACATTTCCATCTGGGCAGAGTTAGAAGTCTGGAAGAGTTTACCACTGTTTGCTACACACTGAACCCGGCTGTGACTGACAGCATCCACGCGTCAATCAAAATCTGACTCATCCGTCCACGGTGGAGGCGCTCCATCGCCGCAGTGACCAAGGACACGTGCGCCGTTAGAGCTGATGTCACGGGGGGGAGTTCAGTCGTAATGACAGCTCAGAGAGACGAAGACTGAGATAATGGCGAGAACACTGGTGGGGTTGATCATTTTCTAGATGATACGTACAGCCTGATCATTATTACAAGAACACGGCGCTACAGCAAACAAAGGCCGGAATGTGTGTGTAGTGACGCACTCTACGAGTGCTGAGCTCTCCCCAAACATCTTCATCCATCCTGAGGACCAGCTAATCAAAAACGTCTTGACGCTACATTTTTTTTTTATTGACTTGCCTAGGGGGAGGAATTTAGATGAAATGATAACGCACCCCCTTCGGATAGACTGCAAACTGTGCGCAGCTGTGAGGATGGTGTGCGAGTAGAAAAGACGGGAGTGAGGTTTTTTTTTCTTTTCTTTTTTTTTTCTTTCTTCTCCAGGTTGATACTTCCTGACGGAGAAGCCGGTCCTTTAGGGAGCACCTTGCCACGACTGCAGACGTTTAGCTCCAACCCTTCAGAGAAACACAGGCAAGTCCCAACAATCTATCTCCCGTGGAATCGTCTCACCAGTCCAGTTTCAGGAAACTGATCCCTAAATAGAAGTGATTCATCTTTTTTCATACAATATGAGCACACACAGCACAAAGAGACTTCTCTTTCCTTTTCTCTCGCTTTCTCATCTCTTTCTTGCTCTCTCCCTCTCTTTGCTCTGTATGATTCAGTGTGGCTGCAGGGCAGAGTCTTTTATTGCTGTATTATGCCCAGCTGAAAGCTGACAAAATGGAATCTGTGTGTAAGTTCTGTGACTGGGAAAAAAACAGCCTTGGACCAGATCTCTTTCTCCAGATCTCTTTCTCTCTTGTTGATAATCTTATTCTTTCATCATTAGGAATGAGGATTCTCCAGGAGACAGTATCGAGTAAAGAATGGAAGAGAAAAAAAGATGAATACAGACGAAAAAAGACATGGCCATCCAGAGGGCGAAAAAAAATCCTCATACCTGGAAACACTTCCTCAAAAATGGCCACCAGACAATTAGCTCCATCTGAGAGAGAGGAGGGGGTGGGCTAAAACTTAAACTGCCCACACTGGAGGTCATCACTCACACGCTAATGGAAGAACCGTGCTACACACACACACATATAGGCTAGAGTCGCTCTCTCTCTCTCAAACACACAAGGACACAGCAATCGTCTTTGAACGGACTGCTAAACACTGTGGTAATTTCGCTTTACATTTGTGGTAAAAGTTCATCTGTGCAGAACACAGCAACTCGTGACAATAAGGCTAAATTAATATTCAACCCATTTCCTATCCTCGCTTTCCTTCACCTTTGAAGTCTGGTGGAAATGAAGACCAGATGGAAGCAAAAGGAAGAACAAGAGTGAGCAAAAGAGAGAGAAAAAACACTCATGTGTCTCCACATGGAATGGAGCGCTTTTTAAACAAAGGTACAACATGTGGGAAAGTTTCTGAAGCTCTGCATCGCGAGACACGGCAGGAACAGAAAACAAGTTTTAGGCACTCCCAGATACGAAAACAAACAAACTAATGGGAAAATGATCAGAGGCTTTACTTTAGGTTAGCCTACAAGTGAAATGCTGTAAAATGTGTGCAAATTGCAAAGCCTTACAAGAGCTTTTGAGAGCATTCACTTAAAAGGTTTATTCACTAGTCAGTCAAAGGAATCTCACGACGGTGCATGTCGTGTTTCGAAATGTTTCTCGTTAGTTGAGATGCCTCATGCACACACATTTAATAATCTTTATGATGATATGACAAAGTCATAACTGCAGCATGTTAAAGGAACTATAGTTACATAACCCATTTTGTCTCTTAAGTTTACATAAGTATACATACTCTTAAGTTTACTTAAATACTAAAGGTGTTTAAAAAAAACAAAACCCAATAAAAAGAGGAGATAGATAGATAGATACAATCATAAAATATTTTAATACTGAATTTACAGAAATTATTACTGTTCTTTTCATCTGGTCATCTTTTGTGATAGTTGTATCCCAAATATAGTCAGGCCCTCAATTGTCCACCAGAGTGGCAATTGGCAAAGCAGGATCACAGCATAGCCAATATGGAAGAGAACTCAAATATGCAAAGCATGCTGAGAAAACAAATAACATAGAACTTATAGAACCTAGAAGACTAAAGCAAGCCAGACTACAGGAGTTTTTAAATCTTAACTGACTGTGACCCTTAGGTTACAACTATAAGGTTACATACTAGGGGTGTAATGGTTCTCGGTAAAAAAAATGCCTAAAACAGACAGACAGAGTTAGGCTAACGTATGTTAATGTCGATCGATAAGCATTCTGGCTTCCCCTAAACCTTGTTCAATGCAAGTGCCGTATGCTCTATGCAGTCATTTACTCCGTCATAACCCCGGTTTGGATAGTGCGCGAGCGCAGGTGAGACCTCAACAGCACAAGTTGCTATCGGTGTTAAACTAAACTCATTTAAGCCTTGTCAAATTAAACATTCCAGAGCAAGACGATGCGAATGAGAACTTGCGCGCTTGCTGTGAGAAAATTTGTGTGCGCACTCATCTGAACTACGCATCTCAGACAGCGTGCAAATATTGAGTTCTCTTTCAAATCTTGCGCTTGAAAGAGAACTCAATATTGTCTTGGTGAGTATCCTAGCAAACATAGTAGGTTATTTTTTAAGTTTTTGTAAACAGTCGAGAAAGACAACGCATGTGTACAGTATCAGTGTACTGGATCCGTGCATTAAGTCTTAAAGTTCTAATATTCCTGCTGTCTTTGATGTTAATCAAACAACAGAAGACAAGGAAATCCCTCACTGCTCTTATCTTTATTTATACAGTGAAGATTTTTGCAATATTGTTTTACATTAGATTGCTTTAAATTGTTGAATTGAAAAACCTTTTGTGTATCTTTGCTCTATTCTATTTATTTGTGCTGTTGCTTGTAGTTTGATTATTTGTTCTTATTTTCTTTTTATTTGACAGTAGACCTTTTTTACCTAAACATAGCACATACCGAACCGTAGTGAAACCCTTAAAACGTGACTCTTAAACCGTTACATATGAACCAACCATTAAACCCTTTTTACATACAGTCATTGATTCTTGTGGAGGCAACATATGGCATTACGAACTAAGGCAAATATTTGTGTAAATTCAGTTATTATTTTGTCTTGTGGAATCTATCTGGGAAATGCATTTTTATTATCTCTCTTATTTTTTTAGAGATAAATATCTTGAAAAGAATAAGTACAGTAGAACACTAAACAGTATCGGCCTAATACTAAATATAACTTGTTACATTTTGATAAACCACAAAGAGACAGTGAGACTCTGTAAACTTAATAGTGTCTAAATATCATTGTAATAAACTCTTTAAGGCCACTTTGTATCAAGCATAGCATACTAATACTGACATAATACCACCAATTCAAAAAACAAAGATAACAGCCATACGTGACCATTTTATTTAAACAACATGTACCCTAATTGAGGGTCCTGAACAATAACACTGGCAGTCAAAAGCAGCCGATCACAGATTAAACGCTGTCCGAGAATTAAGTTAAGCGCCAAAGAACGCAAAGCAGCAGAATACCGTGTAATCAAACAGGCCTTGAGATTTCTCTGTGTGAAGGTCAATCCCGCTGCCTATGCAGCTGTCACGCCTTCCTCTCAAACACACGCACACATATGAAGAAACACACTGACACACACAAACTAACCAGATAGTCATCTATCATCGCTAAGCTCAACACACCCAACATGAAAGCTCTAGCCAGCAACCTGAAATCAATCCAGTGAAGAAGTAGCAATGACAAAAATCCCTGCCTTTTTTAAAGAATATAAAACATGTTTCTAACAAATATTACAATATATTATGAACAGTAGCATGATGCAACTTGGTATTAAGCAGTATACCGAGAAAGGTGATCAGTGTTGATACCAGGTTGGCTCATGGCAATACAGTAGTGTAGAACCCCACTACACATTTAAGCAAGTTTAAAGCATTCAAGCACAAAAAGGCGCAAAAAAGAACTACATTCGGAACTTGGCAACTTGTTTTCTGTGCGCGCACATAGAGCCGCGCAGACAGCACGCAAACACTGAATTCAGATCACTTTTCCGTCTTTTTGAGCTTGAATAGACAAATACATGTCAAAATGCCTGTCTTGGTGAGTATCCTTAAAAAATTGTTTATGTTTTAACTGAACGTAAACAACTGAGAATTAAAACGGAAGCGTATTATTATATTGGATCGGTGCATTAGGTCTTAAAGTGACAGCAGCCTAATATACCTGCTGTCTTCTATGTCAATATGTTAATCAAACAACAAAAGAGAAAGAGAAACTCACTTTTGTAGCATTAACAAAGATTCATTATATTTCATTTTTACCCTATTATTGTTACCTGAAAAACAAAGCACGGTTTGCTTCATTTGTATTTGTTCTATTGAAATTTAACTATGCTTATTTTTTCACAAACATTAACTATGTTTATTATTTTCTATGCAGATGCACTCCCCTACAAAATCTAAAAAGGTTAATTTGTTCCAAATAGAGGCATTCAAGTCATCTGGTTAAAGTCATATCCCAATAGCAATATCACAATGTCATTTTTTTCCAATATTGTGCAGCCCTATAGTATTGAGCAGTGTTGGGGTAGTTACTCAAAAAAAGTAATTAGTCACTAGTTACTTCTATAAATTGTAATGAGATTACTTTACTAGTTACTGCGTTTGAAAGGTAACTTCACTACTTATTACTTTACTTTCCCGTTTCTTAATTTACCGTGATACATGGACAAACATCATAGCCCTATCATCACTTAGCCTGTCTGCATAGTGTTTATTGTAAATCTATACAAAATGGCATGAAAGAACAATATCCCTGTCTGCACAAAGTTTCAAAACACAGGCTTTGGGAAACATGAGATTAAACGAATAAAACTCTTCTCCTGAGAACAAAACGAGCTTTTTATTCTACTCATGGCAATAAAAACAAAAAATGAAGTGGTCAATGAAAAATAATAAAACAAAGGTCACTTTATCCCATAAAATTCTTAATCTTAATTTAAAGTGCATTTTTATAAACCTGGGCGATTACTAGTCGACAGGGGAAGCATGTCTTCTACAATGAACCCTGCAACAAGCCTGTTCATCTCGTTTTGTGTTACAAGACTTGAGAAAAGCGAGCCTTGTTTATACTCGACGCGTCCGCACTAGCGCGAAGGTGCGCGCGGCAAAAATGGTCATTTTGGTGTGGGTGGTCGTGCGCGTTGGGTGCGCAAGACCCCATTTCGCTTGGCAAAGTGCACAGCTTTTTTGTAACAGCGCGCGCGGCGCCGCATCCGAGGATGAACTAGCCTAGAAATCTAGACGCACCCTAGTGGCAGCAAAAATTATTTTGCAGCCAGTGTGGTCTAGCAACTCTCCGTTGGCTTTCGAAGTGGAAAAACCAAACTCTGGTCAGGCCAATCACATCGTGTATAGAGTTGGTGGGGGGGCTTAACACAATGACGGCAGAGTTGTGACGGTTCTGCGCCGTGATTTCCATAGGTGACTTCCCTGCTACTTGAAAACAAACAAGATGCTGCTGGCGAACAGCGGTCTTTCGATTCGGCTTTGGCCGCGACTCTGGATGACTTGGTTAAGAGAACGTCACTTAAGTCATTCTTAAAAAAGGAAGATGTGTTCGGAGTTTTGACGACCGGATACGGCAAAAGTTTAATATATCAATAGCTCCGCTGGTGGGAAAACGCATGGGACTCACTCAGCCACAGCCATTCGTTGCTCTGGTTGGTTAGCGCTATCCTATGGCGTGCAGAGGGATATTGAAAGACAACCGTTTATCCCGCCCCTCGGATTGAGGTATGCCAATTGTGAGTTCCCAGACCTACCTAACATCTTGATGTAGGTCTGGCTTGCCAGGCTAAGGATGAACGACTTCAAGCCGAATCTGCCCGAGCATGTACGTCTCACCGCACCGGCACACAGTTTGCGCGTCTAAATCATTTGCTTATGTTTACAAAATGAGCCTAAGATCAATGTTTTATAAAATGTCCACGAAACTTATGAAATGTTTAGTGAAATGAGAAAATATTTAAGAGAGTTCTATAGCCTAGCCAACACATGTTTTTATATCCACATATTTTGTTCTAATGTCACAAGTAATAATCTTAGGGTTTACTAGAGTGCATTTAACACGAATATTTTTGTCCTTTCGAGCAATAAACTGAAAGTAATGTGAATATCGCCACTGGCCGAAACACCCTGTCTCCGTCTTCATTTCCCTCTCTCCTTCGCACGCAGTTATGTCACTCAAATCGATCTCTATGACAACGGTGCGCAGGCACCACTAAACAGAACTTTACACACAGGCAAACACGGCTTGGGGAACGCAGGAAAGCGCGTTCCTATAGTAGCCTATAGTAAAGTAGCGTAATTACCAATATTTTTAGTGTAATGCGTTACTTTACTTCGTTACTTAAAAAAGTAATATCGTTACTGTAATCCGTTACTTTGTAACTCATTACCCCCAACACTGGTATTGAGGTATGGTGTTTGGATGTTTAGACAAATGGCAAGTTGAGCATGTAGAGGTCTGTTGGGCGTGTAGTGTTGGTTATGGTGGTGTTGGGATCTTCAGTCGCGTGTTCAGCTAAATTGTGTTGGGTTGTGTGGCGGCATGTTAAGCCAACACTACAGTGTTGTTGTAGTGGGTTAAGTTGTTGTGCTGTGTCATGGTGCTTTGCTAATTGTGTAGTGTTGGCTTGTGGTGGTTTTTGGAGCAGGGTTTTAGGATGTTCACTCAAACAGTGTGTTGAGCTGTTGCGGTGGGTCATCAAGTATGGTGTTGAGCAGTTGTGTTACACAATGTTGGGGGTTTGAGCACTATTGTTGAAGTGTTTGGATGTTCAGTCAAGTGTCATGTTGGTCTTGTGTCGAGTCACCTGTTGTTGGTGGGTTGGGCTAAAGTGCTGGGTCATGCAGTGGTCTATTGGGTGTGCAGTGTTGGGTTAAGGTGGTGTGTTGAACTTTGTGTTGCTAATGCTATGTTCAGTGCCATATTGAGGTGTTGTGTTGGATCATCTGGTGGCAGGTTGGGCAGTAATGTTGGGCAGTAATGTTGGGCAATGGTTGTGTGTTGAGCTGTAGTATTAAGTTTGTGTGGTGTTTTGTGTATTGAGTGGTCTATTTTGCATCATCTGGTAGCATGTTCAGCTGTAGTGTTGTGTTGAGTTAAAGTTTTGGTTCGTGTGGTGGTTTGTAGGCCTGCGTGTAGTGTTGGGTTATGGTGGTGCACTGATGTTCAGTCAAGTGGCATTTTGAAGTGATGTGTTGGACCTGTAATGTTGGGTTAAGGTAGTGTGTTGAGCTGTAGTATTAAGTTGTGTGATGGTTTGTTGAGATATGTTATTCGGATGTTCAGTGGCGTGTTGAGTTGGTCTGTTGGGGTTTAGTGGTGTTATGAGCAGTTGTGTTGGGCTTTAAATTTGAAGTCAAGGTGATGGCTGAATAAGATGACTGAAGGAAGTGGAGATGAGCTCTAGACTAAATGCATTGTTTTCATGAAAGATGCTGTTGCTCCTGCTGCACGCTTAAATTAGCTGGCAGTGTTTGGATTACACCAGGGAGCTCTCACACAGGATTTATTCTAGCCTGCAGGAGCAAAGGATATTTCCATCTCTACACACACACACAGATGCACAGTCACCCGTATGTGTGTAGCCTACACAGACACACACACACTAAGAGACACTCAGATAAAACCCTAAGAGCACAAAACAAGGCTTTTGGTTACGAAGGTGCTCACACACACAGAGCGTGGTCAAATAAGGATGCACTGCTCACTCTACCATTCATTTAATCCTTCGCCCTAGAATGTGTCCATATGATCCTCTGCCAACAGAACACACATGTACAGATATACTTCCACACAATAATACTCACTAACACTTGAAGGACTCAACAAGAGGCTCTTCATGGCCTCCGGATCAGGCTTCTCCTATAGTGCTATTGCCAAGTTTACAGACTGCTCATATTACAGACGGGTTTCACAGCTTTCTACCCATCTAACAGAGATAAGAGAGATAGAAACTGAGAGAAAGAGAGAGCCAATGCAGTGTTTTTCCTCTCATTTTGCGTGCCATGTGAAATAACCACACCACAGGCTGTTTCACTGAACAATCTGATGACACAAACACTCTTTCGCTACCTAAACAACCTGCAGTCCTTAACCTGATCTCTTTACATGATTACATTATTTAAACAAAGAATTGCCCGTCCGTCCCAACCTTAAACAAAGCAGCCTCAGCCTAATTTCTAATGACTGAGACAGACGCCCCCCCTCAAAACACACACGCACACACATTTGTTGCGGGTCGGTGAGCATGAGGCCTGCTGAAGCGCCTAATCCCACGTCTGTAGACTCCAGGAACACACCACGATGCACCTTCAAGCGAACGCAGATTAGAACCCTTAATCCAGCTCTCTCAATCTGGAGATCTTTTTATAAAACCTCGCAGCTAATCCAACAGAGGTTTGTTTACTGTTCAAGACCTAGTTTAACCCAGGCTACATTATTTTACTAAAGAAAATACCTTTACTTGGTGTTTCATGTCAGGGTTAAATAGCTGGTATCACCCACTAAACTGCTCTATTAACCATAATTCTGCAAAAAAATGTTGTAAGAGATCAAAAAAAGCTTACATAAAATGTGAGAGCAAGCAACTTAACACAAAACAAAAAGGGCTCCGGGATCCAAAGTACATTACGCTGTCAGCTGAAATGATTCTATTTTCAAACCTTTTTCTGTCTCTCTGTCTCCATCTCATCCCTGTCATTTCGTGGGCCTTTCTGCGCAAATTAAAAATTTAGAAATTCTTGCTGTGCCGAGGTGCTCTTTGCCAGCGCAGCTAAAATGAAAAGGCTTTGTGGTGGCAGTGACCAGATTTTAAATGCAGCGAGATCAATAAATAAGAGGGGGCTGCTTGAGCACAATCTCTGAATGTCTTTGAGTGTGTATGTGTGTGAGGGTCAAATACTGCATGTCCTGCAGTCAGCTGTCACAGTGCAGTAGATTCTCTCCCATCCCACAGCTCTCGCCAAATCCCACCAAGCCTCCCTTTTGCCCTCTCCCACAAGAGGAGCATCATTCCTCCCATTCCTGAAATCTTGGCTATTTCTACTCTGGATGCAAATATAGCGATAAGCACTAGAACAAATAGGCCAAACTACTGGCATTTCAAACACGGGCTCCATTATCTCAGCAGGGGGACTGGAGCGCCGCAGCGGCAACCCACGGCACAGGCGACATGACAGTCTCCTGGAGGGCAAACAACACCGGAGACACAAGCAGCGCGGGGTGGAAAAAACAGCCCTCATCTCTCCAGAATACTCCTCTGCTCGGAATCACTAATGCACTCAACCCCTCATTGAGGAGCTGAAAGAGATAGAAAGAAAGGGGGGGGGGGGGGGTAGATGGAAAGCAGAACAACATGCGTACAGAAAGGTTTCAGAATGACGACCTTCAGGTGTCGAGCATGAGATCGGCTTCGATGATTAACAGCAGAATATGGAGACGCTGGTGGAAAGATACACACGTATTCTGAGCGTACACTTCCCGAAGCTTAATTCCTTACTAGGAAGTTACAGCAAAGGAGATTTTTCTTTATCAAGTCTCAATACGAAGCCTTTCTTGAGGGAAAAATCAACCCTTTCACCTTGTCTGTGAAAAACAAGCGCTCAGACAGCCCAACAAAAATAACCTTGAGTTTCATCAGGGATATTCTCACATTGAATGATAAACAGAGGCCCGAGGGACGCTGAACCAAAAAGCAGCTAATTGCCTGCCTCTGAAATTCGGCCCCTGTGTCCTCTCTGTGTTTATCTGAAAACAGAGTCAGTTTGGTGTGACCCGCTTTAGCTGCTGGTAGAAAAGCTCATTCATTTAACTGTCCGCAGAAATGCGAATCTCCGGCTCGTTACCACGGACTGGCAGGCTAAAGGTAAAGAAGATCATGTTTGCGACACAATTATCGAGTCTGCTGCGACCGACGTGCGCTTCTGCTGACACAAACAGTTGTCTCCCGAACGCTAATGTTCACGATAAACTGCAACCCCCATAACCTGCTATTATCTAAGAGCCAACTGTTGAGAGGAAATTCTACAATCAAAGCTGTTTGCTAACGACAAAATAAATCATTAGCCAAGGAAAGCAAGATAGAGATGCACTTATCCATGATACCGTTTAGCGTCATGCCAACTGTTGTCTCACCAAGCAGCATGGGGAGGAATATCTGTCAGTATTTACAAGGTGATTTGGCAAGTCGTTAGGAGTGCAAGGACGCAACCTGCTCTGAAAACAAATTCAACGCTGACCTTCCGGCATCGAGTGTATTCAGGGCTGATTCATTTGGCAGTTACTGGCCACACACACGGCACACCACAGCTTGTATAATCAAGCCTGTGCTTGAGTTTGAGCTCTTTAAATGACAGGTGTTATGATCAGGTGAGAACTTCTCGCTGCCTTGGACTTTTATGGGACGGTTAATTCAACTGACAATCGAGACTGAGCTTTCCAAAGTTCATTCAAATCAATTTCACCATTAACACAGCAATGATTGATGCGGGATTAAAAAACAAAAATCAATGGCTTCCACTGAAGATGCTGCAAATAATTTGTCTGTATCCAGATTGACGCTGGGGGATGTTTTTACTTCTGCTTTTGTTCGTCTTTCTTCTTATTTTGATTGAACACTGGTCCACCTTGCCCTGATTTTGGGGCCAATGCAAGAATCTATTTTTAGTCCATCACAGAGTAATCTTTATTTGAATGTGTATATATATATATATATATATATATATATATATATATAGAGAGAGAGAGAGAGAGAGAGAGAGAGAGAGAGAGAGAGAGAGAGAGAGAGAGAGAGAGAGAGAGAGAGAGAGAGAGAGAGAGAGAGAGAGAGAGAAAGAGTTATTTAAATCATAGCAAAAGTTTTAAATAATTAATCTAAAATTAATTAATTGTGTTCTACATTGTGTGTAAGTACAGAAAGAAAAAAAAGTTTTAAAAAACATTCATTTACCAAACAGAACCCAGCGTTGAATAATTCTCTGAAAGGTTATAAAGTAAGTTGTTAAAGTGAAAAGCACAATGTAATACACTGCAGTTGACTATAATATCATCTAATCCAATAAGATGTATGAAACCCCGTAGAGCCATTTCGACTATGAGACGCGCCAGGGCTGTGCGCTTTAACTGCTCTCCAGTCATTCATATGTATCAGCATGAGTGGAATATCCAATAAATTCAAATCATCTTTAAATGAACCGCACTGATCAGTGCCCGGTTTCGGAGGAAGTGTGATTATAAACTCAAACCCATGTGCATTTGGGATTGTCTCCGCTAAACTTGTACTGGATTCGACAGACTCTGCACCCGAGACCCATTTCCTACAGCCCACATTTCTCATAATCAGCTCATTACACTACAAACATTTGTTGTTGAGCGAACAAGCAAACAGAGCTTAAACAAGATCCGTCTAAAGATCGCAAATTAAACTAATTCCTAGATATGAACATCTTCTCACAGGCCTAATCCATATCCTGTCGGGAAAACAACAAACATCCTGGGTAGAAACGTGTGGCTGACACTCTAACCCTGAGCAAAGTTCATTTTTTTCCTTTTCGCAGCCACAGACATCTAGGGGTCTGGGTGTGCTTGAGAGAGCACAGTGTGAGATCCCTTCAAACCCCAATAGTACAAACAGGCCCTGGCAGATTTGCTCTCCCTAATTCGTGGTAAGAAAAACAGCAGTATAAAAGAGATCTTCTATGTGCTTTGAATAAGCACAAACACACTCGCAACGAAAGGGGAAAAAAAGCTTCCAACAATAGTCATTTCTAATGGAAGAAGAGAGTGGGTGAGACTGTTCCGTTTCAATTCACTGATACCGCTAATGGCTTCTTAGCGGTTCCATGAAATCAAGCAGCTGTCAAGGCGATGCATCGGGGAGGAAGAGGCGGCATTCCCACAAGAGAAAAGCATCACGTCAGGATGTTTGGCTAAACATCTGCTCCCCTGCTCTCATGGCTTTAGCAGCAGCACATACTCAGACAAAGAGATGGGAGGTGGAAACACTGACTTCTCCATTTGAGGCATTCTGTAAAAACAACAGCCTGCTCCATGCATAATGACTAGGGCACAGGGCTAGATGAGACAGAGCCCTACTGATACAAAACAGACAGTCCAGCCATTTAACCAGCTTATGGCGAGCCTGAGGGTTTTGCATCGCTGACCGCTAATTGTAAAAAGTTCATGACATGCATAACAGAAACTTTTAAATATGTAACACTTGCTTTTTGAAGCTGAAGTGGACTGTTCATTCACAAACCACAACTAATTTATTGAGGTAAACTATCATTACTTCTTACACATTAGGAGGTCAACTGTAAAGTAAAACTCTGTATGTGAGTGTGGAGGCTATATGTGCACAAATAAAACATAGCCTATAGGCTAGGCTCTATACAAAAGTAGCTACATATGCATAAGCTCAGTAGAACGCCTTCTAAATTAGGAAATGATTGTACAGTGAGACCATAATTATAAGCCTCGTGAGCTATTCATGTGACAAACTCAAATAGGTCTGATTTCTTAATTCAGAAAGGATCAAAATACGATTCAGGTCATTCGGGGAAAAATCTCTAAAATGAATGTGAAACCTCCATTTACTGATTCATCATTTAGCCTACAACATAGTCCATTCTTGTAACAAAATCCCCTAAAGGAAATTCTGAAATTTCTAAACTGTGAGGTTCATTGTAAAACATCTCAATTTGAAACAAAGACAATAAACAGTTCATCTCACTAAATGACATCATTGCATGCTGATGTCATTCATTCCACCTGTAAACACCGAATCATTAAACATCGCGTATAATTCTCAAGACCACATCAAATGATTGCTTTTATTCACCCAGAGTCATTCCAACACCAAAACTACATTAAAAACAGAGTTTTACAGCAATGTCAAGCGAGATAACAAATTCGACGCCTTCTGTGCAAAACATCACATTTCACTTAAACTTCTCATGACGTCACCGCCACCACATAAGACATTTCTAAACTTTCTGCCTGTAACGACATGTGCAGGTCGAGTCCTAAGATTACACAGATCCGCCAGTTAAAATTAACCAAGATGGCGTGAGGCTTGTTGTTTAGAGGGCAGAAAAATGGAGGATATTGTAATATACACAAAGGGATAAATTTCAACAACTCGGCCAGGCGGCAGCAGCTGCTCTTTAAGGAAGCAACAAAGATAAGAGCAACGCGAAGCTCCAACTCAACACCAGTGACCCACTCCGACTAAGCAGGCGATTTTCTCGTCGAAAACACACAACTATGTGTTTTAACGATTAATATCAAAAGGAAGTGTAAAGTAAATGCTTTATCGTGTTGTTTAAATGAAGAGTGGTTAGCTTTTGCCATCATCTGAGAGACGGACATTAAACAGACCAAAGGTAGCTTCAGCTCCTCCAAGTGACTCTCCCGCATCGCCCTTTCGAAATAAGCCCTCTAAAATCAAATATTGCATTTTTACGTACCCAAATGAACGATGGGGAAGCGTTTGCTCCTTTAAAACATGTTTGGATACATTCAGGAGTGTTTACAAACAGTTTACATTTAAAAAACGTAACAGTTAAAGCGCACGCGAGGGGGCACAAAGGCAGATTCCTATTATGAAGTCACAACCCCCGCGCGCAACATTGTGTCCACTCGTAAAGTTTTGCTATATTCGCAGTCGTATCGGAATATTTCTCTCGATCGGCTCCTCTCGACAACGCCGTTGAAACGGTTTCGACAAGTTTTGCGCTTTTTTACGCTGAAGGGACGCGCGTAGCCAACCTAAAGAAACTATCGAGTTAGCAACCCTCGCTAAGAGATCAAGCCAGCCAGCGACACAACATTGATTCTCCAATGAAATAACTGGTCCAGCTCTCAATAAATTCAAAACTTACCCTTACTTTTGACACTTCGTGTAATTCCGTCTCGATCGGGTTCGAAGTATCACTTCAGGTAACGTTGCTCTTTGTTTTCCTTTTTCGATTTGCTTTTGGAAGAGGCCAGTGTAGCAGGAGATGATGAAGAAGGGAATTGGGCAGTAATTGAGTCTCGGTGTGTGTGAGTGAGTGAGTGACTGCGTGTGTTTGTGTGTGTGTGTGTGTGTTAGTTACGAACAGCAGATTGAAGGAGAGTCCTTTCAAGGTTTATTCTGCCTCACTTCAAGGAATCAAAGTGACGTCAGCGGACAATAATTAAACGATAAAACTTTTATTCGCAGCGAATAGGCAAAAGTATAAAGTGTCCGAAATATGCACGTTGCGCACTGTATTTTCAGCATTGTTACTATTTTTAAAACATCTGTCAATGACATAGATCCGAAAACGCTGTAAGGCTGTTTTTTTTAATGCTTTAGGTTGTCATCTTTTTTTCGTTTTTCTTTTTAAAACGATTTCAGAAGTGTTATCTGTTCATAGTAATTATTGGTATTGTTAATTGACTATATTTACATAATGGATGAGCATTGTTTTGAATTTGCCTGGGGGGGGGGGGGGGGGGGGGGGGGTGTCATTTGTAATCAAGTTATATCATCATTTATCAAAATTGGCACATAGTGTGTAAAAGTTCAAAGCAGCACATGTTAATGAGATTGTGCTTTCAAATGAATTTGAAGACATTATAAGTACAATAGAAGTGGAAATCTGATAATATGGTGTCCAGTGAAATGGAAATTTAATTCTAAGATTGGTTACTTGTCATTCAAAAGCTGTCAGATAAACCGCAAGACAGCGACGCATGATCAAACTTGATTGCATTTGTCTCCAGTTACCTCAATAGCTAAATTCAGGGATTATGGATTAACCCAGCTAATCTGACCCTATTTCCCCTCAAATCATCAGGGGAGTGAGACAAGGTGATAACGTTCCGATTTGACAACAGAATTTCCGTAATCCAAAAGATAGGAGCATCGTATGAGCTGATGTCGTCTCTCGTTGAAAGGAGAGAAGAAAAAAAAAGAGGATCTGCCCCCGTGACGCTCAGGAGGAACAGAAAATAAAAGGCAGAATAATTGGAACTGTTACTTTTAGGATGACGCTCATTGATCTCTCATTTGAATTACACTTGCGGGCAAAGCGAGAGGCGGCAGAATGGCCCTTTGCAGCGGGAGCCGAGCTGGGCACCACGAGGCAGACAGCCATCTGTGCCTAATTGTGTGCTTTTTCTCCCTGCCGCTGCACTCACAATCAGCAACAGGCTGAGGGGGGCCCTCTGACCTAGACTGGGACGGGGGGTGGCATGGGGTGAGGGATGAAGGGGGTGGGAGATTATTTCATTGAGCAAGAAAACAACAACAGGGGGGGCAAGGAGGGACACGCTGCCACTCCTTAGTGGGAGAGGGACTAGAGGAGGAGGGGAGAGAGAGGCAACTCTTTCGGGAGTTTAGCTTCACGCTTCAGATTATGCCTGACTTGCGTGCGTTGAGGGTCTACTTAGAATGAGACGTTTACAGAAATCTCTTTTTAGCTGTAAAGCTGCTTTTCTCAATGAGAAGATTTATATCAAAACATATATGTGTAATCATATTAAGTTTAATGTATATTTATTTATTTAAATATTCCATTTTATATTTTATTTATGTAATTATTTTGACCATTTGTGGTTTCTCTTTTTAGTATCTAGTAATAGGTGATAAACATGTAAAAAAAACAGTAGATAACAAACATGTTTACACACATAACATCTCCACACTCTGGTGAGTGTTGCAAACAGTCGGGCACATATTGAATAATTTAAGCTTACACTGTATTTAGAAATTAC
Organism: Tiaroga cobitis; assembly: GCA_030578255.1. Taxonomy (NCBI): domain Eukaryota; kingdom Metazoa; phylum Chordata; class Actinopteri; order Cypriniformes; family Leuciscidae; genus Tiaroga; species Tiaroga cobitis. The sequence goes on from CM060596.1 coordinate 39,155,804, forward strand.
TAGTGTTATAGTCATGTAACTACAACTGGTGTGCTAATTCCGATTATAATAGGAGACCGTTTGTGACTTTATCGCTAAGTACCGCTGCTGCTGTCATTTTAATGTGCATGTAATGAAACTATACTTGAAATTGTTCAAAGGAGAGCCAGTCAGTGGTGTTTTTGAAAATTTTAGCGAGTATAGAGGGGACACATTCGCTTACCGATTTATGCATGAGTTCATTGATCCTCTCTGACCCCCCTCCTCACCTGTAGAGATAAAGGTGGGTGAAAAGAGATGCTTATGGAGGGACACGGAGAGGCAGGCAGACCTCCAGGGATCAGTGCTCCGAAGAGTGGGAGGACAAGATGAGACGGTCGTGTGCAAAACGTGCATCTGAACATGTGTGTTTATCTGCGATCATCAGACCACCGCGACCACAATAAGAAAGCCATAATTGTGTGTATATGTGTGTGTGCACACATGATGGCAATATTCCTCCCTCTTGAGTGACTATGTGTATAACCTCCTCCCCTCTTCCAGCAGAGACACACCGGGGTTTGTAATTGTGTTGGTGGTTCTTCATTAGACCCTGTGTGTGTGTGTGTTGGGGGTTGGGACGTGGGTGGTTGGGTGAGGAGCTGAGGCTCTTAGGACTATGAGCTGCGTCATTAACGGAGGCTGGGCCTCTCTGCATGCAGCCAGAATGTCAGCCGTACCTCGGTCATTTGAAACATAATAAGCACAAGTACAATGAGTGCAATGCAAGCCTGCTGGGGGAGGGGGTAAGTGGAGGGAACACAGTCTGTCTCTTCCATTGGGCTGGGTTTTGTTTCTTAAGAGGCTTGATTAGAAGATATAATATCCTAGCGACTAATAACTGGTAAAGATGATCTCCCTCGAGACTGATGGAAACCAAATTAATGTGGCGATTTGGATTTAATTGTTATTTTTCTATTAGGGTGCATAAAGACAGAGGAGATGTCCATCTAGAGTGGGAGCTGTGCTTGCAGCTATTGATTTTTTTCTCCCTCTTTTCTTTCTCACCCCTCTCTCTTTCTCTCTCCAACACAGATTTTAATCATCTCAGAACACTACATTCCCTAATACCATTAACAACACTAACCTTCCAGCGCCACAAAAGCGTTTAATTTCCAATGACACAAATTTCTCTCCAAGAGACTCAAATAGTGTTTTTACGCAATTTGCTGGCCTTAAGGTTTTGCTTGCTGGAATAATTGAATTGCGATCCTTTCACTTAGTCTTGCATAAAATCACTAGGCAAAGAGCTAATCAGTGCAAAAGAGACAATAGTTTCCTCGGTTTGCCTTTATTAGCCTGTTTTAAAAGAGCAAAGAGCATTTTTCTCCCGACTGACTTTGGAGCAACTGATTTTGCGTCGGAAACCGCGTCGGACTGACAATTAGAGTTGAACACCAATGCAACCAGAAATGTATTCAAGCTGTTTGTTCCTCTGTCAGTGCTGCTGTTTGTATCCATAAATAAAAGATGACCTTTAAATGTTTACATAATTTATACAGCTATAAATTCTTAATATATCTGACTGCAAATGAGAGAGTGAGTCGCTTGATTATGGTTCATAGTAGAGTTAAAATACAGGTTGTTTGGTGTGCTATACACACACCTGTATGTGAGTCAGCAAGGAAAACCATTTTTATATTTGACTGGGGCAGAGGCTGTCTTCTCTACCTAATCAATGATTAAGCATATATATATAGCTGTTTTATCCCTGGGAAACTGTTTAGTTATATTTAAAAGATATAAAAGCGGTCATTTGGGCTTAAATTAACATTATTCATATTACAATGCAGCTCAGCAGGTTACGGATTGTTACATCATTCATTACCAGAATATAAAATCAAACCCAAATAAAACAGAATTACTCGACTGTTAGCTGGCAAATTTATCAGGAACTGTAACATTACATAGTTTTATTTTACTGATTGAATAATAGTCTGATCTTGCTGACTTAAGTGATTCAAATCAAACAAATACAAACTGTCTAGTAAAGAAAACTCGCTTAATCAGAGTGTCTTTACTTTGGTGGAAAATGTATGTGGGGTTTACATGTGGCAAAACGTGGAATATTCCCTGCATTAATCCACCAAAACAATAAATGTGATAAGAAAATCACTTTGGGGACATGTGCAGTTGACAGCCGCAACACAATAGCCTCTGTTGTATAAGAAAAAAAAACAAGCAAAATCATTTAAAAAAAGATACAAATTATGCAAAATACAGTTTCAAGGTCATCCAAAAATACTTTCTCATATGGCAATAAATTACATTTGCGCCCTGGTCATGACGCTTCAGTGTGTATAGCGATCATTATCATAATGGCTGCACATAAGCTGACCTTTGACCTATGGATGTAATGTTTCTGCAAAGGCATGAGAACAGATGCTTACCTATTTTTTTTTTCTTCTGTTTACTGTAGGTGCATCATCTCTATGTGGGGAAAGTCTTGTTAATATGGCGGCGATGAGGTAAACAGATAGGAAGTGATGGAGTGGCAGACCCACGGGGGATAACCGCATGAGGTGTGACAGACCACTGACATCAGCCCTTGTTCTCTTGCTCGCTCGCTTACTCTCTCCATCTCTCTCTCTCCCGCACACACACTGATTTCCAGGAAGGGGTCATTAATGTGAGGAAAAAAAAACGAATCTAGTCATGGCTTTAAAATGGAGCATCTTCTCATAACGATGCAGTCATTCCTAACGGCTCTGAGTCAGGCTGCAGATCTCGCAGGAGAACAGCACAGCGAAGGTTTTAATTCCTCCATTTAAGAGACAAAATACATCATAGTTTAACATTTTATTTGAGAGTGGTAGCAGAGTTCATCTTAACCTGGCCAATAAACTGATAAAAATGATCAGCTTTTCGTTCTCTACACACCAGCCCTCTATATAGAAATACAGCAGTGGTTGTAACATCCGTACAGTAGTTAAATGTTCACATTTAACAGTCGTAATTGACATTATCCCTCGCTTCCTTCAGCAATGATATATCAAAGAGTGCATCAGCCGCCGGAGGAGGAGAGAAAACATTAGGAGGATTAATAAAGGGGGGAGGGAAATAGATTGAGCGTTCACCGAGATCAGTAAAATAGGATCTGTCAAGCAACCCTGCAACATCCATCCTTGGAGAAGAAAAAAAAGGAAAAAAAGACAGAGGTACATTTTCATGGATGGAAGGAAGGAAAAACAGAGGCCAGCCTCTGCGGCTGATCAATTTCCCGAGATTAGCTTTCAGCGGCTGAGCCTGCTTCCATTTGTAAAGATAATATTATTTAATAACCCTTTTGGGTGACTATTTAAATTATCATACTGCCTACAGTGCGAGGCGCTAATGGAAATATTTAACATAAATTCCCTTTAAAAATGAGGCCTTAAACAACAGTTGTAAGAATTATTCTGAAATTAAAGGAGTGTGCATAAATGATTCTCCCTGGCCTTGACGTGCTGTTCTCAATTATATTCTGCTCAACTGGAACAATGGAACGATGCTAGCGTGCCGCTTTATCGCGCATATATATGCGCTGATACGAATGTCATATGGAAGCTAATTACGGCCACTAGCATCGGTGCCAAGGGCATTGAAAACAGGGATGTTATTGAATCAATTCTGAATGTGCAAAAGAGCAGGTAAAGCCCAGCTATATAGCTTGGCTTTTGTCGTGCGCTTTCAAAGACAGACATCTGAAGATCCAAAACGAAGGAAGAAAGAGACAAAGCTATAAGCATTCCTTAGTCTTACTCACGATCAACTTCTTTTTAATGATCATCTCATTTCAAAACACCTTTCTGCGGACCTCCCCTTTCCTGTCTTGCTAACGTTAAATTGCATAATGCCAACTGAACGCTCGCATTTGTTCCCCCTTTCCCTTCTCAGGAAATCTATTTAAATTTTCACGCCAACTGTCAGTCCGCATCAAACCTTGATTTATGCAAAAACAACGTCTGCTTTAATTAGTCATTTCGGCTCAGTGCTTGCCTGTGCTCTAGGCGCTGAGCGGGGTCAGGCATTCGGAGGAGCCTCCTTTTTGAATGATCAAAACTAGGCCATCAGCAACACCGTGATAATAGCCATGTCTCAACACCACAGCAGCATGCGAGAGTGTGTGTTTGAGTGTGTTTTTATCCCCCATGAGCCGTCCATCTCCACTCAGCAGGGTGGTTTTGGGTGGAGCTCGGGTAATCACAGCAGTCACTGTACACCTGGAGGACTGGAAAATAATAAACAACTAACAGGTAGTTTTTCCTGTCAGCTCTCTATACTTTCCCAGACCGAGAGAGAGAAAGAGAGAGAGAGAGGTGGAGGGGGAAGGAGCAGTGTTTACACAGCAATATTACATTAATCAAGACAAAATTATCTCGAATACAGCACATTATGCTCTTGTACGGCATTAGCGTCCGTGATCTTCAAAACGAAAGTAAACTACACCATGTGTTTTTGCTCGTTCCGGATTGCAACACTTCTTGATTACCACAATCGCAATCACGTAGAGCAAACAAAAGTGGCTGAAAGCTTGTGCTAATTTCACAGACTGACATTTCAGATGAAAAATTCACCAGACAGATGCTCAGAAGAGAGCAATTCTCTTGTCAGATGTTGGGGAAGTGCGTGTGAGATGTGAGTAACGACAGTCACATGAATGGGAGGGCAGACAAACTTATTCTCACCACCAATTCTATTTTGGGGTCTGTGTGCTGCTTTGCTGACTGAAGTGGCATTGTGTCCTTTGTGAAAGCATGACCCTCTGAGGTGCGTTCATTTGCTGTGAACCTCGGCCAGGAAAAAAGCAGGAGGCTGGAGACCAGGGGAAGGCGTGGGAAAGCGACTAGAGAACGAGCGAACGGTGGAAAAGCCGAGCGATCGGCAGGCATTCCTTTGTGATTACACATCTGTGGAGAAGGAGGCCAGACATTCTTTCAGCCAGTGTCTGAAGCTGCTGACTTCTACCCTCGATCTGCGCTGTTGTTTTTTTCTTATCTGTAGAAAAGAAAAAAAAAAAGAAGAAAAGAAACTCAGCTGTGAACGTTTTATTTGGTGACTGGAGACTGTGTTTCCTAATACAGAAGCATGACGCTCGCTGAATCAGCCCCTTTCAACTTTGTACTCTGATTTAAAGTCTCAAAACTCAACCTTGTTCTTGCAATAAGATATGAGATTTCAGTGCTGAGCACTCATGTTTAGCACTTCCTTCCTCTTTTGCAAACATAAACCTCAGAACCCTTCCTTAATCCAGTCATCCACTGGTGGGAGGCCGGAACATGACAGCAGACGGACAAGCCAAACACTGGTGGGGGTGGTGCTTGTGTTCCTTCTTTGTTCTGATGCTGACCTCTTCATTAAAGGGCCTTTGTCACCATGTAAGGATTAAGAGTGAAAGAGAGCTCTTCTTCTGCTAGTCAGGGTTAAAACCTGTCTCCTAATAAAATGCTCTTCCATATGTGCACATCAATGCAATGTGGCAGTGATCTTTTATAATATTTGCTTTAAGTATTTCAAAGATGTTTCCTCTCATCCTACTCTTTTAAAAACAGATTTAACCCAGACAGTGGCGGAGTTTTGTAAAGTAAACCAGTTATTAAATAAAGTAGTTCTTAAGTAACTTATCTCTGGCCATGATCAATGACCCAATTATAAAGAATTAATTTAATATTCTCAAGAAATAAAGTCTAAGGCCTGCTGTTTAATTGACTTAACTGTTCAATCAAAAAATGAATGCAATTGAAAACGCATTTCGTATCAGCTATCAGTCTTCCTAGGCTAAGAAATTGATTTTTTTTCTAAGCTTGCGTGCATAATGACAAATTGTTTGCCTCAGTTAGTAAAATATATGAATATAGCTGTATTTTAAGACATTGTAACTTATAAAGCAACATATTTGTTTGCATTGTTCATTATTGTCTTATTATCACACTTTGTTATATTTTTAATTACCACAGTGACAGGATAAATGCCATGTGGCTGTGAGTAAACACAAGTGAAGCAGTGCAGTCATTACTGTATCAGATGCATGATACCGCCCTCTACTGGACAGGAAAACAAATAGCCAAAGATGAAGCTATAAAAACCACAATACATCTTTTACAAATGCCACTTTGTTCATTTTCGTGTTTTATTTATTGGATTTATTTTTTTACTTTTATTTACTCTGAATGACACTTGACAAAATACCTGCATTTATTTGAATTTATTTCACATTACTGGCTTTGCATTCCACTTGCATTTTTTAAGTTTTACAACATAACTATTTTCATTGAACTATAAGAGAATTCAACCAGGCGCTCAGGTGAAGTATATCCGTGATAGGTGCTCTTGTGATAGGGAAAGAGTCCAATGAAATAAGGTACAGGTCCCAGGCACTCAAAACATGGAAAAGGAGGAGAAGGAGAAGGTTAAAAAGCCTTTAAATATGGCTTATTTCATAATAAAAAAGTCACAAGCCAACATGTTTCGACCCACAAATGGTCTTCTTCAGGGCAAAGTAACACACACAATGAGAATGGCGGAAAGTTATAAATAGCGTCCCACCTGTAATCAGAAAGCATACAATTAACCTAATAAGGTCCAATACAATCAATTAATTAACCCAATAAGGCAACCCGGTCTAACATGATAGGGATAATCAACAAATTGAGCACAAGGCACTCTCCCTCAACATGGGTTATCTGGAGAGACAAAAAAGAAAAAAAGATAAACATCATGTATAAAACAAACAAAAAAACAAGTATAGAATAGGACAATTATATCTTGAATTGGACCTTATTAGGTTAATTGTATGCTTTCTGATTACAGGTGGGACGCTATTTATACCTTTCCGCCATTCTCATTGTGTATGTTACTTTGCCCTGAAGAAGACCATTTGTGGGTCGAAACATGTTGGCTTGTGACTTTTTTATTATGAAATAAGCCATATTTAAAGCTTTTCGTGTGTGGAAAAGCCATATTTATATTTTAGGCTTTTAAACCTTCTCCTTCTCCTCCTTATCCATTTTTTTGAGTGCCTGGGACCTGTATCTTATTTCATATAACTATTTTCATTATTCAATGAACTACATTATATAACACTATGACTAACAAATTTAGAGAGACAAAGAGAGACAAAGAGAGACAAAACCCCAAGAGGATATACACAATTACACATATAGACAAAATTCTGAATAGAATATATAAATAATAATTAAAATAATCACAACATTTTTAAAGTCTTGATGTTTTTTTTATTCAAGGAGTCAATTTACAGCCTGGATTCCCTCTGTAAGATCTTAAGTTGTGTTTTCTAATAGAAATACTTATATAAACATACAGTGCAGTAAATATGTATACTTTTATACATGCAGTGTAACAAAAATTATATGTAATTAGTTTTAAATAGACATAATACTTCAATTTTAAAAATGTATTTTTGCATACATAAATGATTTTAAAAAGATCAAGATGAAATATATACATTATATACATATATAAACAGTTCTTCAATCCCCATTGCAGATCATGTTTATTGGTAAAATTGACAGACTTTCAGCTGGTTGCAATGAATAAATAAATAAAAAGTCATTGAAATAATTCAACACAACAAATGTTTCAAGTGGTTTCCCAAATTCAACTGAAAATGCAACTTTGAATGATTTTGAAAATTATTCAACCCCCTGAATAGAATCCCTCACAAGAGCGCAAATCTGCAAAACAGGTGTTGTCTCAAGCAAGCACACCTGATGCAACTAATCAAGGGCTTCATTAGTTGCACCAGGTGTGCTTAAGCTAGAACACATTAAATACCTGAACTGGCTAGGTTTGTTGAGTGTCACATTCGACTGCATGTTAGACATATACCTAAGTCAAAAGAATGGTCCAAAAAGTTAAGAGAAGATATCATCGCCCTTCCCACACAAGGAATGTTGGAGGCATAGTTCGCAAGTTAAAAGTTAAAAGTTAAAAGAACGGTGGTTAGACTGGACGGGGAAGAGAAAGGAAGCTATCAATGGCTGCAACCAGATCACTGAGAAGGCAGGTTCAGAAAAACCCTCGAGTGACTGCAAAAGATCTGCAGCAAGACTTGGTGGCAACAGGCACTGAGGTTTCAGCATGCGCAGAAAGGCGTGTACTAAACACATGTGGTTTCTGCCTTGTCTATATACCCACACTTGGCGACACGCGACAGGAAGTAAGTGCGCAAGACTGTCCCATGTCTTAAAAATGCCAAAGTGCAGTGCAATGCACACTAAACTCTAAAGCATATACCATCAAGCATTATGTTCGGGAACTTATGTGCCCTGAAATCGCAAGATGTCGAGGAAAACATTCCACTGTAATTTAAATTAATTAGATACATATAATTTGGTAGTAAAAACATAAAGTGTTGCACATTTTATTGGTGCAAAGATGAGTATGGTATGTGTAGGCCTATTTTCCTACAACATTTGCAACTGTTTTTATCACTTAATTAGAAGCACCACAATTTTAAATTTGTGTCTTCTGTTAGTTACATAGCGACTACTGAACAGACATGTAGAAGTTTATTTTAAAATGCAAAGTATTGAAAAAATGATAAATGAAAGTTCTGTAAACACTTGCATTTGTTTTGCAAGAAAGTGTGTCCCATCGAGTAATCAAAAGTTCTACACACATTTGCAGTCTTTACGCCTACCTGAACACTTGGGCCAAATAGAGGAAATACGTCATGCAAGTATACAAGTGGTCAAGTGCAAAGACCGCAAGTGTGGGTATTTGGACAAGGCATTCCATGCTAGAACTCCACTACTGACCCAAAAGCACAAGTAAAGGCAGCTCAGGCAGCTTACGCATATGGACCCAATTTCGCAAACATTTTGGTCACATACAACCTTTGGTGTATGCCTCTATCCTCAAACTTTCTTTTTAAGCCATCGCTTATAGATTTGGCCTTTCTCACCTGGGCTAGAAAAGGCATAAACAGTGTGGGAGATCTTTTAGTAGATGGCACGTTCGTTTCTTTTGATTATTTGGTTAATGAATTAAGTTTACCAAAAACTAAGTTTTTTAGGTATCTTCAGGTCCGCGATTTTGTCCGTTCCCAGTTTCGTTCATTCCCCTTAAAACCAAATATCGGCCCATCTTGATCATTGTCTGGCGGTCAAGCCCCATCTCTCGGGTGGTGTCTCACAGCTGTATACTGCTATCCAGGACATGAAATGCCCATCTCTTCTGTCTCTTAAGGTACAGTGGGAGGAGGATCTAAATACAGAATTGACGGACGAAATTTGGCAAAGAGCAATACATAAAATATACACATCGTCTATCTGTGTTAGGCACATTGATACAATTCAAAGTATTTAATCACCTGCACTTCTCTAGGACCAAATTGGCCAAAATATATCCTGATGTGGATCCCAACTGTACACGTTGTCACCAAGGCCCTGCTTCTCTGGCTCACATGTTGGTCATGCCCAAGCATAGGCACATTCTGGTCGGAAATATTTAATACATTCACCTACATTTGTAAAAAGAATATCGATCCAGATCCAATATTTGGGGCGGTACATAGTAAAGTTGGGGTTTCAAGAGGCCAATCTCAATTAATAGCATTCTCTGCACTGTTAGCCCGCTGACTAATTCTTACAAATTGGAAATCTTCCTCACCCCCAAAACACTCACGTTGGGTGTGCGAAACTATGTCCTTCCTCCAGCTTGAAAAGTTAAGAACTACAGTCCAAAACTCAGCAGAAAGGTTTCAGAATGTATGGCAACCTTTCTTGGACTACTATGAAAATGCATTTGATGCTAATTCTTTAGATTAAAAATGTATGCTCTCGCCTCCCCTTCTCTCCCCCTTTTCTCTTTTCTTCTTTTTTTTGTGTTCTGTGTGCATTCTCAGTATTTGTACAAACCTTGGATGCCAATCTGCGATGAAAGGGGATATGTGAGATAATGTATATGAGGTTTGTGGATGGGAATGCCTTGTATGACATAAGAGAATGTATGTTGGTTTGTTTGTGTTATGTACATTTAAAACAATAAAAACACTTTGAAATAAAAAGAAGTAAAGGCAGCTCCAATTTGCTCAAAATCATTTAAATAAGCCACAGAAGTTTTGGGATTCTGTTCTGTGGAGTGATGAAATAAAACTGGAACTTTTCGGCCCTATGGATGTCTGCAGGAAGAAGAATGAAGCATATGCTGAAGAGAACACTAAGCATGGTGGTGGCTCGGTGATGCTCTGTCACTGGATACCTGCAGTGTGTGGAAAGCAAGATGGATTCATCAGGAAATCCTTGGAGAAAACATCATGCCGTCAGTGAGGAAGCTGAGGCTTGGGCATCATTGGACCTTCCAACTGGAAAATAATCCCAATCATTTACCTCAAATTCCACAAAGGCTCGGTTGGAGAATTCCTGGAAGATTCTAGCGTGGCCATCAGTCATCTGACTTGAACCCTATAGAAAATCTCTGGTGGGATTTGAAGAAGGCGGTTGCAGCGCGCAAACCCAAGAGTAATACTGAACTGGAGGCCATTGCTCTTGAGGAATGGGCTAATATTCCTCAGAAATGCTGCCAGACGCTTGTGTCAGGTTATATATCTCGTTTGCAGCAGGTCATAACCGCAAAAGGGTGTTCTACTACTAAAGATGCTTGTCATGAAGGGGTTGAATAATTTTGAGACTGCAGAAGTCATTAAAAGGTGCATTTTCAGTTAAATTTGGGTAAACCACATTTGTCGTGTTGAGCTATTTAAATCCTACTTTTGTTTGATTTGTTCATTGCAAACAGCTGAAAGTCTGTAAATTTTGCAAATAAACCTAAACAATGCTTTATGGCGGGGAAAAGCCATGTAGATTCGACCGACGCAGTAAAATGCTAACCAACCAATGGGCAGAAGTTGACCCCTAAGACAGCCCCTCCTCATTTGCATAATGAGGCAGAAATGCATACAGAAATGTAAAGGCAGAAATAATAGCATTGAAGAAATAAATAGGGTAAAAAAATACAAAGGAAGAATAAAACAGAAAAAAATATTATAACATGCACATAAATAAATAAGGTAATTATTACAAAGGTGAATAAATAAAGAAGCTAATTAAGAGATATATACATTTATGTCTCACTGTATAATTTAATTTCTACCTACATTTATTTGTTTATTGTATTTTTTGGGGCAATTAATTGTATGCTTATTTATTTATTGAGCATTTATTTATTTCTGTATTTATTTTTTAAATATGGTAGAGCTGGTCCTCCATACCTTGCTGCATAGATCAAGATCAAATATTATTTTGGATTTTACAACCTAACACATAATTTTGTTGTTATAGTTTTACAGGCATCTTTACAGACATCTTGTCAATGCACAAAGGAAAGAGGGCGGGGCGTATTTCGCTACGCTGCCGTTCACTTGCTAGTGCGGCTGTCAATCAGCCTCCGCGAGCGACGATACGCGTTTCATGCGGGTGTCCGCTTACACTTTAAACCACGTGACCCTCCCTTATATCAACACACGGACGCCATTAATAATAAAGACAGAGAGACGGAAAATCAGAGGTGAGTTCACACGGAAGTGATGCCATCTGGAGCATTTTAACACGATGAGATTTGGTACGCTTTAACGGGTCGCGTTTGGTAAGTGGTAATGTAAACGCTTACGGATTAATTGCATTCGTTTACCCAACGAGATTTATTCTTGTTGTATTTACGAAGTGTCCCGGTTAACAAAAACAAGGCCTAGACATCTGGCAGACTGGGACTGACTCCTGGGATCACATGCGTAGTTTAACGGGTCAGTTGTGCATGTCACGAACATGTCCTGTGTTGAACGCGTTGGGTTAAATCAGTGATTTATTGGGAGCAAAAGCTTTTTGTACAGGATAAATACTCCGTGTTTACCTCCTTTGTGAGCCATTTGTCTTTTAATGTAACTTACTTCTTGTTACCCGAGAGCTGTGCTGAGCTAAGGCAAATCACTGACATCTCGCCAGTTTGATATCAGCTGTGGTTTACAACCATAATCCTGCTGTTTGTCCTGTCAAGTTCAAACAAGAGCACCAAACTGGAATTGAACGAAAGACATTTTGAGAGGTCAATGTTTATAAACCACCATTTTGATCTAAAGTATCATTCATGAGACAAATTTGCACTTGTTGACACTTAAAATATTGCTGATACACATCCCTGAAATCAGGAAAGAGCACATATGTGATACGAAACTACATTTAGGAACCTCAAAAAAGAGAAATGCATGTAAGCAGTAACTTGAATGTCTCTTAATTTTATAGGTGTACTATTTGGTGTGATTTTTATTTTTTTTATTTTATTTTTATTTTTGTTGTTGTTGAGGGTACAAGCCTAATGTTCATGCACCGGTTGCATAATTGGTGAACAAAGCCAGAGGGTTTAACACACGGGCGTTTAACTTCTTGTTGTGTCTTCTGTTACAAACACGCCCTGATGTTAATGTTTTTCTCGTTTTTCTTTTCATTTACTTTAGCACTAAGATGGCTTTTGCAAATGTGAAGTGGGGATGTCGATCTATGAAAATGTACCCCAAACATGCATAAATGCTTTTTAAATAAAAGTACCCCCCCTCCCCCATTTAAAATAGGCTTTTTTAGTTCCTTGTATGGTTTTCTTTCTTCTGTCAAACACAAAAGGAGAAGTTTACCTGACTTTCTTCTCATTTCCACACAATGAAAGTAAATAAAAACTACAGCAATTTTCAGCCTTTTTCTCAAACAAAGCTGTCGTATGGCTTCAGAATACAATATAGTGCAGATTATGGTGTTTGTTTTTTACATGTTGTATGGAAGAGAGCAGAACAGACATTCAGAGGAAAGTCTTAAATGATGCAATAACTGCATCATATCAATCTAAATGGCTTGGTGCAGTAAGTGTTTCTGCTACAACATTCTGGATCTAAATGAGTAGCCTATACATTTCAAGTACAGGTTTTGGCCTGTAATATTCCCTGTCTAACTTGCTCTTTTTCTGCCTGACACCTGACTGAAGCAGTGCTTTCATGCCTTCAGGTTAAGTTTAGCAGCGTTCTCACTTGGCAAATGTGATTTGGAAAAAACTTGACATACAGCAGAGAGCTTTCATTGCAGGAAGGTGCTATTTTGATACTCAACTGTAGAGAAGAGGGTATTTATAGATGGCTTGATGAAGGGTGCAGTAGGAAGGGGTTTAAAAAGTGTGTTATGATGACCGGTAGAGGTGCTCCATACTCCCTGTGCATTTAAGGAAGACAACCGGGTTACTGACTATTGGTAAAGCCAGGTATGTGTGACGAAACTCTGGATCAGTAACTGATTACCAGTGTGGTTTTGAAAGCAGTAAAAACACTCTTCAGAAACCCAGTTAGCCATTTTCACTCATACTTCAAGACTTTTGGATGAACTAATCCTTCAAGTACTATGTTTACTCTCCGTCATTTTGTTCCAAACCCATGTGACTGACTTTGTTTCATGATACATGAAAGGATAACTTTAATGTGCTATATGCATGTGCGTTGATCAATCTGCATATGCAATTAACAACAGCGGACTAAAAAAACAACCCATGCCAGCAGTGTAAAAGTAGACCAGTTCTGCAGGAAAACTGCAGACTTTGCAACACTGGTCTTAAATTAATTCGAAATAAATAGCTTTTGATCCAATATAATTGGATCCATGCAGCTCATAAAGTGACAGCAGACTAATATTCTTGCTGCGTTGCTGCCTGTGTTTTTAATGTTAATCAAACACAACAAAAGACAAAAAAATGAGACTTGACAATAACTTTTGTAACTTTAAGGATTAGCCTAATATATATTTAATTTATACACTGAAGAATATGAACTGTTATTTTACATTTGATTACTTACTGTACCTGAAAACTACTGTTAGACCTTGCTGAAAAGCACTGTTTGTTTTATATGCGTCTTTGTTTTGTTGTATTTGTTGAATGTTAAATAGATCCAATTCATGTTCAATAGATTTTTTTTGATGCATCAATAAACCTGCTAGTATACCTTAATGCATCTGTTTTTGAACTTGAAAACATGCTTAAAACACTAATCTATTTTAATGACAGAAGTACAAATAAGAGAACAAGTGACAAATGTTGGAATCGGCCAATGTTTAATTGCTAAAATCGCTATCGTATTGACCAAAAAATATCCTATCGGATCCGTATTAAAAATATCTTTGTGTTCCAAAAATGAACTTAAGTCTAATGGGTTTTAGAACATCACATATTAACAATGTGCTGGTTGTTCTTTACTATGTAATTACAATGAGTCAAGAAAGTAAGTCACAAGTTTGGAGCAATGCGATTTTGCGTACATGACAACTATTCCTTTAAAATCATCATACTACTGGAAGCAATATTTTTTGTAATGATTGACAGGTAATGGAAGTACATGACAAAAGACATGCCTAAAATGTATCATTACCAATACCAATCCTGTTTTTAAATGGAATTTAGCGGTGACTGCTGTCATAGGTATGCGGCTGTAACGTTATGTGTGTGTCTGTCTCTCAGGGTACAATTCAGAGATGGATTCGAAGTCTCGTCGTTTTCCGTTTGCTGTCTCCAGCTCTTCCTCGCTGTCATCACCCTCCTCGTCCTCTTCATCTTCAGCGCTCAGTGCGAGTCGGCTCTATGGCAGAGGGAGCGTCTTGGGAAGAGATCGCTTCAGCAGGGAAGCTTCTGTCAAGTTAGACTCAGACTATCAGGTATTACAGTCACACATTAATTTCCATAATGTCTGTTCACACCCACAGCAGTGTAGCTGAAGTCTCTTGCACTAGATCACTAACGTCACCTCCTCTGCTGAACCGGTCACCCAGAAATCCATGTTATTCCTGTTTAACCCAGTGTAGTTAAAGGAGTGTTACAGGTGTTGTAGTTCTATTGACAGGATCATAGTAGCTTTAATGATGTAATTAATGAAAGAATTTTCATTTTTGGGTGAACCCTTTAATGCCCAGCACTGCATTTTTGCTATGCTTAAAAAAAAAACGATCAAATTACGTACAAAGTTTCAGGGCATGTAAGCCTTTTAACATAACTAGACGTATACAAATAAAAGTTTTTTTCAAAAGTTAGACGTCTAATACTTTGTTAATGGATACATTTGTTCCAAAAGTGTTTAAAAAAAATTGTACACAAACTGTTGTTATTGAGAATGAGGAGTCACGTGCCGATTTGGGCGGGGTCTGAGCCGGTCGGCCATGATGGTAGGAGACGCTATCGGCTACCAGCGGCAACGCCTTTAGAACCTCACAGAGACGCGACTAAACATTCCAGAGCTCTTTAATTTTCGCGCATTTATTATTTTGGCAGGACAGAGACAGATCTAAGAATATGAGAAAAAAGGAAGAAAGTAAAGCAATGCAAAAAGATAAGGCGAAAGAAAAGGGACCTTACAGGAACAATCTCACACAAAGCGCAAAACAGCGGTATTTGGAGAAGCAGCATCAAGATATTTGTTCTTTTGCACTAATAACAGTATTATTATTTTATTATTATTACTTATGTTGTCCATGAAACTTATGTCGTCCAAATATATATATATATATATATATATATATTTCAGTTCTCAATAAATATTGTTAAGCCATATCAAGTTGTTTCAAACATTTATTTCAAAGAAATAAAAAAGTAATGAACAAGGCACTCAAACAACACTTTTGCGTATGTTCGTTAAGGCACAGCAAACAGTGAAAATCGTAAACTAAAGGCATCAGCCAACCAAGCAATCCGGCGTCTCCTCGTCTGTCAGGTCACACGTAAACAATACTGTTTTGCCGTGAGAATCCTACCAACATGGCGGAGAGGGGAGGGGCTCTGTGCAATGACGACAACTCCTCATTCTCAATACTTTTCAGAGCATCGGCTACTGTTTTATGTAGTGTTATTGGGTATTTTATTGCTTTATACAATATATAGCTAAATATTAACCTAAGGTTCTAGAAGAGGCACTGTGGCAATCGGTGTGCTAAATCTATTAGCATCTAATTTTCCTTATGCTGCTGGGGCTGTGGAAAGATCTTCGTGTTACACTGCCTTGGTTTACTGGGCTTTTTTTAGTGCACACTAGATTCTTGGCCCCGGTGTATCTCATGAACCTGTCAAGGTCTGTCGTGCTAGATACAGTTACTGAAGCTCCCGGAGTTGTTTTTTGACTCTCCAGAGTTTTTTTTTTTTTTTTTTTTTTTTGGGAAGATCACATCTTATAACTTGGCTACATCACTACATTAGCCAGCATTGAAATGGACAATAAACAAAATTGGCCACCATCAGCTCGTCCATATATAGTTTGCCACTGGGGATTTCTCGTCATAACAAAGCAGCAAACCACCCATATGCTTGAGGAAGGAAACTATTTGCAGAGGCTTTATGGTTGGCTGTTTTAGTCTGAATCTTGGCCCATAATTCTCTTTTATGATGTAGAATAAACAGTAGTTGAATGAGTCAATAATCGTTTAGTCTCTTCCTGTCACGTTTATGTTCTGACGTCCATGTGTTGTGTGTTCATTTCTCATGTTTCCTGTGTGTTCCAGAGCTCCCGTCTGCTGAGCTCGCCAAGAGGTTTCAGTTCAACTGAAAGCCGTCACTCCAACTGGAAGCTCTCTACTCCCATCTCCCTTTCCTCCTCTTCCTCTTCTTCATCTGTCCATGATCGATCATGGGCCGAATCCACCAGTGGGGACAGAGGCAGACTTGTAAATATTTTGCATATGTTTTTGTCAAAATGTTACGGGCACACACACACACACACACACAAATATATTTGATCTATTTTATATAATGTGCTTTTTAATAACTAAATTATAATTAACTTAAAACTATAATTATATTATAAACTGTGTGTTTATTATTATGATTATTATTACTATTAGTAGCTTTAGAATTTTGTGTTAAATGAAAAAGGGTTTTTAGATGACTATGAAATCAGATTTTAACTGGGTGTTTTCAATTCTGACATATTTTTTTTGCTTCAAGTCTGACTTGTTTTTTTGTTTGTTTTTTCTTCGTTTTGTCTCCCTCCCTTATTTTAATAGTTGTGGTGTTTTGAACCATGAGAAAGTGTCAAACTTGTGCATAGCTATATGACTGGTTGTCTGAAGTTCTTTTAATTTCATAGTTGCAAAATATGTGCATTAAAAATGAAATTTAATGCTGTTATAATGAAAAAGTCATTGAGTATTGACCGGTGTCTGATATGGGCCACATTTGTATGTAAACAACTTTACCAAAATATCAGATTTAAGCAGAATTTGGCTCTTTTGCGGCCTGAATTTATGACCTCTGACTGCCTGCATGTGCCTGCATTTGCATTTCAGACAGACTCTGAGAGAAGACTGGGAACCTACTGTGGACTTCTTGGCAAATCCCAAGACACAGAGTCTAAAAGAGCAAAACTTTCTTACACAAATAGAGCAGGAAATTCCAGATCCCCATCCACATCTAAACCTACCAACCTAGCCAACTCCTACTCTACTTTAGGACGTATGTCACAGTAAAAAGTATTTGTAAACATTTTATATGTGGCTTAAGTGTCTGAACACTATAACTATAGTTAATATTAAGCATATTTTCAGTGTATGGATATATGGTGTATTAACACATTGCTCTTGTCTTTAGATTCTTCGTGGAAATCCACCATTAGTCCTTTGTCTAGATCCTCCTCCTCATCATCATCATCTTCGTCCACTCCATCAGAGGGTCCTTGGGCCCGCAGGGATTGGGAGAAGAGGGGGGATTTAGGACTGACCTCACTGGGGGAGTCTAGTTACCGGCCCAGTGGACTGACATCTTCATTGTGTATGTGCACACACATTTATTTATTTATTTATTTATTTATTTGATAGGGACAAGTGGGAACAATCAACATGCACCGCATTACAACATTTATAGCCAAGGCTAATTTGCGATGTCCGTCCCTAGATGAGCTTTTCACACAAGTACATACAAAAAGTACAAAAAAAAATACATTTACTCGGTTACATTTCATACAGACACATTCATTCACTACCACTCTAGTCCACTCCTTTTTCTATAGTGTTTTTTTTCCTCTAAGTGCTTCTAGGCATAATTGGATGACTTTAAACTTTGAAGTTTTCATCCATGTATTTTTATATGCATTTTGGGATATTGCCCAAAAAATCGGGATGAAAACATTGAATGCAGATAATTTCTAAATGCTTGCTTAAGTTTTTATAAATGTATCATTTTTATTTTACATTGTAATGTGTACTATTAAGTTGTGTTATATACGGTACTGTGAAAAGAAAAAAATATGTGAAAAATATCATGGTACCAATCTAGTTTCTCAAATGTTGCTCTGGTCATCTGACTATTTCTGTTTTGCACCACAAGTCGTGTTCTTTTGAACATATGGGGTTAAAACACAGCTTTACTTGCAATTTATTTGAGGATTTTATATTTTTGATATCTTGAATATCTTGCCATTTCTTCTTACATTTTATGCCCTCATTAGTATAAGGTTGTAGCCCATCAAGGTAACTATACATTTCTTTTTGTGCTTTAGACCGTTCAGAGCGTGTTACATCCACCTATGCACAAGGTGCTCGACCCAAAGAGAGCCAGTACTCATCCTACAGAGAGAACAGTTCATCTAGTCGCCGTATCCAAAACGAGTACCTCCCCTCTCCTCTGGAGCGCAGCTCCCACAGGCTGACCACAGATTACAAGTCTGGTCCGTTCTCTCGCGATACACCACGCACCAGCACTAGCTCCACCAGAACCTCCACCTCTGTGTCGGACCCATCCCACCTCTCATCCTGGAGCTCCACCCCTTACACACCCCTTACTGGCTGTAGCTCCAGCCCACCTTCATCTAGCCCCACTCCACTTCCTGCTCAGAATGGCGGCGACTCAGACGGCAGGCGAACAACCAGACGTCTGCTATCTCGACTTTTCTCCCGACGCTCCAGTCAGGAGTCAAACTCCACCGCCAGCTCTGCCTCTGATTCAAGGTCATTTGACTCTAGCCCAGATGAAGCCCTGCCCTCTGAAGCCCCCCCTCCAGTCAGTAGAGAAAATTTGGAAGCAGAGCTGAGGAATTCCGACCCCGTTCAGGCATTTTCGTTCTTGCGCAGACGCGGACCATCTCTCACTCCCGTCAGGGAGAGCGCTGATGTAGGGCCCGAACAGGAATCGCTCAGGCCTCAAGCGGGACTCTCCTGGCTGAACTGGAACCGCTGTACCCCACTGTTCTCTCGTCGCAGGAGGGAGGGGCGTGACGAAAGTGCCCGAATGGGCCCTCATCGTTCACCCCAATTCCCTGGCCGAGATGGCAGTAAAACGCCTGACCAAGGCACACATTGTGATGATGATGATGATGATGATGAAGATGAGTCCTCAGAGGGTGCTACAGCAGCACCCTCTTCTGGAGCCTCAGGTCTTTCTGCATCGCTACAACAGGACGGAGCCCGTCTGGCTGGACGGAGCCATGGCATTGGCCGGGTGATGACCAGCCCGTTCTTCCGTATGCCTGAGAATGTACTTATTGGTGTGGGAGTAGGAGCAGAGGGGAGGAGTCAAACTGATGAGCAGGCAAAAGACAAGCCCGCCCCCTCTAGAGACCCAGAGAGACTGCGAAAGATTCAGGAGAGGTCAGAGGGCAATTTGATCTGTCTAGTTATTGTGTAGAATGTTCTCTGTGTGTGTGTGTTTTAAAAAAACATTACTGTAAATGTGCAGTCACAGTAGTGCAATTTTGCAAGGAAAAAATGACCATTGTCCAGAGTGCAGCACGACTCCCTCAGAAGTCACTTTCAAACCAAGCAGCTTTCTGTTAGTCAGAACGTCAAATCTGTGTAGGGAAAACTTTCACCTTACCCAGATCGCGTAGATTACTATTGAAATAATTGGATTTTACCTGAGGAAATTCACAGAACAATGGTAAATCTGACTGGACATTAAAGTTCACACCAATGACGATAACTATAACAATAAAGATATTGTTCTAAAAATTGTTCTAACGCCTTGTCTACACTGGATGCGAGGGCTGAGACACGACTAAAACAAAACTTATTATGAACAGTGATTCTTTCTACACTGGATGTGGCACGACACGAGCGACAGCTCTGACAGTAAACTGATGCCTCGTTCTATTTATGACATGTACAAATGCTTTGCAACGGGCGCTTTGTCTCGTCCTGTGTAGCTGTTGCAGCACAATGCGATGCGTTCGGTGTAGTAGAGACTTAATATAAAAGAATAGCCGAGTTCACACCACAACTATAACGATAGCAGAAGTGAAACAATATCGCTGGAATCACTTTCAGAATGTTTTTTTTTTTTTTTTTTTTTTTTTTTTTTTTTTTTTAAGCTGATGAACGATTAAAAACAATGACAGCCAATCAGAAACCATTCTGCTTTAAAGAGCTCAAGCATTTAAAGTGGCAGGTGACAAACCTGCAGCGCACGTTTAGGATAAACTAAACTACCGGTATATTGTGTACTGGTGTGGACACTATTATAGTAATCTTTAGTTATCATTCTTGGTGTGAATGGGCCTTAACTTCTAGATAACCTAGATATGGCAGATTCTAGATATGGCAGCTAGATAACCTTCTTTTGAGAGCATAAGTAGAATTGACCAAATTTGATGCCGTTTACATTTATAGTACATAAACACGGAAACCATGCATGCAGCTATGCATGTTTTTGGCTAATACTGCCCACAACCGGCACAACACAACTTTTTTTTTTTCTCGTTTTGTGGCACTGAAGTACACTGCAAAGTTTAGCTTCCACCTGCTCCTACATACCTGCCTGGAAGTTTCTAGTAATCCTGAAGATCTTGATTAGCTGGTTCAGTTGTGTTTAAGTAGGCTTGGATCTAAACTTGGTGTAGCAGGAGCACGTTCATAATTTAGTTTGCTGATTATAACCACACCCTCTTCCTACTTTTAGCCTTCTGTTGGAGGATTCTGATGAGGAGGAGGGTGATCTGTGCCGAATCTGTCAGATGGGGGAGCAGTCGAGTTCCAACCCTCTGATCGAGCCCTGCAAGTGCACCGGCAGCCTGCAGTATGTGCACCAGGACTGCATTAAGAAATGGCTCCACTCCAAAATCAGCTCTGGTATGGCTGTCTTTTCCTGAGGGCAGAAATAAACTAGGTGTTTATATAGTGCATGTTCATTTGTTTGATGTGCACTGCGAAAGGAACTGTTTTCAAATTCAGTCTGACAAAGGGGATTTTGGGTTAATTTCCCTTGCTGGTCAAAGACTACTAATGCATAACAGTGTGAAAGCAGACTTCTCAAATACACAAGTATGAAAATCACAAGACGGGGAAGAATCTCAAATAAACTGTAGTTAAACTCATTATGGTCTTAATTGGTTAAGATGTGAATTAGGCTGCTTAATTTTAATAGTTTTATTCATCCCATTTAACTGCTCTGATACACAGGTTCTAACTTGGAGGCCATCACTACCTGTGAACTTTGTAAGGAAAAACTGCACCTAAATATTGAGAACTTTGACATCAATGAGCTCTATCGATCTCATGAAAGGGTAAGTGCATCAAAACAAGATACAAGCACATTGTATTTTTTAGATTACTTCTTAAAGGGGTCATATAATGGTACATGCACTTTTACAAGTTGATTGTACTGAAATGTGTGTTGGCAGTGCCTGTACACAACCATCATAAAATGATAAAAATCCATCCAGTGTTTTTTTTTGTTGATCTCCTTATGTTTTCCCCTGCCTCAAATCAAGCTGTTCGACCGTGTGACGTCACACGGTCGGAAGCCCCTCCTACGATTGTTGATTGACAGCAGTGTTTCAACACAGACCTGCCCTCGCTCGTGAGCGAGCTGTCAATCATAGTCCGCGCGGACCGGCGCGGTCATTGTTGATATGCTGGAGCACTGGCTATGAGCAGAATGGCGTCTAAGCAATTGTTGTGTTCTGTTCTTGGGTGTAATAACGAACACAGCAGTCATTTTAATGTTCCTAAATCCGAACCGCCGAAGACGCAGTGGCTGAGTTTGTTTTTCGAATGGAATATTGCCCACGAGCAACGTCAATGCTCTCATGTTTGCACGAATCATTTTTACACACCAGACTGCTTTATAAACGAGGATCAGTATAAAGCCGGTTTTGCTAAGAAGCTGCTCATGAAAAAAGGATCGGTACCAGATATTCGTGCTCCTGCTGAACCTCCTGAAGAACTGAAGTGAGTGTAACGTTTTATTAAACTTTATATTAATCTTTGCAAATAGCTAGCTGCACGCTTCACAATGAATGCGTCTAAGGTTTACACTCAGGGTACATTACGGCATGTTTTCTATGTATGACGTTCTCAATATAATTCATAATCCCACGTTTATACTGAACAACGCGTTATGGTTATTGTGTTACAAACGGTGTACGCACAGAACAGAGGGGCGGGGTGAGCAAAGCTCATTATCATTAAAGTCATATGCACTGAAACGGCGTGCTGAAAACAGAGCTGTTTTTGACCAGGTAAAATAAGTGTTTTCTTACAATACTAATGAGAATTTTTAATTAAAGTATATTACAAACTTTTAATTTAGACCCTAAAGAATCATATTAGCTTGTACAAAAATGGCATTATATGACCCCTTTAATCTTCGTGTGAAATTGTGCATGCTCGAGTGCTTTACCAGTTAGTTATGGTTTTTAATAGGGCCGGGACTTTAACGCGTTAATTAAGATTAATTAACTACAGACTTTAACGCGTTAATTAATTACACAAATTATTTTTAATCGCACTTATTTTTGCACCGCGGAACGTTTCTCACTGGATGAGTTTCGGCGGACCGATTATACTGGCGCACCAACTAGCGTTCATGAGGAAGAAGCTGACGAGATCGCTTTGGTTGGCCGGTGGATGGGAAATTTTGTTACAAAAACGAACGGATGGAAGCGTCGATAAGAGCATGGTTGTGTGCAAGCTATGCAACAAGGAATTCGCTATTGCTATTAGTGTAGTGTAGCAATATGCTATTGCTACACTTAATGGCAAAAAAAACACTGGTCTGCTGGACTTGGTTGAACAAAAATAAACAATATTTTGTTGCTTAAGCTTATGTATTTATTCAATGGTATACTAAAAATCCATGTGAAAAAAAAATACTTCTCACTGTTCTCAGGTCAAATATTTATGCAATTAAAATGCGATTAATTCATTACAAAGCCTCTAATTAATTAGATTAATTTTTTTAATCGAGTCCCGGCCCTAGTTTTTAATGAATCTCTGACGACAAGAATTATTACATGGAATTAAGGCCTGGAATTAAGAATGCAATCCCAATTTTCACATGCAATTTGTCTGTTCTGACCAATGCAGGGGAAAAAAAGCAATATGCACTTTCTCTCTGACAGAAGGTGGGACTTATGGATAAGCAGAAATACAGTGGTACACAATCCATCACTGCACAACTTTACATTTCTGACACTCTTATCACAGAGAAGAAAGGAAGTCAAACCGTAGTCACCTGTTTTCAAACAGACATTCAGATTTTTGTATTCACTATGGTGTTTATCAAACAACGGCAAATACAAGAGTACAGAGACAAAAGAGTGAGTCCTGGATTCTTCCTCTGCAATTCACTATCACTTGGCAGAATACTTTGCTGTTAAACAAATCGGTGGTGGTCACAAACAGACTCTCTGGGCATGTGACCAAAAGCACGTATTTTATTGGTGGTCAACACTTTTTACAATGTGATTGAAACCCTCTTTGTACCAACATTTTTCGGACTAACACAAAAGGGCATTTCATACTTGAAATAGTTAACCCTGGGTCATTCTAAACCCTGTGAAAATGGAATCCTGGTAATATTGCTTCAGGTTTCATAATACTTATACTTTTAACAATGTATCCTGGATATTCATACGCTGTTGTTTCATACTGTACATTTCTAAACCTTTGGTTAACATCCTTATTTGCAGTGTCGATGATTGGACGAACGCTGCACGTGACCTGTTTACATCTGTTTACATCTGGCACTGACTGTTTGTTCTTGCAGTGCGCATTCTCATATTACACTTTACCGACTGTACTATCAAGTTGTTGTTTTTTTCAGACTATAAAGGTATGAATGAAACTGTCTCTTCTTTACTCCAATTGATGTGTTTTCAGTTGATATTTGACCTTTTTCTATTTGAAATGTTAAAACAACAATTTATACAGTGCACAGTGTTTTTTAACTTGAGAACTGCATTTTTAGAACAGTGTTGTGTGAGATGCTAGCGCAACGGTCAAACACGTCCATCTAGCGCCTTTTCATGGATAAAAAAAACTTCTGTGTGAACGGCCCCTTAGAATCATATCCTAAAATCCCATCACTATTGATCAGACTCTGAACATGTTCCTTATTACAGAGCCTTCAGTTAAGAGACTTCAAGCAAGTAATGTTCACATCTATCTGTTATTTGATTCATATTTTTAATGTAGTTTGTGTGTTGGATTCTTCAGTCAGAGTATGAGTTCATCAGCTGTGGGCTGTACCTGGTGGTGCTCCTGCACCTGTGTGAGCAGAGGTTTTCTGATGTCCTGGGTGCAGTCAATGATGCTGGGGTAAGCCTTCCACGTCTTTCCTGTATTTTGTTCATTGTATTATCTGCAGGGTTCATACAAGGTGCTTAAAGTACTTGAATTTGACTTTTTGAAATCGAAGTCCTGGAAAACCCTTGAAAACAGCCATATTTACAAAGAGGTTCTTGAAAACTGCTTGACTTATTTAAATACAATATATATGAACAGAGCCGGCCCGAGCCTTTTGGGGGCCCTAAGCAGAATTTGATTTGGGGGCCCCTCCCACTACGCGGAGTCACCTGTGCTTGACGATTATTGACACAAATATCACGCAACAATGATACATTATAAATTAATACAGTGAGGTTATGTATAAATACAAAATAAATACTTAATAAAAAATAGATAGCCTACTTAAATATTTTTTTTTACTTTACTCTTTTACTAACTCTTTGAAACTTCTTAAAACAAACGGTCTCAAAACACATCAAATAAATTATTTGCTAAAATAATGACAACTGAGAAATCAAAAACATAATAAGAGCAAGGGTTCAACAATGACAATTATTGTTGAAAACTGTAAAAATATTATTATTTCTCAACTGTCTCAATACAGTGTAACTGTCCACAGTCTTTTTTTTATTAGTATTATTGTAACAGACTTTGTTAGATTGTACATGACAGAATCCAACAAAGTATATTACTATAATACCGGTAATGATGTACTGGCGCTCGTTGTATATGTGTGTATGCAATGTATTTTTCCCCTCTGGGCTTGCCGTAGATAGGAATGGTTCAATTGCTGCACAAAACATACCGTAAGTAATCATGCAAACATAATTTTATCTTGCTCTTTTTTTCTCCTCCTGTCATTTTCTTCGTTCTATTTTCGGCACCAGAGGGATACGTCCTTTTTTGTGACATGGCTTAACATTACCGCGAGTCCGCGACTATGCGCAGTTGCGCACGAATTGTCTATGCACGTGCGAGGTGTCTAGATTATGCGCATGACTTAAACGCTGGCAGACACAGCAGCAGTTGTAGGGAGGTATATTGATCATGAAATCAGAATTTTCTTTTATCTTTAATTATTCATTCATTCATTCATATTAATTCGTTCATTTATTATGTCACTTGTATAAGTTATCTAAAAAAATATTTTTCGATTTTTCTACTCGATTGGGGGGGGCCCCTGGTGGCCAAGGGGCCCCAAGCAGCCGCTTAGTTCGCTTATGCCTCGGGCCGGCCCTGTATATGAAATTTGTTTTTTTTTAAAACATTTAATACAATCTTTTCACGCAAAATTAACACTGCAGGCCGTTTGATAAACCCCCATCAGACCTTTTATCGATAAGAACGCCAATATTATAATATAAAATGTTATTTATAGGACAATAATAGCCATTAGAAACTTTGTATTTTATATATATATATATATATATATATATATATATATATATATATATATATATATATATATATATATATATATATATATATATATATATATATATTATATATATATATATATATATATATATATATATATATTATTATTATTAAATGCGTTGTAACAGGGTGGCCACGGGTCCTTAAAAAGTCTTAAAATGTCTTCAAGTTTTCCTAATAAAAGGCCTTAAAAAGTATTAAAGTGTCTGAAATTCAGATTCGATGGGTCTTAAATATTTCTGGTCACATTACCGCTAAAATTTCTCCAGTCTGAGGGACCCATGTCCTTCAAATAACCAGTGAAGCATTGAATCGTGCGAATGATTCTGATTTTATTAACAGCGATTGATAATGATAATGTATTTCTGGTTGAGACTTGCGCTGACTGTCTCTGTGAGAGATTTTATAGTGAGAAATCAAAACAAATGATCATAACAGCACACATAACAAAAGAAACATACTGAGGTAAAAATTTAAAATGTTGAGTTTTTTTTATTTAGAACAGTTATGTAACATAACATGAGAGCTATTTTGCTGAATATTCTCACGATTGCAAATGTAACATTGATTTTAGTTCAATAAACAAGTAGTTAATATTAAATTACTTCAATAACTTAGGTTAAACATAAAATAGTACATATATGTTTGTAATATAATGTGTATTTCCGTCACAGGTTTGGTCTTAAATTTCATTCAAAGTGGCATTAAAAAGTTCTTAAAGTCTTAAATTTAACTTGTTTATATCCGTATACACCCTGTTTAAGTTACATTTTGGATACCTTATATCTGTAATTTGAGTTTAAAAAAAATCCTTAAATCCTAAAGATATTGTTTGATAAGTGTGATCTCTGATTGTAGTCCTTGAAAACCAAAAAAAGTAGAGCTTAAAGTCCTTGAAAGTCTTGGAAATTCTTTTTACAGTATCTGTACGAACCCTGTATCTGTTAGTTCAAGTACAGTACTTTGGCTCTTGTGATGCGTCACATTATATGAAAGTGTTCATTGCAAGCTAATGTTGTGATTTGAAAACCAAAACGTTCTCCCCTCTCTCGCTCAGTTTTTCAACTTGGCGAGAACTCTACATGAACACATGGACAATCTTGAAAGTATGTTGTGATTTCTATTTATTTTGGTCCTGAACCATAAAACCTTTAAATCTTGTTAGTTAATTTATATAAAACTTGACATCACCTTTTAAATGCATGGGTAAGTATAGATTATAAAACCCAGTGTTGGTTCTGGTATTAAATGTGCAAAATTATTTCACATGGATGTAGTTTAAGGTTTGTTTGCATGGCATTTGTTTATTTATTCCACTAACATAGTCATATTTGGCTATTGAATGCACAGAGGGAATCACCAATACCTCTTTGTTTAAAATGCTTGCTTGCGTTTAATTCTTCTGTCCCTTATTTTTCCTTCCATCCAATTCAGGTTTTAATGTTTCTGCTTATTTCTTATGTTTGGACTCAGGTTCATATGCAGAATCTGATGAAGATGAGGCGGAGGACAGCAGACCGTCCATCGACTTCTGTGACTTGGAGGATGAAGAGGAGGAGGAGGAGGAGGAGGTTTAATCAGTTGGCAGGGAGGAAGGAGGCGTGGCTTAGCAATTTGTCTCTCAGTCTCCTCCCACTTGCTGTTTTCGACCTATGTCCTCCTGTTTAAAGTGACTTTAGCCAACATCTGATTGCCAGCGTAACCACTGTCCCTAGCCTATCACAAGGCTTTCATAATATGCAGTTAATTCAAGTTTATGGGAGATGATTGGATCCTGTTATGAATTTCTTTTTTTCCTTTTTTTTCTGTTTCGCATCAGATTGGTGAGCACTCTAAAGCTTTCAGTTAAAAAAATAAATGTCCGGTGAACTGACCACCATGAGTGCTTTAAAAAACTATGCTTAGAAGCTGGTTTGGGGAAAGAGAGGATCTTTGAAGATTCATGCTCTTAAACTGGTGATGTTGAGGAACGTTCATCCGCTCATTTATACAGTAGGGCTGCTTGAAAAGGATGTGATGTTTGGTTTCAATATCTTGATGATTTAAAAAAAAAATAAGACCCTTCATTTCCTTTGTTTAATACACGTTTTTCTTTTTCTTTTTTGGAGAATGGGTGAGTGACAAAACGTGGTCCCTTTTCTTTCAAGAGTTTCTCTTTACAAAGGACCTTTTCCACAGTCTGTTTGTATGTTGTACATTAAAATTATGTAATTTGCTTGAATTATTACAATAAAAATGGAGGTATTGATGTCTCACAAACAAATCTGCTCTCTCTTTCAGACGTCTTGGAGCTAATGAACAATGATTCTGTTAACTGTATGATATTAAGAAATTGATTTCATGACTGCTTGGTACAGCACAGGTTTGTCTTTTAGTGGGATTGTCTTTTATTTTGGGGCCCTAAATAATTAACTTCGATTTGTGGTGTTTTATAGTTCTGATGACTTTAATGTTGTTGAAAAACGTGGAAAGTAGTATAAAGACAGACATAACACAAATATAGTGTACAATATAGGCTACATTATAAACAAATACCATATAATATACCATAAATATTTAAACATAACTAAATACTACACAAAAGTGGGTTAACATGTATTTTACTGTGTATTCATATTTTTTCATTACGTTATACAAATCAATTAAAATATCTTTGAAACACGTTTACCTACGCATGAAAAAACAAAAACATTGCGTAAGCTTTAACAAAGACCAAAAAAACACTGAGCCAGCAGATGGCATCGCGTGAGCTATGACGCAACGCGCGCACCTCACCCTCGACTAGCGCGCACCCTCGGATATTTATCGGTCCACCCGAGAAGCATGATGTGACCGTGACATACACATCCACCCGAGGACAGAAAAACAACAACATTCTCCTTCTCCGTGTCATTGAGTGCAGTTATGTCTGAGACGCCATGCCAGATCTTTCGGGGTGTCTGCTCCTCGCCGCGCTGCTGATTTTCTGCGAGGATGGGTACGTGAGGAGAGCGGAGGGTGGAGTGCTCTCCCATGGCCTCGCCTCGGTGTCGCAGGAGGACAATGCCAGCGACACACACACGTCCCCGCTCGAGGGACAGGGGAACGCGACGGTGCCGCCATCAGGTAACGGTCACGGCATCAGCTGGTTTATCTTCAGCATCATCTACATCCACAGCATCAGCTGCGCCATCAGCTCCGCATGCGGTGTGCTTGCTAAGAATAGGGATGTTTTCATGATGGGGTACATCACAACAAAGGACATGGGTGCGCTGTTGACCGATGTGCTCGGTCGGTGTCTCATAACATTGGCCTAACATGTATTACCTAGTATTTGTAAGCCTCTTCTCCAGGGCCACTCGAAGTAAAACCACCTATTTCAGGCTTTTTATATGACAGCCATGTCCACATTTTTAAGAGCTGAATAGCTGATATGGTTGAGCTACATTGCACTGCTTATCTTGAATAATACTGTTGGGTTTAAGATTTAAGGCGAGATTATTTCTGTTTGAGATAGTAGTCACAGCTGCTAATTGTTTACTGTCAGGGGTTTTCAAACTTTTTGACGACAAGACCCTCAAGTTGTGAAGGACCCTATAAAGTCAGTTAGCCTATATATTTTAAGGTTCATTTTAGAAAAATAGTATGTGATATAAATTGTTAATGTACTAAAGCCAAAATAGATTATGGAAAATATTATTATTAATAGGAAATAATTTAGGGATGCACAATATCGACCACCATATCAGTATCGAACAATATTTTTGGTGGTATCGTTATATAAAAGCCGATATATTAAAGCCGATAAATAATGGATTGTTTCCTTCAGCTGAGACACTTCCCTTAAAAATGTCTGCAGACTCCAGTTTGAAAGCCCCTGCCATGTGTCTTAACTATTGGCATATGGGTCTACTACAGAGAATACACCATATCGTATCCCGTTATTGTTACCATACAGTACTTAATTTCCTGTTAGATTTTTTGTTCAGCACCAGATCATGGTTGTAATAGTTTATGGTGATTTGTAACAGCGTAAAATCCATCATAAATCAAAAATGTATTAATCATTATTAAATATCAGGGACCGAAGTTCAGATTTATGTGGTCCAAAGGCTTTTCCTATAAAATTCTGTGTTATTAAACAAATTATTTATGCTACATTGCCTTATTTGACTAACATTTACCAGCTGTTATAGTTGGTATGGGTTGAACAGTCTGGTTCTGCCATTATTTCATCCTGGTCATATTTTCGTTTTGGGCATCTATAACAAGCTCTGAGAATGTGAGAGCTTTCACTTTTTTTTCAATATAGAGACATTTCAAGAGGTTCTTCAAGGTTTTAAAGTCTCAGCTTTTGATGTGCTCATCCGACATTTGGCACTTTGATCTATTTTTAAGTCACTCTGACTGAGCCGTGGGTCCAGTGGTCATTACTATTTCAATGCTAAGAGGTTGCCACCAGATTTTACTGTCACCAACCAATTTTATCGTTTTAGGCTGAACTGGTTTTTAATTCGTTGAGCAGTTACCCGAATGAACTTATGAACATTGGCGTGTATGGTTAACCTTAAACTCCTTTAAATTTGTTTAATTTAAAATAAATATATCTTATCTTTGACTCATATTACAGGGGATTGACTCTACATTTGCCATTCAAGCGATGCCATATACATTTTTTATTCA
Source organism: Tiaroga cobitis (assembly GCA_030578255.1). Lineage (NCBI taxonomy): Eukaryota > Metazoa > Chordata > Actinopteri > Cypriniformes > Leuciscidae > Tiaroga > Tiaroga cobitis. Next base: position 39,186,424 of record CM060596.1, read on the forward strand.
TTCCCGGTTTCCCACTGAACCTGACCTTATCTCTGTCTCTAGAGTCGCTCCTGACACTGAAGATTTGGGTTAAAGATGCATCTAGCCAGAGGTTCCTGAAAGGAGCTGTGGTGGCTGTGTTCTTGAATGGATCCCAAATTCACTCCAGCCAGACTTTGGAGAATGGAGAGGTCACGGTCACTGTCCCATACAGCCTTGGCCTGACCCTCACTCTGGTGGCCAGCATGGAGGGTTATGTGCTCACCCAGCTGCCTTGGAAAACCACCAAGATGCCCAGTAAGTTAATAGCCTCTAAGATGCAGTGTTATTTACTAAATTAATAGTTTATTGTGTATTTTATATGATTTGATGTCATCAGATTATTATTCTTTTTTATACAGTATTAATTAAGTGATACATGTTTGAATTATATATGATTCATCTTAATCCATGAATATTTTTGCAAGATATACTCAATAAATACCTCAGACAGCAAGAAAGCAGTGAATCCGTGTGACCTCACCCTGGCTTGTTGTATAACATTCTAAGCCCTAAAGAAATGACATTCAAACATATGGAGAAATTCAACTAATGTCATTTAAATGTGAAAAACCTGGCTACTAATTGAGGTCTGAGTGTTCGTTTTTTTGTTTTTTCCTAGTTTTTTCTGTTATTACGATGTCCCTGCGCCCTCAAACACAAGGGAACATCTGGCTCTTTGAAGATACTGTGTTGATAACTCGAAAAACATCTGGTATGTCAGTTAAATCATTTCTTATTCTATTATTTGATCCTAACTGTTTTGAAATTGAGACCTGTAAAAAAATGCATAATCCATCATTTAATTTAGTACCTCCATATATTTACTGCATAGATTAACTACTATCAGTGCAGTGATACTGTGACACACTAAATTTCCACTTTTATTTTATTTATTTATCTTGACGTTTTGCAGATCTGTCATTTCAACCGAGTGTCCAGTTTCCCAAAAGTCTCCTCAAACTGTCTGAGAACACTACCATCTCCATGTTGTCAGCCTATCTGACAGCTCCAGCCCTGCATACAGAAAAAGACTCGAATTTCTTTACTCTAAACATCAACGGCAAAGGAGGTAAGATGAACTTTGAAAAAAAAGGATACAATACCTATTGTATCTGGCATAATAATTTAACCAGTTGCCTTGTCACATCTCTTGAGTGAATGCTGACCCTGTACGTACGTTTCATTGAGATGTTAAGGATCCATTAAGTGAGTGGAGTATATTGTAGGGCAGTTTTAGTCAATGAATTCTACAAGCTCCATTATTGTTTAGACTCAATACTGCATTGATTAGTTAATGCTATTGATCACAACATATTATTGATTAGGCAATTTCAGGCCGCTTGGTTACCCAGATCAAATGTGATGGCACATTTTACACATATTATTGATCTTCTAGTAGTCCAGTGTTTCTCAATTCCAGTCCTCAGGACGTAACTACCAGAATGTTTTTAGATGTCTCCCTATTCAACCCTTAGAAGCTGATGAGTTGAATCAGGTGTTTTAAAGGTAGGCAATTTCTTTCATAAACACTTTTTGTTATTCTGGTTGAAACTCTCTTCACATCCTGATATAAAATCAATAATAGAAGTGGTCTAAATATTAAAAAAATGTACACATATCTTCTGTGGAAGTCTCAGGAACAAAAAATGTTCATCCAATCATTGCATTCAGTCCGAATGCAGTGAAACGACATCCTACCTGTCTGTCAGTGTATGTATTTCCATACCGGACGTGATGACGTCAGCACATCATCACCGCATTCCGTACGGCTGTGCAAGATTGTGGACAATCATTCACCAAGCATTTTACAGTCCCTCCTGAACCAAAACAACAAGCTTATGCTGGGTTCACGCCATGTTATAATAATAATTTGGAGATGGCAACCTGTGACGTTCTACCCAGAGCTGTTCACGTCCTCGCGATTTATGCGTTTCTGTGTAAACACTATCAATGGTGAAAGTCAGGTGGTACTAGTAAGAGCTGTTGTTTACATTCATTGTTATGGTCATTTTGTGTGCTTTGAGACATGAGGTAATTTAACGTTGTCTCTTATAACGCTTTGCTGAATCTGCTCTGGCTGTACATATTCATGTGTTTTGGAGGAGGCTTTGGAGAGTGCTCTGAAGGGAGGGTGGGATCTAATGCTTTCAAAGCTAGCTTACTATTGCTAGCCGCTCCAAAATTCTAGGCTGCAAGAGGCTGCAGCCATGATGCATCAGACTCTCAAGCTAACTACATCATTTATGTGTGAAAATGTTGGATGGCTTATGTACAATCTGTACAAGAACATTGGATCTATGAGATTAGAATGTCTATGAAGCGGCAAAGCTTTGGGAAAAACATGAAAAACCCTTGGACCTGAGGAATGGAGTTGAGAAACATTGCTCTAGAACCCTTAAAACAATTTTCCAATTTATTTTCTGCAGATTCTAAAATTAATCCGTTATCTTTGTATTACCAATTACAGGTTATAGGAATGTCAAGTTAAGCCCCTTGGCTATGATCAGTGCCCAGTTAGTGTCTAATGGAAAGGAGGTTGATGTCAAAGGACCCATTCAGCTAACAGTACCACTTCCCTACCACACCCACCTACGACCCTCCGACTCACTTCCTGCATGGACCTTTAACATGACAATAGGTGATTAAAAAACTTCAATCATGCTAATTTAAAAGAGGTTTCAGATCTTACATAATGTTTTCTGTAAAGTCCCTGTAAAGTCAAAATTAAGTATGTGTTCTGAGTTTGTCACACCACCGAAAAATGTGTTATTAGCCACCCAGCCAAATTTGAATGATAAAAAAAGCCGGCAAGTACATCAAATAAGCTATCAAAATCTTGAAAAAGTGAGCATTATTCTCTGCTCTCAAACGCTGGGGGCGTGTCCGCTGGCAGCGCTGAAACCACGCCCACTCGCGGGAAAGCTGCCGAGTGCCGACGGTGACTGATATTAGGTGATACTGCTTTCGGGACGGGGAGATGAAGGCCGAGGCGGGAGATAGTCGGTTCGGCTTCATTCACCAGTAACAGCGGATTATCAGTGAATCCCAGTTGTCTCAGACGACAGTTTATAAAACTATCCTGTGTAAAATAATCACTACAGAGGCGGGTGTTGGCGGTGATCCTCAGCTATCCATCAAGGTTGGCTCTTCACAAAATTAATCCACCTCTTCTTGATGTGATCGTTTTTAGGAAATTTAAATAAAGACACCGATCTGTTTTGTACATGATCGCATCCAGGTAGTAGCCTACGCATTTCCGTGTCGCAGCCATAGCTAGCTAGCAAACTGTAGGCTGTAGTAACTAATAGTAATGACAGTAACTCGCGATTGAGCGGCAAACTGATGTGAATGTGCTCTATTGTTATGGGAGGGGCCAGCCTCAGTGGCCTCAGTGCATCATCAAGTAGGGGCGTGTCCACGAGCTCAGGGGCTCTAGTGCGTCATCGAGCCCTGTTTTATCCCCGCCCAAAAAAATACGGAAAATAGCAATGGTGAAAAACTGTTTAACGGTCTAACTCCACAATTCAGTAATTCACAGTTCAGTCTTTGTAATATGTTTTAGCAATACATTTCTAACATTTATAATGGGTTTAGAATTTTTTTTTAGAATTGCCTTTACAGGGACTTTAAGTGGGGACTATTTCCTATCAGCATTTTGTCCTTAAGCAAAACATGTAATGGTCACAAGGGTTGAGGGGGAGGATTGTGTCCAAAAGCACTAAATGACGTGTTATCACAGGTACCTGGGTAAACAAAGGTATAGGCACTGTTCAGATGGAGAAAAACGGCCTAGTCTGGACTTATGTAGCACCTCAGCTTGGTAACTGGATTGCTGCACCAGCACCATCATCAGGTAAGTATCAGTCAAAATAAAATAAAAATCGCACTCATCAGCCCATATTGTTGCTATTTATAAATGATGATGCATTTCAGTTTAACACTTTAACACTAAAATCAAAATATTCCAGACTGCTGTTAATATGCTGCCCTCTAATCAGATTATGTTGTGTAAATCTAGGTTTTATGGGGCTTGCAAGCTCAATGGATTTCATTTCCTACCACACATACCTTCTTTTGGGTATCTTGGGAGGAACTCTTGTGATAGTCATCGGATTTTTAGCTGTGATTGTATTTCACTGCAGGTAAGAGTTTATTAAGTCATGCAAATATCATTGTATCACTTTCTTATAAATACAACTTATTTCATCTTAACCTGTTAATTTCAGTGAACTAAAGGCATTTTTCAACTCATTATTATTAAAGCGCAACTATCAAAATATGTATCTCATTTTACAGAGATTTAAACCATGAGGTCGGAAGAAAGCGATGGAATTCCACCAGGCTCACTGTATTGAAGAAAGACCAGACCACTTCCACCAGCTCTGATGAGGTTCAAGAACTTTTCTTTCATAATGGGGACCGGTCTTATTCACTGGCTGCAAGAGGCATCGGCCATGATGCATCAGACTCTCCACGACACCAAGCCAACTACAACATTTATGTGGAAAACGTTGGAAGGCCGGTGGGCAATCTGTATGAGAACATTGGAGCTGTGGGATTAGAAAGCCTCAGAGCCCCAATGTCTAATCTCTACATTAATAGTGATGAAGTGGCTAAGCTTCGGGAAAAATTGGAACAGAATGGCTCACGCCAGGGTGGTGCAGAGAATTTAGTTTTCAAAGACAAGCTGTTCCACATCTACAACCAGCCTCTGGCTATTGTACAGGCCCCAGAGCTGTTTAATTCCCAGGGACAAGCTGACCCTTCTGGAAGCAGATCTGCCACTTTCCCGCGGAATGGTATGGAACATGGAGGTCAGACAGAGCGGAACTTAAAAGACAGTTTCACTCAGACGTTGCCAAAAGTTCCCCAGCAAGACGGCAACGAGCAGCAGGCTCTGGAAGGAGTGGAGGGCGCTGCCGCTAACCCCGGGCTATGGGGCCGCTACAGTCATCTCCTGGAATCCGTATCTGTCCCAGGAACTTTGAACGAAGCGGCTAGAATGGGGCCTTTTCGGGGGGAACTCCAGGGTATATCAGAGCAAACCTTGCTTGAGCTCACCAAGGGAAAGCCGTCCATTCACCCGCCCCGGGCTTGGTTTGTGTCTCTTGATGGTAAACCAGCAGCCCAGGTTCGTCACTCTGTGATCGAGCTTCAGGGAAGACATCGTCCGGGCAGCAGCAATGACACAAGCTTGGACTCTGGAGTGGACATGAACGAGCTGCTGCAGCAGCCTCTGCGGAAAAGCGAGGAACCCTCGAGCGCTAGCTTGGCTAAAATAAGTGGAAATCAAGAGCAGGACTTGAGCAGCAGTGAAATTGGGAGTCCTGAGGACACGTCCCTGAGGAACACCCTGGAAGGCAGTAGTGCAGCCATTCCCAACATCCCCGAGGACAGGGATGCAGGGGACACTTCCAGTGAGTCCAAATCTACCCCTCCACCACGGAGACTGCGGAAGGTTCGAGACAAGAAGCCTGACAAGAAGACATCTCGACACGTGAGGGAGGAGAGACCGCACACGAAACACTAACTGAATAACCTGTGCGTAGCTGTAGCTTTTTGGTGTCTGAAAATGGTTTTGATCAAACTGCCTTATAATATAAACATCAGGAAGAATGAACAAAAAAAAAAATGCCTGTCTTACCTGCCGTAGCTCAAAGTCGATTCCTGTGACTATGCTGTATCCAGCATTTTGTCAGCAATTCATTTGTACACAATTTCGCAACCACACTACAATGTTTTTACAAACTTCTTTGAAAGAACATATTTGTTTACCTTCAAAAGTACACTGTAAAAGTATGTATATATATCGATATATATCTAAGTATTTTTAAACATTAATGTTTAAATGCTTGTACCCACAATGCTCTTATAGTGAGTCTGCAAAACTGATTTAAATGAAATCAGTTTGGCTCTCTTGGCTTGCTTGGAATACATTTTTGTTCTTCAATTCAGTTCAATGTAATGCAAGGAACTGCCACACAGTGTCATAAACAATTATGAAATAAATTGTGGAAAAACTGAGCACTGTTATCATAAGCTATTAAGCTAAGCACTATATATTCTACAATTCAGAACGTGCACCAGTGTGTTGCTAAGAGTTTTTTAGAGGGAGCGACAGGCCTTTAAGGTAATTTGCCGTTTTGACGCGCTGTACTTATTTATTGTATTCTTGCTAGTCACATTTGCATGCTGTCCATTGTGATGCTTTTACCATTCAATGTTTTAATGTGTAAGAATATAGTACCCAAAAACATCGAAAATATGTCTCGGGTTATGGCTTACCTTACCAAGTCCAATGCTGAAGCACAGCTGTACAGGTCATGAACCTAGCATATTAAGATGTTTCTTGTGCTAATGTGTTTTGTGTATGAAATATTTCTTCACAAATTGACAACATGATTATCAACTCATGTATTGAATGTGTTGGAGCTTTTGTAGCTTTATTATTTTAGACAATTAATTGTAACTGTTTGATTCTCATCAACAGTTACAATAAGACACTAGCTTGTTGTCAGGCAGCAAATTTGAACCGAGAAGGGAAACTGAAATTGACATTTTAAATGAAGTATGACCGAGGAGAGAAAATTGCATTGTGTCAGCTGAATGTTTTTAAAGTAATTTATGTTGTATCGTAGCAATTATTATTTCAATATTTGTAATATGTTTTAACAATTTCTCAACACACTGGTTTAAATGGCTCAAGAGCCATTTCTGGATGCTTTTCAGTACAACTTGTAATTGCCTTTTTGTGCACATTTAATAAAGGTACTTCACCAAAAATATTCATGAGTTTTATGTACACAGAACTGATAAGAATAATGCATTTTATTTTAGCTTTTTTTTAACAATATAAATAAACATTCAAATAATAAATATGAGGCAATAATAAAATGATTGTCTCTTATACAATTAAAAATGTAAAAAAAAATTCAAGTTAGGATTTATCTGAAATCTTTGCCTGTTTTCAGCAGAGGTCGAGGGTTAAAAGGATTCTGTAATTCAGTGACTGTTCAACTAAACACAAGAAATCCAAACATACTTAATCAGAACATTCTTGATTTTATTAAACATGAAGTTTAAGGCACTCATGTGGACTATAATATTAGAAAGCCCATACTAAATCTATAAAGCTATAAAATAAAAAAACGGACACATGAGGCTACCTCTGGGTTCTTCTCCGTTTTTAGCCGTAGTTTAATAAAAGCTTTTTAATTTTACACATGTGAGCGCTTTGGATTTCTTGCTAGCCAGTAGAGCTATTTCTAACACCCATGGAGCAACATACTACCATTATTTTTTAATTGCATACTAATTCACTTTGCTCTTGTTTTCTCATAAGTATAGCTTTGACATGACTGTTTGTCATCTAGAGATGAAGATCATTCATATCCAGCCTGTCTGGCCTAGGTCTCTGTCTTAAGGGATCTTTCCTCAGTGGTCTGATCCTGCCGTAAGCTGGTGTCATGATAAATGGCCCATTAATGCCCACAATGAGTCTTTGCTGGTCATTCTGTGTTCTGGGCAATACTGACTGGACATTCAAAGTTAGACTGACTGTTGAGGGACTATTTGGAAAGGATACTCTCCTCTCAGCCGGTGCAGCTATGGCTCCTGATAAGCTCCTATGAAGAGAACTCTTTTCTTTTGTATGAGTGTGTTTCACGGTGGACGTTCTGGTATATGGTTCTATGTGGGAACTATTGATGCAGAGGCCCCGAAAGCCCTGAGTGAGTGAATCCGCTGAGGAAGGACTGCACACAGATGGTTCAGATGTCACTGTTCTCAACAGAGATGGAGCACTACCTTTCTTTACCTGCAAACCAATACCTGGTAGAAAGAACTCCGAGAGCTGTTCATCGGTGCGCTTGCTCTGAACATCACTAGATGGAGCCAGAGATCTTTCTGTTCTGCTACTTCGAGGATTCCACGTAAGGGGATTGTAGATGACATGCCAGTCCAGTGGGCAGCAGTTAGACTTTCGGAGCACTGGATCAATACAGCCAGTATGGAACTGGTTCAGGTTCAGGAAAGAGAGAAAAATAGATAATAATTCTCTCTAAAATTATTTAGCTAATAGTTTGTCTTATTTATGAGAAAGTCATGCGAGTTTAGAAAGACATGAGTGTGAGTAATTTTGTAGAAAAAAAATCAAAGACATTAAAATGAGTTCCTAATGGCCAGCTTGATCAGCATTCAACCCACCTTAAATGAGCTGAACTTGAAAATGTGTTACCTTGTGTTTGCAGGGAAGGGTTCTGACATGCTGACCCAATTGAAATCTTGAGAGGCAGATTCTACATTGAGCTCCTGGATACAGAAATCTGGACTCTTTCCGAACCCTTATCGTCGGCAAACTTTTTATTACATAGTTCGGGACTATATCACATGTCACACCAGACATGCTGCTGGAGCTGTAAAGTAAAATAGAATAATGTGTCTGGATAAATTCAGATATATAGAAATTATATATATATATATATATATATATATATATATATACATAGAATATGTATATACATAGAAATTCGGTTTGCAATTAAAAATAAAAGAACTGAACAGAAGCCATGAATGGGCAGACGAACCTACTACCCATTAAATGGTTTTCCATTTTCTGTGTTTCTTCAGAGTCGTGAGGTCCTGCTGTCTGCCATGGCTGACATCTTTTCTGCACAATTATAATGAAAAATGGAATACTATTTTGTTAACCCGATATACTGATTCACGACCTAGGGAGCTAGAGTGCTGATTGAGACGCACCTGTCTGAAAGTGCCATATGTAAGCTATGTTCTAATTGATGCTACAAATAACTACTTTCTGCAGTTATTAATGACATCATCATGGTTCACATGTCATGTGAAACACAAACCTTGTACAAAAACTCACCATTCGAACCATGAAGTAATGTTTTGGATGGACTCTTCTCTTAAAGCAATCCTCACACAGGTGGAAATAACTGCACTCTGTGCACCTGTGAACGAACATCGGATGTAAGACGCTGCATATGACACAGAGTCTAGCATCAGATAGAATCAGGATGAATAAATTCTGTTCAAAAGTTTTTAAAAAATAAATACATTGAAAAGTAACTTGAATAAAGACTAACACTTTTATTCACCAAGGATGCATGAAATGGATCAAAAGTGACACTAACAACTTTTACATGAATGCAAAATTGATAGAAACTTCTAATTCTATTTCAAATAAATCTATTCTTTTGAAGAACTTTCTATTTATCAAAGTATCCCGTAAAAATGTATCACGGTTTGCACAAGAATATTATAATACAAAAATAGGAAACACTTTATTTTAAGGTGACGTAGTTACACGTTACTATTTTACTTGATATTATAATAACAGTAAATTATTCATAATTACAGGTAACTAACCCAAAACCAAACCCTAGACTAAAGTAACTCTATAGTAAGTACATGTAGTTAAATAATATTACTCAGTACTTATTTGACTAAGTACAATGTAACTATATCACCTTAAAATAAAGTGTAACCCAAGAATGTAATAATATAACACAAGAATGATTATAATAAAGTAATAAATTACAATGTTACTTGAGCAACGTACAATCATTTCTGAAGGATCATGTGACACTGAAGACTGGAGTAATGGCTGATAAAAATTCAGATTTGCCATCGCAGAAATTAATTACATTTTTAAATATATTAAAAAGTGCACAGTCAATTTAAATGGTAATAATATTTAACATCAATAAAGTTTTGATTGTTTTTTTGATCAAATAAATGCAGCCTTCTAGCGTAAGAGACTTCTTTTAAAAAACTTAAAAAATCCTACCAACCTCAGACTTCTGAATAGTATTGTATGTCTGCTCTGATTTGTCAATGCTATGTAATGCCTACTTGAAACATTTGCCGATGATTGGACAGGCCCTGCAGATGTTACACATAACACCCAGATGTTTGTCCAGACAGTCCCTCTCATAGTAGCTTAACAGTTCACCTGCATTTTTCACCTGTCACAAATAATAGTTAAACCCAAGATGATTTAAGCTTAAACAATAGATAGTAATGAGTTATTTAAGTGACTGGGTCTTGTAATGATGTACCTGTTCAATTAGCTGCTTAAAAGTGCCAAAGTCTTCTCTACAGAGTGGACACTTAAGCAGGGCACATGGGTCTCTCTTTGTTTGGTGATCAGCCCATACCTTCATACAGGAAATGTGGATGTTGTTTCCACAGCTGAACCTTTACAATGACGCATAATTACAACGCAACCAGTCACAAATAGAAATTGCGTGTCAGTAAGGATCACTACTAGCTTTTTGGGTTTATATGGAAAAATGTTTATTTGATAAAATGTTTATAAAATGTATATTTATAAAAAAAAAAAAATTAAAAAAAATTCATTGATTTCAAAAGTTTCATCAATAAAACATATTCACTTCATAGTTAATACAGCATTTACCATGAAATTCAGACCACTTAATTTCCTGAATAATCTTGATTTCTGGATTAAATAAAAAACCTCTTACTTGCAATAGGTCACAGGCAATTTTTTCAGCAAAAGTTCTTCTTGACAGATTGGACATATATCATCTTTCTCTACATCTTTCTGTCTGATTCCTCCATCTTCCTCACTAGGCTCAGGACATGAAAGGCCTGCTGAGTTCTCCCTTTCATTAGGGGATGTAGTTTTGGTCACATGAAGCCCTTGCAACAACTCTAGGATATGTCTCTCCGCAAGACCGTACTGGAAACAGTCTGAAACAGAACAGGTGACCAGACAGACAGTTATAGCTCAAACATTAATGTACAAGTAGTATGTGCCTTTATGTACAACTGTTTGGAGGATCTAACTGGAAAGGGTTGCATTGAGTGAAAACACTTTGGGGGAAAAATGGTCTACTTACATTCGTGATCTCCTGGTAGTCGGAATTTACGCATTAAAATCCTAAAATAAAATGTTGATGTAAGGTAAGATTATGTCTCAACATGCAGTGTATGTGTTTCTTCAACAATGAACACTTTTCCGTCCAAGGGTTTGATTTTTATTAAAACTAACTCATTTAATTTAATATGAAGGTCACATTACAACTTGGAAATGTTATACCATGCATGCCTATAGAGATAATTGATTTCTGCTACTTTTTAAACGCCTTTCATGTATAGATTTTGTTGCTGTCTCCTTGACTTTCATTTCAAATTCCATAATTTTAAACAATCTATCGATCTAAAGAAACAATAATATACCATTTGTAATTGTGTCATATTTTTACTTGCAAACAGAATATTTTTTATTGTGTCCAGAATATTTTTCTAATCAAGCTGTCAGAATTATGCATAACGTGTGAAAATATTAGTAATTGTGTGTACTTAAGTTACATAAAAGCTAACTGTTCGCTTTAGCAAAACGAAGTTGTTTAAAATGTAATTTCTAGCACAATGCAATTGCAAACCATCATTTCAGTTGTGGTGGAAATGACTGTCACTGTAGTGGAAATGTTTAGTGAATGATAAAAATGACAATTCTTATGAGATAAATGTTGGATATTTCTTAGGAAACATATTAAACTAGCATGTGACAGAATGTGAAAAGTGTGTTTTAACAAATAGTTTACTTTCTGAATGTCCAAAGGGGAAAAGTGCCCATTGTTGAAGAAACACTTTTCAACCCCAAGCATTTATTTACCAGCAGATGTGTGTGCAAAGATCCTTCTCTTTCTGGAAGGTAGGACAGGTACACGTGTGTGGATCTCCCAAGCACACCTTAGATATGAAATAACATTATTAAATTGCACAAAATATACTAAAAAATCTATCAAACAAAAAGCAATACAAACTTACTTTATAATTTTTGCTACCCCCCTCCTCTTTCAGTAGAAATCCAATCGGTCCAAACTCTTTGAGGATGAAAATGGTGGTATTCAGTGCTCGATGTTGGTGTGAGATGACCGCATCACTCACTGCTTTCCTCCACAGTGTTTTCCGGAACATTATTAAATCAATTTCGTTCAAAAAAGAGCTTATATTATTAGCTAACTTTTTCCATGAATGATTAAGACTCTAGACGTATCATAAAAAAAACTAATTCGTAATATGAAAACGTTGGCTGGCACTCAGAAACTTTTATATTAGTAGCCCGATCTTGCATCCGGTGTTGCTACTTTGTATCTGATGTTTCTATAGCAACAAGCTACGCTGAGTAGCTGCTACGTTTCACCGCTTGATGGCGATACAAGTCCCTGTGGTCACTGGTCAACTCCAATGGCGCTTAACCTACTAGTCTCTGTCATATCTGTTCGTTCCTCTTGTAAACAAATGGTTTTTAAAGAATAATATGCTGTTTAATCATCATTAGTTGACAGAGACGCTGTTAAAAGCACACAGTAGGAGCTTATTGTCATTATTGGTTAAAAGGCTGGCCTTTTCCTTTACACTCATATTCGTACTAATTTATCTTGCAAAATAAAGAAAAACATGTTACACTGTAGCTATATGTTAGGCATCTAGTATAGTTAACACTTTAACTTTTTGAACATTCTGTTGACTATAAGTAACTTTGCAACTATCAACTAACACTCATTAGAGTATTACAATAGTCTGTCTGCTTAATATCTGCTAACTCTTTATTGTGATGGTACTCTAACACTCTAATGAGAGTTAGTAGACATGATGTAGGTGCAACATTACTTATAGTCAACAGAATGTGTTAAAGTGTGACACAGACATTTAAAAAAAAAAAAAAAAGAATAATAATAATTTGTGCCCAGTCCTAAATCAAATCCATACAGGGCCTGGGACAACATTTTTATAAGCTGCTTTTTTCTTTCTTTCATTCAAACATCTTAACAAATTAACCAATTTCTTATTTGTGAGTTTGCGATGTGTGACATCAGTAAACAACAGAAGCAAAATATTTTGGCTTAAACTGGAACATTTATATAACAACCCTGTTCCAGAAATTAAAGCTATAGGCAATGTTTTTCAAAAACACTTTTTGTTATTGAATCTCTCTTTACATCCTGGTAGCAATTAGAAGTGGTTATATATAAGTTATATATGTCCTCTGTAGAAGTCTCAGAAGATATACAAAAGATTGATAACGCGAATTTCCCTAATGAAGTCATATCTAGCACAGCACACAGTAACACGTGCTTTACACAGCAAAAGCAAATATCAGATATAATAACGTACAGGTGTAAGCACTGCAAAACGAACCCAACGCATTACGAGATACAATTCTACAACTACATTAGTTTAATCAATGGTAGCCTTCAAACTATTTTACCCCAGTGTGGTTGATGAAATGGACAGTTGACAATAACACATAGGTGAGCAGCCACAATAACTATCCCGCCAAGCCAAGGGAAATGCAAACAAACAAAATAACAGTTATTTGCATTTAGCAGAGTTTCATGAAACACGGTCAAAAGTCCTTCACTCACGACCCAGCTCACCCCGTGCTCGTAGTGCACACAGAAGACGACAATGGCGAGAAGGCGGTAGTCTGCAGTTGCACACACAATTCATGGGTTTGGACAATTTTCAGTACACTCCAAATGGCCAGCAGGGTAACCGGAACCATTGATCCGAGCTGCGAGAAAGGGGAAGGGAAATCAACCTTAGATACACGTCAGTGCCCAATCATTCGTAAGTAGTAAGAATGCCCACTTTCCTCAATCAGGACGAAAAGAGCGCATTGGTTGATATCGTAGGCCTCTAGCTGCCAGGAGTCAATCAAGATGGTTGCCACTACGTGGAGTCGTGCATCCAAAGGTTCACTGGCACGGAGACAGTCGGGCTTTTCGCGTTTCGGGTGTCTGTCGCATTGGTTGATATCGTAGGCCTCTAGCTGCCAGGAGTCAATCAAGATGGTTGCCACTACGTGGAGTCGTGCATCCAAAGGTTCACTGGCACGGAGACAGTCGGGCTTTTCGCGTTTCGGGTGTCTGTCGCGGTGAAGGAGCCCCACCCCAAACTCCCCCCCCCCCCCCACCCCCCACCCCCCCCCCCCCCCCCCCCCCCCCACCCCCACCCCGAGAGGGCTGCCTGCTGGCTTTTTATTCAGTGGATATGCCAATCGCGTTATACCGCTGGCTCATCGGTCAGTGTTCCCCTCCCGTTACATTTTCCCCCAGCCTTTAATGATGGTCGTCCTAAACATATTCCTAAAAAGTCAAGTGGCCAATGACATGGAGTGTCCAGACAGTTAGGGCCTGTAGCGTGCAGGTGTCGTGTCACGGGTGGCACTCAGGGGATATCGATGAGAGTCCTGGTTGTTGATGACCGCATCAGTCTCTAGGGCTGGGTGGTGACTTGCTCCTGCAAGAGGTAACCTTACTGGGTCAAGCTCAGCAAGAGGCAACATTTCTGGGTCAGGTCATGGGCTGAAGTGGCTGGTGCATGGGGAAGGGAAGTACAAGCTGTTAGATCCAATGACTTGCGATGAAGACTTGGAGGGGCTGCCTGGTGTTGGGGAGCAGGATGGGGTGGAGCTAGTGGAATGAAGGGCCTGTGGTGTTGTCCGGGGCTGCGCTGGTTCCCTCAGGGATCCTGGAAAGCACAGGTACTTCCTGGGAGGATGTGGTGGGTCCGGGTTCTCATTCAGGGGATGCGATGGCCGGCCACAGATGCTTCCTCTGGGGATATGGCTGGTCTGAATTCTCCTTCAGGGGACTTGGCAGGGACAGGTGCCCCCTCCAGGTACCTAGTGGATACAGGTTTTTCCTCTGGGGATGCTGAGGGCACTGATGTTCCTTTTGGAGTCTTGGCAGGTGTTGGTGGTCCCTGTGGGGGCCTTAAGGCCAAAGGTGTTAAGACATCTGTTACGTCCAAAGACGTATTTTCTTATTATTTTTATAGGTGGGTTATTGACTTTGTCTCAAGTATGTATCATTGTTGTTAAAGAACTGTGTTTTGGTTTGCTGCTGTTTTTGTTTCTGTTTCTTCCTCTCTGGCTCCTCCCACTCAATCTCTCTGGCAGGTAGCTGATAGTCCCCAGCTGCGCCTACTTGCTAACCAGGGCTGAATCCGGAATCGCCCCCTATGCCCTCAAATAGGGCGCTATTTGAGGGGACAGCCATTTGTAGTGGTGTCCGAAACCATAGTGGACGTAATCGAGTACACTTTTTCAATCCCACATTGCACTGCAATAACGAGTGTACAACCGATGTTGGCTCAACGGCTGTCTGAATTCGCTCACTCCTTTACATTCACTCCTTCAGTATTAGTAACAGTATTAGTGGACGACTAACGTAGGGAATAGTGAATGAGGGTTTAGTGGGCGATTTCGGATTCAGCCCAGGAGTCGGGTAACATAAAAGCAATTGAAATTGAGAAACCTTCTCCAGAGTGTTTACATTAATGAGCTGAGATAAGGTAACTGTGATAGTGACTACAACAGTGATTCTAATTGTTTCATACCTTAATGTATAGCCGTAGCCTATGTACTCATTTACAAGTGCTTACCACTTACGCCTGTTATCATGGTTATGTTTTTTTTTCTTGTTTTGGAAACTGTAGGGGGGTGGATGCCATTTTGGTTGTATTCTGTTTATCTCCTGTTTTGTGGCCAGGCAGGGAGTTAGTGTAGATTTCTGTTGTTAATTTATTTTTTCTGTTAATTTATTCTTTGAGCAGTCTAGTTAAAGTTTTTACTCCCAAGGCAGAATTATTTTGTTTGTTATTATGGCCTTGCCCCCTCCTGAAGCTAATGTTTCCTATTTAAGTTGTTATTTTGGAATACCATGTTTCTTTTTTATGGGTAAATACAGACTTTGAACGTGATCTGGTGGTTTGTGATGCTGTGGCAGGGCTCAGGCTAGCGCTCTTTAAATACTTTAATATTGTTGCGTCTGTTTAAACTCGTGTGGAATGCAACACATCCCTTCCCAGATGCCATCTCATATGTTCAGATTTCCCTTCAGTCGGGGCCTGGCGGGCACAGTTGCTGCCTATAGGGACCCGTCTGGCACACTCAGGGGCACAGGCTTCCTGTTGGGATCTGGCAAGAATGGTTGCTCCTCATACGGTCCTGGAAGGGACAGGCACTTCCTGTTGGGACTTGGCAAGAACTGGTGCTTCTTGTGGAGCCTCCACTATTCCCTACCACTGGCCGGGAGTCAGGTCCACATACTCATTCTTGTTAGATAATGAGCATAAATTATCTTCTAGTTTCATTACTGCCCTCCACCGCCCTGAAAGAAGGGCTGTAATGAGCTCGTCATGCTCATCAAAGGGCCTGGACAATTTTATTTCTTTGAAACAGATGGTCAAGGTTGCTTATTTTGGTGGTCCTGACGTCATGCACATGCGTATTACATGCTCAGTCTATAGTATTTCAGCGCCATCTAATGGCCTGGCAGCAGAATACATGTCAGTATATTCGGTCAGTGCGTATGGTCTTAAAGTGACAGCATCCTAATATTCCTGCTGTTGTCTGTGTCATTAATGTTAATAAAATAAAATAAAATCATCATCATCATCTACCATGTTCGAGAGAAGATAGTGAAGAGAGCAGTCAGGAGGAAAGCGATGATGACAGCTTGAAGGATAAGTGTGCCGCGCAAAGTGTGACCAAGAGCATCTCCAGGTGCTCCCTGGAGAACTAGAGCAAAAAAGTTATGTGCACCCCTGTCTATAGCCATGTGCGTTCGGCTCGAGTACACTGTAATAAATTAATGCGTATGTGAATAATACAGCGCTAATAGCTGTCTTTCCGAAGATGAAAAGCATGAAATGTCTTGCAAAAGGCATGAAAACAACTAATATTTTGTTAAAACTGAATAGAAATTATCGAATTATCAAAAGATTTGTGAGTGATTTAGAGCACATAAGAACTCAGATAAATACTTCAGGAAAGTTTCTCTCAAACAAATTAATTGTAGGAAAAGGGAAGCTGTAAAAAAGCCACTATTGAGCTGTTTGGTAAATAGCTGGGGATTATTTTGTGATAATGACCAATTGACTGTTGTGATTGACCAGTCAGAATAAAGCATTCCAGACATCTGTGTTATAGTGTGACATCTGTGTTAAATTATTCAACAATATTATTGATCTGACTGTACTGACGCTGCTGAATGAGAACTGAACTGAGCTGGACGATGACATAATTTATTTGCGGAACTGCTTTACAGATTAAATTAACTCATTTAATAATTGATGATCTTTACAACGAAACTGAATTAACACTGAACTGACTTCCGCTGAAAAATAGCAGAAATGCATAATTTTCCTGTTATCACTGTAAAGCTTCTGTATTGTATAAAGCGCTACATAAATAAAGGTGACTTGACTTGACTTACCGTAATAATGGTAATTATCTCTCTCTGTATTTTGGTCCAGGTTTGATCTGTGGGAACTGGCCTCAATACATCACTGCTATCATTTGTATCACACACTTAACTCCCTTCTTAAACAGCAAACAGATTATTACAGTTTCAATGCTACACATATATTAATCATCAAAACGTGACTGAACATGACGCTCATGCTGGTCTTTAAAACCTCACTCATATCCACTGTCAGCTAACAGCCCTCTGAGATTTATAACACACAACATGTGCCTTGGGGTTCGGCTTGCTAGTTAGAGTGATGCCTTCCACATTTTTGAAGCACTATTGCTTTTTTGGCCCAGCATCCTACATCACTACTGGTTTATATTAGACTCTTGCAGTGGGAGGTCATGGTTTGTGTGCAGAACATTCAGTCTGTCATGTGCGCTTCTGCGTGTGCAAAAAAGCACCCCATGTGTAAAATGAAATACTCTGCTATTTAATGCTGTGGGCCTAATTTTGTCCCAGAGGTCCTGGACATCTTTGTTCAGATACATGGCATGGATTTGATCAAATACCAACAAATAAAAAATCAAAACCTGACAACCTCTGCTAGAAATCTTATAATGGACCATGTTTGGATCTTCCAACATGACAGTGATCCAAAAACAAACATCAAAATCAAAACAAAAATGAGTCACTGAGCACAAAACCAAGCATCTGCAATGGCCATCCCAGTCCCCAGACCTGAACCCTATAGAAAATGAGTGGGCTGAACTGAAGAGAACAAGCGCCAACATGGATCTGGGAACCTGAAGGATCTGGAGAGATTCTGTATGGAGGAATGGTCTCTGATCTCTTGTCAGGTGTTCTCCAAACTCATCAAACATTATAGAAGAAGACTCAGAGCTGTTATCTTGGCAAAGGGAGATTGGAAAAAGTATTTAATAAACGGGGGCAAATAATTGTTCCCAACGTGTTTTGGAGCAAAACATTTATTTCATAATGTGATTTTGCCCCCACTGTCAATTCTTTTACTTCAATGAAAGGTTAGATTTTTGCAATTTTTTTAATAAAACATCAAAAGGATTAACAATGCAGATTTATTTTTTACAGCCATCTTTGGTCATATTTACCAAGGGGGCAAATAATTCTGACCAGCACTGTATTTTCATAATCTAATGGGAACATTGGCAAAACACTATTAGAATGTATTTTTGTTAGCTGAGAAATGCATCGACAGATACTACTAGGCTAGCAAGCCACACCAATGAGATATACATTATCCTCCCATACCATGTACAGTAGTCATACAAGAACAGATATTGTGTGTGATTTGGTAAGGATTGCCAATATGTTTGAACACACTGTGCCTCCAGGACTCAAACTATACACAAGCTGATATATTTTGCATTGTCTGTATACAATCATAAAATAAATCCTGCAAAACAAACTGCGCAGTGCTGATGCATCATTGCGTTGGAGAATGACAAACTGCTGTCCGATCACTCTGCTGATTCCACCCCTACGTGATGTAGTTTATAATGGATTGCATCATCAAAACATCTGTAGACCCATGCATGCTTCATAATTCACATATCACTTCAGGCATTTCAGTGTGACAACGCCTGTTTTTATTGCCCGTGAGATTTCCATCCATTTCAATCAATGTACCCTTTTGTCCTTTCATCTGTCCACTGATTTCATGTTTGCATTTGAATGACATCGGATTTATTATAGTAAATGAAATGTGACGTGGGAAGCTTGAATATGTGTGTGTGACAGAAACCAAAGACGCCGACAATTGGTATTTGTGCTGAAATACCCAATGGCTGCAGGACAGTGTGTTTTGGCCAGGCTAATGGATCTGCTTTGGTCTTTCTGCACTGCAAAGTCACGAAAAAAACAGACCAGCTCAAATGGGTTGGTCATGTCAATCGATCTTATTACAGTATATAAACATATTCTTTAGGGACAATGGGCAGCCCTTTAGATACCTCACATTCACAAGACCCCCTGGAATACGCAATTTGAAATCTGCCATCTTTGCTCATAAACATGAACATTTTGGACACAGTTGTTCAACCGAAACTATAAATACCATGTGATTTTTCTGACATCATAACAATGCTGATTGTCTGATGGCACTTCAAGAATGCTCTTAGTCCTAAACCCTATCTTTAGCTTTGACATGAAGAGCAGTAGAAAGGGGGAAACAGGTAATTTTTGCCTCCAATCTAGTCTATCACTTGCAAAACATCTGCTGTAATATAACGAAAAACCTACAATTGAATGCCTGTCAATGGAGAAGGATGCAGCGTGTCAGCAGTCTGGCCATGCTAACAAGCTAAACCGTGAGTCAGTTGCCTGTTCCCAAACTGTATACAGTCTTTTCATCACCTCTGATGTAGCTTGCCTTCACAAAAAGCGCTGACATCACACTATTCCCTCTGAGGAGGTAGACATGGGATGATTTCAATAAACTTTCCCAACATTGGTCCCTATGGAGGATCCCTTTCCCACTCTACAGATAAAGCGTTGTGAATTTCGGCTCGCGTACCCCGAAGTGATCAAATAAAACAAAATTCTGTACCAAATTTATAGGCAAGACAAGTAGTTTGTTTAGGCTGGGTTGTATGGAATTACAAACCTGTGCACATATTTTCAAAAGTACATAACTATAGAATCAATTCTGAATGAGCATGTGAACGCCTTCAGCGTTAATCACAGGTTCGCGTTTAAAGTCTGATCATTTCGACGGAGGTGAATCAATCAAAGTTAACTTTAGCTGGAAATAACATTATTCAAGAACCGCTATAACGCCAAAACAATCTGTTACCTTAAATTATATGTTTATCTCTGTAAAGCTGCTTTGAAACAATCCATTGTTAAAAGCGCTATATAAATGAAGATGACTTGACTTGGTTTCCACAAGCTCATTGACACTTTGTGGTTGGATGACTTGTTTAAATATTGGCTGGAATGTCTACTTTGCTGACACACTTGGGAAATTTGAAATATATTGAAATGTAATATATCTGAAAGCTTTCTGGACCTACTTGCATATCATAGTGTGACAAAAATGACCGCCTTGATTGGTGTCTTGGTGTTGCTAACCCGGAGTAAAAAGTGGGTATTAAAGTTAACCCAACATCGAAAATATGGACGCTTTTGACCCTGATGAGTTTTAGAAAATAAACTCTCCGACTTTTCAGACTTGCACTAGCTATTTGTCTACTAATAATCTTCAACAGTGTATTACCAGACCAACAGGGAATGTTCTCAGAACTTTGTCTCAGCCTCAATGTTATGAGCAAACAATCTCTCAGTACTTTCGGTCAGTTATCTGGTCTTTAATAATGTTCTTAAAATGTTAGCACAAAAACATTATTCATCGTCGGGACATGGAACTTTTTTTCTTAAACCTTTAGTTGGATGGTCGCCTGATGTATTTTAGAATGTTTTCAAAAGTAATGTTCCCGTAATGTTTGCAAAAAGATCTAATTAAATGTTCCCCTAATGTTCTCATAACCCCCCCAAAAAAAGACTTTTGGCAACACTTTATGTTTGAACATTCTGTTGACTATAACTTTGCAACTACATGTCAACTAACTCTCATTAGAGTATTAATAGACTGTCTGCTTCATATCTGCTAACTCTTTATTGTGACAGACATTCTTCAAAATGACACATGTATCACAACCTGGAGGTGGACATTTTTAAGAATAATAATAAAAGGCCTGTTATACTTGCCAAAAAAGTATACACTATCAATCAGACAATAGAAGGCATGCAGTATAAGGCAACAGGTTTTTCAGCAAAGTTTTGAACATGTTGATAATTTAGAGGCCTAAGAAATTGCATTGAAATTATACAATAGGCTTTATAGGGTTAAAACCGTACTCAAATCTACTTTCATCTAACTGCCCTCTAAGGGTGCGTTTACACAACAACGTTTTCGACTTAAAACTGAAAACATTTTATGCGTTTTGGCTGTTTATTTACATGGCAACTGCATTTTGAGGGCCTGAAAACACAAACTTTTGAAAACGGGTTTCAAAGTGCAAGTTTTTCAGTCTATAGGCGCGTAGTTTTTCTTTACAAAGTAATCTTCTGGTCTGGCAGCAGAATACAGCGTTTTTAGTTGTTCTCTTGGATCTGTGGGAATGGGAATCGTTTTGACAACATTGTCATTTGTATGCAAAAAACTCAAGGAAAACCTTTTCAGTTTTTTAGGCTACATCGTTGTCGTGAAAACGTACCCTGAGATCCATAACACGCAACATGTGCCCTGAGGTTTGGTCTGCTCATATAGTGAGAGAGATGCCTTCCACATTTTTAAAGCACTATATAGAAGGTGATAGTGCTTTCTTTAAAAATGTGGAAGTCATCACTCTCACTATAAGCAGACTGAACCTCATGGCACATGTTTTGGCACATGTTGTGTGTTATGGGTCTTATGGAACAGTGGATAAGAAGTTTTTTCTGAAAGACACATTTCCAATGTCATTCATTTTCACCACATCTCACATTATGTATTGTGTTTAATGGCATTCTGTGGTGGAAAGTGGAATTACCCCACTTAGGGCTATTTCATAACTAGGATTTTAAGTATCCTAAATACACACAAATAAGTTTTTTTTTGTGCATTTTGTTTGTTTTCTTGACACATCACATGGCACATCACACATCACTTTCATTTGAAGTATGAGCTTCACACTTTAAAAAAAGAACACTAATTTTGAGATAACTTCATTAGAGGCGACTCTTGGTTATTATAGAAATGATGATACAACGGAATGACACTTTGTTTGTTTAAAAAAAATAGATATAATTTGTATGCAATAAATATTGAAATGGTTCCATTATTTCAATTATGGTTAATATTATATATATATTTAAACATAATAAAGCTAATTTTCTGATTTTTATGTTTGAAGACTGCAGCTTCATTACAACCCTACTAAAATGGTGGAAGGGTATGAGCAAGAAAGAGAAAAAAGAGTGGAAGAGCAAGAGAGAGAGGGAGAGAAAGTACTGAAAGAGTTAAGGGAGGAGGGTCAGGAAGAGAGCTGTGATCCCTGATTCCTGTTTGTGTCAGCCATGCTGTAAGTGAACACTAAATCAATGCCTCTAAATCATGCGGATCATAATGGAGCTTTCCTCCCAACACAGCCATTTCGCCCCCTCCCATTACACACACACTGAGCAGCGATTTTTATACAGAAGTGGTTAAAATAGAGATTGAAATGGAAAATGTGTGTGACAGAGATAGAAGCTCCCAACCTCCAGTAACTGTCACAAATAAATCCTTCTCTATTTGATATACCCAAATGGAATATTGATAAATAGCCTAAATTCAGTCTGGCAAAACCACAAAAGGGGATACAGCTCGTCCTATAAAACAGCGCCGTTTAGACTCGCTGGGTTACACCCAGAAGAGTGACCTTTCGAGGGCTTTATGTTTATTTATTTTTCTTCTCCTCACCTTTCGTTTCTTATATGGTGTGATCTCTATTTTTTTTAGAGGAAGGACCAGCACAGGAAGAGAAAGGGGTAAGGGTTCATTCAGCACATGTTGCAGGGTCACCACCCCACTCAGCACCAACAAAAACGTCAGTTTCTGCTTGCTTTCTCCTGTTCTTTCGCAACACACACACACACACACACACACACACACACACACACACACACACACACACACACGCACACACACATTTTTAGAATCCTGGTCTATTTAAAATGTTGGCAAAAGTGCACAGAGAGGCAGTGCACTATTGTCATTAAGAGAAAAGAGAACAGATAATTGCAGCAGTCATTGGAACCATATATATATATATATATATATATATATATACACGTATATATAGCCACCGTTTACGTATATTGGAATGGTCAAAGCCGGTCCCTGATCCCTCGAGAGCAAGTTGTTTGTGCGTCTGCAACTGTAGTTAAATGCATTGCTGAATATCTATATCTGCAATAGACTTCAGCAGATTGATTTTACTAACACAATACAGAGACGAAAGACGAAGGCGTCAAATAACACAAAATTAAAAAGTTACTAAAAACCCATAATATAATACAAATAAAATGTGTCTGGAGTGGTCGAATGTGGCATTTATGTATATATATATAGGGGTCCAGAAAGAGGTACTATAGTGGTCCATGGAAAATTTCAGAGAAAAAAAAGCACTAATTATTAAACACTAAACAAATAAATTAGAATGATTTAAAATATTTTTGAGAAATTATTTTAATAATTGATTTGGGTTGTAGTACTGTACAATGACAATAGAATTACAAGTTATAACATTTTTTATAAAATAACTTGTTCTCTATCATACTAAGGCTACTATTTTCTTAAAAGAGAAAAAGTGATTATGAAAAGAGGACTGTTTTATTGTGCATGTTCCTTGCAGGTTCATGGCAACAAAGAAATGGGCAAAATCCCAAAGGCACAAGATTTTTATCTGGGATCTAAAGAAATGGCTACTCGTGTTAATGTTTGACGCACGTTGATGGATCGTCAAGTGCTCGTGAGTCGTGAGTTTCCATCTGGAATGCTTACTTCCTGAGTGCTCCCTTAAGAGCCGGGGAGTGTGTGAACAACCTTTTGAACAAACGCCCGCTGCAAGGTGCCATTTTGCCCAGAGCAAACACAAGAGGATGGTATCATTGAATCAAAGGAAGCAGCTCGGCCCTACAGCGCTGCTCAGAGTTTTCATAGTCTGTTTTGGTTTTCTTTGGCCTCTTTGAAATGAAGCAAATTATCTACTGTAGATATGCCCATAGAATCACAGAGAACAGCTGCATCAATATACCTGCCACACTTGAAGGTTTGACAGAAATTTATCCATTCAGAATAAATCAAGGTGGGAATTTCCACCACTCACACTGTAGCTGAACTCGTCTTGAACCTTGAACAGGCTTGCAAGTGGATTATCAGCTCATCTTTTTATTCTCTATTTTTCTGCTGCTAATGTTTCCTGGACAACATTTCAGCAAGCACGGACTTCCCTAGTTTATGCTTCACAAATCATATTCTTGTGTCCGTCTTTCAAAAAAATTACTTGACAACTATACCTTAAAAAAAGAAGTTTATTCAAGTGCTATCAGTATACTTCTTTTAAACAAAAAAATAGAAAGTTTACTTTCAGTCTACTTTTAGAAATATGCTTAAATTACACCTACTGTTAGTACTTGACTTATACAGACAGAAAAGTTGGTAGCACTTTATTTTACAGTCCTGTTTCCCATGTACATTCTATTATTAGCAATTGCAATAACTGGGTTATAACTAGGTACCAACCCTGAACCTGCCCCTAAACCTTAACTCATGTAGTTACCTTACCAGTATTTTCTTAGGTAACACTGTAAGTACATGTACTGTAAAATAAAGTGTATCCTAAAATTTAAAAGTCATAGCAGTATATAATTAAAGGACAAAAATATAAATAGTAAATGATGAGTTCACTTAAAGAAAAATTGTTTGTTCAATGAACAATTAAATTAAGGAAAACTTTTCCACGCAATTAGTTTAGGTCGGTACAATAAAAATAAAACAAGTTAATTTAAACAAATAATGTTTTGTTGAACCAACTTAATAAATTTAAGTTCCTGTGTCATACTAATAAAGACAATTTTGCTTATTATTATTCAACTTATAGGATGAGAAAGTAAGAAGATTTTAATGTCAGAACTGGCATTAGCACAGTTTTTGCTCACTACCTGAGCACAAGTACCACTCTTCTGCACAATGGTAACCACAAAACTAAAAAACATAACAGAAACTCTTCTAACTCGCCAACATAACACATACAATAACAGTTAACTTCAAAATGTACTCTCCTAATGCAGTAATTTTTAGAGTGCAGTATAAAACTACTAAACTAGTTGACTGAGAATATACTTCAAAGCTACTTTTATAAACTAAAAAATGTGTTACAAGTATTTAACTAGCAATTTATTAGAATAGCTACAAGTTCACTTGTATAGTTGTAGAAACGGAAATGTAGTTTGTCTACTCAAAGTTTACCACTGTTACACTTAAAGAACCCTTAAAAGTATACTTTTAAATGCTAAAAGGTGGCCAGTTTAGTCCCGAGAAGTATTGAAATAGCACGCTTAAGTATACTATTGAAATTAGTTTACTTATACTTAAAAATACTGGAATTTACTTAAGTATACTTAATAAAATGAACTTATACTTATTTTTTGTAAGGGTAATCCTTCAATCTATGATTTCATTCAAATCTCCATTTACAGAGCAAACGTTCTTACAAAGCCTTGACTTCAGATGGGTGTTCTTATCTGAAGGGGTGAGAGAGGAGTCCGACCAGAGACAGGCGGGAACATCTGGACATCTGGCTCAGAGACTCCAAGTCATCTGGCTGCCTTCCATCCTCTCAGATCCCGGAGCAGAGCACAGGCGCTGCTCAGGTCACGTAAACCCAGCAGCCGCGCGCCCACTCAACCACCCAGTGACACAGACGGCTCGTAAGCCAGCCTTCAGCCTGACGCGTTGGCTGCGTGTGGCTTCTACAGCAGGTGTTTCATACTGGGGACAGGGGGCCGCAAGAGAGTGCTTGGGGGTCTGTAGAAAGCTTAAGAAAAAAATAATAAAAAATTCGACATGTATTTTTAGGTCTGATACAATTTTGACAAAATGTTCATTAAAATTAGTTTAACATGAAAAATGAAGTAATGTTTCATTTATCTTTCTAAAGAATGGTCAATCACAATATAGTCAATTCATTTATAAATAAAAACCAAACATGCATTATATTTTGTGAAAAGAAAAAAAATATATCAGACCCACTTTATATTATGTGTCTTTAACTAGGCCTACTACTAACATTAAAAAGTATTAGTTTGATACAATGCACTATTGTGTACATAAGTCTGGAACATTGCCACAGCTAAACCACTGGAGTTTGTTGTAGTAATTACTTACTATGGAATGATATTCCGGACATTATTCAAAAGGAATTGCAAATTTTATTTGCAATTGCGTTTTCAATTTGTGGACGCATAAAATGTGACATAATCCAAACGCAATTGCAAATCGCGCATTACCGTTTGCATTTTCGTTTAAACGAACGCACACTGACTGCCAAATTTCAAATGGAAAAGCAAAGTCCGTTTGCAACTGTGTTTCCCATATTTAACGAGTTTTGGCCCTGTTATATTTAAATAGCAATTTCAATTACCACGTCTGCTTTTTCACTTTCTCAGTGTCGCGTAGCCTATGTAGCCAGCCAAAACTCAAATGGAATAGCAATTCCCTTAGTATTTGCATTTCCGATGCCTACACGGAAACCTGTCAATCAGTGTCGAGGGTGGGGTAATGATGGGGCGTGTGTGTGTTGGGAAGTGACGTCACTCACAGTCGACGTTCATGAGGTGATGCCCTCATAGACAGTAAAAGAAATGGACACAGCGACCCCATTGATTTCAACGGAGAAGACTTGAAGCCTGATTTTTGCACTTCCTGTCTGATGTCTGAGCGACTGCGCAGGCTCAAACTGAGCGTGACGACAGTCTGACAGTTGAAAATCTTCTAGTAGCTGTGCCAAGAAAAATCTGAATCACCTAATTCCTCAAAAACGTTGTTGAAATATTTTGTCCCGTTGCTTTTATGGACTCTCTATTTATGGGCTTCTACCTTGACTTTGTGCCTTCATGTCCCCCCGATTGCCTCATGGACAGTAAAAGATTGCCGCGAGCTTCTCCTCCTGTCTATACGGTAATGTATCTATTGTGCGACAGAAAGTCCCGTGGTTATGACGCAATCTTTATTTTTAAAAAAACGGCATCTACGGGGTCGTAACGTAAGATACAAAGTAATGGAGCATTTATACATTGTCGTGTTTCTTTAGAAATAAATAATCGACAAATTAAGCCTTTGGACGCCTCAGATGTAAAGTTATTCGCTGTCAAAGTGACGCCAAAATGAATGGGAGTCAATGGGATGCTAACAGCAGGTGAAGTTCTGCTACAATGGCGGCTCCCGCGAGGCTTCAACTTCCGGCTGATGGATTACCCCCTTGGATGCCCTGAACAGACGCCTTCATCATCTGATCAAGACATTTTTTTTTTATTGAATACAAAATTATACATACAACCAAGGCAAACGTATTCATCTACAGTGTCTAATAAGAACGAATAAAAGGCTCAACACAGTTTGAAGGAACACTCCCCCGTTTTTTGAAATTGGGGTTATTCACTGTCTCTGCTACATTTAGATATGTGGGCAAATACATTTTTTGTCTCAGAAAATGCAAACAAATCCAAACAAATTTAGTGATTTGCGATCTCTTTGAAGCGTCAATGTTTTGGGGGAATTGACTTAATTAAGGGACAGAAATTTCTCGTGTTTCATTAAAATCTTGGGATGCAATCAAGATGAACAAAAGTCTTATGGGTTTGGAATGACAGGAGGATCAGTAAATGATAACAGAATTAAAATGTTTGAGTGAAATAACCCTTTAATTATTAAATGTGACTCTAAAGAGGAAGAGAATGATTTCAGAAAAAACAGTGGGTAGATATGATGCCCCAATTAAATTGAATTCGTTTTGGGTTGGTTAGTGGGGTGCCTCCTTTTCTGCCCTGTACATCGCTTTGGATTAAAGTCCAAGCTAAACGACACATTAGTGGAGTGAGTCACTAATATGTGAAGTGTATTGTGATCATTGTGAAGTGCAGAAATAAAAGATGCAGCGATGTGGGAGTCTGAACTTTCCACTTTTTTGTCCAATACAGCTCAACCGGTGTTTCTCGTTAAATAAATCAAAGTAGTGTGCTGCGAATAACAATGGCTGCTGGGATGCCATAAAAGCGTAGCATGAAGCAACATATGGTAAGCATGGTGAGAGATGGAGATAATTATTCCTGAAGGATCTGGGAGGATGACGAACTTGAGGTAGCGACGACTTCAGCAGACACGCAAGGTTCTGGGTCAGTGAGTCTGCATCCAGTAAAACCCCACCCACTCTCCACCCCATCCCCCAACTGCCCTACAGGGAGGTAAATATTTCTTGTTTCCCGGGGAAGTGAATATAGCTGGGGCTAAATCTGTTCAATCTCCGCCCGATTCCCAGGGCAGACTTTACAGCGCGTCCACCACGGGCTGAGCAACCCCACCAGGCCCATGACCTTCCTCGGGCCTCGCCCACAGTGACGGCAACACGCTGGCAGGAGACTCCTTCATCATGCCCCAATGTGCATGTGTATGCATGCAAGTGTGTGTGTCTGTAGCTTCTCAACCTTTCCCAGCTACCCTCCTTATCCTTCCTGGCTCTAAATGACCTGAAGGACTCTGCGAAGGTTTTTTCCCACCCTTTCAAGGAGTTCACCTTGCTGTGTGTTATGACACTGCCTTTTCTGAGCTGTGCTGTGGAGCTCAAAGCATTAAACATGTTGTGTTGTAAGAGTTCTCAACACAAGCCAGTTCTAAACATCTGTCTTTACTTAAACGATAAAAACAAATAATGTATCTGTCTTTACTTAAATGATAAAAACAAATAATGTGTCAGGGTTGTCGAATCTTACATAATTTAGAGACTTTTTACCACCCAATGTCTTGAAAGAACAACGGTGCTAAAGACAAAGAGCAGACGGCGGATGAAACATGCTTGTAGCCTATGAAAAAAAAAAAAAGAACTGTTATGGGAGGATGCTTGTGCGTGTTACTCTCCTCCAAAGGCAGTATGGGAAATTCTCAGACAGTGAGTAAAGCTTTGATTATTAAAGCTTTGATATTAACCAACCATAAATGTGGGTGTGTGTGTGAAAGGAGAGTGAATCACAGACGTAAATGTGTCACAGACGCTTTCCATCTCAGCAGCTGTTTGTAAACTGCCCGCACACAACGCTAGAGAATCTCTCTCTCACCAGATGGCGTTTGTATGTCCAATTTGAAAGAAAAAAAAAATGACACAATTCATTTGATTTATGACTGTTGTGTTTGCAGCAAGTGATAAGAACACAACCATCCTGACCGAAAAAGGACGCGTGGTGCATTGCGTATCTGTTAATACCTAAAAAAAATGTCAATGATTCAGTTGGCTCTTTTGTCCGTCTTCTGTCCTAGTTGAAGAATTGTTAAGAGCTGCGGATTATTGCGGTCTGCGATACAAACGCACCAGCCTCTTCCCCTAGGCTTCATTATGAAGGTCAGAGTTCATGGGCGGCCCTGTCTATGGCTGTGGTGTTTGGCTGGGGTTCCCGCTGACAGACAGGAAAGGCTGTGATTTAACATTCCACCTTTTTCCCAGATAATGCCACGGCCCTGGTGGGGCTCTGCTAGCCCAGTAGAGAACAATCGCAGGAAACTGCAAATGATGAAAACGTGCTCTCTTTAGAAGACACTACAGGCGTACCTATGAGAGAGCAAGGAACAAAGAGCAAAGAGAGAGAGAGAGAGAGAGAGAGAGAGAGAGAGAGAGAGAGAGAGAGAGAGAGAGAGACAGAGAAAGAGACAGAGACAGAGACAGAGACAGAGACAGAGACAGAGAGAGACCAGTACAGAAAAAGGGGTGAGTGGAGAAAATGATCTCTAAAAGAGAGGAAAAAGACATTCTCATCAGTGCTGAAGGGAGGTGCATCATGGGCCTCTGACAGCATGTGCTTAAACTGGCCTGTTCGCTCACTGGGATGGGGACTTCCTGCTCCGAAGATTCCATTTCCTGTGCTGCCGAACTGCAGAACATAAATACAGTCCCTTTTTGTTTTAAAAACACTTAAATGAAGTAATTTGTTGAGAAAATTTCTCTCAAATGTAAATTTTTCTCAAATGTGATTTTTATTTAGTCCTTTACTTAGTTAATTATGTAATCACTTTTCATGGTTTTGAAATATACATTTTTTTTAACATTACATTACTGTGAAGCCTCTTTGGGCATTGTGTAAGACTATTGTCTGTTCCAAAGAATATTTTTGCAGGCAGCATGTGAAGCCAACTGTAGAATCTGTTTAGGGATTCTCCTGATGTATTCCTGGAAAGAGAGAAATTAGAAATGTCCACCAGGAACTGACCAATCCAGCAGGGGTCTTTGAGCTGTCCTCATCCTTGAGCCAGATGTGGCCTGTCCCTGGTCGTGGAATTTGGTCCATTGTTCTCTAGTGTTGGAATCCTATTCCTTTGCTGCACTGGGTTTTCCAGATGTGTCGTTGGTTGGTACAGTCCTGTGGCATCACATTACGTTGTTTTGATTGCTTTTCATTATGTTCGCTAAATGATTTTTTTATATACCACATGTTTTACTCCAGTATTTCTCAGGGCAAGATTATTTTTTAAATTCATTATTGGCCAAAAAATATTTAAAAAAAATTCATCATTAATGCCCATAAAAAGGCAACATTTAATATATAATGACATATACTGTATTAAGTATATATAATATTTTAGATATTATAAAAGTCTCTCTCCCTCTCTCTCTCTCTCTCTCTCTCTCTCTCTCTCTCTCTCTCTCTATATATATATATATATATATATATATATATAGACTTTTATAACATCTAAAATATAATACATATACATACACAATCACAGGCCTTATTACTTACACCTCGCTAGTACTGGGTTGGATGCTCTTTTGCCGTCAGAACTGCCTTAAGTCATTGTGACAGAGCTTCAACAAGGTGCTGGAAACATATTGACATGACAGCATCACGCAGTTAATGCAGGCTTCACACGTTAAGGCGAGCCGTTAGAAGGGCTATCTACCCTACGTGAACCAGACTAACATGTTGTGACGAGTCTTAGGATTACTCTTTCATTCTTCAGCCATTGTGTCGATGGTCATTACCCCCGCCAAAGGGAATGAGTTGAAGAGCAGGGAGGTTGTATCTCGCCCGTGTCCATCGTCATGTGGAGCAAACATCTTGGGCAGGGTTCCTCACCAAATGTGCGTCGTGTGTATGGGCCTGAAACACGCTTAAACGTTGCTTGCGGACCCAAAACATGTGTTCACTGTACGTCAAGGCTGAGAGTGGTGGCGGCTAACCAACAAGATCCGTGTCTGTCCGGAGCTGCCACAAAATCTATTTCTACTGACCATCATACAAAAGCTACTACGAGCTGAGCGGACATGTTGGAAGCCGAATCTCTGGATGTGCCTCCTCTGCCCGGATAGGCCATCTCGCACAGGAGGAGGAAGGACCTGGTGACGAAGACGCAGAGGGCGATGCTAACTCTGACCATCTCGACTTAGACATGGATGACGCAGTGACTTTACTGTCAGCATACCATGCAGAGTTTTTGGAGATGGGGCGAAAGCTAGACACACACTAAGAATATGAGACCTGCTCTCAGGAGGCAACATCCGAGGTTTGATGGTCCAAACCATGGGGGAAGCATTCATTTGTGGCCACGGGGGCTAGAAACCGTCCGCCCCACCCCGAGGAACTGAAGAAGAAGTGTGCGACCTGACACGTGGATGTTCCCCTGCATTTCTCTCTTCGCCTGTAAAGAGAAGGAGGGGTTCCAGCCCTGTGGTTCTAAGTTGGGTAAGAGCTCTCACTGTAAGTTCTCGTCAAGTTCAGAAACACCAGGAAACTGTTGTTCAGTGTCACCAAATACTCACACTGTGTTTTCAAACGCCGATCAGATCAGGGGAATACAAAATAAAGAATGCACTATTGCATCCAAGCCACGAGCTAAGGGGGATATGCTACCCAAATACAAAATACACATTATTCATGAGTTCACACTTACATATAATTAGATAGAGTAAAGTATATGGGTATTTGGCGTGCTGTCTGAGGGGAGGGCTCCGAGCTCGGAATTAGGACAGTCTCAGTGGTTGAGGGAAAGTCAGCTCGCGCCCTGATGGCCGAGATCGACAATCTTTGAAACAAACAAGC
This sequence comes from Tiaroga cobitis, assembly GCA_030578255.1. Classification (NCBI taxonomy): domain Eukaryota; kingdom Metazoa; phylum Chordata; class Actinopteri; order Cypriniformes; family Leuciscidae; genus Tiaroga; species Tiaroga cobitis. The sequence goes on from CM060596.1 coordinate 39,218,565, forward strand.
GATCAGAGTGGTGCCAAAGGAGGTGAGCTGTCAGGGCTTTTTACTCCCGTTACTTTGTCATTCCAAAGAAAGGGAGCACATAACTGTCTCCTATCTTAGACCTCAGTGTGGTAAACCTGTTAAACCAGTGTGCACCTACAAAAATATTAATTCAAAATGTTGACCCACAAAGTGCTTTGTCGAGCGATCGCCTGAACGATTGGTTTGTCACAATCGATCTGTCAGACACGTATTTTCACATAAATGTTTACCCGTCTCACAGAAAATATCTCAGGTTTGCATACCAGGGCACTGCTTATGAGTTTCAAACTATTCCGTTCGGGCTTTCTTTAGCTCCGAGGGTTTTCAGCAAATGTGTGGAAGCAGGTATATTTCCATTGAAAAACAACGGGATAAGAATGTTGTCTTACATAGACGATTATCTGATATTCTCCTCGTCGAAAGAGCAAGCAATCAGAGATGCACGCAGAGTGTTAATTCATCTCAGCAACTTGGGATTCAGAATAAACATGAAAAGGAGCTGCTTAGAGCCCTCGCAACACACAGAACATCTGTGGCTCAGTATAAAAATTAAGAGGAATTTACAGTGTAACTTTCTGTAATTATTGTGTACCTATAAAGTACTTACATGTAAGTATAAGGGAACAATATGTAAAGTTTGGGGAATAAAGGGGTAACAACCAGGAGAAATAAAAAAAAATATTTATACTGTAAGTATTATAGAACTAAGGGGTACCTATTCTACTATTATGATACAACAATCTTACATTTGGGAACAATTTAGCGAGAACATACACTGCGTACCTTTTTGTAATAATTGTGTACCAAGGCAATACATACTGTATAGGCTTTTTAAAAATGACAGGGTACATATCTATGCATTTATAAAAAAAAAAAAAAATTTTTTTTTTTTGATAGCAAAAGTGCAGATGTTTAAGTTTGGGCTAACATGTTTCAAGGCAAGAAAAGCTAAGACTATTGCAATTTTTTAAAATATACTGGGAAATAAATCCGGTTTCATGTGGTTACAGGGTATGCGGTGCTTGTATAATAAATAAAGGTTTCCGAGTCAGTGATATAAGATTGTGTGTATGCATTTTTATTGTACTTACCCTGTAACTACATGAAACAAGAAGGTAACAAGCACCACTTTAATTTACAGCCCGCAATGTCACACTTACCCTGTAACTACATGGAACAAGAGGGTAACAAGCACCACTTTAATTTACAGCCCGCAATATCACACTTAGCCAGTTACTACATAGAACAAGAGGGTAACAAGCACCACTACATGAAACAAGAGTATCTTTCCCCAATATTTAAGCAAAAGTTGCAATAGTTTTCGTTTTCAGTGCACTTTTGTTAAAAAGATTACTTTATAAATGCATAGATATGTACCCTGTAATTTTTTAAAAAGCCTATACAGTATGTACTGGTTCACCATTATTTCAAAAAGGTATGTTCCTGCTAAATTGCTCCCAAATGTAAGATTGTTATATCATAATAGTAGAATAAGCACCCTTTAGTTCTTTAATACTTACAGTATTAATAATTGTTTAATTCTCCTGGTTGTTACACCTTTATTCCCCAAACTTAAAATATTGTTCCCTTATACTTATATTGTAAGTACGTTATAGGTACACTATAATTACCGAACGTTACACTGTAAAATCGCTTTAATTACTTTCCGGGCTGTAATCTAAAGCGTTACCAAACTCCCTCTCTTATCGAGTCACTCTGACACGTAATCAAGTTGAAAGGGAGGCGCATCGCAGAGCTAGTGCTAGACGAGCATTTGTGGTTAAAAAGTATATGTAGTGTAGGAAATATAAGCTGATTACGCCACCTCCTTATTTAAGGCAGGAGGAGCCCACCACAGATCACAATACTTGATTCTAAGCAAAAAATAGTTTGTAAAAAATCACAATTTTTATTTTTCCAACACGGACCATCAAATGTTAAAACGTGTCAATAATAAAATCCACAGAAGCAGGAAATAGCTCTCCTCAAGACTGGAAGAGGGTCGAGCCTGCTCTTATGGACCTCCTGCCACCTGTAAAAGAAGGAAGAAGAAAACAGAAGAAAATCGATTACCATATTTCTGTTTTGACCACTTCAGCCTACTGTCTTATATAACTCCAAGAAGTCTTATTTCCTCTACCTGTTCAATAGACACACTCTTTACAGACAAATTTAACTTTTGATGCAATTTGATGCAAACACAATAATTTAGGTTTTTATCAAGTTTAGAACCAACTTATTATTCCGTACCTACTTTATGACCAATTGTATTTCCTCATTTAAAGCAGTAGACAACTGCTTAATTGATGTTGCAGGTAAATATAATATTTTATCATCTGCATACATGACTGTCCATGCACACTTTAAAACAAGAGGAAGATCATTGGTCTTAAACAACTTAATTGAGGCACACCACATTGCAACTCTTTCACATCTGAATAACTTCCATTATAAAATACACATTGTCCCATTAGACAGTTAACTTTTAAACCAATGTACAGTACAATAAGTAAATTTGTAACATTTCAGTTTATCCAGCAATAATTTATGATCCAGTACATCAAAAGCTGAGCTAAAATCTAACAATACTGCACCTACTTATTTATTGTCATCAATCTGTGCTCTCTCAATATACATGCTGAAAATTAGAGAGCAAATTATTCTCCTTAAAGAATAATTGAATTTGCTCACAAACAATCATTTTCAATACTTTGCTAAGAACTGGTAGCAAACTTATTGGTCGACTATTATGACCATTAAAACCCAGTGCTGCATTTTTCTGTAGATGAATAACCTTTGCATCTTTCCAAGGAGAAAATCCCCTTTTCAATACTAATATTAAAGATGTGGCAAACTGGTTCTGCCAAACAACATTTCCAATTTCATATGGTTTAAAAATAGTTAGAAATGAGTCACCTGTATCAATAAAAGAAGGAATTTAACTTGATTTCCTATCCATTATTTCATTGAGTGTACTCTTTTTAATTACTTGATTTCTTAATTTGCAATAGATGTCCCTCCTTGTTCCCAGTTCTGTTTGCTGTACCCGTTGCCACATCTCTCTCAAACATAATGTTTTTCAACTCATTAACTCATTGGGCACTCATTGTGCCCTAACATTCTTCACTGTACATTTTTTCATAGGTGCATGTTTGGGGGACAATCACGGGGGACAATCACATCGGCATGCTGTAGTGTTCACAGATGGCTCTGCCACCGGCGGGGGTGCCATGTACAACGGGCATGGAGTGTCAGGGGTGTGGACGGGCCCCCAACTGCTTTGGCACATCAACTACCTCGAGTTGCTAGCAGTACGTCTCGCTCTGAGCTGCTTAAAGAGGCTGCTACAGGGCAGGAATGTGCTGGTCCATTCGGACAACACTGCGACCATTGCGTACATCAACCGACAAGGTGATCTACCCTCTCATCACATGTCGCAACTCGCCCGCCATCTCCTCCTCTGGAGTCAGAAGCATCTGAGGCCGCTTCGGGCCATGTATGTCCCCGGTGTGCTCAACCATGTGGCCGACGGGCTATCACGAGCTGTGATCCCGGGAGAATGGCGACTCCACCCCCAGGCTGTTCAGCTGATCTGGAGAGAGTTCTGGGAGGCTCAGGTAGACCTGTTTGCCGCCTCAGAGATCTCCCACTGCAAGCTGTTTTACTCCCTGATCGAGGGAACACTCGGCACGGCTGGCCTCCGCAAATATGCATTTCCCCCAGGGAGCATACTTACACAGACCCTGTGCAGTCAGGGAGGACGAGGAGCAGGTCCTTCTGGTGGCTCCCTATTGGTCCACCCGGACCTGGTTCCCAGAACTCATGCTCCTCGTGGCAGTCCCTCTCTGGCCCATTCCTCTGAGGAAGGACCTTCTGACTCAGAGATGGGGTACCCTATGGCACCCGCGTCCGGACCGGACGGGACGCGGAGGTTCTAGGTGACTTACCCCCAGAGGTACTTAACACCATCATTTCAGCGCGGGGTCCGTCTATGAGACGTGCGTACGCCTTGAAGTGGAACCTGTTCATCGAGTGGTGTTCTTCTCGCCGAGAGGACCCCCGAAGATGTTCGATAGGGTCTGTGCTTTCCTTCTTGCAGTAAGGGTTGGAGCGAAGGCTGTCTCCCTCCACCCTCGAAGTACATGCTCCCGCTATTTCAGCAAATCCCGACCACATGGATGGCAAAACAGTAGGAAAGCACGACCTGGTTGTCAGGTTCCTTAGGGGGATGAGAAAGTTGAATCCTCCTCGACCCTCCTCCATACCCTCTTGGGACCTTTCCCTGGTGCTTCGAGCTATCCAGGATGCTCCCTTTGAGCCTTTGCAATCAGCAGACTTAAAGCTTCTCTCCATGAATGTTGCTGCTGGTTGCACTGACCTCTATGAAGAGGGTAGGAGAGCTGCAGGCATTTTAGGTCGACGAATCGTGCCTAGAGTTCGGGTCAGGTGACAACCATATTGTACTGAGCCAGGGACCAGGTGGTGAACCTGCAAGCGCTGCCCCTGGAGGAGGCAGACCCAGCCCTGGCTTTGCTCTGTCCTGTCCGCGCTCTGCGTCTGTACGTGGACAGAACTCAAAGTCTCAAGACCTCAGACCAGCTCTTTGTCTGTTACAGAGGCCAGCAGAAGAGAAAGGCTGTCTCCAAGCAGAGGATGGCCCACTGGATAGTGGATGCCATCGCCTTGGCTTACTCAACCAAGCTTACCAATGCCCTGCCCGCTCAGGTTGCATGCTCACTCCACGAGAGGCGTTGCATCCTCCTGGGCGCAGGCACGTGGTGCCTCGCTAACAGATATATGTAGAGCTGCGGGCTGGGCAACACCTAACACGTTCGCTAGATATTATAGCCTACGTGTAGAGCCGGTCTCCTCCTGTGTTCTCACACTAAATGGGTAGAAGCACTGAGAGGCCCGGCTCTGTTGGCTTTCTGCACCCTACTGTGCACCCTTATTGCTCCAGAGTGAAAAACCAGTTGAGTTCTCCAACAACCTCGGCCCGGACGTGGCGGAGCGTCCGGCTCCAGGCCTTTATCCGTTGAATTCTTGAGAACCGGGTCTAGGCTGGGTCCCATATGTGTGACCCCGTGGGGATCCCATATGTGTATTTCTTTCACAACTGCTCCTAAATGGAAGCCTGTGTCTTTCCCTTGGGCTAAGTCACCCAGTATTCATATGCAGTACAACCTTCTGGTTAGTCCATATGTACAGTATATCTCCATATAACTCCTTCGGGGAAAGAATGTGGGTTCCGCAGCGTTCTCCTTCTTATCAGAAGGGCACGCTTTCCCATTGTTATCCAATAATCTCACTGTATGGGTTATAAAAGAACAACAGTGACAGATAAACTCTGTGTAAGCCCTCTCCTATCGTCCTTCCAGGCAAAAAGGGGCAAGAGGCTTGCACAGGGTGCTGGATGGGGTCAGCAGCTGTGGCCCTTTGGTATCGATTCCTATTCGTCGGTTTTGACGTGGGGTTGACTGGCCAACTGAAGAGGAACGGCTAGGTTACATATGGTAACCCTCGTTCCCTGAGGGAGGGAACGGAGATGCCACGTCCCGTCGCCACATCTGCTGCGGCCCGCTTGGGCAGCCAGCTTACCGGCTCGGCTCCTCAGCAAAAAACTGAAGTGCAATCGCACCTACTGCTCATTATATACGCATTGCGTGGCTGAACAGGGGATGCAAATGATTGCACGCCAATGTGCATTGGCTTGTTTAGTTTCACTCGAAGTAGATTGGCCTCTCTAGCAACGATTCCTATTCGTCGGTCTCGACGTGGCATCTCCGTTCCCTCCTTCAGGGAACGAGGTTTACCATATGTAACCTAAACGTTTTCAGTGGCATTGCATGGGTTGTAATTTTTAGATTAAAGGTGCAAAATTCCTGATTCATATTTGTTACATTTTGTATATCACAAAAACCAACTGTTTTAACAGGGATGTGAAGACTTTTTATATATATCCTTTCATAATTTGTATAACCAATTGTATCGGCCAAAAAAAAATAAACATTTATAAATAAATTCTATAAAATTAAAACTTTGAAAAACACGTGACAGTTTGTCCCAATTTAAGATGGTTTTAAACTATACATTCATTTGTGTTGTTGGACTTTTTACTTATTGAGATAAAGCCCAATAAATTTCCCTGGTCTCCCATATGTTATACAGTTAAAGTAATTAGATATTTACTGTACTCTGGCAATGAAGATATAATTTAAATGAACTTTTCAACCTACAATACTCCTATGTATGCCTTTGTGTTGGGTTATTGAATGTAATATCATCTTTCAGGCGTCAATTTGTCATTATTTTAACAAAATGTGTTACTTTACATCAGCAAGGTTATAAAAGATGAAATCATTGAGTGAGTCATGTTCAAGGCTCATGGGAAATGCTCAGTGCTTCAGTGCACGGACCATAAATTAATTAATTAATACTGAGAAACTAGCAGGAAACTTGAACAATTTTAAATCCTCTTAACCAAACAATAAGGTGGGTGCTTAGTAATCAGTGTTCTTTGAAAACAGAGCAGACTGCCAGTAAGCACACACAATCAGAGGAAGATCGCTTATCCAACTTTGTTGGCATAACTTACCTGTCAGTAGTTTATTTTGATGAGGTTCAGATATCACCTTCATCCTTACAATTACTCAATCATCCATAAACAGTGAGTAGTATGAACACAAAGGGTATTTCGGAATGTGCCACTATTATAGTTTTTATGAATTTAGAGCTTAAGCAGTATGGTCCTGTTACCAAGACCAGCAAGAATTGACTCAAGTATTGGTCATGAAAAAATTTAGAGTAATTTAAAAATTACAGTGAAACTAAAACTAAAAATACAAAAAAATAAAAACAAACCATCCCACATATTAAATTTCATGGAATTAGGTAACGTATACGGACGGAATGTGCCGGACTGTTATGACGATGATGAATGATTGTGGTTTTAACAAGTAATTTTCTAGTATTTGGATCACAATATTTGGAAGGCTCCCACAATGAGAACATTGCAATAAAGCAAAAAATCATTTTCACAAGCTCTCAATAAACAAAAATAATATGACATCACCAGCATAAACTAAATACGTGATAAACACAACAAATATTTCAGCCACCAAACAAACTTGATAATGTGCTGTTCACTGCTTTTTTACCTCTCTACACTTTTATTAATTCTTACAGCCAATTCACAAATTCTTTTAGATTATCAAAATTAGTTGTCTTCATTTGGGGTTAAATGTCTATGACTGTTGGCACAATGAAACCAGAGTGTTCTCGAAAAGTCAGAGACGTCTGTGAATGTGGGATGGGTGCAGAAGTTCAAGCAGAAACAATTATAGAAAAGGGAAGTGATGCAGTCCTCTGCCAAAAGAGTTGATTAAAGAATGGAAAAGAACAGCTTCTCTGTCCTAGTGAATAGATTACAAACAGCTAATTCTAATTGAATTTGGAATTTTACACTATAATTTTGCACTAGAGCTATCTAACTATTAAAGGAAACATTTTTAGTCATCTAAGACATGTTTGAAACAAAAGCTGCTCTAGATGTTAGATTGTGGTCACATTAACAAAATTTTGGTGAAATTTTATGGGCAAAAAATGTCCAATGTCTACAGCTTAGTGCTTTATGAAGCACAGCTCACACAGAAGTCACTTTCAAGCAAAACAGCTTTCTGTTGGTCAACACAGCGAATTCGAGTTGAAAAAGACTTGATGTGGAGGCAAAGAACAGCCCGACGTGAATAAAAAAATTACTTAAACTGCTTATACCATGGTCATTTGTCAGCATTGACAACTTAAAGCTGTTAATTAACTGTAAAGAGAGAGAGCTGAGAGATGCGGGTGTGAATTACCTGTCTGTTCTCTCTCGATTAAAAAACAAATCTGTGAGTTTAGTTACTTCAAAACAAACGATGTTACCCCCTCATTGCTGAGAAATATAATGTAGCGATTCAGTAGCAAAGCTATTTTATTACCAAAAGTCACAGTTTGTGTGCTCCTGAATGTTTCTGCGTGTGTGCAACGTGATTTTAGCGTGATGTATGTGTGTGTGCTTTAATGAAAACAGCGAGAGTGAAGTATGCATCTGTGTGCATTCAGTGCATTAATATAGAACGGTGATTGAAGGTTGTATCAGCGATTTCAGGCCCAAAAAGGCCCAAACATAAATGATCACATTCATCTAATCTTTCCTAACGATCCGCTAGCTGCCCGCCCCATAAGCAGGCCGTCAAAAAAACACGTCTCTGTAGGCAGCCTAGGCTCTGAGATCTGCACACAAAAACAATTGGGTTCACCAACCACTCAAACCCAAAATAAAAGTGTTCCAACCAATCACCGACAGGGGGTGGGGTGTTGTGAGGTTCTGCACGCGAAGGCGAAGCTGAAGAAGAAGCCAGCGTCTATAAACGAACCCATGTCGGTGATTGGTTGGAACTTGGAACACAATTTTTTTTTATTTTGTGGTTGGTGAACCCAATTGTTTTTGTGTGCCGATCTCAGAGCCTAGGCTGCCTACAGAGATGCATTTTTTTGACGGCCTGCTTATGGGGCGGGCAGCTAGCGGATCGTTAGGAAAGATTAGATGAATGTGATCATTTATGTTTGGGCCTGAAATCGCTGATACAACCTTTAAACTGATTTGGAAATATCTGAGCATTAAATGGTTATTGCACACCTTCCAGTCAATCAGAATTGTATATTCAGACTGACCATGGTATTGTGGCATCGTGCACTTCCATAGAATAAATACAGGAGACAAAGATTCAGTTCACAAACACCCCAAAAGGTAATTGTTTATTCACTGAATGTTTGCGTCTTAACCCTGTCATGCCCTGTCAGTTAGTGAGTCATGCTTGCGCTGGTTACCGGAGTATTTATGGGTCGTTCTTTGAAATAATTCGGCCTTTCTTTCCAAGGTCTTATACCACAATTTGTTAGTTCATTAATCTGGCTGCCTTTCAACTGCCCTCTTCCCACTCTAATATCGATGGGAGAGTTAATCTTTCAGCCCTGTACATGCTTTAAAGTTCTACGTAATCTACTGCTTCTTTTAGACAGAAGGATCAATTATTTGTCTGCTAGGGTCATGTGCGTAAAAGGTGCACGTTTGTGCTCCACATTATTAAGCAGGGTTTTCATTGTAATTTTGAAGATCATATTTTAAATTTGCCCTCAATGATTCATTTAAAATGATTCATTCACAAGTGAAAACATATTTTTAACTATTCTCTTGGGTTGGAAATGGTTTGAGGCCCATTGCCTGCACTTGCTTCTTCGGGTCCTTATGCGTGCAATTCCTCTGCTGAGAGTAAAGCTGATGACAAGGGAGGGCCCTTCCCACTTATCCCCACCGCATATGGAACCAATGCAAACAATCACAGAACATCAATCTCTGCAAACTTTGATAACTGCAGATTTTACAGAATAACACACACACATTTAGAGAGAAAGTGAGCGAGAAGAGAGACCCCAAAATGTGTGGCAGCACTAAATCCGAGGCTTCTTCCTGTGCTGTTCCCCCGAGGCAGAGACACATGTCAGCTGCACACTGTTTACTTCAGCAACTTTTTTTTTCCAGTGGTGTGCATGCTTGTATGTGTGTATTAGTGAGGAAGTTACACATCCTGTTGGAGCAGTCACATATCCCCTTGTGGAGTGACCTCCAACAGTATCTTTAGTAATCTGCTGCCTTTAACAGAACACATTTAAAAACAGTATTCCAGTGGGAAATGCACTAACTGCTATAATATAAAAGATTTACTTCAATAATATCTCAGTCACATTTGTAGAGGCATATGTGTTCATTATGATTAAAAAGCAGCTTTTCATAATCCTCTTATGTAAATGAATATGATTATTTATATAGGAAGTTGAAGAATAAACAGGAACAGAGCTGACTGACTGACATGATCTAAATCTATCCAGTTATAGTAACTGACTACAGCAACAAGTGGACATTCATGCTGGTCTATTCAGCAGGATAGGATACCTAAAACATCTTTTAAATCATTCCAAGATGTTTAAAACCTGAATTTTCTCTTTAACCGCTTATACTTTCATCAGAGTACACCTACAGTGACACAATGTTTTCAATATTATTTTAAAAACAGTGATCAAATAAGTAAGTTTTTAGATTTATACGTCTGAAATGTTTCAGGTTTTATTATGACTAATCAATCAATAATATCATATCAGTTTTTTGGCAGTTCTACAAAATCAGATTCAAACAAACAGTCTTGAACTGAACCTTTTTAATGTCTGAAAAGAAAGGAAAGCCCTACTGAAGCTTTAAATATTTTGGTAACACGTTACAATAAGATTTCATTTGTTAACATTAGTTAACTAACTATGAACAAACAATGAACAATACTTCCCCAGCTAACAAAAATATGTTCCCATTAAGTTATGAAAAATGTATTTCTGAATGTTCTCTGATCATTTAAAACAGACCGTTTTAATAAAAAAATGTTAAAACTCTTTTTCCTGGGTTATGCGAACGTTAAGAAAACAGTCTTCAAACATTATGGGAATGTTCCTTTCGAATCTTCTCTGAACATTCTAAGACAATTAAGACAATCTGAAACGTTAGACAAAAGTCCAACTAAAACATCAGGGGGGAAAATGCTCCATGACCAATGTATAAATAATGTTTTTGTGCTAACATTTTGAGAACATTATTAAAGACCAGATAACTTTGTACAAACATTCTATTAACATTTACTGGAAGAACATTTGTTCATAACTTTGAGGCAACCTTGCCAGAACGTTATCTAAAGTTCTGATAACGTTTAGCTGGTCTAAAGCATTTGTTAATCTTAGTTAATATTGATTTCAACATTTATTACAATTTATCGGTTAACAAAGGTCATGCACTGTGAACTTACACGAACAAACAATGAATTGTATAAATGATGTAAAAAAATATTTTGCTCATTCTTAGTTCATGTTAACTAATGCAATAACTAATGTTAATGAATGGGACCTTATCGTAATGTTTTTCCTATATTTCTATACACGAAGTACAATCATGCAAACATGCATGAGACACAGATGTAGAAATGCATTTACACATCAAAATAGGAATGTTTATTTATCCAGCATGTGCACATAACATATTTTAAGAAACAACAGTTGAAAAAGCGCCAAACGCATCTGTATGTTCCAGACATAGAGACACAAAGAGACCTCATCTGTTTGTAGATCTGCAGATCTCCAAAAACTGTAAACCCACATGTGCTAATGTAACTTGGCCTTGAAGAACAAGACCTACACCAAGATTCATATGAACTACAGATAAATTAGTTTAAGAAAGATGTTTAGATGAATCAAAAGTGAATAAGATAACCCTGCTGAAAGGACGTGTCAGGCCAGCAAGAATTGACATGCTAGTCCAGACTGGTTTATCCTAATCTATCCAAGATCGGCTAGTCTTTTAGCAGGGAAATGTATGTTTACAATGACTCTAGATTTTAATGACAGTAACTCTATTTTGTTTTGGTTTCTTTAATCAAATATTATATATATATATATATATATATATATATATATATATATATATATATATATATATATATATATATATATATATATATATATATATATATATATATATATATATATATATATACATACATACATACATATACATATACACATATTCAAACTCAGTACTCCTAAGAGACAACAAAACATTTTGCATATATAGAATATATTGTCAATATTGCCCTGTATGTGGGTTAAAAATTTCACATAAAATTAATCTCATAACTGAGAACAAGTTCAGGATGAACAAAAAGAGCAGGACGAGGTCATCAGTATCTTCTGGAATCACATCCTAGTGATTTTGTGTCTTCCATGGTTTATTCCGTTCTTTTACTAGAGGTTCTTTGAGCCAGAATAATCCATAGATCCATATATGCGACAACCATCATCCAATGAATCAGGGTGGCTCAACCTTCAATTAATCAACACAGTGCCATACAGAATAAAGCTTCATTAAGGTATGTTCTTCAGGTCATAGTTTCGCCCATAGAATATCCAACTTCCATTTCAATCAAAGAAATCAGAAAGACTGACCATGTGTGAGGTTCTCCATAGTGTTTCACTGGATCCCCATGGAAAATGTTCACGTGACTTTAATATTCCAAATAAAATACAGTATTTTCTCCAGTTCCCATCCATAAACTGGAGATCAATGAAGCCTGTAGGGAAAAAGGAAAGGCTCCTTGGGGTCTACAGTCCAAAGCGTCCAGATATTTGTCCAGTAGGCACACATATCAGTCAGTGGTGCTCTCCATGAGGCTGTTCTCCCAGAAGTCAAAGACTTTCTCACATGTACAGGTTGTCTGATCGGAGAATGGTGGTCTCCAGATTGTGAAAACTCTTGCCATTTAGAGTCTCCATGTGGCTGTCGATGCTGTAACATCTATGGACTTCTGTCATGGAAGAGGCCGTGTAGGATGCGGAACGCAGGGCGTCTGTGTTCGCAAATGTGCTGCCAAACTGGATGCGGTACTGGTTCCAGTGCCTTCGCAAAACACCTTGCACCTAAACAAACAAAAGAGAGGAATATATTAAGTATAATGCCAAATATATTTATGTTTTGAGGAAAACATTGCATTGAAATTGTAATGGCTTACCTCGCTATTGAAAAAGCAAAATATAGTGGCAACCAAAAGGCCCTGTGGGGGAAAAATAAATATTTTATAGTCCTCAGTTACAGATTATTTCTAGCGTAAACCAATGTGTATGTGTTCCACTTAAGTATGGAACATGTAATGAACAGAATAATTATGAATACATTAATTAATAAATAAAAAGATAAAGGTATCACTTTGTACATAGAAACAAATCCATTTATATAGATTAATTCATGTATAAAAATATAGTTAAAGGCACCAATACGTTATAAACTGATAAATCATTTTAAATGTAACATTTAAATAGCTTTTTTATATATTAAAATGTATAAATTATAAATGTACATTTTATAAAGTGTTTACAATCTGCATTTCTTTATCCCTAATCATAAACCTTAAATTATTCAGAACCTATTTGCATAATTACAATGTAACAAGGGCACCTTAAAATAAAGTATAACCATAATGTGTTAATGAATGTTCTTTTGTTACATGTAATTAACATTTTAAACAAAGTTTAAATGTCTATTTATTTGTCAGTTTGAAAAGTGATTCATAATTTTTCTGTACCATTTAACTACATTAAAAAAAAATTAAATAAACAGTTTTAAATGTCTATTTTTAATATAATATTTTAGTGTGTCAATTTGAGAATGTATTCATTTATTTACATTTTTATTTTTGAATTAATTAATTGATATTTGATCCCTTGGCTGTTGTCGACGACACCTACCTGGTAATGCATAAGTATGGTCATTGTGTGCAGAAATATCTCGGAGGCGAGCCGTCCGTTGGGTTTGTAGGGCAGCAGTAAATACTGAATGCCTAGCAGAGGTACAAGGATTAAAGTGGCCCTGACGGCCCTCATGTACAGACTGGATTCAGCCTGGTGGGTCACCTTCAGCTTTGTGATCAACACTCTCACAATGTTTAAAAGGAAGAAGAGGTTAACCTAAGGACAACAAGCAGAGAAAAGAACTATGAAGAGAGAGAAACATAATTGCAGTACCTCAAAACCAAAACTCTCTTAAAGACACAGTACACATAAAAGTATTTCTTCTTAATTGTGTTACATGTTTTCTCCATTTTATATTTTTCAAAATGTGAAACTTTCATTAATTTCCAGGTTTAAAAAAATAGAAAAAAGTATTTTGACCACACTGTACATTCTATCATGAATTCAAAAACCTGTATATTGTCATATAAAGAGCCAAAGATATAAAGACCTTATGTGCCAGAGGAACAGGCGCATTCATCTTTAGAATGTTGTGTTTGAACTTCCATATGGTGGTAGCTCTGTATATTTCTATAGCACTGCTGTTAAAGAGTAATTAGCTGGTGAAGTGGATTTACTTATTGTAGAGTTAACAAAAGTTATCATGAGCGGTGTGATGTTTGAAGCGGATGTCATAACAATTGTCAAGTAGACCCGGAAGATTTAAAAATGAGCGGTTTATAAGGTCTATAACCATATATATTTAAGATTGGTGGTGGACCAAATAGTTTGAAAATAGGTCATTGACCCAGTCTCTATTCATCATCAAGCACCATTCTGAATGTCTAAATGGCCCTGTAAACGGCAATAACGGTTAATAATGACACGAAATCAGCTTTAAACTGGCAGTTCCAGCATTGCGGTCCAGTCCAAGCTTTTTACGGGCTGCATAATAATATATCACAAATGAGCCCAACACAAACAACAAAGAGAACACGGCACTTTGATTAAAAATGGTTGAATGCCAGAGCGTAAGTGTCACCCCCCTTTTTTTGAATATACATGAAAATGCTCATTTCGAACTTAAATGGTTGTAATTCAAGAATGCTTTGGAATATAGACGTAAGATTGTTCTTGTTTTAAAGAAGACATTTGGCAGATTTTTGTAGAAGTGAAATAAATTAAGAAAGTGAAACAGAAAAAAAGTTATAGAAGTTTGAGTTTATGAAAATGTACAATGTAAAAAATTTAGTTATTCATATTTTATATAAAATATATATATATATTCAAAACCTGGGCGACTCTAAAACTGCAAAAAAATCAAAGCCAAAAATCTGAACAAGTTGTGTTTCAAATTTTAGGTTGATATCTCAAAAAATGAGCTTTCAGTAAGATTTTGTTTCGGCGCAGTACCAAACTTTTTCACTAGATGACAACCAGACTCCATTACTGTCCATATAAGGACGCCTCCATTTCCAAATGTGTTTTGAGTGATCTGAACCATTATTTCCACAATTTTCATACAATTTATTAAGTAGACATCCTATTCAGAAGTAATATGAGAAGTTTGGCAGATTTTGATATGAATTCAACCTCTAAGAAACACATACAAAGAACACGCATGTGCGTTATAGCTCACTGCCACATCACAAATGGTGAATCTATAATTTTCTTCTTTATATTTAAAAAAATTCAGACCTTTTTTTCTAAAATAATTGAATGGATGCTATCTTTTGAACTCTTGGCATGAAAACAAACTGAGGTTTCTACCCTTCTTTCATGATTTTTCATGTTCATCACTATTTCAAAATAAAGGTCTAAACACGCCTTAGGAGTATGAAAATATTCTTGTTGCAAATTGATAAATTACGGCTCCTCTGTAATTTATTTTGAAAATCAATCCTCAAATATGGAAACTAGAGATTGTAAGCTTTCAAATGATATATAGTTTGTCAAGATTAGTTTAGGTTTAGTATAGGATATTGCTGTTTTAAAAATGTAATGGATTTGGGCCCACCGGTGGGCCCGTGACACTTAAGGTTAAGTTGATTTTTTTAAACAAGATCATGCAGATACACACACATTACCAAGGGTAAGTAGAAGATAAACAAGAGAGATAAAGTGTGAGAAAACAAAATAGATTGATAACGCAAAAATAAAAAGAAATCAGACTTACCAACAGGGCTGCACAGATGGGCCCATGAATAATGTAGAGCAGATAAGTGTTCGAGCTTATCCAACAGCTGTGGACAAAAGTGTGAGAAAAGTTCAGAAAGCAGAACCAATGAAAGCATGAATACTTCATTAAATGTTCAGTGACATCATTGCTATGATTTCACAAGATGTTCTACAGAGCCTTGTCAGTGTATTCCTAACAGAAGATGGGATGGGATGATGGAAATCTAGAAAATTCAGTTTTGCCATGACAGAAATAAATTACATTTTTAAATAAGACAGTTATTTTTTTATTGTAATATCTCACAGCATTACTATTTTTTTCCATCAAATTAAAGTAGCCTATATATATATATATATATATATATATATATATATACACACACTCACCTAAAGGATTATTAGGAACACCATACTAATATACTAATACTGTGTTTGACCCCCTTTCACCTTCAGAACTGCCTTAATTCTACGTGGCATTGATTCAACAAGGTACTGAAAGCATTCTTTAGAAATGTTGGCCCATATTGATAGGATAGCATCTTGCAGTTGATGGAGATTTGTGGGATGCACATCCAGGCCACGAAGCTCCCGTTCCAGCACATCCCAAAGATGCTCTATTGGGTTGAGTGAACTCATTGTCATGTTCAAGAAACCAATTTGAAATGATTCGAGCTTTGTGACATGGTGCATTATCCTGCTGGAAGTAGCCATCAGAGGATGGGTACATGGTAGTGGTCGACCGATATATCGCCGAGGCCGATAAATCGGCCGATATTTGGATTTTTTTAGATATCGGCATCGGCCGATAAATATTTCCGTTTGGCTGATATATTTCAAAACAGTTTGTGACAGTGCATTAGCGCTTTTTTTCCACTGGCACGAGCAGAGCGAGTATGAATGAACTGAATACGCTCGCTCTGCTCCGCCCAGCACCATAAGACAAGCCACTCAGAAGTGAAGCAGACATCTGACAGACACAGTAAATGACCAATCAGCATTCGCTTTCTAACCTGACGCTACATTGTGTTACACACAAAAACACTCCGGTGTGCAGCGAAGTCTATTCAAACAGTACCGTGATGTGTCAGATCTGCAGCCCAGCAACAGCTCCAGTGGGGGGTCACAGATGTGATATAAACGAATTCAAACAAAACTGAAAACATTTTACCTCACAAACAGTCAAAAATCCTCTGACTGGCTGTTCCCTATTCCCTATTCGCTGTTCTTGGTTACTTTTAAACTAGACGCTGTTTCCTCACGGACTGAAAAGCTGGGTCGCGTGCACTACAGATCAGTGATCGCGTGAGGTGGATGAGAAGAGAACACTGTATGGTATAATACTAGTAATAATACGTTTGGGGAAAAAAATCCTTGAAAATGTTATTCACTATCTCTATCTGCTGTATTTAATTATCCACGATTGGCTTAATATTGTGTGTAGTATACCTTTTCATATGTTCCGGTCGGATTTGATGTTAATCGAGCATGCAAATACATGTGATGGCTTGCAAAGTTTCAAAGAAACTAACAAGCAAAACTAAACAGACATAAATCATTATTATTTAAATATACTTACAGTAAAACAACCTGTTTAAACTAAATAGTGTAAATAAACTGTGAGATTTTTTTTTAACTGTATATTGTACATAAAATGTATGGAATTGCACATACTATTTTGTCATTAATTTATGAATATTGTTTAGATTGGTTCATTAATGGTGCATGTTATTTGTAACCTGAAGTAAGCAGCAGTAATTATTAAAACTTTATTTATTGAAGTGTTACAGTACCTCATTTGTTTACATTTTTAATTACTTAATTAGTAAATATGTTTAATTGCAAAAAGAATTTTGCATAAATATTATGTACAATAAATGTTCATTTAGTTTCACCAATATTCTTTGTCTCTCATTTACTGTATTCACATGTACTGTATCGGCCAGATTGTTTTCTCAATATCGGCATCGGCCATTAAAAATCCCATATCGGTCAATCACTAGTACATGGTGGCCATAAAGGGATGGACATGGTCAGAAACAATGCTCAGGTAGGCCGTGGCATTTAAACGATGCCCAATTGGCACTAAGGGGCCTAAAGTGTGCCAAGAAAACATCCCCCACACCATTACACCACCACCACCAGCCTGCACAGTGGTAACAAGGCATGATGAATCCATGTTCTCATTCTGTTTACGCCAAATTCTGACTCTACCATCTGAATGTCTCAACAGAAATCGAGACTCATCAGACCAGGCAACATTTTTCCAGTCTTCAACTGTCCAATTTTGGTGAGCTCTTGCAAATTATAGCCTCTTTTTCCTATTTGTAGTGGAGATGAGTGGTACCCGGTGGGGTCTTCTGCTGTTGTAGCCCATCCGCCTCAAGGTTGTGTGTGTTGTGGCTTCACAAATGCTTTGCTGCATACCTCGGTTGTAACGAGTGGTTATTTCAGTCAAAGTTGCTCTTCTATCAGCTTGAATCAGTCGGCCCATTCTCCTCTGACCTCTAGCATCAACAAGGCATGTTCGCCCACAGGACTGCCGCATACTGGATGTTTTCCCCTTTTCACACCATTCTTTGTAAACCCTAGAAATGGTTGTGCGTGAAAATCCCAGTAACTGAGCAGATTGTGAAATACTCAGACCGGCCCGTCTGGCACCAACAACCATGCCACGCTCAAAATTGCTTAAATCACCTTTCTTTCCCATTCTGACATTCAGTTTGGAGTTCAGGAGATTGTCTTGACCAGGACCACACCCCTAAATGCATTGAAGCAACTGCCATGTGATTGGTTGATTAGATTGCATTAATGAGAAATTGAACAGGTGTTCCTAATAATCCTTTAGGTGAGTGTATATATATATAGACATACTTATACTGTATAAGTTACTTTAAATAACATATACATTCTATATGGTTTAAAAAAATTACGATAATATAAAAAAAAATACTGTTGCTGAAGCCCTTTAATGGAATCACTATGGAACCAGAATCATTAAACAAGATCAGAATTTTTACATTTCTTGTCATGTCTGTTGGATTTAACTCACCTGTCATTGTAGTAATAACTTCGGGATACTGCATGTATAAGTGCAGGTATTAACGGGAAGCCTGGAAAACATTTGAAAAGAATACCATTATTAAAAATGTTAATGTAACAGCAACATTGATCAAACAGAAATCCAGTTCATTTTGGTACATTTTGGTAAGTTGATTAAAGAAACATACCCCATCCTAGAAGGTAATACCACATGAGTTGCTGTTTCTCAGCAAACACTGCCACCACAATCAGGGTGTGCAAGTAGATCCCTTCACACAACATCCAGAAGTAGTTACAGCCCAAGAGATAATGATGGATAAACACGGACACTTTACAGCTCACCTGGGAGAAAACACATGTTTTAAAACACAATATGACCCTGTTCACTTTCTTGATACACATTCCTGGTCATATTGTGCATGACATGAAAGCCCACTATTTTATTTGTACACTTACTGGATTGGCTTGGGTTAATTCTTGGTTGTTTACAACACAAGTGAAAAAGATGATGGTTATAACTGAGTTCAGCACAAAGGAGAAGAAGAGATTCTTGTGTAGAGTTATCCTTTGGCAACTTAAGCTCCTGAGTGGGAAGAAAACAGAAAACTATTATTAGACTGGGTGAAAAGAAAGGTACGTTTTTATGATACGGCAATAGGATTTTTTCATGTGACTTACTTAAAATAGAAAAATATCCCCAGGGAAGTAAACAAAGATATCAGCGACAATCCATGACCAATCAAAGCCAAATAGTAGAGATTAAATGTTGTCTAAAAAAAAGATAAAAGAAACGTTATATATACAAAATTTACCATTCAATATGAGCAAGAGAGAAAAAATTACACTACCAGTCAAAAGTTGATGTTTTTGAAAAAAGTATTTTAAGCTCACCAAGGCTGCATTTATTTGATCAAAAATACAATTTAAAATAACTATTTTCTATTATATTTTGCAATGTAATTTATTCCTGTGCTGAACTTTCAGCATCATCACTCCAGTATTCAGTGTCACACAATCCTTCAGAAATCATTCTCATAAGCTGATTTGGTGAAACATTACTTTTTATTCTTATCCTAAATTTTTGTTTTTATTCCAGATAACATCATATGCGTTTACACAAAAATACTAACCAGCAAAAATGTTATAATAATAACCATTATTAATAATTGAGCACCAATAAAATGTAAAATAAAAAAAAATTACTACCACCAAATCAGCATATTAGAATGTTTTCTGAAGGATCATGTGACACTGAAGATTGGAGTAATTGCAGCCGAAAATTCAGCTTTGACGTCACAGGAATACATTTTTAAATATGACAGTTATTTTAAATTGTAATAATATTTCACAGTATTACTGTTTTTTTCATCAAATAAATGCAGCCTTAAAGAGCATAAGAGACTTCTTTTAAAAACACACAAAAAGTCTGAAGACTTGTAACACTTTACACGGATATCTATGGAATCCGAAAGTTTGACCACGACAAGTCTGTATTCCACACTTTTAATGACAGATACACAGGCAACACACTCCTCTCATTCATGAGGGAGTGACTCTTTTTAAGCGTTACAAATAAAAGAAAGAACAAAATTATAAACAACAGGTAGAGCAGACTTAGTCAAGCACATTACCACGCAATAAATTACATTTTAAAATATAAATATTTTAATAATATTTCACAATATTGCTGTTTTTGCTGTTCTATTATCGAATAAATAGCCTTGGAGAGGATAAGAGATGGAATTATTCCAACCTTTTGACTGGCAGTGTATATGAAGCAGAAGTGTGTGAATTATGAAGATAGAATGAACAACTGTGGGGTCTCCAGGACACGGTGTAAAGCTAAATTAGAGCTCACCCTTTTGTGATCATTAGACTTGTGCATACAGTCGGTGTAATTTGTCCATGTTCTGTTACTCTCTGGGTGAATGAACCAATGGCCTGAATCAGTACAAATCTTTGTCGCCATTTCTGTTAAAGAACAATTTGTTAATCAGTTAAGTCAGGCTTTGAATAACACGTTTATGTATAATAAGCAAACTTTATTCAACGGCAAGATAAAAGTCTTAAGTGGGACTCACCTGAGGCGTCAAAGTCAGTATAGTAGCCTGGACAGTGCTGGGCTGAAGTGACTCCTGCGTCCAAATCCTCCCAGCACATCCACCCATCCCATGTCCGTTTACACATAGAACCATCTGCAATAGAGTGATTTGCAGTTATTAATAAATTCATAGTTGGAATATAAATCATGTGGAATTGGTTTTAAGACCTCTCAAAGTCACCATGAAATCAAAATTGACAAATCGTATTTTTATGCGGTATAAATTATTTCTGTCTAGAAAATTTTTTTGCCCTTGTATTCGTTAATCAAAATAGCTTCCCCTCCCTCTTGCAGCGACATTCTTGCATCTTCTCTGATAATGTGTTTACTGGTGTGAAAGCGGGACAACCGGTCACTCACATGACATCACAGCTATAGCAAACCACAACCATCCAATAATTTCCAAGTGGACAAAATCAAGTCCCGCCCTACATTTGAGAAGCTGATTCATTTGGATATACAGTGCATAAACCCATGCTAAAGTTGACTAAAAAGAGGAATAAAAAAATCATCTTTTGGAAATTGATCTTAATGCCTTAATTAAAAAAATGAGGAAAAATCCAACCTTTAAGGACACCAATTTTCTTTGTGAATGAATAATGTATCGTAAATAAATATATGTTCTTCCTTAAAATACAGGGGGCATAAGTCAGGACACCCCTATGTTAAAGTCCCATAGAGGCAGGCAGATTTTTATTTTTAAAGGCCAGTTATTTCATGGATCCAGGATACTATGCATCCTGATAAAGTTCCCTTGGCCTTTGGAATTAAAATAGCCATACCTAGAGAGTGGCATGGTTTTATTACAGTTGGCCTAATAGCTGCTTTGATTTGCATTGAGAGATGATCTTATGGAAAGTACCCCAAGGGAACTTTATCAGGATGCATTGTATCCATGAAATAACTGGCCTTTAAAAATAAAAATCTGCCTGCCTCTATGGTCATTTAACATAGGCGTGTCCTATCCTATACTATAGTCTATAGCATATACATGTATCTGCATTTTCACATGGAAATAAGCTAAATGAACAATAAAAATTGAATTAAAATGTTTCTATTATAATTTTAGGTTAAAAAAATGTGTAGAGAGAAGATACACTGTAAACTTATCACAAAGTAAAACTATTTTACAGATAATAGTTTAATCATTTGTTTTGGATTAGTACAATGATGATAAAATGACTGTGATTGAATTTTGCGAAAAACAAGGTGCCCTTTTTTACACACAAAATCTATATGTGCCACTATATTTTAGGAAGGTCTTTCCATTCTAAATAGATCGTCAGTTTTCGGGGTCCTTGCCAAAAAGCTTTTACCAGCTGTCATGGAACATCCTCCTCCCCTTGTGTAAAGCTTCATCTGTCATCCTTCAACTGTAACTTGTGTCTCATACACAGCAATGAACCACAGAATGTTTCCATTCAATCACTCTTTCACATAAGAGCTTTCCCGTAATTTTCAGGATGATGTGACAAAACATCATGCGGTTTCGGTCCCCTAATGTTCTTACGAGCATCCAAATCAGAGATTGACCGAGAGCAGAAAATAAACCTCCCTTTTTCAGTGGAATTCCGCAACTGCCGTGACTAGCAGGCCTTTACTAAACAACAAACACAAAGTACAATGGCAAAAGTCTTGATAAAAAAAATCATTATAAAAACCAAACTGTTCCAGACCTGCATGAACGCTTTCAAACATCTTGTTTAATAGGTTAAATGGGCTTAACTGAAAGATGCTGATCTGAGATTCTGAATATTGTTCTAGATCCAACAAACGATATGTCTGAGCATAGTTTATAGCCATTGCTCATAGTCAAGAATCTTTGTAAAATAAGAACTTCTTCTCACCTGTTCTGTTGTGATTCGTGTCTTTCATAATCTTCTGGAAACATTCAAACTGGGCGGTCAAAATATTGTGGCGAGCGAAGTCTAAATCATGGGGATTCTTCTGTGCCATACCTCCAGTGTTGTTCTCTGAGAGGACCACCACGAAAAACTGTTGAAAAATACGAAGAAAAGAGATCAACAATGACATTAGCTAATAAACAATAGAGAATGGCAGATACATAAACCTTAATTCTTGCATACTCCAGATTCGAATACATTTGTTTTGTTATACTTAAAGGGATTATAATGAAAAGTTGTCATCATTTCCTCACCCTCAAGTTGTTCTGCATGAAGTTCTTTCTTCTTTTGAACATAATGAAAGAAAATTTGAAGAATGTTGGGAGCCAAATCGTTGCTGGTCCCCAGGGACATTCATAGTATATTTAAAAAAATACTATGGAAGTCAATGGGGACTAGAAACTGCTTGGCTACCCACATTCTTCAAAATATCTCCTTTTGTGTTCAGCACAAGAAAGAAATGAATACAAGTTTACAACAACTTGAGGGTTCCCTTATAAAATGATATAAACCTGTACATAATGTTTATAAAACATTGTTTATGACAAACATACCTCAGAGGTTGCCAACAGTAAGAGAAATGAGGTAATCCAGCATCCAAACATGGTTCCACTGTTTGGCTTTATCCAAATGATCTGAATGCTTCAGCTGAAAGCAAACAGAGATTATTTAACATCTAAAGAATAGAGTGATGGACAGACACTTTGCAAGTATTTAGGTTATTTCTTAACCAAACAAAGTATAGAAGGTGAGCCAAAATAAAAAAAACATAAAATTAGAGATTTCCCAAAAGATTTTCTGTTGGTTATTTTCATCAAGTAAATTCTCATTTCCATGAAAACAAGCCATTAGAGCCAGGTGAACTGTGGAGCTATTCCGCTCCCAGGAGAGCAGTAATAGCACTGTTGTAAGTTGGAGAAGGGGGGCGAAATCAAAGTCTGCTTTACATGAAAGTTCAGTCCATCAGGAGGCCGATAATCACCACAAAAGGCAAGGCGGCATCATTAAAGATACATTACACGGTTCACCATGGCTGTTTTGGCTTGCTCGATACAAATAACATCATAAATCAGCTTCAAAGCTTAGGAAGATCTGTTATAGCCACAATAAAGTTGCTTGCAAACAGAATTTACTATTTTTACATGCTAATATTTTATGACATCCTGGACTACAGTCTGATTATACACAACCCCGTTTTTTTCTTTTTATGGTGTTCCATGTGGAACTATCAGAGCATTCCAAAACATCTTTAACATCTGCCTTGATTCTGCTGTTATTTCCTTTTTAAATTAATACCTGTCGGTATGGCCATGGCCAAGGGGCTGAAACGTCATGTGATTCTTTTGTTCGGCCTCCAAACATTTCCTGTTTGGATGAGGACCCGAAACCACATGACTAGACTCATATGTAGAAAATTATCCATTTGGATTTGTCCTTAGTCTTGAAAATGAACGTGCTTCCCAGAAGTCCAGACAAAGTGAATTAACGTACGTGTTGTTTTTTTTATAACTTCCATTTGGATAGAAAATATTTCTTGATGCAAAATGGTTATTATCGTGACTTTTGAGCAAGACTTTTTGTCGCACTACTGTAATGATACCAATATATGAATTCATAAATAATACTAAATGTATTATACTGTAGAGTTCACTTTGCTTTATCTGTTTTAATTACATGAAACTGCATTAAATGAGGAAGAATTCATCTGCCCTTTATGATGCACATTAGATATATGTTCTGTTCTGGACTGACTAGTAATAAATAAATAATATTGTTTTAATTTTCATTTCACTAATTAAATTAATTTGTTATTTGTTCCTGGTATGGCCGATCAGATGATGCAACATAATTAAGAGAAAATAAGTTCTTAATAGGGAGAAAGTTTAACCACACTTGAATTATACATGACAAACAAATTACACAAAGAGCTTTTCTCAGATCTAACTTCACTTTTTAACCAACTCAATTGACCGTTCGCAGGCCCCTCCCACAAAACGGCCATTGTCCAATCACACATCATAGCAACCGTTACTATGTGAGCAGGTCCGTCAAACATTGACTCCAAGCAAGATGGTGAAGCGGTGCGCCCACGGCGTTTGTAAATCGGACAAGTAGGTACCCCGATAAATTGTCTGGAGGAGTTGTTCTTTCCGTTTCCAAAGCCGAAAACACAACGTGAGCGGTGCCTACAATGGATAAAACTCCCAGTTAAATGTGTCGAACATGGTTAACTCGCGTGCAGCGTGCGTGAGACTGAGACACTGAGATTAGTCAAAGAAACATGGAGAAACCAGATCAAAAGGATCCACAAAGGAATGACGTTTTCTAAAGGGTTGTTGTCAACATGATATTCTCAGGGGGAAATGAGCAGCAGTCACTAGCAGTGCAGCACCCGTAGACTAACGTTACAGTGCACGTTCGCAACGGGGAAAACATGAAGCTTACTCAACATCAGTTCATATATCAATATCGTAACGAATAGAAATAACGTTAACCTTAAATAATATAACGTTATGGTTATCTGCATCTTTCCGTATCTTATGTTTAGTTACTTTTTAAACACGAAAATGGCATTCAGCATGACACGCAAGCGTTTGCCGTGGTAATGAACAACCTGCTTGTTAAAGCGAATAATCCTGTATCTGAGGCAAAATTACTAAATATGCAGCGCGAGTTATATATTTCTAACTCCAAACATTAGCCACTGAACCAGTTTATAAAATCTTCTTCAAGGCTGCGCTGGTGGAATTTGAGTTAACAGGTCATGGGGTTTCTCAGATTTAGCTTGAGACCGGTATAAGCGTTCGCCTCGATAGTAGTCGTGTCTCCTTCATTGCGTATTTTTATGTTTTGAATATATCCCTCCACTGCGTACTGTAACCCATTTTGCCTCGATCTGGAGGATATCGCTGAGGTATTGCTCCAAAAAAGGTCACTGACACGCACGGGTATACCTCTTCCCGTCATGGCAATCTGTCGCGCTGGTCGTGTTTGACCATTTGTTTGACGGGCGTAGCAACAATAACTAGGGGGCGTGGCTTTTGCGAACGGTCAATTTGATAGGTGTCTAAGCAGTGTTACCACATAAACTGTGAACAAGTTCTATTAATTTGGCAACCTAAAAAAATGTTATCCACTAAACAAAATCATTTTGAACCACATATCTACTGTTTTTTCATTTAAAGCAAACATCTTTTTGTTTGGTTTAAATGTACTTGGTTAGATGTAATCTAATCTAAATGCAGTGACTGCCTGTCATACATTTTTAACTGTGGCTGAAGTCACCAAATGTTATTGGTGGGATACCGTATGCGTTGTTTTCTGTCCAGAATGAGAGCTATGACAAATTACTCCTCCAGAAATTTCACTGCAAAATCACTAAGACTTTCCGTCTGAATCAGTAAGTCAGAGTCTGTAGATTACTTCATTCAGAAAACCGTCAAGACTGTTGTAGTTCCAATCTTAATGAATGTCTCTCAGATACTGAAGAGTGTAAACATTGTGATACTTTCAACATTGCTTGATTTGAAAATCCCAGGCAGCTCAACATAATATTAGCACAAACAATGGCATGAGTATGGGGCCGGACTTTTCTCCAGTCACCTAGTGTTCGGGAAACCTGTTTGAAAACAGTAGTCAGTTGCGTCATTTGTAATCCTAACACTATTCTTCACTATTCACTATTCTTCAGTGTGTTTCCAATTGTTTCTAGTTCAGCCAATTTGGTGCCAGTTCTATTTGCAGAAAATATTTGTCTAAACAATTTAACATTTAAAGAATTTAGAATTTAAGTGTTTTTGGGTCAACAGCGTTGCCCCCGACAGATCCACTCTCAGTCCTTCATTCCAGATTAACAGGCAGCCATTTATTGAGAACTACATATTTGTACACTCTTAAAAATTAAGGTTCTTTACTGGCATAAATGGTTCCTTAAAGAACCTTTAACATCCATGGAACCTTTCCATTGCACAAAATGGTTCTTTGTAGAGGAAAAAGGTTCTTTAGATTATTAAAATGTTCTTTATACTAGGAAAACATGGTTCTTTAAAGGTTCTTTGGGGGACCTGAAATGGTTCTTCAATGGCATTGTTTTTTTTTTTAGAGTGTACTGCGCAAAATTGACTTGTCATTTCACATGTGACATGACAGTTTATTTGTACCTACAATCTTGATATACATATTTGCCAGCTTCCCATATACAAAGATATCAGAGCGGTAACATTGTCTTTCTACACTGAATACTTTGAGAACCAAAGCTCATAAGGAAATGTAGAAGTTATAGTGAGGTTTCTTCGTTAACTCAAGATCATCATATGTAAAAGATTGATGACTGTCTGTGGACCTATGAAATAGCCTTGATAAATAACATTTCTTAATCGGCTGAACATTCTCTTGACATTTTCTTTCCCAATAAACCACTGTTCATTCAAAATACAGTGACATGATGAAAGAAATACAAAAACAGACCATAAAACTACTTAATGAAACTTTAAGAGAGGAAAAACAGCTATAAATCTTGTACCATTCAGGTGTTGGCAGAATAGGCATTAATCACGTGTCATTCCAAAAGGAATGTGAAAATGAAGTGTTTTCCTAGACATTTTGGATGATTGGATGACCTCAGAACTTGGTGAAAAAACAGAGAGCCGAAACATGATAACTTTTTGACCTCCCTGTAAAGCTAAAGGAGTGGTTTATAGATGTGTTAATATTAATATTATTTCACAACTTTCATTATATAGGCTACACTAAAAAAAACACTGAGGTCAGGATCTCGGGGATCTCAATGATACGACCCTGACAGGGTGTTTTTTATTCACGAGATTGGATTAGCAACTAAATGATGCGCATCAGAGGGGATTTAGAAGTGGGTATACGCAATGCCGACTGAAAAAGAAGTGGGTATACGCCGTATACCTGCGTATACCCTGCACTACACCGCTGGATGTGAGATTCCCAGAGACCCCTCTCTCTCATACCCAAACCCTCGATTCCCTCCCTCACTTTCTCTCTACTGGGCCTGGTCACAAAAAGACACCCTCCAGACCTTCAATCAGGAAGCATAATGACAGTTAGTTTAACTCATGTCCGTTTAGGATACACCCATGAATATACATTTTTTTTCCACTCTTTACTTATATGGATTGGATTTATCTTAAAGTGACACAGCACAAAGTGGTATTAAGCAGAGATTATGTGCATATTAACTTTGGCTAAATTCAAATAGTTATAATTTGACTAAAATCATTCAGTCATTTCTAAAGAAATTTCAATATAGCTGGAATCTCAAGCCTTTTTTAACAGGTTTGCCATAAAATTAATTTGCGCATTCCACGTTAGCATAATGATAACAAACAATAAAATCCTTAAAATATAAGCAGTAAACATTTTTATGTAACAGTTATACTGTATGTCAAATCCTAATACAAGTCAAAATAATATGAATGGTCAAAACCCTCCAACACAAGTACAGTGAAATATGTTAATACACTATTATGATTTTTCTCAAAACTGGTTTTCTTTAAAACTTGTGCTCACAGTATTTATTTATACTTATTATGTTTTAATCGAGTGTTCGAGATATTCATTATTCAGAAGAACACAGCTACAAACTTTAATTTTTAATTAAAAGACATCAAAGTTAATTAGTGGCCAGCTGATAGGATTTTATTTTTAAAAATGTTGGTGGCAGATGGTGGCATTTAGGGTGTCACCAGGACTGTAATTCTGACTATTATAGTTTAATAATAGCAGCAAATAATTGCCCAATTTAGATAAACACACACAGGGACAAAGCTGTCGTAGTTAATTGTCTCAAATACTCAACACTGCTGATGATAACCTTAAAATGTCCAAAATAGGCTATTGATTATTTTGACAGATTAACCAATAAATCAGTCTGCCACTACTAGTACTTTTAAAATGCCAGTTTTAATGTTGTATAATGTTTAAATGTTATTGCAAATGTAATCACTCTGAACACTGATGAATGTACTGAAATTAAGATAATTTACCAAACTGTAAGTCTTGACTAGAAAAAGGTGATTTCGTCTTAGCTGGTAGGCTATACCTGAACCTTTCAAGCTTTAAAGGTTACTCAATAACAAGCAAATTAATAAGTTATGTAATTTAGAGTGATTCATTACGCCAACAGCAAGAAACCGAGTTTAATCAGTTTAAAAAAAAATAATTTAAATAAGTATATAAATAAACTATTTCAGTTCTGAGCAATGGCACATCAGGATCTAGTAAAGTTTGCGCAAGTGCGCAATGAGTTTATGAACAGAGAATAAGCGTCGTAAGAGTAGCCGAAATCTACATGTTGACATGTGTTAATTAATAAATTAATAAATTCTCGCTGTTACCTTGTTTGATCGGTCCTCCGTTGTCCGCTTTGGCAGTGTGTAGTGGGAGATGTTCTCGGTGATGAGTTGAGGCCCCTGAAGCAGCAAAGGAGTGTGTGTAACGGGTTTCCTGTGACATCAGCTCATTTGAGTGTCCCGTTACACTCTGCAAACGAGTGAGGGAGCGTTCTAGTTTTGTCGCGACTCGTCGCCAGCTTCGCTGATACAATGTGTAGATGGGATGTAGACCAGAGTGAGCCCGCTGGAAATATCAAATATATTCACAAAAAAAAAAAAAAAAAAAAAAACTAATAAAGAAGTCTAAATAAAAATTAAATAATAAATAAATGATTGAATGAATACGATAAGTAAGAATGCATGATCGCGAAATTGATTGTGTCTGTGATTTAATTAAACTACGTTTAATTTAAACGAAAGTCCAAGCTTATGCACAGCATCTTTTATTACATAGCCTAATCTATAATTTCAAAGAAAACACAAAAGCTAGTGTGTAAATGGGGAAAAAATGATACTGCAGCACCTGTGCTAATGTTTGTAGCACGATTTGAATGCATTGAGCTGAAGCATGCGATTTGTGGAAATAAACTAGCGCCTCCTGGTGTTTTAGACTATAGGCCTACTAAATGGCACAAAAATAGCGCACAGCATCGACACCATAAGATATCATTAAAGTGTAGGCTAAAAAAAATAGCGAATGTTTGTCTAGCTATAGCATACTCTATAGCCTTATTCAAAGCAGCACCAACTTTGATTTTTAAGGGGAATGAAAGCGAGGCTGTGAGAGATAGACACAGGCCCAACGTCTCTTCAGTGGGTAGGCTACTATTTAATGTGTTGTTTAGGGATTGTTCTGCTGACGAGACCAATATTTTCCCGAGAAATTATAGACCGTAACTGATGCAATTCAACTCGTTATAAATGTAAACAAATGCAACGTTATATACTGCAGGTGTTACTCACGCGGCCTACAAGCTTGAGAAGAGAAGACGAGGAATGACTGGATGGTGACTGGTTGACTGGATCGAGGTACAACAAGGCTGGTATTTCTCTGAAACTTCTAGCAGTTAGCAAGGTAGCCTATAAGTGAGTCTAGCATGAGACGAGGTCAGAGAAAGACTAATGGTGTGTGTAACGTTAGTGCTGGTGCTCAGGCCTGGCACCCCAATGGACATCCATGTACCCCCCTCCGATCAAGGGGAACGGACTTGAAAATAGTGTGGAATTGCCTTACTTTGCAGCGTTGAGTAATGTAGTCAACCACTGTCTTTTGATTTCTTGACGCAATGGTTTTTAAGTTAGAATCCACTCATCGCTTTAAAACACTGTTCTGTAAAAAAGTTCTGCACGCTCGCAAATCCTCTCACTATAACAATGTGTAGACATTATGTAAATAAGAGATTCACTGTGCAGTCAGCTTCATTGTTTATAGCGGAACTTTGTGAAATTGTGTAGAATTGTGATGTGTGACTGCTTTTTAGTGATTTTAAATCGAGTGCTCTTTGTGTGCTTTCTAGGTGATATAGCCTAATAATTTATAGGCCCTATAATATATTCAGAATTTGAATAAAACTTTTGGTTTTAATGCTTGACCAGCAGCCACATAGGCCTACAAGCTCTAATACATAGGCCCATCCGCATATAAATGCGGGATTCACTCTCGAAATTACGATGATTGACATAGTGATAATAACCGTAGCAATGGACGATACAAAAATATTCACTAATTGTAGCACCCTTAAAGGGTTAGTTCACCCAAAAATGAAAATTATGTCATTAATGACTCACCCTCGTGTCGTTCCAAGCCCGTAAGACCTCCGTTCATCTTCGGAACACAGTTTAAGATATTTTAGATTTAGTCTGAGAGCTTTCTGTCCCTCCATTGAAAACACGGTATACTGTCTTTGTCCAGAAAGGAAATAAAGACATCATCAAAGTAGTCCATGTGACATCAGTGGGTTAGTTCGAATTTTTTGAAGCATCGAAAATACATTTTGGTCCAAAAATAACAAAAACTACGACTTTATTCAGCATTGTATTCTCTTCCGGTTCTGTTGTCGAGCCGAGTTCAGTGACGCTGCTGACGTAAGATGCTGCTGACGTGTAATCAGTGCGCCCGAGCTTCGTTTACAGTCTGAGGGAGACGCACGCTGTAAACAAAACAATCTTCGCAAACATGCCGACACAGAGGAAGACTTCCATTTTTTTGCCCAGCCATATTTATTTGAACCCGAATACACGGACACACCAGATAACACGTCAGCAGCGTCTTACGTCATCAGCGAATACTGCACTGTGGACTCGTGGCTCGACAACAGAACCGGAAGAGAATACAATGCTGACTAAAGTCGTAGTTTTTGTTATTTTTGGACCAAAATGTATTTTCGATGCTTCAAAAAATTCTAACTAACCCACTGATGTCACATGGACTACTTTGATGATGTCTTTATTTCCTTTCTGGACAAGGACAGTATACCGTGTATACATATTCAATGGGGGGACAGAAAACTCTCGGACTAAATCTAAAATATCTTAAACTGTGTTCTGAAGATGAACGGAGGTCTTACGGGCTTGGAACGACACGAGGGTGAGTCATTAATGACATAATTTTCATTTTTGGGTGAACTAACCCTTTAAGGTGATGATACAACTTTTTGAGCAATGTTGCTGTCAACGGGCAACCAGATGAGACACAGGGCCAACGACCGATCTAAACTATCCAGATAGAAATGTATTGCCCATTTTCAATGGGAAAGTGCCCAAGCAACAATCGCTCGGCAAGATTGCCCTGCAACATTGCTCAAAAAGTTGCCCTGTGTATCATCACCTCTTCAGTGATGTGATTTCCAGGCTTGGTCCAAATGCAGGATTTTCCTTTATTAGGTATAAGCAATGATTATGTTGGTGATTAGGTAGATACATAAAATAAAACATGAAATTAAATAGTGACATCTAAAGAAAAATGACCTCAATAACTAACTTGGTGTCTTGTTTTTAATCTGATCCACTTGTAAGTCTGTGATGTCACTGGTCCAGGCCTTCATTGTCCTTGTACTACTTTTGCTCATTTGCTGGCCATGTGATCTGCCCTTTATGTCGGTCTTGATGATAAAATGAATGTCAGCGTTTTAATGAGGGCTTTTAGAACATTGAGGGATGTTACAAACCCTTTTAAGTCTAGGGAGAATAAAGCGTGCAACATTAAAATACTGAACGTGTACTGGAAAAAGATCTCACACAAACCGGTCTCATTGAAGTATGTTGAGGATTTATTATGAGAAGCAAGGTGTACAGAATACCTCTAGATAATTAATTAAATAGGTGTACCATTTAGATACAAATCATACAAAGCAAAAGTTCACAAAAGAAAGAGGTACAGAGAAAAGAACTAGACAGTGCCAAATCAAAGAAAGAAACAAAACCAAAACCAATCTGGCTAATTATAAACAAAACAATTTATTATCTAACTAAATTGAAACTAATCAAAGAAACGAAAGATCTTCAGCGTCAGAGACGCCCTACATAAACTGCTCTGACTGCAAATCGAAAAATACAAAAGATGGCACGTGTCGCTAAACTAGTGTTCTATACAAGATTGATCCCTCAGTGTAGCACATGTATATCACGTGATATCTCACCTGTTCTTTTCTCTGCCCCGTTAAATAACAAGTTTCACAACCCGACCAACGGCACATTACTCAAGAGAAAAGACGACCCAAATGGGCTTCTAAGTTCTCAAAGAACACAATTTCTCAAAGACTAAATTGGTACAGGGCAAATATGCGTCTCAAACAAATCAAAGTGGAATCTCCCGCCTCCCACACAGGTGCACTCTTTATAGGCGCAGTGTGCCCTCATTGGTGGAGCCGCGTTACATCATCACCGAGCGTTTCTATAACTGGCAGATGGATGGACCAATCAGGTAACCGCATCGTCCTGCTAAGAGTGAAAGTAAAGAGGAGAAAGAAAAGGAGAAGGAAACAAACAACAACACCAAACAAATAATAACATAGGACGTAACAGGGATTATAATTCATTTGTGGAAACTGTGGAAATGACAAGTATGAAAATGTAAAGTACTTCTAATTTATTACAATGAAATATTCATAAAGTATTAAATCCTGGGTAGGAAATGAGGTGTGTGGCTATACACACTTTTAACTTTGTTCTTTCTTTTAACATGAATAGGTATGTTCCCCATTAAAGGAATTGTCACACAAGATGAGAAGCCTTGAATTACTGAGAAACCAGGCTTTTGTGTCTTTGGTGGATGGAAAAAAGATAACTAGCATGCAAATAAAATGGAAGGTAGTATTTCTTAATACTTAATATACTGGATAGAAACATTTAGTCATGTATATTAAAGAATATAATACTGTCTATTTTGTCTGACGGTGCTTTATTTGAGCAGGTAGGTTGGTTCACGCTTGGAGAAGCAGTTGAGCGTCTACCCTTGATCTTTCCAATTGTTCTCTGGGGAGATGTAAAATTATTCAATTCGTGCATCATAAAATGCTTATTAAGATAATGTCAATCATCCTGAGTGACAGATGGGCACACCCATACCGGCTTTGTTTTCCCAATAGGACAGGATATGCAAATCAACCTTCTGCTGGCACGGCTGTGTTCCAATATGTCAAACTTCAATGAGTAAGCCATTTCTTTATAATTTGGTGTCTAAAGCAGCTGTTTGTACGTTATAGTATGGAGTTATATTGGACTGACATCTTTCAAAGAAGGTGAATGGAGAAAATTACAGAATTGAAATATTAAATCTACATTATTATTTATTTATTTATTTATTTATTGTGCATTTTTAGCATATAGTTACAAATGTTTAAAAAAACGTTACAAATGTTTGACATAAAAATTAAAATAAATCACTAGAGGGAGCTAAACAGTCAGCTATAAAGGCTAGATGTCGCAAAGGCTCCATAAACATGGTTGCACAAATGCATGTTTACTTTAACAATGGTTTTGTTTTTGTTTGGTTTTTATGTAAATGGAAAATGCCTTCAAAACATTCTAAAATTAGATTTTAGAGAGAACGAAATTGTGAATACTGAATGAGAGTATTTTTCATAAAGGTCTAATCAAATTGATTTGCATAGCACTTTTCACAATAGTTTAGTTTAGTCTAGTTTATTAATTTATAAAGCACATTTAAAACAACAGATGTTGAAACCAAAGTGTTTTACAACAAATAAAGAACATACTTTAAACATCTGAAAAACCAATTGGACAAATGAAAATTATACACGCTTAAACAGAATAAAAACATAAAGAATAAAAATAAGTCTTCAAAGAGGATTTAAACATAGAATAGAAGGGGAAGATATTCCAGAGCCTATGAGCAGCCACAGAAAATGCCTAGTCACGTTTAGTTTTAAGATGTGACCGAGGGACTGAGAGGAGAAATGGATTTGATGATCAAAGAGATCTAGAGGTAGTATGTGGAGTAAGGAGATTACAAATATACTGGGGAGCACATCCATGTAGAGCTTTACAAACAAAAAGCAATATTTTAAAATCAACACGGAACTTGACCGGTAGCCAGTGTAGGGAGGCAAGTAC
The DNA here is from genome assembly GCA_030578255.1 of Tiaroga cobitis. Classification (NCBI taxonomy): domain Eukaryota; kingdom Metazoa; phylum Chordata; class Actinopteri; order Cypriniformes; family Leuciscidae; genus Tiaroga; species Tiaroga cobitis. The sequence goes on from CM060596.1 coordinate 39,253,103, forward strand.
AGGAGTAATATGTGCACGTTTTCTAGTGCCAGTCAAATATCTGGCTGCTGCATTTTGCACCAATTTCAGACGTTCCAAAAATGATTTAGGCAAACCCAGATAAAGTGAATTACAGTAATCTAATCTTGATATGATAAAAGCATGAATTACAGTTTCAAAGTCATTCTTAGAAAGCATCCTCTTGATTCTCGCAATTGATCTTAACTGGAAGAAACTACTTTTCACCACAGCACTGATCTGCTTATCAAATGACAATGTAGGATAAAAAATTACACCAAGGGTTTTAACACAGTAGTACATATTAGAAGAGAGGGGACCAAGCTGATTAGCAATACAGTAAGAGCTGATGGGCCTAATTATTTGATTATTTCTGATTATTTCAGTTTTATCATATTTAACTGTAAAAAATGTGTGTCCATCCAATACACATTGTTTCAAAGCAGCTTCACAAAAATCATTATGTTAATGTTTATAATATCTTAATATCTTCATGATTTATAGTCGCATTTAGCAGATTAGTGCTGGGCGATAATATAGTTGGCAAGTTGTCGCGTACTGTATGTTTTAAATATTAAGTATTTATAATTCATAATGTATTAATTACAATATTTGAAGGCCAAAATAATAGCTTTACACACATTTTATATTCTGTTTCTTTTATGTTTTGCCATTTAAAATTCAGTAAGACTTTGCAATAAGGTTTCATTTATTAGCATTAGTTAACTACTATTCACTATTATGTACCCTTAGTAAAAACTGACAAAAATGAATCTAAAGCATTTAATAATCTTAGTTAATGTTATTTTAAAATTGTATACATAATTAAAATAAAAAAATTGTTAATATTTTTAATTGACCTCAGCAAATATGAGCTAACCATGAACAGTTGTATTTTTATTACCTAAGATATTTATTAACAAAGGTTACCTAACACCTTAACAAATGTTTTGCTTGTTACTTAATGTTAGTTAATGCATAAAGGCACAAAATGTACGATTTTTGGATTCAAATGTCCCAAAAAAACTAGAACTATATATTTAGTTGACTTATCCCAAATGTTTCCAACAATGTTTAAATCCAGAGAAACCACCAATTTTAATCAGTGTAACGGCCCGTGTCATTGCATCGCTTGTCAATGACGTCATATTTGCTTTGCCCTCGATTTCTGGTTTTACTTCCGTAGAAACCATGGAATCACCAAAGACGCTTTGTGTTTTACTAGACAGGTGAGCAACTGTTTGGATATCTATTGACAGAAACTAACGTCCCAGTTGCGTATGCAACCCCCGTTCTCTGAAGGAGCGAAAGGAGACGTAGTCGACGCCAGGGAGCCAGTCATCTTCGAGTGCTATTGAAACGAGCCAATGGAACTGGCGTGCATCACGTTCAACGGTGTCGACGTTCGACTGAATGAGATCACCATGAAAACGCCACTAGTGCTGCCACCTTCCAGTGCCTAGACAAAAGCCTCCTGATCCCCCCGCAACCTGAGGCGGAGATGGCAGGGCTTAGGCAAGGGAAATCACTGCTGTTCCACAGGACCACTGGGAAAGCGAACCCTATCAATGGAAGGAAGAGACACTGTGGAAGCCACATCCTGCCCGAAGGGAGGTAACATGTGGAGAATACACATATGGACTGGGCAGATGACCGGGCAGTACAATATATGGAATGTCACTGGGGTGGCTCCAGCCTATGACAGGGGGAGACTCAACCGGACAGTGACGACAGAGCAGGCTCTGCCAAGGGAAGACACGGGCTCGCCGCAGGGAGCCGTACCGTGGAAGAATACACATGGGATTGCCGTAGGGATCACAACATATGGACCTAGCCTAACACAGGTTCCACCAGTCCATACGAGTGATAGGCCTGGCTTTGGACGTTCTGCCACGTCTGTTGCTGAAGGGTATGGAGGAACTCGACAGGGTTTGGCTAATAAGGGGAACTCTACTGGAGCAATCACTGCCTGCAGGGCTCAAGGGAGGTCTCTGCAGTGCAGTAGCACCAGAGATGAGGTTAAAGAGGGGGCGGATTCAGTCTCCTTCCTCCCCTCAGGAACCTGACGATCAAGTCGTGCTTCCCACGGATTTGTATCCACTGCATCATGATGTGCATCAATACAGCGGCAACAACATTTTGAGGTGGAGGAGACAACCCTCACTCTCCAACCCATTACCAGGAAAGAAGCACTGAAGTGATCGAACACCTTTGGGATCTCCTCACGGAGAGAAGACTCAATTCAACGAGTGTTGCACTGGGTGTGACACGTCACGTTAGGTATATTAACAGGTGTGGCAATCAATTAGGAAAGGTGTGGATGGCGAGGAACACACGGTTCTTACCGTAGCCGTGGGCACTTTACCAACAGCACGACAGTACTTAATTGGTTAGCACTGGTGAAATACCATTTTATGTAAACCATCTCCTTTTTTACTTTTACAATAAACGGGAATACCACCCAAAGAGAGCTAAGGTTTGGACTCCGGAATTTCTGCTACGCATTGAAAACACCATGTCATCTACACCAAGGCTTATAGAATAGCCTCAACAAAGTAAGAACCGATTCCTTTCTGTTTTGGATGTACACTTATGAACTGGACAGGAGTGTCCTGATCGTTTGGATATTGAAAGGATTGCCCATCTTATTGGATTGCTTACCTGTCGCGGAGCTTGAAAGTCATAATAGAAACATCTGTAAGTCCTCACGCAGACTACAATCACAGAAAGCTTCAGTTTCATATACTTCTGCTGATGGAATTGGAAAAAGGTGGACTCTCGAAATTGAAATGAAAGACCGTTTCAGTGTTGTTGCTTCGGGAGTGTTGTGCGTGCTGTTGGTTGCCTCTGCATAAGTAAAGTTATAAGAAAATTATCAGCTAAGGGATTTACAATGTTGTACGAAAATCTGCAAAAAAATCGGAAATCCCAACTTATGCAAGCTAATAAAATTAAGCAGAGGATTAATGAGGTTCTTTCTGGGAACAGAACATCTCAAACTGTGTTTGATGTGAAGAAATGTCTAAACAAATATACTACGTTGTGCAATGAGGCTTTAGAAACTCAAACTACTTTGCTGGAAATGCCTATGCCAGATTCTGAACATGACCAACAACAATGTTGGGTTGCACAGAAAACAGAGGAAATGAATACATTTGAGAATGATGTAAAGAACTGGTTGGCCGATGCGGATGCAAAAAATGATAACGAGAATCTTGATGTGCTGTCTAAAATAAACCCTGACATAAGGCCTGAAGATAGCATATTCAATGTTTCAAGTAAAGGGTCAAAACATAAAGATCACTCTTCTGTCCATTCAAAGGCTTCCAGTATTATTTTTGTATGTTTAAAGGCAAAGGCTGAAAGGGCTGCACTTCTACAGTCTGCAGCTGTTTTGAGAAAAATGCATGACATTGACGCTGAAGAAGAAGCCCTTCAAATGGAAAAGGCAAAGCTGAAAAGGAAAAAGGAACAGCTAGAGGTTGAGGCCAAGTTGGCTGCTGCTACAGCTAGATTGTCTGTGTTTGAAAATGTGTGTGGTGGTGAAGATGTGGACGAGTATGAAGGGGATAATGGAGAGGATGCCATGAATGCCTATCTTCATGCTCATTTGAAATCACAAACATCAAGTTATTCTAACACAGCTCCTGTCTTGCAACTTCCTAAAACTGTCTCTTTCCAACAGGACCATTCTCTGCCATTGGCTGTACAGCCTAAGGGAAGGCCGCACATTTCACAAGCCCAGTCTTCAGTAAGGTCTGATAACCCTTTGTCTTCAGTGTCATATGCACCATCTTCTCACAGGTCTGAAGCGCGGGGAAATGTCCTTGAAACCGGACCCACCAACGCTGCACCAACAGGACTTCAGCCGTTGATCTCACAAGGGAGTCGGCCTACCCACATGCATGAGTCTGAATGGCAGGGACACGGATCCAGACACTCCAACGCTTTAACAGCAGGATTTCAGCCACTGACCTCACAAGAGAGTACATGTATGCAATCACAGTCTCATCATCATTCCTCTCTTGACAATGTTCAACATCCTACTTTGTATGACCTTATGCAACAGCAAACTAACATCATCGTTCAGCTGGTTTAAAACCAAGCCATAGCCTCTCTTCCGCCACGAGCTATCCCAGAGTTTGATGGTGATCCACTTAAGTATGCTGCCTTCATTAGAGCTTTCAAGCAAGCTATTGAAAGGAAAACTACAGATAAACAAGAATGTCTTTATTACCTTGAGCAACATACCAGAGGGCAGCCAAGAGAACTGGTTCAGAGTTGCTATAACATGGCTCCTGGGCAGGGCTATGAGAGAGCAAAGAATCTATTGAAAGAATATTTCGGAAATGAAATAAAAATTGCTGTAGCTTATATGGAGAAGGGTATGACATGGCCTACGATGAGGGTTGATGACATTAATGCTCTGCAGTCTTTTTCAATCTTTTTAAGGGACTGTTGCAATGTCATGGAAGATTTACAGCTTATGGAGGAGTTGAACGTGCCATCCAATCTTCGCCTGATAATGATGAAGTTGCCCTATAAACTGAGGGAAAAATGGAGGTCTGTCGCCTGGGAGCTACAGGAGCGCCGTGGTTACAGAGCTATGTTCCCAGACTTTGTGGCCTTTATTGAGCGTCAGGTAAAGATTCGGTCTGATCCTCTCTTTGGTGACCTACAGGGTACGCCACCAGACCCTTCCTCTAAACCCAAGAGTAGACATACCGGAAGAGGCCAAGCTACTGTGCTGCCATCAATACTGCCTCAGGATCAACCACATCAGCAGCTTGGCACCAACAGCACAGAGGGCCAGCTTCACAAAAGAATGACGAAGAGTCATGCTGTGTGTGTAAGAGCCAGCATTCAGTGGAGAAGTGTTCACAGCTTGACGAGATGACACACAGGGAGAAATTGGAGGCTTTGAAAGAAGTAGGCAGAGTGTTTTTCAGCTGTCTGAGGAGAGGTCATATGAGCAGGGAATGTGACAAGCCTTTGACATGTGATATGTGTAAACACAAACATCCAACTGTCCTACACGTTGAATCTAAAACACAGGAAGTGTCTGTCAATAATGCATCTGTGTCATTGGAGACATGTGGCCATACTGGGGCCGGAAGTGATGAATGTGTTTTCTCTATTGTGCCTGTACAGGTGAAGGCCAAGTCCGGGAGCACAATTATGAACACCTATGCCTTTCTAGACCCTGGGAGTTCAGCTTCTTTCTGTACCCAACATCTCATGAGAAAACTGAATCTTTCAGGAGTCAAGACTAGCATTCTTCTTCGTACTCTTGGCCAAGAGAGGTCTGTAGACTTATTCTTGCTTAGTGGTCGCGAGGTTTCTGGCTTAAATGAAGAAAACTTCCTGGACTTACCTGAAGTCTACACTCAGAGGACTATGCCTGTGAGTAGAAATAACATTCTCACTCAACAGGACCTAGAGGGATGGAAGTACCTCGAAGGCATTACAGTTCCCAGTTTTGAGGCAGAGGTGGAATTGCTGATAGGCACCAATGCGCCGAAGCTCATGGAACCTTGGGAAATAATAAATAGCCAAGGTGAAGGTCCATATGCTGTCAGGACTCTACTGGGGTGGGTCGTGAATGGTCCGCTGAGAAGTGGTGAGCCGCGTAATGTCAAGACGGGCCGTCCTGCTGTCACTGCCAATAGGATCTCAGTTGCCAAGCTACAAGACTTATTGGTTGCCCAATACAATCAGGATTTCGATGAAAAATCAGACGATGTTTGCCTTTTTAGAGAGGATCAAAGGTTCATGCAAATAATGGAGTCTTCAATTCAGCTTGATGAAGGACACTACTGCTTTGATTTGCCTTTTAAGGCTGAAGATGTCGTCTTGCCAAATAACCACAGCATCGCAGAGCAGCGTCTCTTAAGTCTTCACAGGAAGTTCAAGAGGAATAAAGATTACCATCAAGAGTACACAGCTTTCCTCTCCGAAGTTATTGAAAAGGGTTATGCTGAGCTTGTACCACAGCAGCAGTTGAAGCGAGATGACGGCAAGGTGTGGTATATTCCTCATCATGGGGTATACCATCCGAAAAAGAAAACCCCTTAGAGTTGTCTTTGACTGTGCTGCTGTGTTTAAAGGAATTTCATTGAGTTCACATCTGTTGCAGGGGCCTTACCTCACAAGCACCTTGGCGTACTTACCAGGTTTAGACAGGAACATGTAGCGCTGATGGCAGACATCCAAGCCATGTTCCATCAGGTGAGGGTGACTCCGGAGCACACATACTTTTTACGCTTCTTGTGGTATCCTGATGGCGATACAAGACAAGCTTCTATGCAATACAGGATGAGAGTTCACCTCTTTGGCGCCGTGTCTTCGCCCAGTTGTGCTAATTATGCACTGCAGAGAATTGTGCGAGACTACAAAGACAACTTTGAACCCAGTGTTCTGAACACAATACTCCAAAATTTCTACATGGATGATTGTTTAAAATCTGTGTCATCGGAGGCTAAAGCCATAAAAATGGTGCATGAATTGACTGAAGCCTGTGCGAAGGGAGGATTCCGCCTGTTGAAGTGGACAAGCAACAGCAGTGAAGTCTTGGCTAGTATTCCTGAGCCACAGCGCTCCAAGACCACTAGGGGACTTAACCTGGATCAAAAGGCAAGTCCTGTTGAAATAGCTCTTGGTCTTCATTGGTGCATAGATGCAGACGTTCTGACCTTTAGGATAGCCATAGAAGAGCACCCACATACAAGACGTGGCATATTGTCTGTGGTGTCGTCCATCTATGACCCTTTGGGTTTTCTTGCACCATTTACCTTGCCTGTTAAAAGGATGCTGCAGGAGATGTGTAGGTTGAACATCGGCTGGGATGCCAGCATTCCTCATGTCTTTTCCGAGCAGTGGTCCAAATGGCTGGCTAATCTCCATCACATCACTGAGCTCACAGTGGACCGGTGCATCAAGCCAAAGGACTTTGGAACACCTACTCACCTGCAGTTGCATCACTTCTCCGATGCCAGTGAGTATGGCTACGGAACTGCATCATATCTCAGGATGGAGAATAAGAGAAACCATGTCAGTATTGCTTTTATCTTGGGCAAGGCCAGGGTTGCCCCTTTAAAGCAAATAACAATCTCTCGTCTTGAGCTGACTGCTGCTGTCCTGGTTGTCCGGGTGGACAAGATGCTGAAGAGGGAGTTGCAGCTGGATCTATACCCATCAGTATTCTGGACAGACAGCACAACTGTTTTAAAGTATATTGGAAACGAGATCAGGAGGTTTCATACGTTTGTGGCCAATAGGGTGGCTGTGATCAGAAATGAAACAGATGTTGCACAGTGGAGACACATTGGTACAAGACTTAATCCAGCAGATGAGGCATCCAGGGGTCTAAGTGCTGAAGAATTTCTTGCATGCGAGCGGTGGCTGAAGGGACCAGAATTTCTCTTGAGGGAGGAAGTGGAATGGCCCATCATGGAACAACCTCCGATCCCTGTGGAGGACCCGGAGGTGAAGAAAGACCCACTGGTGAATGCCTTTGTCTCCCACCGTTCACTGAATGCAACAAAAGTGTTTTTTTAACTACTTTTCAGATTTTAAGAAGCTGAGAACGTCTGTGGCATGGATGTTCAAATTCAGAGATGTGCTTCGAACCTTGTCCCAAAAGAGAAAGGTTCTTGAAGCCTCCAAAAGCATTGGCCACAATAATGGAGGCAGAAGAAACGACTACCTTTATGCCGAAATGCAAAGCGAAAAATTGGCACTTCGTGGACAGTCACTGACAGCAGGTGACCTTGAGAGGGCAGAAGGTGCCATCATCTGTTTTTCCCAGCAAGAGAGGTTTTCCAACGAGATTGCTGTTTTGAAAGACGGAGGATCTGTCAAACGAAACAGCGACCTCTACAAGTTGGACCCAGTGTTGGAGGATGGATTGCTGCGTGTGGGAGGAAGGCTTAGTAGGGCTGCCATGCCTGAAGTTGAAAAAAATCCTGTCATTCATTCTAACGAGCAACATGTGTCCAAACTTATTTTAAAGCATATCCATCAAAAGCTGGGTCACGCAGGTAGAAATCACATGCTCTCTTCTCTCAGGAAGCAATACTGGATTACTCATGCCAATTCTGCTTGCAGGAAGGTCATCTCTGAGTGTGTAGTTTGTCGCCACCTCCAAGGAAAGACAGGGGAACAGAAAATGGCTGACCTACCAGTAGAGAGAATTGTGCCAGACTTACCTACTTTCACAAATGTGGGAGTTGACTACTTTGGGCCAGTGGAGGTGAAGAAGGGACGGGGCAGAGCGAAGCGCTACGGCGTTCTCTTTACCTGCATGGCGAGTAGGGCAGTTCATCTCGAAGTTGCTTATGCTTTAGACACTGACTCATGCATAAATGCCATTCGCCGTTTCATGTGTCGCAGAGGTCAGGTGACACACTTGACATCAGACTATGGCACCAACTTCATAGGAGCTGAGCGGGAGTTAAGGGAAGCCATTGCTGAGTTAGACCACCAGAAGATTCAGCATGCCTTACTGCAGAGTGGTCTGACATGGTCCTTTAACCCTCCAGCCGGGTCTCACCATGGAGGGGTCTGGGAGCGTCTTATTCGTCTTGTGAAAAGGGTCATTTCTTCCACACTAAGACTCCAAACATTGGATGATGAAGGGTTTTATACCATTCTTTGTGAAGTCGAAGTCATTCTCAATGGTCATCCCATCACAAAGGCCTCTGATGATGCGAATGACCTCGAAGCACCTACACCCAACCACATCCTGCTCTTAAGGTCAAAGCCACACTTCCCACCTGGGCTCCTTTGTAAGGATGACCTGTATCTGAAGAGAAGATGGAGGCAGGTGCAGTTCCTATCTGATCTCTTTTGGAAACGCTGGGTGAGGGAATACTTGTCGCTACTCTAGGAGAGACAGAAGTGGACGAGACCCAAAAGAAGCTTTTCTGTCGGAGACATTGTGGTCATAATGGATCCTGTCGCTCCACGAGGGTCCTGGCTGATGGGAAAAATTATGCAGACCTACCCTGACAAGAAAGGCTTTGTCCGCTCAGTGCTGCTGAAAACAAAAACTGGGCAGCTAGAAACGGCCTGTAACGAAGATCTGCCTTTTGATGGAAGTCGAAATGTCACAGAGGAGGATCTTGACTAGATGATCTGACCACAGATGTCCTAAGCTAAAGAGAAGAAGATTTCACTTGGATTATCATTGCAAAAATGACTCTTTTAGTTTAAGTAATTTGGGTAATTGTGGTTGAAGTAAATATTCACACAATTATGGGGCCAGGGTGTAGAAGCCATTTATACATGCACCTTTTCTTGATAGGTTAACATTGCAATTACTTATTCTAGCCACTTGGTGGGAGTGTTGCACTGGGTGTGACACGTCACGTTAGGTATATTAACAGGTGTGGCAATCAATTAGGAAAGGTGTGGATGGCGAGGAACACACGGTTCTTACCGTAGCCGTGTGCACTTTACCAACAGCACGACAGCACTTTATTGCTTAGCACTGGTGAAATACCATTTTATGTAAACCATCTCCTTTTTTACTTTTACAATAAACGGGAATACCACCCAAAGTGAGCTAGGGTTTGGACTCCGGAATTTCTGCTACGCGTTGAGAACACCATGCCATCTACACCAAGGCTTATAGAAAAGCCTCAACAGTGCTCTCACAGAAGTGATAGTCTCTACGGCATAAAAATTCTTGCGGTAGTAACAGAACCCCATTCTTTTTAGAACCAGACCTGGAACTCTTCAAGGTCTAAAACGCGGGTACCATTATGCCCCATCCCTGAGAATGTACTCAGAGCAAGGAGTCAGGAAGGCCTGTTGAGAGGAGAGGTCTGGTTGGGCCAATAAGGGGCAACTAGCAACACCTGCTCCATCTCTTCCCTGACTTTAGCACAGTTTTATGCAAGAAGGCTCACTGGGGAACACATTTCTGCGGGGGTCCCAGGGCCAGCTGTGGCCAGAGTTTTTTCTGTGTCAAGGGATGTCCACTCAGACAGGAGAAAAAAACTGGTGGAGGGAAGAGTCCGGAGAGGCAACAGATGTAACTGTGCAGCCCCGAAGTGGTCCCAAACAGCTGGACCGCCTGGCGACGGAGACTTCTCTCTTCCTGGGCCAGAGGCTGTCGTGAGGCTCGTCAGCGGCACGATTGAGCAGGCCAGAAGTAATAAGTGTAACAAAGCGACCTCAGAAGCTTTTGACTCCGAGGAGGAGGTGGCGGGTGAGTTGTGACATGCGAGGGAAGCGTAGCGCAATGGTCACAATGCTGCAAGCAACTCGAGGCAATGGATCCCAATGCAGTCGGAGAGCTCCGTTACTGCATATCCTATGTATGTGGCCCCTCAGCCGGTATTGATGGACACTCGTTCTAGGGACCGTTGGCTCATAGAAACAAAAGGTCTGTTACGGACCGAGGGTTTGGCGGCAGGGAAGGGTGCTTTCGCACGGAGTGGTCGAACGTTGCAGACCAATCTTGGGGATGGAGCATTTGTAAATGCACCTCTTGTGTAACAAATTGAACGAATTGAGGCTTTCGAAAAAGAGCCCGTCTCAATTAACACAGGACCAAGATGGCTGTGACCCACCTCTCTAGGGTACAATGAAGTACAGGCTTATAGAAGCCGGCCTTCATATTGGCTGGAGGGAGCAGCTCCATCGCATCCTTCGCCAGAAGACTGCGTTATGCGCACACAAGACAGGAGCACTGCTCAATACTTAGGTGTGACTAAAGTCACTAATTTTAGGAGCATATTTGCTCAACACCCAAGTGTGAGGAAAGTCACTAACTTTTAGGAGCACATTGCTTAACACCTAGGTGTGATAAAGATCACAAATTTTAGGAGCATATCTGCTCAACACCTAGGTGTGATGAATATCATTGAGTTTATGCGGAAGCAGAGCGAAAATGGATCGCAAGCCGAGTCTAATGGTGTAGTTTGGGGCCACCTGGACCGGTTGGGAAGCATTTTTTGGCTTCCACGAACCGGGCCAGGGGACCACAGACGTACCCGAGGTGGGGCAGAGAGGACAGGGACCTGGCTCAGAAGGCCCGAAGGCGTCCTGAAGCAGGGTCTGAGTGTGGTGCACAACACTTACCTGTCTCCAGGACACAGCCAAGGATGCGTGAGGAGGCGGATGACCGAGTCCTTGAACCGCACCCAGCTGCTGTGTTGGCGAACAAGAGGGGGCTGAAGGGGGCAAGGCTTTACAGGGTCGCACACCAACAAACTTGCCCACTGGGTTCCCAGGAAGAGAGGAATTTGCTCATTCTTTGAAGTGTGGGTACCGCTTGGCCCGCTCAGGAATGCTTTCGCTGTCGCTTGCCACTTGGCTTGGCAGCGCCTGGAGCGGGCTGGGTGTTCCTACTGCGGCCGGTTCCCTGCTGAGGCCTGGCTGGAGGCTGCTGCGGAGGCCCAGTAGGAGCGGCGGCAGGGGAACACCCTTGGCGACAAGCAAGAGGAGGAACTGCCACCGTCGGCAGGCTGGAGGCAGCAGATGGCCGCCGGGGCAGGATGTGCCGGATGCCCCCCATCTGCGCTTGGGCGGCAGAGAACTGTTGGGCACAGTTCTCCGCCACCGCATCCGCCATATCAACTAGGCTGAGCCAACGATGGCACTCCTGAACCACTAAAGTGGAAATCGCCGGACCGATCACGCACACCACGACACTCGTGCCCCGGAGGGCGAGGTCGGATGCAGTGTGGTGCACACGTCTGGGCTACCCTCGTGCATGTCCATGAGTGCCCTGGCCTGATAGACCTGTAGCAGCGCCATGGCACGCAAAGAGGTGGCGGCTTGTTGTAAACTCTGCCCGTCGGAACGGACGAAAACTCACAGGCCTTAGGGGGAGACGAGATCCCCCGTCCAAAAGGCAGCGGCTGCAGGACACAGGTGCGGTGCATCGGTGTCGCGACAGACCGCTCCACTGGAGGGATAGTCTCGCAACCCTTCACCGCTCCTCCTTCATGGGTAGTGAGGGAGAAACAGCTATTCAGGCAGTTTCTGGCAGAGAAAGGTGCTGTCCAAAACCTGGTAAGCTCTCCATGCACTTCGGGAAAGAAAGGCACTGGGGCGGCGAGCTGAGAACCAGCGCGGCCCGCCCCGAGATACTAATCATCCAACCGAGACTGAGTGGGACACAGTGGAGGATTCCACTCGAGCCCTAAAGTCTCGGCGGCCCGTTTCAGCATAGCTGACAATTCTGGATCCGGCTCAGGCAACGTTACACTCCCAGAGGGAGATAGCACAGCCGAGTCGTCATCTCCAGAGGCCAGCTCAGCCTAAGATGCTGCTATCGACATCCTATCCTCTCGGGGAACCGGAATTGAAGCGGCTGATCGGCCCATTACAGAGGGACCAGCAACGTTCAACAGGAAATTCCACCGGTTGCGGTGTGATGGAGGAGTGAGGAGCCCACAGGGAATGGTTACTGGGCGAGACATCCATCACTATCCTCCGATCACCCATCCCACACGGCACCCGGGGGTGGGGCATGGTAATGGGGACTCCAGCTTCGCTGACGAAGGCGAGTCTCGATCTCAACACACCGACAGTCATATTCCCGCATTGGGAACATGAACCGTCCACAAAGGCTGCTTTAGCGTGCTGTAAGCCCAAATACGTGATGCAAAAATCTTGACCGTCAGAGAGGAACAGGGAACGACCGCATCCAGAAACGCACGGGTGGAATGACATCTTGAAAAAGACGCAAACGCACCCGTGTTGCTCTTTCAAGAAATAGGACCCATCACAAGTGCCGGAGCACACATAGGTATGACTGCGGCAACACTAAACAGTGAACTGAAACAGTGAAGCACACCTTTCCGGCCTCTAACCAGCCGTCAACAAATACAAACATTTAGAAATTTGTTGCTGTTAAAACAGCAGTTCAGAGCTCAAGGCTCGCGATCACCGCTGCACTCGCGCTGTAGAAACCACCAGCACTGGGAGAGTCTTCCAGAAGAACACAGACACTCGCTCGTTCTAAACAACAGCACTCTTGAGAGACATCAAACGATCAGCTCCGAAGTGAAAGGCAACTAGTGCGTGCATCCACTTCCGTATTTATACCCGCGCCGCGGGGGCGGAGTGTGTGATCCAAGTCACGCACACCAATTCCATTGGCTCACTTCAATAGTACTAGAAGATGACCGGCTCCCTGGCGTGATCCCATTCAGCCGAAAACGTCGAATGTGAACGACTGAAAGGGAATGATTGTTATAGAGCTCAACACGGTCAGTCACATTGTTTGAATTGTTGGCTACACGAGCTCTGATGGCGACACAACTGTTCCACGATTGGCCGAATCCACCACATGACAAGGATCACGTGTGTTTCGTGTTTCAAAACACTACATTGGTATTTAAATAGTATTGGCTTATGTTGAACTTTATTCTTGTACAAACAGTCGCTGTATTTAGCAGTACATAAAGTATTCAGTGGAAATGACTTAACTGAAACGTCTGTGTATTTGATAAATATTGCATTTATTTCACTTCAGCGGTGGTAAAGTAGCAAACACGGGAAACAGAAAGTGTCCGACTTCACGTCTCCGTTTTCAGCTACTCCCCGCCTGTATGCGGCAACTCTCGCCGATCGGTTACATCCAGCCGCAGCCGATGTCGAACACACCTAAGAACAGAAATCTAATCAAGCTGACAGCGTGACACAAACGTTAAACAAACTTTAATAGTAACTTAAATTGTAAAATATGCATAAACAACAATACGAAAGGCAGTGGCCGACTGTGGCATATAAGCATGATAAGAATAGCATCCTAAAATGCCCCAAACTCTTGGCCCTGCCCTGCTTCATACCACATTAACGTTAATTAAATTTTAATACATTAGCACACTCATGAACATGATTTCTGCCCGAGTCCTGTCGGATTGCTTTCCTTTGGCTGTGAAGGTGAAGATGACCCCTCCCATGATTCCGCATTCATTCATTGCGTCATCAAGCTGCATTTTTGTTATTGTTTTGAATAATGACCTCTAACGGCAAAACTTACATACTGTGCCTTTAACTAATGAGACCTTATTGTAAAGTTACCTAAAATTCAATAAAAGTCTATAATAGACTTTTTAATGGCTAGTTTCATTTAATGGCTTAGCATTTATAGTGTGACAACGTGCTCACGTGTATTTTGTCGCAAAAAGGTCAATGTGTGTTCAATAAATCTTTTCTTCTGGCCAATAATAATGGATATTTTCAGTAGATTTTTGTAGCCAAGACTTAATGTTTGTGTCTATACAGAAACTGACTTTTAAAAACCTATTCTGAGTTCTATTAACTGGGGTAAAAAGTGTAACAACTAGCCCCTCTCGCTCACTATCCTCAGCCTTGTACCTAATATGAGGATGAATAAAGCGTGCAGCTCTGACAGAGAGGATAACAAGTGTTCCACATGTTGCAGTCTGACTGCTGATCTTTAATTAGACACGCTACATGATAAACAAAATCATCATATCCATTCATGAAGAAACAACATAATCAAACAAAGGCACACTAGCAAACACATGCACACATCATCTTGCACTCTAAAGTACAATCTGTAGTTACTTCAGACTGTTGACCATATAACCGTCCGTATAAGCATGCATGTTTAGGATAGCAAAATAAATAGATTCATCAGCTTTTAAAAGGAAGGAAAACATGCCTGTTGTTGATGAAGGGAAATTTGGTAGACACAAGCTAAATTAGGCAGATGCAACCACCAATATTCAGATGCAACCACTCACTCCAATATTCAGATTAGTGCTCGACTGATTTGTAGTTTTCACTGCCGATTCCTAAATTATTACATTTAGTCCCCTGAATCCCTAATATGTGGTTACATCTTTGGGTTGATGCCAACATCTGGCTGTACATTTTTTCATATTCAGCAGCCTAATGCAATATTTGGCCTGATGTTTGCTGCATGTGTTAGGAAGATATCATACTTCTGTTGTTTATGGATCATCAAAATTATATCCAATTCAGCCTATGTGCCATGTTAAGAATTTTGCATACTGTTGGGCAATATTAATATGTTTTAATGTTTGATTTTAAGGATATTATTGTTTACTTTAGTGCAATTAACATTCTTGGCACTGTGTTGAGTCACCAGTTAATGTCCAATGTCCAAAAAAACATTAAAAACACAGTTTAATGTTTACTAAAAAATATCATTTGATAAAATTGTAGTGATGTTTTTGCAATCCAACCTTTAAAGGGGTGGTTTATTATGATTTCACTTTTCTAACTTTAGCTAGTGTGTAATGTTGCTGTTTGAGCATAAACAACATCTGCAAAGTTATAGTGCTCAAAGTTCAAAGCAAAGGGAGATATTAGCTTTTAAAGAAGTTGCTTTTTAAGGACCACAACAAACGGCTGGTAGGGACTACATGACATTCCTCCCGGGTTAGTGACATCACCAACCCTAGAATTTACATAAACCTTGCCCCCTGAACACGATTTATAGATTATCAAGACAGAATATGCTAATCAATGACTAGAAGATAACTACACATCAGCTACATAAAATCATCAACTAACCATTCAGAAATGTCCTGTTGCATTCTACATGTTGTCACTTCTTCTTGAGTCTCTCCATCATTGACTCAGTTGACATCATCTGACTCCGGTTTGAACATAAAAGGCTAAAAGGTTTTGAAATTTTCAGTGCTTGTCAGTAGCCAAGTTTCCATCCACTTGTCAATCGAATTATCTGAAGTTCGGTAAAAAAAACTCATGTGAATAAAGCTGGTGAAAGTGTGTTTTCATCCAACGGCTTTAAAGCGAATAAAAACCTGTGCGTAATGACGTCACATGCTGTTTTGCGATCAAATTGGTATATCGAATTGATTTGAGACATTTTAAGGTGTTTCCATTCATTTTCGCACTGAATCGCACAACATTCAAGCAAACATTTGCGAACAAAGTTTTGCTAGACAAAATGGATCGTGCCATCTACCAACAAATGATCAATATTGCACAAGTTGTAGCCTAATAGTGCTTATGTGCCAGCTGATAGCAACATATGTAAGGGATAATGTATAGCGAGGCGGTTGTTAGCCTGAAGGGGTTGTATTCGCTATAACAACCGCCTCGCTATACATTATCCCGCTTATTACATGGCTACCTACCAAATTTATCAATAATTTGACACAAAATATTGATTTAAAAAGGAGTTTATTGATTTAAAAACGATTGTATTGCTTCCGCTAAAGAAAATAGTCCGTTCTGTCTCTGAACTGTGTCCATGGCAACGCTCTGTTTTTCATAGCAACGGTGTGTTATACTTAGCAGCGGTCTGTTATCAAGAAATAACAGACTGCATTCTACATTAGAATTCAACCAAGCCATGTAATAACAAGCTATAAGAAAACAACAACATATCAACACATTGCTATGATGATGCAGATGCACGTAAATGCCCGACGACAATGGAGGCGGCCTGTGGTGTGGGAACGACAGCGCTCCAAACAGTTCTGGGAGGTCATGGTTCAGAGACACCTCACGGAAACCCTTTGGTTGAAGCATTTTTTTGCTTTGTCCACTTACATCTGTCTTTGTTGATGTCACGGTGTGGGTTTTGTGTCTTGTTCCTTGTTCTTGTCTGTCATGTGATTCTATGTTTGTCATGTGATCCTGCCATGTGTCTTGTCCCATGTTCAGCTGTTCCCCGTTATGTTGATCAGTCTTCCCAGGTGTCTCGGATTAACCACGCCCCCTTGTTATCTTGTTTAGCCTGTCTGCTTGTGTATTTATACCTCTGTGTTTCAGTTGTGTTTTGTCGGTCATTGTAGTTGTTTGCTTTTCTTGTCCCTGTCCTGCGTTCCACTGGATTACCTGTTTGTTTTATTAAAGTGCTTGCATTTGGATTCTCTCTCCGCTTCTTCCTTGCTGCATCGTCACAGTTGACAACCGCCATGTGTGCGCAAACAGAGCAGAAATACTGGGCGGAAATGAACTAAAACTTCTTCTTGTATGTTTTATGGCATGTTGCAACCATAAAATGACCTAAAACTTAATCGCAATTCATTATTTATTCGGCAAATAACGTTTCCATCTGCGTTTATCGCATACGCCGTATATCGATCAAAATAAAATCCGATGATACAAAACGGTGAGTTTTTGCTCACCCTAAAAAAGTGACAACTTTAACATGCTATGTAAAAATATCTGTGGGGTATTTTGAGCTAAAACATACACACTATGGGGACATCAAAGACATGTTTTACATCTTGTAAAAAGGGCATTATACCACCCCTTTAATGTCTGAATTACTGAGAGACTTATTTTAATGTGATATGCTTTTTGCCTCTCTTTTCTATTCTATCCATGCCTCTAATTTGTAGTCTCATATTAACACTTTTCAAGTCAATCCACTTCAAGCTTTTGTTTCGAAAGGCTTTTGTACCAGGTCTATTTGAAAACCTACTCTTCCAATAGAATGTACGACATTAAAGAAATTGGAACAATTTGAATGGGATTTTAACAAGTAGCACATGTGACTCTCTTTGAAGCCGTAATGAGAAATCATTAATAGCACTCTGGGGAAAAATAAATTGATCTATAATTTGAATTTTCAAAATGAGAAACATGAACCCAAAAAACACCTAAAGAGGAAGGAGAAATAGATCCTTTCTCTTGATTTTTTTTAGGCTTTTGTTTCCTTATTTGTGTTCAGGGAGTGAGACTGAAGCTAGCAGTGTCAATCATGCAGTGAATCATCTTTCTTTAAAAGAGACAAAACTCTTTCCTGTGTCAGAACAGGATGGAACAGAATCACAGGCAAGAAACATGCCTCAAAATATTTCCATTCCACTAAGAAATGACAATAAAAATAGGTACAAACCCAAGTTTCCTTGTAGCATACTTATTTCCACGGTCAATCAGAAGAGAGTTTCATCACGGTTTGAAAATCAATGCATTTTGCTAAAATAACCTAAATAAACTAGAATTAAAATTGTTTCTTCCAAGTCTATCCTCTTTACAGTCAATAAAAAAGCACATGACCTTGCTAGCAGTTCATTTGAAATCACAAAGTCCATGCAGATCACATTTAATAAATATACTCTTATACTCGAATAATAAATACACTCTTAAAAATAAGGGTTCCAAAGGGTATTTTTTGCAGCAATGCCATAGAAGAACCTTTATTTTTAAGAGTGTAGTAAAATCTCCTTACCGACACACCAATATATAGCAAAAATGTAAAGGTAATAACACAAATTAGAATAACAAACTACTCACAAAATCTTTTAATTTTGTATTACATCAAAATAATAAACAATAAAATGAGAAGTAAATTGTGTCAACATGAGGAACTGTTTGATTCGAGAACACGTCTGTTGCTTCCTCAGGCCTTGTGTGTGTGTTTTTGTATTGTGTTGTGCAAGTGTGTGTACATGTTTGCGCCTGAAGTAACATAGGCCACCTCTCACCATATGCCATTGTCCCTGTCGCTTGTTGATTCTCAATTACTGTCCTAACCGCGAGACACACAGCAGCTGTTGTTAGCCTCTCACGAACGGAATCAATAAAGCATGTCAAGCCTCCCCAAACATAGAATCCACACATTGCCGATCTATCAAACAGCAAAGACTCATTTTAATGACTTCCAGAATGTGACGAGAAAGAGCTGTGATTTGGATGGTTTAAATGGATAGTATAGGAGAGGCCTATATTACAGAGAACTGATTTATTAAATGTGCCATGGATTTCATCACACACGGAATGATACATGATTCACAAGCACAACATGTTTCCTATAGGAATGGCGTCTTGAGAATTTGATGTTGCATCCTAAATCGGCAAGTAGCTGAATAAAATCACAGCTGCTCATAGACAGTTAAGCAATTTCACACAAGCAAGGCCGTGCTAATATTCAGACCAGGGGCCCGTTCTTCGTACGTCGCTAACTCAGTTAGCTGGATTTGATTTGGCATGATCTTGGATTGTTTGGTTCTTCGAAGCTCAACCTAGACTTGCTGTCATAGCAACAGGTCCGTAAGCTTGAACCTGCTCGCGAGAAGGCTTAACTCATGTTAACAGGATTAGATTGCGGCTTTATAAGCAGAGCTGATAGGGGAAGTCTTTTAACGCAGCGCGATTGTGTACTTTTTGAGAGATATAAATTTTCGCATGACTCGTGAGGATGTCGTTTACATCATTAATTTTTTGGAAACGCACATTAAATGTTCGTTTCGTCGGAGTTGGCCTTTAATAAGAGCACAAACTGTATGCATTGTCCTGCGATTTTTTGTGAGTGGCTCTTTCATGCAGAGATGCGGAGAACTTGATAAGTGCTGTCTGTCTGTTGTGCCATTCGCAAAGTTTAGGTTTTTTTGGGGGCATTTCCAAGCCACTTAAGACACAATGTTGTTGTTTTTTGGGTTTTTTTTGCCAACGCAGGTACATTCTAATTTTTAATGAAGATCATACAATCATGACCATGCCGATTAATATGACTTACAGTAGCCTATATGTCCCTCAGGCTTCCCTAATATGATTGGTGCCATAAACTGCACATGTTCCCATCAAGGCCTCAATGAAAGGGATTTTGTGAACCGAAAGGGGGGTCACAATGTAAATGTGTAGGCAAGTTACTATAGTGATTCGTAATATTCCAGATTCTTAATATTATATAAAATAAAATAAAAAAAGGCAGTTGACAGACTAAAATCTCTTAGATGATTTGTGATTGTTCCATATCACAAATGTGGAAGCAAAATGGGCAGGATCTGTGCATGACTCAAGAATTTTCAGAGATTCACATTTATGCACATTATTTGAACGTGGTAAGGGAAAATATAAATATCAAGCTCATTGTGCTATATACACAAAGGCAAACAGGTGTTTTATGACCCCATTCCCTGACCCAAACCCCAGACCATTTACAATGCAGCTCTATCAGGACAAGGGCACACAATGAAGTGAACTTTGGCCAACTAAAGGGAAGATTTCAGTGTCTGGAAAGTCTGAGGGTTGCACCTGACAGGGCCTGTGACATTGCATGTGCCATATTACACAACATTGCCATCATCAGAAAAAGAAAACATTTCATTAATAAAAGACAAGGCAAACATGCTTAGTTCCTTGAGTTTTATTTCAATTGTCCTATGTAAAGAAAAGCCAGTGATCAAGTCATCGTTTGCCTGCAATAAGAGATATTATGCAAGGTCAGCAATAGTACTCTGTGTGAAATATTAGCACTTAATCTGAAGTTCCTTGGAAGCAACTCTATCTCTAGTGCCAGTTTTTTTCTTTAAAGGGTTAGTTCACCCAAAAATGAAAATTAAGTCATTAATTACTCACCCCCATGCTGTACCAACCCCGTAAGACCTTCGTTCGTCTTCGGAACACAAATGAAGATATTTATGATTAAATCTGAGAGGTTTATCACTCCTCCATAGGCTCCCTAAGGGAACGAAACTTGACGGCCCAGAGAGTCATTAAAGAAAATGTTTAAATATTCCATGTCACAACAGTGGCTCAACTATAAGTTTATCAAGCGACGAGAATACTTTTTGTGCGAAAAAACAAACAAAAATAACGACTTTATTCGACTATTCCTTTTCTTCCTTATAGGCCTGAAACGAGACTTCAAGAGATTTCCACGACGCATGCGCGAGAATTGCGATCTCCTTCAACTACTTCAGTTAAGTTCTCGCGCGTGCGCGTTGTACTTTCTTCCCTTTTGATGTAAAGATAGAAAAAGTCACTTACTGCACATGCTTCAGCCAACACTTTCTTGGAAACAGATACTTTTTAAAACTGCACAAAAGAGGAAAACAAAATTTCATTACAATGAAATACAGTGAGTTGGGGGGGGATGTGATCAGTAACTCATGGCAACACCTTTTTTTTACATTAATGTAGTTTCACACGTTTCACAAGTCAAAGCAATTCATTACTACTCAACGTTTAACAGTTGATATGACTGGACAGCCATTGGGATTATAGACCTACTTAATTTAATGCAGCAACAAACTATTTTACAGTGCACTAAGATAATTTAAAGTTCATTTACCAGTAATGAAGGTGTTGCTGCGACTGGTCCCTGGGTCTGAGGAAGAGCTGAACCCAGCGATGTCCTCAACAATGGGTCGGTTCACATTCAGTAAGGGCCAGCTCTTCTGCCGGGGTATAATGTGGGGGTGCAGGACCACCACCTGTTTGTTTTTCTTTTCTTTTCTCAGCCTTTTTCTTGGTTGCTTTTATAAACAGGCAAACATTTATTAACAGTGCCTTTTTAAAAGAGACTAGTATAAGTTGTTCAAATTACCATTATGTAGAATATTCTAGTACTTCACTTTTACTTGTTCCCATGTTCTAGTAGTGGGGGGTGACTCTGACATTACAAAGAACAAAGTTATTAATTATTTAGAAATTATTAAAATAAAAAAATATATACGGTAATAAGTGATAAAAACATCTAACATGGGTCACTACAAACTTAATTTGGTACTTTTTGCCAGCCCTCTCTCCTGGCTTTTGCACATTTGAGGTGAAAACTTTTAATTAAGTTTTAAAATTCTGCATATTATTCAAGCAATAACTCTTGCTCTGCTGTGAGAAAAACTGAGCGCGCTTTTTGGCCACGGTGAGCAGCCAATAGCAGCGTTGCTGATCAATGTTTCTACTATCGATACAAATCCCCTTTTAACCCAGCGCATGAACGCGCAATTATCTCAGATAACTCAATCCAGCTATACTAATCATAACCGGCAGGAGTGTTCGAAGAACCTAATTAGCCGGATCATGATGAGGACGTTTGATCTCGGATGTTTTAAGCAACGTACAAAGAACGGGCCCCAGCTCAAATTAGAAGTGATATTTATATTACAGGTCAATAAACAAGAAGGTAATAGTGAGTAACTTACATTTTAGCCAGTTAAGCTTGGTTCACACCAAGAGCGCGTTGCCACACTAATGGACAATATACCTTAGTCAGGGTAGTGCCATATTACATTTTTGACAGGAATGAACACAAGGCTCTGAGGGATAGAAGTACATTGCCTTTAATTAATTGTACTGTTCTTTAACAAAATACTGAGTGTTAAGCTAACGAAATGTCTTTCCAAAAAATATCATCTGCCGCTTTAAATATTCAATCTTATTGTTCATCAGCTAAAAAAAGACGCTTTGGTATGGACTTCCCTATTCTCATTGATTAAGAACGATTATTGAAACTTTTTATAGTTTTTATAGTTATCGTGAAGGTTATAGTCTTTGGAATGAATGGCCCTTTACTCTATTTGTGCTCAGTACAGTTCCAAACAAAGGCAAACAGAATCAATTGTTCAGACTCCTATCTTCTTGAATAAAACTGTTTGTTTTTTAATAAAACAGTTAAGTGAATGATTCTATAACTCTCTCACTTGTTCCATTCTAAATTAATTTTGAAAAGAGCGGTTAAATTAATGTATCAGTATCTACATTTACATGGACACCTTTTGTTTCAGTCAGAATTAATTCCGATTGATGAATCCAAATGTAGTGTATGGACACTAAGTGATCGGGTTGATGTCCATGTTTAAATGTTTTTCAATCCAAACAAGTGTTTGCATGTTCTCTCGGTCGGATTAGAAATAGTTTAAACCATCTCTTACAATCCGAAAGAAATTTTAATCGGATTTTGCCATTCCAATTTACTTGGTTACATGTGACTTTTTTATTTCCGACTGTTCTACTAGTTCGATTACAATCGGATTATTAGTGTCCATGTAAACGCAGCTACTGACTCACTCATAAAGACACTTGTCGCAACCTACTGTCGTAATGATGTAACCTGCAAACAAAATGTACAGATGTATAGTTCATCTGGAACGTTAACCCCCGTTCCCCCAAAAAACAAAAACAAGCTGAGTGATACAAACAGTAAAAAGCCCCAGTGCTGCTGGACTGTATATCTCTGCTCTTGGAATGCCACTCAGCAAAATTCAGGGAACTGGAACATGCAAAAAAAAAAAAACAGTAAAATAATATTTAATGTGCCCCTATTATGCTTTTTTGGATATTACCTTTCATGTAGTTGCAGACCTGTTGTAAAACTATCTGTTGGAGTTTCAAAACTTTGCAGACCTGTTGTAAAAGGTCTGCAAAGTTTTAAAGATCAAAGTTCACGACAAATGTAGTTAATGTCTACCAAAAGAAAGAACCGATTCTGAACTGCCTGGAATGAGTCGTCAGTAATTCTATTACTTCCTGCTCCCTATAGGTTTGTAAATATGCATAATCCGCACCAATGGTCTTTATTGGCTACCACAAACAACGTATACCAGAAATGTCTTGCTCAAGTCGTTCTTGCGACGGTGGTTTGGGTGTTGATCAGCAATTTCTTCCAATGTTTTATTTTCAAACTCGGGCTCGAATTGATACAGTAAAACTGACTCCATTGTTACTGTTTGTATAACTATGTATACAAGCACCGAGGAACCGTCCAGAGCTGAAATTCAGATATGGTAATGGACATTTAATTTTCGACATAAGCTGTAAACGGTAGACCAATCACAACAGACTAGGATCTCTGACCAATCAGAGCAGAGTAGGCTCTCGAAAAGGATGGGTTTAGAGAGACTGGATCCTCGATTGAACCGTTTCAGAGGTGAATTCTGCAATGTATATTATGAGAAAATGCTATGTTTTGAACAGCATTGCTATACATTTCTATCAGCTAGATCATCACCAGAACAGCGCTAACCAGCATAAAAAGCCCGAAAGTTCAGCAGGAAGGTTTGCCTCAAAAAAATTAGAATCTCATTTGCCTTTGAAAGCCCTGACTTAGCTTCATATGTCAGGTGCTGATGTCTGTTGGAAACGTCTCTGCATGAAATCAGTGCAACGGGAGGCACGAGGGACCATCATAATAATAAAACCTCCAGAGATTATAAACTGTCAGAAGTCCGAGGATGCTGGATATTTTGATCCACTTCTCCTGGTTCCATGAATAATGGAAAGCAGTAAAGTGCACTCTTATATCATGCTCCTGGAGGAAAGCCACTTCCTAGGTCATTACAATCCACAGCAACAAGTTCAGGACTCTCCGCATAGAGCTCTGTTGAGTATTATAATTAGAAAACACAGGGCATCCATAATCAGGTGATTGGTTGTCGGTCTGTTGCACTCCTCATGTCTGCTTTATTACCACGATGAATTATTCATGTAGATGCATAGTCATGTCTCATATTTAATTACTGAGTTCTCTATCATATTTGTCTGAACAGCATCTGTTATCAGGGTGCATCAGTAACATGCTTTAAAAATCATGCTGGTGTGTAATGAGCATTAGTGGAAACGATTTAGTAATTAAGATAATCACTTCGCACAATTAACTGACTGCTCATGTTTGTTAGTTTTATTTGTTTGTCTGTTTGCGGCAGTGGCTCAGTGGTTCATGTAGGTTGTCTACAAACCAAAAGGTTGGTGGTTCAATCCCCGGTTCCACCTGACCAAGTGTCGAGGTGTCCATGAGCAAGACACCTAACCCAAGCTGCTCCCGATGAGCTGGATGGCGCCTTGCATGGCTGACACCTAGGGCTGGGATAAACGATTATTTTTTAAACGATTAATCTGGCGATTATTTTTTCGATGCATCGATTAATCTAACGATTCAATTTTCTGTCCGATTCGATTTCGATTCGATTCTGTTATCGATTATCTCCCCATTAATTGACTAATACCAATTTATACATGTTGATTTATATATCTGAATGAAAAAAACATGAATTCCTTAACATTGCAATATATATTTATTGCTCTTAAAATTCCAAAATAAAAAAATATACAAGTGCAAAGTAATGCATTCTTAGTCAGAGGTAGCATTCAATAAAACTTTGAAGCCTTGAAAACACATAGGCCTAGCTTACTAAAAAATAGTGCATCTTGTAATTCTTCTTTCAGATGAAAATAACAACTTGATGTCTAGCATTCAAAAAAATTCTATAAATATTTTTGAGTCTTCATTTTCTTTTCTGACAAAGCCTACTCCAGTTCTTGTTAAAACACACCAGACATGCAAATTCTGTGCATTTTGGGCACTTTTTGAGTGAAATCATATTTATTTTGTCCATCAAAAGTGTGTTTTCACTTTAATCGAGAGCAGTGCTGCAAAAAAAATACTCTGCGCGGAAACCCGCGCTTCACTGCTGCCCACGCGCTGCTCCTGCTCCCGGTGTGAATGCACTCATTGATTAACATGCAGGTCGGAAAAAAAACCCCGCACTGCTCATGCTTGCGGTGTGAAACGGCCTAATTCACGAGGTCCCCTACATGTGCGTTCCGTGTGCACGTGTGATGCTAATGTTGCGCGATGTTAATCATGCGGCGTCCGAGTGCATTTGACCGGCATAAAATCGGAATATGTCAGACTGACCGGCCGGTCATGGCCGATCACGTGAAAATCTGACAATTCCGGTCACCAGCCGAACAATCGGTGCATCTCTACTTTAGAGGAACGAGTGCACTTTGCACCTTGCACTTTGAAAGTCTGAGGAGCCACTCGTGTTGCTTCTACTCTCCGGCGCCGCCATCTTTGTTTTGGGTCTGACGAATCGACGCGCATATTTTGCGTCGACGTATTTTTTGCGTCGCCTTAATCGATAACGTCGACGCGTTGTCCCAGCCCTACTGACACCGCCGTCGGTGTATGAGTGAGTGAGTGAATGGGTGAATGTGAGGCAAAAATGTAAAGCGCTTTGGTGGCCATTGGGTCTGTGAAAGCGCTATATAAATGCAGTCCATTTACCATTTGCTTTATGTTGTCTGCCATGAACAGAATAAACATCAAGGCGGCTAAAATGACGCTTCAACTGGGTTGTCTGGATTTTTCAGGCCAGCGGCTGCATTGTTCTATAGCACTGACAGCAACCATTGACTATATTAATAAAGCTCTGAATATTCATGTTAATATTTTATGCTGATTTTTTAATATTCGAGTTAATGAGGAAGAGTAGGATTTGGGCATCTGAATGCCTGTGCCATAGAACAGATGTTTAACAGACAAACATACAGACAAAGCAGACTGTTGAAAAAAAAACAGGCCTTTGCTACACAGTCAAAAGGGGAGGCCTCCAAACCCCCACACACAGCACTTTCATTTAGTTATAGAACTGAAATTCTGTTTTTTCTTTGTGTTTGAAGATCCGTTTTTAAAACGGAGTTCCATCCGAAATGAAATACAAAAAGAGAATAAACATGACATGACAAAAGAAAATTAGAACATTGCTGCACAAATTATATATGGATTTGGACCACCGAATTTAGTTCACAGAGCTCCACTAGGGTTTTGTGTTGAATCAGGAGAAATGGGATCATGTCATTTTGAAATTGTAAACATTTTATTGACAGTCTTACCGGAGGGTCTACCTTGAAAATATGCACATTAGATATCTAAATTTTTAATTGCTGTGCTCTGAAACCCAGGATGTCTGTGATGACTGGAAATAGGCTATGTATATAGCTGGATATCTGATATATATGTTAAATTATAATATTAATTATATATATTATTTTTTATATATATTTATATTATATTTTTTATTTATATTTTTATATATTTATATATATTATAATTATATATATTAATTATAGCTCGTCTGTAATGGCAATTCAATTGTATGGCTAAAACTGTATCTAGAATTAGATTCTTGATGCCTGGTAGCCATGGATGATTGGGAATAAAAACACAGCAGACAATGTCCACCACAACCTGCAGTGGATAATCTCTGTTTCAGTTTTTTGTTTAGTTTTTTTAAGTCAATGTTATTTGCACCTCAACATTATTCAAAATAGCTTATGAAAACAGTTTTGAAACAACATTAGGTTAAGAAAATTATGACAGATTTTTCATTTTGCACACAAATGCCCTGGACTTGCAGAGGAGCCAGGGCCGCAAC
This sequence comes from Tiaroga cobitis, assembly GCA_030578255.1. NCBI lineage: Eukaryota > Metazoa > Chordata > Actinopteri > Cypriniformes > Leuciscidae > Tiaroga > Tiaroga cobitis. The sequence goes on from CM060596.1 coordinate 39,279,976, forward strand.
CATGCACATCATAAACATGTGGGGTTACAGTGCTAGGCCAAAAGGCAGAACCTGATATTGGTAAGCCCCCAAAAGCAACCTGAGGAATTTTCTGTGTTTCTGCAAGATTTCTATGTGGAAAAATTCATCCTTTAGATCTATCATGACAAACCAATTCTCGGATTGAATTTGAGACACGCATTTGAATTTGAAAGTTTTAATAATACTTTTAATTGAATTTAATCCTTGCTCAATTTTTTGAAGAACCCATTGAGAGACATTTGTCAGAAGCCTCCATGCTGCCAAATACTGGGATTGGGGAAATCATTTCTCTGCTTTGACCTGATATATGAGGGGTTAATTGCTTGAAACAGCATGCTGGCAGGCCAACCCCAAAGGAAAAATCATGTGCCATTCTCCAATGATATTCATAGTGGAGATTGGTTGGAAATCCCGCCGGGGTTCACCGCACCCCGATACACCAAAGGATGGGATGTATCTGTGTTACCGTCTCCTCCTCGAGGGGGCAGCCCATGATGCCCCGTGGCCACAACCATCAGGGCTGTTTCTTTTTGGGCATCCTCGCAGAAATGTCCGTTCTCAAGTCAGGTCGCTTGGATGGCTGTGTGTGGCGGTGTTCTGGCGTGGGGAACATGTCCTGACGAGTTTCCTTTTCATGGACACTGACCCGTTGCTCTTCCCTACTCCCCCGGAAAGAGCTAGGGCCTGGCCGGGTCTGGCTTATAGAGCCAGGCCTATGGAGGAATTGCTTGAACATTGGCAATTGTCTTTTAGCCGCCTGAAACCTATTGACAACAGAGTTTACAGCTTCGCCAAATAGGCCTAGACAGCGAAGCCGGTCCATCTAGCAAAAAGGTCATTTCTTTTTCCCATAGGCCAGACAAATTGAGCCACAGATGTCTCTCCATGGCCACCAAAGTAGCCATCAAATGGCTGATGGAGCAGGCATTCTGCTTAGTGGCACGGACAGCCAAATCTGTGACTGCAGAGTTCTTTGACTGACTCTGGGTCAATTCCTGGGGTGGACATGAGACTCTGGGGTGGACATGAGAACCATGGTCTAAAGACTCAAGGGTCAAGAGCTTTCCCAGAATCCTTTAATGACACATACTAGCCTGTTATTGATTTCCATCAAGGAGATCAAAATCAATGTAAGAGACATATCCTCAGGTACTCACTTTCTTTGATATTCCTGCAATGCTTTGTTCCATAAATGTACACTTTTTGAAGTACATGTTTTCAGTTTATGTATTCTGCAAATTATGTATAGGCCTATTGGGAATACGAGTTTGAGTCTATCCTTCTTTCCTTATTACTGAATATTCTTCAAAGTGCAGTTTTTTTTTTAGACAGAATATTTTGGTTCTGGATGTTATCTATTGGGTTATGTCCGGGGCTAGCTTGAGCTGGTTGCCAGTCAGAAAACCAATGCCATATTCACTGCACATGACCTAAAGGTCATACATACCATTCATTCCTCAAACTGAGAGCAAGTCCACGTGCAAAGACTCTCTGCCTGATTCTCTGCATTCACAGCTCAAGAGGAATCTTGATGAACTGACTTATAATAAAGTTTAGCAATGGCAAGGTTAGATGTTGTGGGAAGAAGGAGGCGGGAACTGGCGAACATTCAACAACTTAAATAAATCAAACAAACAAACAAACAACAAAACGAAAGTAAAAGACAGCAGCCCCTCATGGACGACTGCTGTCACACATCAATGTAAGAAATAATAAAACAAACAAAACACAAGTCCAGGCCTGTCCTCTCTCGATCTTCACTGTTGTCGCTCCTCCTTTATGCTTCCGCTCCTCCGTGAAAGATACGAGACCGGTGCGTCGCGCAGGTGTCTCATTATCAATCACGCCACCGGCCTCGAGCCGCTCTCTCACGCCCTCGTCCTGCTCGCCACAGCAAAATAGCATCCCTGTCTTTTTTTTTCTTTCTTTTTTTGTCACAGTGATGGCAGCACAGCAGTGTAAAGGCTGCAATTATTCATAATGTGTTACTTGTGGTTTCAAGGATAAGGTAATGAATGTCAAAAGGTAACCACAACCAAGCTTAAACAGAGCTGATATGAACTTGTTCAAACAAAGAGACTTTGATGGTTCACTCAGACTTCCATTATAAAATATTGCATTTTACAAAGTCTTGCAGGTCTACCAATTATACTTGTGGCTGCAGACAATAGAGAACTTGTTCCTAGACAATAGGTCATTCAGAGCTGGAGCTCTCAGTTGATTATAAGGAGTTTGGTTAAGAGCAATCAATTCTTTACTCTTGGAACCACTTTGCGGTGTTTTACCCTAAACTAAAATTTATCATAAAATGGCGAGTCGGTAACATTACACATTTTTGTTTGTTTGTCTGGAGCTATTAATATATTCCAAAATAAATTAAATTAAATTGCAATTCATACATACGAAGACTTGACAACACATCCTCTACGATGAACATTCTTGATTAATACTACATTTTTCATAGTCATTACTTTTCATTAAAATGGTAAAAAAGATTTAAACAAAATATATAAAACCAGACTGATCTCATGAAATGGCGTATGAATGACACGCCAATTCGTATTTCCATTTTGAGCGTGCTATCAACACGCATAATCGCTTTTCAGCGTGTTTATCAACGCCTTTGACTTAACGTTATATTACTGTATTATGTATATATAAATATATGACCTACCCCAACCCCGTCCCTAAACCTACCCGTCACTGGGGTTAATACCATTTATTAGTCTTCTCCTACCATCCTAGGAAAAGAAATATCGCTCCACAGATGTAGATATAGATTTTGCTTCGTTTCGCTCGGACATTTAACGGCGTACACATACACGCGGAATCACTCGGACATTTAATGGCGTAGACATACACGCAAAAGATTTCGGCGTGGACATACACGCGGATAGCTCAAAATGCGTATAGATAACACGCCACTTGACTTGAAAGTGGCGTGTATGTTTACGCAAAGTCATGATGTCATGTTGATAAAACCAACATTTTTACAAAGAGTACATTTATAAGAACATTGCACATGTGTTTTAATTATATTTAACAAAAATTACTTTACAGTACTTTATCATGGGCACATTGTTTGTGATTGACCCAAATAAGTAAGCCATTTGTCGCTTGATTCCCCATAAAAGTGTGAACAGCTCAAACAATGGTCCGAGTTTCGGACGGGTTTGTTTAACCAACCAATGGCAGACGGCTAGTGTTTTGGAAACCTCTATGAAAATAATTTCTGCTTAAGTGGCACAGAAAATGCACATTTCACCTTTCTGTAGCCAGTACAGGGCAACTGCATGATCATTTCTCGGTGAGGGTGAAAAGGTTATTGGTGAAGTGGATGCAGAAGCACTTCAGAAGCACATTTTTAAATTAAGAGGGCTTGCTGTCGTGTCAGGACTATGAACCAGCAATCTAAATAGCAATTGGCAGAAATATATTACTCACTGACACATCACATCATGGCCAGAATCAGAGGCACATTTTGTGGAAACCAAGTAGGACTTATCAAGCATATGCTAGAAAGATGAATTTAAAGCCAACTGTGCCTGCTTGCACTCCCTGCTTCGTCTACAAACACCACAATCAAAGAAAAGCACCCACCTGCATGCTCAGAAGCAATTTTACCCTCTCATGGTCACATCACACTGTCTGCATTGAGGTGTTATTGCTAAGCAATGACCTGCCACATGTTGAGTTACGTAAGGCTCCTGGACACAGCATGGGAGAAATTATAGCGGGATCATCAGTAAATCTGTCTGGAGGATCCCTCAGAGACCAGTTCTAGTACACTAATGCATGGACGTCCACCACAGTAGCACATGTATGCTGACAGCTGGAAATGGCAAAGTTAATTTCAGCAAAGGTGTTCAATAAGTGCAAAAGAGACATTTAACCGCTTATTTATCTTTCAGTCATATTAAAATGAGAGATAGAGAAAATGTCCACATAATTTTTTACCTAATCTTGTTTCTGCATTGCCTATAAAAACATTTAGAGACAGGGTCCAAAATATTTTTTTGCCATGATGGCAGGTCAATTTCACAAGCATAAATCTTTCCGTAGATACTTAACATGCAGATACTTAATACATCTGATGATGAATACTAATAAAGAAAATAATACAGATACATAATACAACTGATTATGAATATTGAAAATAACATTAAACAATACAATTTTAGTCTTCAAGAGCGATACATAAAACACATTACCATTCTGATACCAACTTGCATACAAGCCTGTTTGATTCACTCTTCCACTTCTACTTGTGGCATTCCCAAAGTGGTGGAAAACGTGAATCAGAATTAATTTAATCTGACTATGCCACCCTGGTGGAGTGACAGGGAAATACTTCCAGTAAGTCTTGGCTTATGGTAGCAAGAATACAGGTACATAAAGTGATGGATTTCGGGTTTGGGTTAGGTTCGGTCTTAAACTTTAACAGAACCAGTCGGAATCGAGTCGGGTCGGGTCAAACGATCTTGGGTACGGGCTGGGTTCGGGCTTCAGTTTAAAGTCAGTGTAGACCTCTACAGTGCAGGACTGCACCTCAAAACTTTTGACTCTGCCAGAATTTCGTCGGAGGTAAGATTTGATCATAATGGTCATTAATCAGCTGTCAGCTAATATTTCAAACTAGCAATCAAAGACTTTGGCCTAGGACCAGAGGAATCTTTTAGGATTTACCCTGTGTGACCCTGCGTTAAGCGCTCAACTTGAGGCACCTACACCTCACGGTTCGATACCGTGGTCTCTGTAGCGGCAAGGCGGAATCGAACACTGGGATTGTAGGCGGAGCATATTGGCATAGGGTTAGAGCAGGTTTAAAATAAAAAAAAACAGGAATCTGAAACCGCTCTTTTTGTTGACTGTAAGAGGATGCACACATATCTGGGGACATCCTGCCCCCTTCACATGTCCCCCAAAGTTAGAGAAGCATGGGCCAGTGGCTGTGGTTGAAGTTTTATTGTCTCTGATCTCTCTCTTGCTCCGCTCTGATACCCCGAAATGCAAGGTAGTTTGTGACGAATTTTTTTTCCCAGGGTTGAGGTATATTTTCTCTTGTTAGGGTTTAAAGTAAAATTGTACACTCAACACACAACTGCTGATGGTTGCTTGGGAGGTACCCCCTAAGGGGTGATGCAGGTTGAATGGAGTATGTAGGCCAATTACATTCCCCTACTTCATTAACCTCCCTCACCAGTCACTGTTGGTGAATAAGGGATATATGCTCCCCTTTGGATGGGTGTGTTATAGGCCTCGCTAGTTGACCCATGTTAAAGCGCAAGCTACAACAGATCCAGGAGAAGTGCCTTTATTTTAGTTAGGGTTCGGTTCGGGTTCGTTCTTAAACTTTAACAGTACCTGTCGGACTTAAGTCGGGTGTACTCTTCCTCAGTGTACTGGGGTTTTTAAGTAGGGCATAGCTCCCCTGCTGCCTCCTGGGGTTGGAGTATATTGACAAGTGTTTTTGGCAATCTGTGGTTTGGCTCCCTGAGTAATTACAAGGGACATATCTCCCCTTTGGATGGCCCCAAGGGATGATGCTAGGTGAACCAACTAGGTGGGCAGTATAATTCCCTCTACTTTGTTTACTTCCCTCCCCAACTATGATTGGGTCTTGAAATAGGGATAACATTCCTTTGGAATGGCCCTAGTTTTGACATTGATGATAATTAGAGGAAGTTTGCTTGTGGGGCGTCCCTCCTTGTTATCTGTCACTCACGATGGTCTAGTGCTAAATAAAGCGCTAGATATAGCGGGCCGTTACTCTGGTACCCTCCTTGGGGTTAATGCAAAGTGAACTAAGTATGGTAGGGCATTATATCCCCTCTATTTAGTTTACTTCCGCTCCCCAAATACTGTTGGGTCTTTAAGTAGGGGCGTCCATTCCCTTAATCCACAAATGTTGCAAATACTTTTAGTTACCGGCCAACTGGCGAGTAGCCCTTTTTTTACTCACCAAAGCGACTTTTTATACGCATTTTATGCGTGGTGAGTTATCATTTTGAACCATGTTTTGAGGTTTTCATAAGTAGTAGGCTATTCTTGCAACTATAAGAAATCAATCCCACTTGAAACAAAAACAATTGGAATTGAGAACCAGTGACTCATCCCTCCTGCTGTTCGATCTGGATGTTGAATGATGTCGTTTTTTTGGTTTTGTTGAATGGCTGGTGGCTGCGACACTGCAATGCAATCATATGGTTTATTTTTCACTCGTGGGTCTGAGAGAGGAATAGGGCAAGAGGATAAATTCACATCACTCAGCTTTCTGCTTCACTGATATCCATCTGTTATCACCACAGGGTATAAAGATGGCAAAACAGACATTTCTGGAATGTGGCACTAGAAGAGAGAGAAACTGAATGGCCTGGTTGAAATGATTCAGTGCAAGCCGGCCATTATAACTCTTTCTGCCATAATAATAGCTAAGTGTTTCTGAGTGTCTGAGTTTTTCCTGTTTATCAAGAATGTTTATGGAACCTGAAGAAAGCCATCTGTTTGCATTACCTCCCATCTCAGTGCCACTCAGATGGCTCAATTTGAATTGTGTCATCTTTGTTTATGGGAACCCAGGCTCAATCACCTGTATTGTTAATGCCATGCGATTGATTAGTCTGGAGCAGGAAAACATCTCGGTTACGGATGTAACCCTCGTTCCCTGAGTAGGGAACGGAGACGTTCCGTCGCATGACGACGAATGGGGGTTTCGCTTAGAAAGCCTATCCGCTTCGAGTAATACAAAATGAGCCAATGGCAAAGAAATGCCATGGGTCTGCAGAATTTGCATGGAGCAACTCCGCCCCACCTCGTGGGTATAAAGGGAGGAAGCGCCAGCAAAGCAGTATGTTTCTTCGCTGAGGAGCCAAGACTGAGCCCAGGCGATCCCCGCGGTACAGCGGAAAGTGGCAGGAAGACGGAACGTCTCCGTTCCCTACTCAGGGAACGAGGGTTACATCCGTAACCGAGACGTTCCCTTTCGTTGTCACTCCGAGTTCCGTCGGATGACGACGAATGGGGATACCAGTCTAATCACGCCACCTTCTCGGCTGTCTTCCAGTGCCCTGCGTAATCTGAGATCCCTGACGTGGACAGCACGGACGAAGGACTCCTATTAGCACAGGAATACCAAGGTACACTGGGGAGCATATCCCAAGGTTTTTAAGGGAATATGTAATTACTGCCAACCCAGAGGGGGGGGGGGGGGGGACTTAGAGAATACACATATGACCCGAGGAATGCATATGGGGAATCACTGGGGTGTCCAGCCGCAGGTGGAATATTTCAACCCCAGGGGTGGCAAGGTGGCTTGCCAAGGGAAAGACACATGCTCAGAGAGGCTTACAGTGGAAATACACATGTGGGGGTAGCTCAGAGGAGGGTACCATGCACACGGGAGGCACCTAGCCGACGCGCAGGCAAAGACACTGGTGCCAGCATCAGGAGTGCTGGAGGAACTCAGGGCTTTCGGGGAAGCTCACCTGAGGGGAATATCGCACGTATCCAGTCCGTGGAGTGGAATGGCGAGCAAGCGAAGACACCTGAGCGGGTCCAGTACTAGCTGGTTGAAGCGAGTACATGAGAGGACACTGGCTCCACTCGGAGATTGTAGAATCTGGCGAATGTGATGGGTGTCGCCCATCCTGCAGCTCTGCAGATGTCTGTTAGCAAGGCGCCATGCGCTAGAGCCCAAGAGGACGCCACACTCCGGGTGGAGTGGGCAGTCACACCAAGGGGGCACAGTCGACCTTGCTGTTGGTAAGCCAAAGCAATGGCGTCCACTATCCAGTGAGACAACCTTTGCTTGGAGAGAGCCTTTCCCTTCAGTCTCCCACCATAACAGACAAAGAGCTGGTCTGAGGTCCTGAAACACTGCGTTCTGTCTACATAGATGCGGAGAGCACGTACTGGACAGAGCAGTGCCAAGGCTGGGTCTGCCTCTTCCGGGGGCAGCGCTTGCAGGTTCACCACCTGGTCCCGGAAGGGAGTGGTAGGAACCTTGGGCACATATCCAGGCCGGGGCCTCAGGATCACGTGAGAGTAAGCCGGCCCGAATTCCAGGCACGCTTCGTCAACGGAAAATGCGTGCAGGTCCCCTACCCTCTTAATGGAGGCCAATGCAGTCAGAAGCGCTATCTTCATTGACAGGAAGTTAAGCTCAACCGACTGCAAAGGCTCGAAGGGAGCACTTCGCAGGGCAGTTAGCACCACTGCGAGGTCCCAAGAGGGTACGAGAGGAGGGCGAGGAGGATTCAGTCTCCTCGCTCCTCTCAGGAACCTGACGATCAGGTCGTGCTTCCCTACGGACTTACCTTCTATAAGGTCGTGCTGTGCGGCAATGGCGGCGACATAGACCTTGAGGGTGGAGGGAGACAGCCTTCGCTCCAACCCATCTTGAAGAAAGGAAAGCACGACACCGATCAAACATCTCCGGGGGTCTTCTCGGTGAGAAGAACACCAGCTGACGAAGAGGTTCCACTTCAACGCGTAGAGGTGTCTCGTGGACGAAGCTCTAGCGGAAGTGATGGTAGCCACCACCGCTGGTGGTAGGGTACTCAAACCTGCCTCGTCCCGTCCAGGAGCCACACGTGGAGGTTCCAAAGATCGGGCCGAGGGTGCCATAGGGTGCCCCGTCCCTGAGAAAGGAGGTCCTTCCTCAGAGGAATCGGCCAAGGAGGTGCTGTCGCGAGGAGTACAAGTTCGGGGAACCAGGCCCTGGCGGGCCAGTATGGCGCGACCAAAATGACCTGCTCCTCGTCCTCCCTGACCTTGCGCAGGGTCTGCGCAAGAAGGCTCACTGGGGGAAACGCATATTTGCGGCCCCGCGGCCAGCTGTGCGCCAGAGCATCCGTGCCGAGCGTGCACTCGGTCAGGGAATAAAACTGGGCGCAATGGGTCGAGTCGTGAGAGGCAAACAGATCTATCTGTGCGACCCCGAACTGGTCCCAAATCAGCTGAACCGACTGGGGATGGAGTCGCCATTCTCCAGGGAGGGGCTGAAACCGTGAGAGCTCGTCTGCACAGTTCAGGGCTCCAGGAATATAAATGGCACGAAGCGACCTCAGATGCTTCTGACTCCATAAGACGAGGTGGCGGGCGAGTTGCGACATACGGCGGGAGCGCAGACCACCCTGACGGTTGATGTATGCTACAGTCGCGGTATTGTCTGAACGGACTAGTACATGCTGGCCCCTGAGCACGGCTCGGAAGCGGCGCAGGGCGAGCTGTACAGCCAGCAACTCGAGGCAATTGACATGCCATAAGCGGTGGGGTCCTGTCCAGGAGCCCGCGGCAGCACGTCCGTTGCACATGGCGCCCCAGCCCGTGGCAGAGGCATCTGTCGTTACAACAACATGCCGCGAAGCTCGTTCCAGAGGCACTCCGGCCCGTAGAAAACTGAGGTTCGACCACGGGGTGAAGGTCTGACGGCAGGTCGGAGTAACTGGTACTCGGAGGGTGCCGTGATGCCATGCCCACCTCAGGACTCGGTCGCGAAGCCACAGCTAAAGCGGTCTCATATGAAGCAATCCGAGCGGCGTAGTCGCGGCTGCAGAAGCCATATGCCCCAGGAGTAGGGGTGTGCATTGGCACTGCCCTCACAATTCGATTCGATTACGATTCACCAGGTAATGATTCGATTCAATTCGATTCTACGATGCATTGCGATGCATCACAATTCTACTGCACACAACAAGGCAAATTTTTCATCAGTCACGAGGCAATACAAGCAGTCAGATATCGAACAACAGATTTATTGGCTGCTATGTGTGTATTATAACTCTCCTGTATCTTTAACATAAATGCCATTAAATAAAATAAAATTTAAATCCAAGCTTTGGGTGCGTTTTTTATTACCCGTCTATGGGCCTGTTCACATATCGCGTCTTTTGCGCGCTCAAGTTTGTTATTTCAAATATAGGCGCGCGGAATGCGCACTCATAATGGAAGCGAAGCGGTCGCGGTGCGACGCGCTCGTTTTTTCCAAGCGCGTCCGCGCCGCATCGAGATAAAAACATCTCAACTTTTCAGAATGCCACAAGCGCACCGTAGGTCACGTGACAAGAACGGTTTGCTGTAACGGAGAGCGCAGCTGATGGTTGCTTCGCAACGACAGACGCCTCCAGAGCGCAACCGCCCTAGCACTTTGGAAAAAGGAGAACGCGGCGCGCCTAGCGTTTTTAGGCACTATATGTGAATGGCGCCATATCGCGGTCATCTCCCTCCGCCTCAGCCATCTTTATTGTTGTTATTATGCCCCCGGAAGTAATTGAAACTTCAAAACTTTATTGTCCAAGGCCAGAAAATAAACAGTGACATAATCGATTATGGCACTTTGCCGCATCGATGCTGAATCGTACATTTCCCGCATTGCGATGCATCGCCGAATCGATTATTGTTGACACCACTACCCAGGAGCCTCTGAAAAAGTTTCAGTGGAACCGCACTCTTGCCCTCGAACTGTCTCAGGCAAGCCAGCAGTGACTGCACGCTCGCTCGTAAGCTGCGCGGACATGGCGACCAAGTCGATGTTCATACCAAGAAAAGAGATCCTCTGCACGGGGCAAAGTTACTCTTCTCCCAGTTGACCCGAAGGCCCAGACGGGCTAAGTGCCGGAGCACTAAGTCCCTGTGTTCGCAAACCTGGTCTCGAGAGTGAGCTAGGATCAGCCAGTCGTCGAGATAGTTCAGGATGCGAACCCCGTGTTCCCGAAGGGGAACAAGGGCTGCCTCGACGACCTTCGTGAAGACGCGAGGAGACAGGGCTAGCCCGAATGGGAGAACCGCGTACTGATATGCCTGCCCCTCGAAAGCAAACCGTAGGAACGGTCTGTGTCGAGGGGGAATGGAGGCATGAAAGTAGGCGTCCTTCAGGTCGATCGCTGCAAACCAATCCTGGGGCCGCACACATTCGAAAATGCGTTTGGCAGTGAGCATCTTGAACGGCATCCTGTGAAGGGAGCTGTTCAGCACGCGGAGGTCCAGGATTGGCTGTAACCCACCGGTTTTATTCGGGACAATGAAGTACGGGCTGTAGAAGCCAGACCTCATTTCGGCTGGAGGGACAGTCTCGATCACACCCTTCGCCAGCAGGGTAGCAACCTCCGCTCTCATGATAGGGGCATTGCCACCGACCATAGTGGAGCGGACCCCCCTGCGCGGGGAGGAGACCGCACGAACTGAATCGCGTAGCCGAGCCTGATCGTTCGTGCGACCCAGCGGGACAGGTTGGGAAGCTCTAGCCAGGCTCCCAAGAACTGTACCAGCGGGGTCACGCGAACCACAGACTTCCCGTCGGTGGGGCAGCGAGGCGGTATGACTGGCCCTGACGTGGACGGCATAGCGGCCCGGTGTGGGGGCACAGTCATAGACCGCGTCCTGACAGAGGAGACCAGGGAAGGACGAACGTTCCACGGGGGTCTACTCTGCCAGGGGTCTGGCGACAGAGGAGGATGAGAGCGGCACGGTCCGGGGACGGCGCGCACTGTCATCCGGCTCTGGGACAGAGGAGGACGAGGGGTGCACGGCCCGGGGGCGGCGCACCGTGTCGTCCGAGAACTCTGTGTGCTCAGAAACGGGAGAGTCAGTTCTTTCTGAATAAGGATTCTTCCCCGGCCCTCCACCAGGGAAAGGAGTGGCCCTGCTACCAGCTCCTGAAAAGAACTGAGTCCCATCTCTGAGGAGCCCATCTCAAGAGTGCCGCTTAACCCGGCGTATAACGGGGGGCGGGGCTGGAGAGGGCTTTGGCATCCCCCTGCGGCTTCCAGAGCCAGCCCGGGTGAACGGGCGGGGTGGGAGCAGCAGGAGGGCGCCTTCGGCGGTGGGCAGACTGAGAGATCAGCTCGGATGGCGGGGCCGTCGGGGCAGAATAAGCCTCAGTCTGCTTGTGGGCGGTTGAGAACTGTTGGGCAAAGCCCTCAACCGCACCGCCGAAGAGACCGACCTGGGATATGGGGGTGTCAAGCAGATGGGTCCGCCCGACATCCTGCACATCGGACAGGTTCAGTCACAGAATGGTGTACATCACCTGACCCAGGGAACGTACGGCCACTTTCGTCGCTCGGAGAGCAAGGTCAGTGGCGGCGCGCAGCTCATTGAAGAGCCCTGGGCCAGTCCCGCCCTCGTGCATGTCCGTGAACATCTGGGTCTGGTAGACCAGCAGAATGGCCATGGCCACTTTGAGGCGGCTGCCTGTCCTGTAGCGCTATAGGAATTCGCCACAAGTGTAGACGAAAAACTACAGGCTTAGGACGGGTGCTTAGGATCGCGCCGAGAGGAAGCACTCTGAGGACACAGTAGCATCGCAACAGAGCGTTCAACCGGGGGACCCCAGTGTACCCATGGGCAGCGGCCCCGTCGAGGGAAGGAAGGGCGAAGGAGATCAACGAGGGATCGCTGGAAGACATGGGGGTCTTTGAGGATTTCGAGATCTCCTGATGCACATCCGGGAAAAAAGGTATTGGAGTGGATGCTGACAGGAGTCAGCGGCCACACCCAAAAACCAATCGCCCGGGAAAGCATGGCCGTCATCTCAGGATCTGACTCGACAAATGCCATATGCACACCCGAAAGTGGCAGCACTGTCAAATCTTCACTTCCTGAAAATTCTAGCCCACCCTGTGATGCTGCGATGGACAACAGATCCGATTCTGGAGCGTCAAGGGAAACCCGCGGGGCATCCGAAAATAGACCCGGGGAATACCCTGAACACTCGCGGGTTGCGTCACTGAAGAGGGGGGCGTGGTCCACGGACAAACAGTCGGCGGATTTGTTCTACACACGCACCCTTAGGTCACCCTGGCCACCAGCTGAAGTAGCACCTCACGTGGAGAGTGTTAGATCGGGGTGTGGATGAGGGGACTCTCTCTCTAACGAGATCATTGAGTCTCGACCGTAATGACGCGATGATCACGTTTCCGCGGGGAGAACGTGAGTCATCCACAAACGCTGCTCTAGCATGATGAAGCCCAAGCACGCAGAGCAGAGAATGTGCCCATCAAAATCGGAAATGAGTCGACCGCAACCAGAAATGCACGGTCGAGCCGTCTTTAAAAAGACGTGCCGCGTGCAAGCTCTTTTGTGAGAGGAGGAAGAAACTCCGCGATGTTGAAGCGAGCAGGGAGAAACACACTCATTGGCAGATCACTGCACAGATCAGCAGGCAATGTGAACTCGCTGCAGATCGCCGTCACACCAACACCGGAGAGAGTGGCTCGTCTCGTAGAGTGAAGTCAGAAATGGCTGTGGAGTGAAGAGATACTCTTGGCTCCGAAGCGAAAACATACTGCTTTGCTGGCGCTTCCTTCCTTTATACCCACGAGGTGGGGCGGAGTTGCTCCATGCAAATTCTGCAGACCCATGGCATTTCTTTGCCATTGGCTCGTTTTGTATTACTCGAAGCGGATAGGCTTTCTAAGCGAAACCCCCATTCGTCGTCATCCGACGGAACTCGGAGTGACAACGAAAGGGAACAACATCTTAGCAACAATGATTGGCTAATGAAACCCCCAAGCCCTTATACCGACAATCCTGAGCTGAGATGTGAAGTGTGGAAGAAGGAGGAAAGCGTTAATTAAACCTTTTAAAAGCCTGCTGGGAAAATATCTACTTTAATAAAGCATTTGTGACGCTTGTTACTTACAACATATTTTAGTTCATCATACCAACGGTTGTGTAGCATCTACCTGCAGGAGTTACCGTATCTCGGCCTTGTTAACATTGACATTGATTTACACAGTTCAGTAATAAGTTGCAGATTATTTGTAGCAGATAAATTTAGAAAAAAATACATCAAAATGATACAAAAAGTTAAAAAAAAATTATACCAAAGTTCAAGATAAATAGCTCAAACGTGTTACAACCATCCCTATTAACTGTACTTTGCTATTTTCTTCTCTATTTTCTTAATTCTCTGGAGCCTGCAGAAACTGCATCTCATTGCCTTCAATTTGTAATGACTGGAGCTCACAAGGTGTGACATGAAGAACCAAAGTGTAGCTTTAGTAGAATAAAACAGACATAATAAAATAAATGACAATTCAACCAAGAAAACTAGAACTCTGACTTGAGCTGAGCTGAGGAAAACCCACAAGTTACATTTAACACTTGACAAGAGACACATGAGGGGTATTTATATAAAACGAAATGACTAAACAAGGAACCTGGGGATAACAATCGGGGAGGAAACATAAACACTGATATGACAAAAACAATACAGCTAAACTTCAAAATAAAGGTCCTGATATAAACAGAACAAGATACAAGTAAAAACATCCAACTTTGTAAAATAGTTACTGCTGCATGTTTAATTAGTTTGGATTTATTAACAAATGTTCACTTGACTAAAGAGGTGTGCAAATGCCATTTTTAAATAGGGTGTGTGTGTGTGTGTGTGTGTGTGTGTGTGTGTGTGTGTGTGAGTGAGTGATGAGAGGAATGACAAGAGAAAAAATACATTTCACACAGTAGACAGAACGTAAATTTGATATAAAATGAATGAAAATGTGTTTTGTTAATTTGCAAAAAATCTTTAAAATATTTTAATCTGACTCCTATAGTGCTAACTTTTCTGATGACACACACATTTCCACATATGCACACATGCAGCCACACATACTCACTCATGGTAACAATAATTCAGTACAAAACCAATGCCAAGTGGGGCACACACAACTTTACTTGATACTGTCCCAATAAAAGAAAGCAGTGCAGATTAAACCATACCTCAGCTTCCATAAGTGCCTATTGTGATAGGAGTGTGGCAAACACCAAAAAGGTGTTTGTAGAGCAGGTGAATCTTACAAATTTCAGATAAACAACAAAAATCACTCCTGGTTGCCAGTACTAGGCAAGAGATTCAATTCTTAAAACCGATCTATAATCCATTTGATTCACTCAGCAGCGTTATCAGACATTTATAATGAGTTAGGTGTTTTTTCAAAACACATCTAAATTGAACCGTACTGGCTAATAATAATGAAATGCTCTATTGGAGCAGGAGATAGTCGTAGGTGCAATTATTTATGCGTTTTTCACTTCCTGCTTTCTAAGCATACATTAAGATAAGTGTAAATTAAATGCCAATGTTTGAAGGAGGAATTAATCTAAGTACTTGAGAAAGATAAAGTTGCTATTCCACAACTAGGACGCCGCGTCCAAGGGACGACACTTCTTAACACTTTGTTTATGATAATTGAATAAATAGGCACAGATATGCATACACACAAACACACACACACACACGTCAATGGATCAAACCCCAAATACAAACTAATTCATATGCAAAACAGCCAGCGCTGTGAGTTTATCTTCTTATTTTCCATGTTTCATTCTTTCTTTTGAAAGGGTAACCCCGCCGAGAATAGGTTTTGCTCAGTTATTTATAGAAGACTATGATGAAAAGGCTTAGGGCAAAAAAATATTTTCTTCTATCTCTAAGTTCCACTAAAACTGCTCTGATTGCACTAACCGCTATCTGACGAAAGACGTGATTGTGATCTGCCTTCCTGTGTGGCCCTATATAAAGACCAGAGGCTTTGGTGTTTTATCACCCCGTCTCATATAATTTCCCTGAAGCTCCATTCCCACTGCTAGAGACAGATACACGGAGGAAACAGGAAGATGAGCGAGGAAAAGCGAGGACTGAAGCTAATGATCTTCCACAGAGTTTAAATGGCATCATTAGCAAGGCAATGTGAAGAAACTTTCTGACACCCTGCTGCCCAACTCCTCTGTGAAGAACAAATCGATTTTAACCTGACAGACTGATGCTTTTTGTACTGAGCTGAGAGTTAGAGCCACAACAACTCAAGAAATATTGTAGTCGAGGTGTAATGGGTGCTGACTGGATTCAACCAAGTTGCAATGGTGAAGTCAGCTGTTCAGATACGTTATCATGCAGCTGCCCTGCCGCAGATGTATCATAACTACAACTTTGCAAAAGAGTTTGAAGTACTGTTGTATTCCTTGATAAATTAAATAACATTCTGCATTCTGTCAGACTGATGAACTGAAGAATGAGTGTTAGCTCAAAAGGTTGTGTATATTTCAATTTAAATGATTTAATTTACTTTATTCATTTTTCCAACACAGTTGACTGTTCAGTGATAATTGACTTTGAATGCCACTTTTTGCTTAGTCATTGCTTTTCTCTGCAACAATAATAACCTTGAATTATCTCCATTTTGTATATTACTAATATGCGATTAATTTCCTTAATTTGATTAATTAATTGATACACCACAGTTATTAATTTAGAGTTTGATTTATACAAAACTGATTATCTGTCGATAACAGATATGCAGAACCTATTGTATTTATTTTTTATTAGCCTATAGATTGCAATAATAAAAAAATGCATGAAAAATACTTTATTATTTATATTTATTATTATTGATATTAATAGCAGTAGAAGTATAATTGTGGCATTTACGTTTAAGTTGTTTGGCTATGTAAATTGCAAATTTATTTGTATTTTTGTCTTACTTTTGAGCTTAAAATGCTATGAGTTTGACAACTGAGAATGAATAAAAGGGTAATGTATGCAAACAATGTGTTAGCAAAATAAGCAAGTTTTACATGTTAAACAATGTGTCCTGTTGAATGATGTAATGGCATTGTTGGTGCTATTCTTTAGAATCCACCATCAAATCATGACCTTTATCGGTACACCCTATAAAATATAAAATAATCTATAAAAGTAATAAGATTATCATACTACTAAAATATACACATATTTATGAGTATAGTTTAAAAAATATCCGTCAGTCTCTAAGCAAAATATCACAATCTATAATGTGACTGAGGAAAATACATTTATAATGCTGTCTCATATAAGGAGCAATAAATTAATAAAATGTCATTATGAGCCATGCATTCATAACGAGATCTTTTGTCTATCTCTGTTCTAATGATTATCAGTCTGATGTGTTTTTAAATGACAAGCTGAGGCAGAAGAATGAGACAGAATCCTATTAGCAGAGTGTTTTAATGGACTTCTTGTTTATGAGGTGTCTGATGCAAATGACGAGAAGCTGTTAGATAAGGTTGCTCTAGGCGGATCTTTAGCGGGATCAGACAGGAGAGAGACTCATTATAAGACATTCTGTCTGATTTACTGCTGTCTGGCCATCGGCTAACACCAACTCTCCCATGCATGGCTGATTATTTACATCTGTGTCGTGTCTGCTCATGTGAATTTATTCGCAAGTGTGCTCATATGCATGAGTGATGCTTGATTTAGTTCTCTTTTTAGATGCGATGTGAGTTCATTACAGGATGATGTTATTATAATCACACAGTGTGTTTTAGATGTACTGTACATACTGTATATTCATAGGTACCTGCATGGCCGTAGCCTAACTTTGGCATGCATGAAATCAAAACAGTGAATCCTGGGGAAAAAAAAAATGCTTAATTCTTAATCCAAGCATCTGATATTATACACATTGGATGCTATGCAAGTCACCACTTCTGCCTTCTCTTCATTGATTGGTTTCTTAATTTGACACAAATAATTGATGCACTTGCTTGACAATATATTTGGGGCCATGGTTTAAAGCGGGGGGAAAAGAAGCACAATTACCTATTAATTCCAATAAAAAAATAGATTGTTGATATATTGTTACATATATATATATATAAATAAAATAAAATAAATCTGCAGAAAAATGTCTGCATGACTGCAGCAGACCTTATTTTTCAGATTTAATAACAGGTTAAATGGTTAATTAATTCGGATGGGATTGTTTTCTCCAACCAATCAGACTTAATTGAAGGCAATAAATAAATGATTACAATTATATGATCAATAAGGTATGACAAAATATGGTTTTACATTGCTTTAACTCATCAAAAAAAGTTAAGCAATTTTCTACTTTTTTCTTCACAAGTGAGTTTAATGTTACTTAAGTTGAAATGACTTAATCGTCTAAGTTGATTGTACTTCAAAAAAAGAATTTTACACTGTAATTTTTTGTACAGTGCACATTGATTTTGTGACATTTTCCTTCACATATTTACTTAAAACTCTTTTATTCACAAAGGGCAAGAACTAAGAGGTGTTTGAGATTGTGGGAGCTCACTTGATAAAACTAAGCTGGGAAAGGAGAAGAGAGGAGGCTATATATAGTCATTCTTGGCCCAAGCCAATTCAAAGTGTCTGTATTTAAATGTGTCATTGCATGGTGAGCTTAGGAGAATTTTTAGAAAGATTTTGAGTCTAACCGCACTTCAATGCTTTAAAATAATGAATGAATAATGATTTCCCTGACCGGGAGTAAATTAGTTATTGTGTTTCATTAAGGACTGTTGAAAAAAATACAAACACAGAGCCAATACCTGCTGTGTGCTAATAATGAAAATAGACCAGGAAACGAATAGAAGAAAAGAGGAAATCACGGCTGTGAGGGCTGTTGAATACACACATTTCATATCAACGGCTTCAGATATTATACATTACATAACATATGCATTTAGAATTACACCATTTCAGCTGGTAGGTTTGAAGGTTGTAAATGGATGAGTGAATCAGGATGGACAAATCAACAAAAATGCACATTTGCTATTACATAAATAGCTTAGTCCCTCAGGATTAGGCTGTCAATCACTATTTCATTCCTTAACTGTCTATTTATATAACAAATATTTGCTTAACATATGCAGTATTAATAAAAAAACAGAAACACACAGTATTTCGGAACATAACCCATTGAACATTTGAGTGTGCAGTGCGTTGGTAAACATATGTTTTCCTCTCGGAGCGGAAAGTTAAATTGATTGCAAATATGTTGTGGTTGACAAATGACAAATGGAAACCAGGTTTTGGAACATTCTGCCTGAATGGCACACATTATTGATTAGAAACACAAGAAGAGGCAGAGATTGTTTATCCTAGAAATTAAGAGGCACAGATGTGCAGAGAGATCAAGACATCACATAGATGCGGGTCAAGGGAGATCACGCACTGATTGCTTTCACACTTTCTGATTAGCAGCTGCACTTGCAAGCCAGTAAGTGTTGCTGCTATTGCACCAGATGAACAAAGGTAGATGCACTCTAATAAGTGACAGTCCTTCTAATAAGCTCATATAGTGAATGAGAGTCATTGTTTGGGCTAATAATAATTTGAGCAGTTATATTTAACCAAAGGTGATGTTGTGTTTTGGATTTTAAGTAAAGTCTCAGGAATTTGTGCTCAGAAAATGTTCAGGGATGGTGATTTCTGTGACAGTACATGCAAATTAGTCCTCCAACAAACAAAAACCATCAAATAATAATTGTACAGTCTCCTGACGTTTTCATTATAGTCACTTAGTTTAAAGGGTTAGTTAACCCAAAAATGAAAATGATGTCATTAATGACTCACTCTCATGTCGTTCCAAGCCCGTAAGACCTCCTAGTAAGACTCCTAGAGTCCGTAAGACTCCTAGAGTCGCTGTGGAGTACTTGTATTTAACGTTACTGTCGCAAATACCACTCACGCAGTGTCTCTGCACTCACGGCCTGGTGATACCCCTTCGAAGCTGTTATATTACGGTACAAATCTTCCATAGTGTGCCTTTAAATAAGAGATGTGTTTTTGAACTCAACCTGAGCGCTCGTGTCCGCTGCTATCAGTGTCATGGATACATAGTGTCTCTTGTGGCGGCGCGCGCGCAGTTCGCACTCGAACGCACTCTTCAATCTATCGCCGTTGCGGAGACTCTCTATTCATTCCGGTGAAATCACAAAATAAAATGCACACAAACTTAGAAAGATTTACTTACTAGTCCATCAACAAGATCGCCAGGTCAGCATCACTGTTGCATCCAGTGGTGCTTTTTAGCTCGCACCAACGAGTGAAAGCCCGACCGAGTGGGACTCTTGTCCAGTTCCTCACGCGGTCAGATTCTCTTTTCCTTTTCCTAGTCTCTTCCGACCGCGTTTTCTTTGCTTTTTCCATCGTCGAGTATCACGTCTGAAATGCACGCAAGTGTCTTTTGATGTCTTTTGAACAACACGCAAGTGTTGTTGTTGATGTGTGTGACGTCGTTGCCGTAAAGGATGTCGTGATTCTCACGAGATTTGTCGGGGGCGCTCCTCTCAAACTTGCATTGCTGGTTTTTCTAGCGGCGTGGTGCCCGTGTATTCGGGTTCAAATAAATATGGCTGGGCAAAAAAATGCAAGTCTTTCTCTGTGTCGACATGTTTGCGAAGATTGTTTTGTTTACAGCGTGCGTCTCCCTCAGACTGTAAACGAAGCTCGGGCGCACTGATTACACGTCAGCAGCGTCACTGAACGCGGCTCGACAACAGAACCGGAAGAGAATACAATGCTGAATAAAGTCGTAGTTTTTGTTATTTTTGGACCAAAATGTATTTTCGATGCTTCAAAACATTCTAACTAACCCACTGATGTCACATGGACTACTTTGATGATGTCTTTATTTCCTTTCTGGACAAGGACAGTATACCGTGTTTTCAATGGAGGGACAGAAAGCTCTCAGACTAAATCTAAAATATCTTAAACTGTGTTCCGAAGATGAACGGAGGTCTTACGGGCTTGGGACGACAGGAGGGTGAGTCATTAATGAAATAATTTTCAATTTTGGGTGAACTAACCCTTTAATGTTGCATAAATTTTTATTTTTTGAATGGTGTAATATTCAAAGAATATATCAACCAAATATATCATCGTAAACTTCTCCCTTACGTCATTTTGAACCTCATATTATTTACATTTTATGAAATGCAACAGGAGATACTAGGCAGAATATCAAAGCTCCTCTTGATGGTGACTTATACTTACTGTAGAATACACAAATAATTTGGACTATTTTTAGAATATTTTTATAGTGCTTCCTTTTTGGAGGCCGACAGTATAAATTACAGTCTACATGTCTTATTGTTACAATCCTCAGTCACCTGACTGGTCACCTCACACTACATTTCCCATAATCCCTTCAGGGTCACACCTGCACACACTCATCTATTCATCACACCTGTTCATATTCATTTCATCATCTCTGTGTATTTAGTGCCTTTGTTTCCAGTCTTTGGTTGTTGGTTGTTGTTGTTGTATCAGCCTGTTCTCACGTAAATGCGTCTCTATAACACGCATCGTGTATTGTCGTGTAATTTATACGCGAAAATGAGTTTTTACGTGCATATGAGACGCAGTTTTTAGCGTGCATTTGATACGCAGTTCATTTACGTGTAATACACACGCACCCCACACCACTAATTCTACCCAAACGTATAATACACACGCACCCCACCCCACACCTAAACCTACCCTAACCAACCAATGCGTATCATATGCACGTAAAAACTCACTTTAGCGTATAAATTACACGACAATACACATGCGTGCTATAAAGACGCATTTAGTGTGATCGGGTTGGTTGTATATATGCACACTGTTATGCCCGTCTGCTGCTTTGTTTTATTTAATCATGTTTATATTTGTATCAAGTCTTTATCCGTCTTCCTCATCCTCTGGCACGTATATGGATTTAAAAAAAAATCTACATGATTACTGGCTGTTTAAGTATCACATGTAGAAGAAACATGGTTAGGAACTTTAAAAGTCAGTACATATATGGTTGTTTTAAAACCTACCAACATATTTTGCATGCCTATTGTTGTTGAACTAAAACTTTTAATACTTCTTAATATATTTTTTTCCTCATTTAATCCTTTTTTTTGTTGAGATATTGGTTAGTAGCATATCATTTATTAAACTGTACATCTGCAGCTAAATTGTGCAGCATTATACCACAGCTTTGGACACTATAGTGTGGCCTTCTGAGCACCTTCTAAACACCCCTAACCATTTACAGGTATACAGTTGGGCTATCAATATCAAACAACTAAAATAATATTTAGATACGCTAGAGGCCAATACAAGAATTACACTATATCCTAATTAAAGGACAAAGGTGGACACTGGTGTAAAAAAAAATAATCTGTTACACTTTATTTATCCTTGTTGCACATCAATACTCCAGTATAAATACTAATAATTTTACTCCAAACAGGACATATTAAAAGGCATAATGAAGTACACACGGGCAAGGCAAGGGATAAACCCTATAAATGTTAGAATCCAATGCACACAATACTCACACATGAATAAGGAAATTCACACCAGAAATCGGTCAATCCCCATTCCGCTTACACGTGATCCACTTCACGCAGCACAGTGACAATCGTTATGGGAATTATTGCACACTGCCCAATGACATCATAATAAAAAGAGAAACCCTTTTATTTTGTATTAAAAATCGAACAAGCAAGCCCAACCCTGGTGAGAAAAAGTAATGCAAAAGTAACACAACGCATTACTTTCCATTAAGAGTAACTAAGTAATGCATTTAGTTACTTTTTAGGGAGTAAAACAATATTGTAATGCATTACTTTTAAAAGTAACTTTCCCCAGCACTGCTTAAGTTCTAAGACACCATATAAAGCCCAGTTTGATTGAACAGCCCCCGAGGTCCCCTATTGTTTTTGCACAGAAGAAAGAAACTACACGAGGTGAGCAAAGGATGACAAAATTGTAATTTTTGAGTGAACTATGTTCAACAGTTGATTATATGTACACTATTTCAGTAATGGGTCTTAAAGGTGCGCGGCCCCTTTAATTAAGACAGAACGTCGTACATTCCTGTTAAAAAAGCGGCGTTTTAAATGCCCGGCTGACGTCATTAAACTTTTTAAGCGGCTCGAGTGCGCGCTGAGGGGAAGGCACACGCGCGCGCCATATGCTGCAGATGCGACTGGACGGGTTCAGGTTTGCGGGGAATAACTACAAAATCAACCTTCCTTGTAAGTTAATTTCTCTTTCTTTAAATGGATTATTGTTGCGGTGAATATATGGTTAATGGGATTTATTATATGAATGTTTTAAAGATAGCAGAAGCATAATAAGTAGTTCGCTTGAGATCTGTTGCGTGCTGTTTACAAAACAGATGTTTTACGCGTCACATTTATTCTATAATTGTCATGCTATATTTCACTTGTGCTATAGAATAGATAACAATCAAAAGGAAACATTAATTTTCTAATATGTTTGTTGTAAAACACGTTCATGTACTGTATAGAATGGCAGGTGTATTGGTGAAACTCGTGCATGCGCGTGCATGATCGCCGTGTTATAAAGTTAATAGGCTACTGTTGTTCGAATCACCAGGCTTAAGTGTTCCGGGGTTTGCTGCACTTTTCTGCTGTGTGCATTAGCCAAATCTATTGACCCAGAGCTCAGCCACCGACCCCAGCAGTGACACAGACAGAATAATGTTCATAATGATATTGCTGACACTGTATCCCGCGTTTGCTGCCCTTGACAGAGGAAAACGAGAGAAGCATAATGACATTCTCAGGCAAGCTTATGTTGTTGTGCTTTAATAACTGTGGCTGCCAGACTCTTTTCACAGACTGTAAATCCATTTGCTTCTGAGAATTTCAGTCAAATGTGAACGTGCTAAATAAATGCACCTTTATGCTCCACATGATTTAATTAAAAATGAAATTGCACAATTAAACCAGGTGTACTGACGTGAAATGAACAGTTCACATGAAATAAAAATTCTGTAATTTACAAGCTGCTCCTGTCCATACAACAAAATCATACTCGTATATGGACCATAAAGCACAATAAAAGTGTCCATTTAGCTTTGTGCAATAATAATAAGTCTTCTGGACCCATACCATACAGTAACTTGTAGAACAGGTGGGAATTGAAGTTCGTAATTACCAGAAATCTATCCCTCAATTAGTCAAGATACAATAAATGCCGTTTGACATTAACATGCTTGACATGTGATGCATATTTGTGATGGTTAATAACTGTCCCCAGCAGAATAGTGTCAAACATTTGTGATGTATGACAGCTTTCACATAGATCCAGAGAGACATGCTGCCACAAGCAACTCAAGCGGCCATTTCAAGCACATGATATGTTTATTTTATATCATGGATTATACATTATTTGAACTTATTTCACATGTCATCAGAACTCCATCTGGGTAACATTCAGGGTATTTACATGCAAGAAAAGATAAACAGATAAACCATATTGGGCTGCTGGTGCAATGCCAGGGAAGATTTTCAGTGAATAACAATCAATTTCTGCCTTTTCCCCCACACAAATCTATAAATGGAAGTAGATTATAACTACTACTTGAATGGTACTTTTTGGAGATTCATAGCCACTGGTGACAGTGGTGCATCATTTGTATTTTGTAAAATATCTTGTTTTTTTGTTTAGCTGAAAATAGAAAATCAAATGGGTTTTAAATGGCATAAGGCTTAAGTAAATTACAGCAGAAATATCATGTTCTGGTGAACTGCTCCTTTAATTTGCAAAGGTCTTTCGTGAGGATGCATAATATGTGCTATATTCTTTAAGAGCCATATGTCATTTACATAGGCAAGACATTTACATAAGGCTTTGAATGCATTTTAAATTCATTTGGAATGATT
The DNA here is from genome assembly GCA_030578255.1 of Tiaroga cobitis. Lineage (NCBI taxonomy): Eukaryota > Metazoa > Chordata > Actinopteri > Cypriniformes > Leuciscidae > Tiaroga > Tiaroga cobitis. The sequence goes on from CM060596.1 coordinate 39,304,462, forward strand.
ATCAGGACAAGGGATTTTTTTTAATTAACACTGATCTGCAGGTGCATCCAATTAAAATAGATATTCAAATTTTACAAATCACATAAATGGTTGAAGTTGTCTTGCATATGCATCAGTGGTGTAGTCTACGTGATACGCTGGTATAGGCCTACGCCGTACCACTAGAAAATATCAAGGATTTCCGTATACCCACTATAAACGTCAAGGATTTCCGCATACCCACTTAACAAAGCGCGAGGATTCGTAACAACATCGTTTTGTGACAGAACTTTCATTCACAAATTCACCCCGCCGTCTGTGTTTGCGCCACGACACGGATCGAATCGCGGAATCCAGTCACAAATGTAATTAGCTCCAAAGCGGAATGTCACGCAATTTGGCCATTTTTGAATGAATAAATCAAAAGTAGGGATGTACAATGAATCAAATCTAGATATGTACTAGTGTCTATGAATATCAAAGCTCAAAAAGACTGCTATTGAAATAAACTCTGCATGTCTGTGTGTCTCTGTGAATGAGCGCTCAATGTGTGCTCTACGCACACTGAAGCGCAAGTGACACTCGTGGTGTTTTTAGCATCTATGAGGACATGGACACATTTGAACTTCATCGCAGAGCTTTTATGAGAGTCACTGCACAAGAATTTTACCATTTCATTTGATAAAACTATCATCATTCATTAGTATCATATACACTCACAAACTTTAAAGTATTTGATGACAACCTGTCAAAATAAAAGTTTTGTATAACTTGAAGAAAATATAACAGAAATATATTAGCCTACTATTGCACAGTAGAGCATAATTCAAGTAGGCCTAATAATAATAATAATAGTTTATTAAAACACATAGAAACTCAAATGTCTTTGACAACCCCCCAAAATAAAAGTTTGTAGAGAGAAAGAAAGTAACTCGAAGAAATTATGAAAGAAATTGAATAGTAAGATGTACTTTTTAAAATAACAACAATCAAATCTATTTAAACATTATTTTAAAGGAATATCACAAAGTTTTTATACATGTTTTAATTTAAACTGAATATTTTTTTTCTTCAACACCATTTTAAAAAGTAAATTTGTATTTGTGCTTATAATGTAAAGACATTTGAGTTTCTGAGTGTTTTAATAAACTATTATTTATTATTATTATTATGTAAAAAAAATGTTTTTTTTTTAATCGTTAGCTGATAAAACCTGTGCTTCAGGGACCATATTCATATAACATCTTAGGCTAAATGCAGCTCTTTACTGGCTGAGTTTGATGACGATTAACACTAAACACTAGAAAATGGGTGGCAAGTTTTACAGTGGGGGGGTATATCACAGTATACTCACTACAAAAAACTAGACTACACCACTGATATGCATACTGTATGTAAATACCCTTCACACGACGTCTTGCATTTCACATACTCACAAGCTATCTGTATGAATCAGTTTGATAAACCATTCACTAAATGAACTGAACTGAACCCTTGAGAGAACAAATAAACGAACAAAACCTAACATATAAACCTATAAACAAAACTTTCAGAATCTGAAATCAGATTAATTCGGTTTGACATACATTACATTTAGTGTGCACATTTGTTTTGTATTATAAGTAAAATAATAAATAAATGAATTAAAAATGAATAGTAAATATTAAATGTATAGAAATATAAATATTATCATAAATGTTACATTCTCACACAGACATATATTTTAACCCTGCAGGCTCATACACTCATGCTAAAGTACACCTCAAATGAGACGTAATATATTGAAATAATTTGAATGACAAATAAGTTGCAATGTTTTTGTCTAGCGAGATCTGAGCCTCTGAATTTACCCTAGATTAGGTTTGTTTTTCCTTAGTGCACAGGGAAGTATTATTTATTGTGTTTGCCAGCAAGTTTTACCCTGAGCATGAGCAAATTAGCAACGTGTCCTTAGTTCCCCAATGGAAACATTCCCATGGAATACTAATTTCGCAAAAGTTGAGTGTTATTTCCTCTTTGAAAGTACAGCTTTTATCACCGCACGTTTTGCAACTTGCATGCAAATTGATATATGAAAATATTTCAAAAGATGACGCAAATTCATCCTTAACAGATGTTTCTGGCATTTCGATCTTCAGAAACATAGAAATTACCATACGCATTTTAAGCTCTGCATTTGTTTTCCAGACATTGATTAGTAACTCTGTCCCTTAGCTGTTATTGTCAAAATCACTTTTGCATTCACAAACAGCATTCGGCATGCACAAAATAGAAAAGAACATGTGCAATACAAAGACTGAATGCTGAGCAGGTCCATAGCACTCCCATTCAAAACATCCAGACAGAGATAATCACTTAACGGCATCTGATGCTTCATTTCCTGTCAGTGAATCAGCATCGGACTTCGTGTCTACGTGCTGTCTCTTCCAAATTAGATTTGAGTTTTTTAGCTTTAAATTGTAATTGACTGGAGCAGGTGCTGCATGAGCCTAATGAGTTGTCCATTTGATTCCACTCAAGCGTAGAAACCAATATACTTCCGTTTAAACTGAAAATGTGAATTTTAAGTAAAGCAACAAGCGTAAAGCTTTTGTATGAGGAACAGGCCCATTCCTTATTTAGCTCACAAATCCTATGATTCTTTACAAACCTGTCCAGCACAGTGGTGCCCTATCGATCTAAAAATAAATGAGTAAACAAGTTATGGCCAATTCTTCATTTTTATTTGCCTGCTTAATGTCATTTTGTTATTAGGAATGTTGGTATTGATGGATCTGGGTATGTGTGACTTATAACACAGCCATAATAAGAAACTGTAAGCATGTGCTTTTACAGATGTGTGTGATTATGGCAATATGCTGTATAATTATATACGTGTGAGGTGGGGTGGCAGGCAAATGACCTGTAGAAAAAACTCTGTAACACATAACAATAAGGTCTCATTTGTTAACGTTAGTTAATAAAATGTTCATGTTCCTTAACACATACATTAGTAAATGCTGTTGAAGGATTGTTTATTCTTAGTTCATGTTAATAATGTTAACATATACAACCTTATTGTAAAGTGTTACTAATATATCCAAATTGAACTGCAAAAATAATTCCAGAACACTTCCCTATCTGTCATTGCCCGGACAAACAAATAGTCCCTCCCCAAACTCACACTATTGGCTGATGTGAGACGATGTTGCTATGTTAATCCGGGTAAACACTGTGCGATGTATTATCGTCCTTTACGATTGTTTGTTGTCAGACTGTACGAACATGATCCTCACTGTAAGCCATGTCACACTGTAAGATCGTTAAAAACGCGCTAAAAACGTACGCACGCAAGAGTCGTCGTCCAAAGTTTTACATCATCAATCAATGACACGTTCGGTGATGTGAGCTGCATGACACGCGGGATTGAAATGATGACTACAGAGAAATCTCGAGCGTTAATTTTGGTCACGGCTAGTCTTGAAAAACAAAGTCAATTTGACGGTCATCGTAGGAGAATTCACACTGCAGGACTGTGAGTCAAATCTTCTGACACTGGTAGAATTTTGTCAGAGGTAAACTTTTATCGTGGTCATTAAACGGCTGTCGGTGAACATGTCAAACTAACGATCAAAGACTTCAGATTTTTGCCTTGGATCAGAGGAATCTTTTAAGATTTGCAAAATTTGTCTCAGACAGCCAAATCGTGACCAAATTCGCACAGTGTGCACCTGGCTTTAGACTCATCAGCATTCTGAAACAAACAGTGCCTCAGTCACTTTTCAGGGCAATCAACCTACGAACCTACCTTACTTAGTTAAGCTAGGATTGGACAAAACTAAATATTTTATAACAAGAAAAAAAATACACAAAGAGATTTAAGAGATCTTTCTCAAATTATTCCTCTTTTGACTTCATGACTGTAAATCATCCTTAATCCTTGAGAGACTAAAGAGGCTTTTTGAAATTTCACTAGAATATGTGTACTTAGCAGAGAGCATCTTCGCTTCCTTTTTTCAAATTCATAGGACTATCTTTCTTCTCAGACTAAATGATGTTTTATTAATAAAGTTCGGGAGGAGCACATTCAGATAATCTATCCAATTATCACGAGAGGAGTCATATCCAGCCTCCCTCCTCCAACCCAAATCCTCTCTCTTGATTATTCAAGGGAAAAATATGCGTATGTTGTACTATATCTGATATGTAAGTGTGAATTTGTGAACGGAGAAGTATTGAAGAATGTACCACTTACTCTTCTAAATGTATTTGAATGGAGAACCGTGGCTGTCAAGCTCTCAAATGACAAAAAGCACTACGAACTTGAATGTAGTCCACACAACTTGTGCGTTGTATTCCAAGCCTTCTCAAGCCATAGCTTTGTCTGAGGATCGATTGCATGTCACATGTCTGACCACTATGTGGCAAGTTTGAATACACAGAAGTGGAAAGATAAATTTGAGCTACAGAAGAGGGGAAGATTAAATTCAGGGTTTGAAATGAACTTTTCCACTCAAGCCAATTTCTCTACTAAATTTATCTGCCAATATTATGTTTTTTCCCCCGTTATGATACCAGATACCATACAAATGAAAGAGTAGTCCCATAAACTGAATCCTACCAGTTGCAAAATTCTTTGGAAATATAGCCAAAAACTCCAAAATGAATGTTTAATACACATTTAAGATTAGCGGACATGATGTAAATTCATTCATTCAGATGTTTCTTCACAAAAGTTTTCTCAGACCCAAGGTGTCTGATAAAGATAATGAAAATCATGCATGATGATAATCATCTTATGCCCTTCATCATTACTGCATACTGATGGCAAATGGTTTCTTTGCTTGCTTCTATGTGCGAGTAATGCATGTCCTTCAGTGAAGACAGAGCATTAATATTGAATGGTGAATCAACTGACTGGACTGCATTACACAGTTTTAATGCACACCTTTCAGCCAATCAGTATTTAGACAGACCATGGTATTAATTGTATTGACTTATTTAGGAAATTATTTGGGAGGACACTAATGTGGTTTTTACTGTACGTGCTGATTAATTGCCTTAGATGATCGTTTAGCTAAAGAGACAGAGATGCTGTGGGAATCTGTTTAATTACTTGTATGAAGAGTCATTTGGATGTGATTCACACATCTGAATTAGAGAAAAGGGACAGATTTCATTAAGTCCCATTGTGTCTCTCAAGTGGTCTCAAGGACCTGCATCAGTCTTTTTCTGTTTTCAGTTTTCTGTGACTGATCTCATAACCGATCAACTGGAGTGAACAGCTGGTGTGAGTTGAATTATTTCATGCATTTATTCTTCAGGAGGACGTGATATGCCCTACCGGGAATTTACTGTTATTTTGATCATGGTTGTGGTCCAGAAATGTTCCCAGTTCTATCATAGGGCTGTCATTACTACAGCATAATTCTGTCACAGTCTACGTGAAAGGAAATTATTAAAGCCTGGTGCTCATGGTCACAACAAAATAAAAGTGATTTATATAGTGCTTTCTCTTCAGTGCTATAATTAAGCATTTTGACACTCACTGAACCCTCATGAAATTGTTGTATTAGCCTTTTGATGGATAGATGTTACCTGAATAAACATGATATATTACACAGCTATTTACATTTCATTTTGAGAATGTTTCTTCATCCTGATCTTGAAGAAAACCTTTCAATTGTCTGTGTGTTAATGAACTCATTTCCCCTCAGTACATTGGCAGAAAGGTCTCTCCTCCTTTGAAGCTTTGTTATTCCATTTGTATAGCATTAAGATAGATTAAGAAGAAGAAGATATCAATAGCAGCTATAGGCATTGGGACTAAAATGGTAATGGTGAAGGATTTGTAGACAGATAGTAGATTAGCTTCCAGAAAAATGAAGGAAAATGGAAACAAATGTATTATTGTGAAGCTAGTTCACTATACATAATTTATTTTTCAAGTGAAATCTGATCCGTTTGTTCAGGCAATATTTGGTGTATGTACATCGGGCGCTAGTAACGACAGTACGAGATTTTCTCAGAGCTGTCAGTGTAGAAAGAGAGGAAGGAAGACTGGGAGTTTTCCCCTGCCCTTGTCTATCATGACTTCTCACTGCATTGCTGAACTCAAGAGACACATGAAAGAACATAAGTGGTTGTGTTTTACACATTCATGTGTACTTTAAAACTGCTAACTCATTCACTCATTTGCTACTCACTAGATAGTGAACATTGTTCGCTATATGAGGAAAGAGAGAGCAAAAATGTGTGTATTTGGACTATATTGCACACTTTGCATTTTTGTTGTTGTTGTTTATTAATGTTTTATTTTTCGAATTAAAACAAAACTAAATGGATTTGCATGAAATTATTTTAAAAAAAATGTATTGCCTGAACAAAGCCTTAGAGTTCTAAAAATAGTCCACAAAAATTACCTTCCCTAAAGGCGGAAGTATGAGAATTTAGTGTCAAACTAAATCCAGGACAGTGTAGAAGAAAAATGAAATTTTTTAAAAGATCCACAGTCTGACAAACATGAGTTTTAAAAAATCAGAGGTGCTTATAGGAACACAAGCTGTGCGAGATGAAAGGCATATGGTATTGTCGCTGAAGAATGTACTCAGGAAGAGATTCAGGGAAGGTGAAAAAGGTGTCCACCCTGAGACTTCCTGGGAGTGTCTCTCTGGGTCCGGTCCAAATAGCATTGTAGACTCTGCCCGGAAAGTCTGTTTTTCTCCATTGCCTCCTTTAGAATGCACTCATTACACTGTTTCCTCTCTAGGAGAAAACAGGAAGCATAACTCTGGGGATAGAGAAGTGGAATGAGGCTGAGATTAGCAAGACTATAATCCCTCACAGTATTTGTGCTCTCGTGATAGATATTTTGCATTACTGTTTTTGAGGCAACTGTCACATGTCTTTACTGGGTCAGTTTCTCTTTTGACTTCAGCAGGGTATTATTCGTGTTTGCTTGTTTGGTTCAATTCCAAATGCTTTATGTAGAGGAAGTGCTGTGCAGCTGTTCTCTATTTAACACTTGAACTTATTATATTTGTTCTATAAAGGGAAACTATGCCAACCACTTAACTTAATCTGCTTTATGCCTCCAGACGGCACAAATAATAAATTATGGAAGAATTATTACATACAACAAAAATAATTGGTCATATCAAGGTTATCACTTGTGGTGAGAAGGAGTGACATATGATTGACAGCTTTGCTGTATAAATGTGTGTATTGTTTGGCTAAAATGAAATGTTTGTGTGAACAATAAACTAAAATTGCTTGGCCATCTCTGTTTTCAACAATGCTTTTTAAGTGTTTGGCCAAATTGACCTTGAAATGAAGGATTTATGAACCAAACCTGTATAAAAGAATATGATATTTAATGATTGCCGCTCTCCTCATTTAACCCTTAAATGCTTATTCTGGCCAAGAATCATCCATCTAGGTAGGAAGAGCCCATCTGAATTGCTTGTAAAGCAAAAAGAGTTATTTTAGTGGCTGGTACATTTTAAATGAAGGGCTGGCACAGCTGAAATTAATGATTGTCACATTTAGTTAGTATTCATTTCATTTTCATGGACTTTTAGGGACTGTTTACACGACAACGTTTTCAACTGAAAACATACAACTTTTTATGCGTTTTGGCCGTTTATTTACACGACAATGGCGTTTTGGCTGCCTGAAAACGCAAACTTTTGAAAGCGGGTTTTAAAGTGCAAGTTTTTGAAAATGATCTCTGTGTAAACAACAAAAACACGAAACTCTGAAGACGATGACGCCATGTACATGCGTATTACATGTTCAGTTAGTGTTTAATCGCCATCAAATGGCCTGGCAGCTGTCACAGGCCCTGTCCCAAATGGCACACTCCGGACTTGTGGACTTCCTCAGAGTCCACACTTCGGTGACGTCATGTAGTGCAGACCTATAGGGCCCTTAGCGCGAGTCCGCGAGGGCGCATTGAGAAGTATTTTTGGGACAGACTCGATCGTCACTCCGGAAGCAAGAAGACGGTCTGATTGTTGTTATGGACAGGAGCTACAGGTTCGGGGAAATATGCTGCCTATTGTTGTTGTGTTTACATATGACTCAGTAAAGCCCTGACATTCTGTTCTATTTATTTAATGAATCATAATGCGATCGTATTATTCAGCTCGCTATTATTAGCCTATGTTTGAGACATCAACCACTGGTCGATGATCATAATGTTTGTATAAACTTGTCATAAAAACTGTAATAATAATTACACTTAAATATTTTCTTCTCGGCCATGTTAACAATTGTCCGTGAGCGAAATCTCCTCCCATCCGTCGTCTGATTGGCCTTTCGCAAGGACTCCTGGGTAGTTGAAGTGCGTGAAGCCTGGATTTATGCGGGCTTCGCGGAAGACTGCTTCAAGGGTACAAAGGGGGCGCTGCTGAGCACACTTCAGAGCGTTAAAATGCCAAATGGGACGGCCTACGGACTCGTAGACTCGGCGAGCACGCGCAATTTAAGTCCACGAGACCGAAAGTCCGCATGAAGTGCGCCATTTGGGACAGGGCCACAGTCACCACCTAAGCTCCTCCTCTTCACTCCAAGTCCCATCATCCTCCCTGGCCCACACCTGCAGGCACTCTACAAGCACTGATCACCTTCACCTGTTTCCCATCATCAGGCCCATAAAGTGTCTCTTTCCCCTCACTTCTGGGTCTGATCTCGTTGTTAAGTGACACACAGACTCTTCAACGCTACTTACTTGCCTTCTTGTGGACTTTATGCAAACCTTGCCTTCAGTACTCGTCTTCAGCCATTCGTCTGCATCTGTCCCCGGGATCCTTCACCTGCATCTGCAAAAGAGACTAGTTAATCTTCAGGTAAGTTACCATTCAAGTATCATCTGTCTTCATACTCACCATACCTCTGACTGGTTCTGCAAAACCTGTTTAATAAACTACTTCACTTACCACCTGTCTGAGTCCAGTCCCTACCCTGACAGCAGCGGAATACAGCGATTTTTACAATTTTTAGTCGTGGATCCGTGTGAATGGGGATCGTTTTGACAATGGTGTCGTCTGTAAAAAAGGAAAAACGTCAGGAAAAACTTCTACATTTTAAGCATATCGTTGTCGTGTAAACGTACCCTCAGTTTGTTTCTCTTTAGTTACCTTGTTTCTTTGTTCTAGTTTCCCACCACTATCAGTTGTCATGGATATTCATTTAATGAGCACAACTATTTGTAATTAAATTTGTCACCTTGTGTATTAAAGTTCCTCTGTTTCTCAAGGTCATTGTCCGGTATTATTTGTGCATGCCACACCGTTTCGCTTGTGTTCGTTGTTGGTGCACTGCCTGAGTTTTATGTATTAATAAATAAATAAAAAGAGTTGTATTTGAGTCTACTTCGCCCACCAAAACATGACAATAATACTTCTATGATAGACTGGCATTGAAAAAAAAAACTCAAATAATGCCAGTCCCGGTCCAGGAACAGCTACAGAAATTACATGGGGGAAAAAATAAATTTCTTTTACTCAGAATACTCTGCATTTCTCAGAATGGTCCCTTGTAAACCGTTGAAATTGAAAATTCTGTAGTCATTTACTCACCCCAAATGACTTTCTTTCTTTTGCGAAACATAAAAGAAATATTTTGAGAAATGTGGCATTTTTTTGTCAAGACAAAGAAAGTCGGTGATCACCAAACCTGCTGATTACCAACATTCTTCAAAATATCTTCTTTTGTGTTCTACAAAAGAAAGAAAGACATACAGGTTTGGAACAAAATGAAGGTGAGTAAATTAATTAAAAACATGTATGAACTATCCATTTAAACACCTTGACAAGTTGCATAATGCCTATCAATCAGATCAGACCTTGTGTGTGCGTGCGTGTGTGTGTGCGTGTGTAATATGTATCAAGAAAGTCAGTTAATGGACTGTGGGCTGTCGGTAAGGTCCCTTTAAAGTTAACTCAGACCTTTTACTCTTCTGACTGATAAAAGTCTGCAGGTTTGCATGCAGGCACAGTCCAGTGATGTACAAGCCAGGGTTTATTCCAGGGGAACCTAACGCTATGTTTTGACTGTTGACAATCTGTTCAAGTTCAAGGTGTTGAGTTATGAGCTGCAGTGTGTTCAACCTCTGTATTGAAAAGATTAATAATGGATCGTTTAGAATTTGTCATGAAATGTATTGCATTTTTTCATACATTTTTAACTTTCAGGTGCAGGACTTTCAGTGTATGAGATTGAGATGTAAATTCTGAACCAGTACAGGAAGTTGCTGTGCTTTTGTAATTTTCCTGTGTTCCAATAATATTTCTCTGGAGTAGTTTGTGTTTCCATTTTATGATTAATCAATATTCAGACAGAGACAGTGCATTATTTTATTATGCTTTGAGAGAAAGAAGTAGAGAGACCCAGAATGCTGTGAGGTGAAGAGTAAATGTGAAATGGAAAAGCAAAAGACAGAGTGCACAGTCAATGTGATATTATGGGAATAATGTGGAGATAAAGAGCCAGCTGTGCAGTGCATCCATCATACAATAGACTATAATGAAAGTTTAATGGTTACCTTTAGATGGCAGGTGAAATGTACTACAAAATGTGCACTTTTCAGCTCTGAGTTACATTATTTTGTCTGGATTTTTTTATTTCTTAGAATATTTAAAGGCAAACAAGTATTTTCCATACAATCAAAGATCATTATAAAAGAACAGATATCACACAGGAGGAAAAGGTTTGCCATGCATGCCCCCTCATTCCTTAGCATGCTTACATTGATTCATTTAGCAGAAATGATTTCTCCTGTTTTCTTCCTCAATGCTGTTAAAGGTATAGTTAAAACTATACGAAACATTCCAGGAAAGGATATTATGATTTTTCACTTTTTCAACTTTAGTTAGTGTGTTCTGTTGCTGTTTGACGAGGCCTGGTTGGGCTACATAAGAGAAGACAGTGTTGTCGCTATGTTGAAGAGACGCTGTTTTTTCCACCCCGTTTCCAAAGCTCATTTGTTTGACCTTCCTAAGGCTGACGAACTTAGAGTGTAGAGCCTCCTTTTGCGGCCTATACAGCATCAATTAGCCACAACAGTGGCCAGGTCGATGTTTGTGGAGGAAAAAAAATTCTTACCTGCTCCTCCAAAATACCCCAAAGTTGGTCAAAAATATTTGAATCTGGTGACTGTGCAGGCCATGGGAGATGTTCAACTTAACTTTCATGTTCATCAAACAATTCTGTCACAATTCTTGCTGTGTGTATCGTGCTTATACATGACACCCCCTTCAGGGTACAATGTTTGAACCATTAGGTGCACATGGTTTTTCAGAATGCTTTGGTAGTCATTGGCAGTGATGCTCTCATCAAGCACAGTAGGGAATGTCATGATATTGCAGCCCAAACCATCACCGATCCACCCTTGTGCTTCTCTCTAGACATACAACAGTCTGGGTGTAAAGCTTCTTTGGGGCTTGTCCACACCATAACTCCCACAGATGTGGGACAGACCTTCACTGGTGGACTCATCAGAGAACAAGTTTCACTTTGTCCACAGCCCAAGATTTCCACTGTTGGCACCAATGAAACCGACATTTGGCACTGGCACTAGTGACAAAAGGTTTGGCTCTAGCAGCCCGACCATGAATAGTGACCCTGTGAAGCTACCGACCAACAGTTTCGTTGGAAACAGGAGAGGCGAGGTGCGCATTTAATTCTGCAGTAAGTTGGGCTGCTGTGGTTTTATGTTTTTTTTTATTTATTTTTTATACAATCTGGGTTACCTGGACATCACTTTCAGACAGCTTCCTCTTGCGTCAACAGTTACTCCTGTTGGATGTGGTTGGTCCTATGTGGAGGTACGCCAGTCACAGATGAGCCAGAAAGATGTGCAGCAACAATTTGGCCTCTTTTTAACTCTATGTCTTTGCAAACGGTCAATTACAATGCTCAAATGAGTTCCAATTACAATACTCTTTCCTGTTAACATTTTAGTGGGGGTATTTTTAATTTAGTTTTTTATTTAGTGATTTTTATTTCTGCTTTAAACAGCCTTATTTTGGTTTTTAGATTGTAATGGTGTTGTTACAATGTTAGAATGTATATTGATTTGAACCGTTTTTTGCACCTAATAGGCTATATAGCATAGTCTAAATGGTAACATCTGGTAACATTCACTATATATTTTTTCATATCCTTTAATATGAACATTGTTTGTAGGACAACATTGGGCAGAATGTGAAATAACATTTTGTTCAAAGTTTTTTTATTGAATGACAACTTTCAAAAACAATTACTGTACGATGAAATACACATTTTCCCTTTTTTAAACCGAACATAACCCACCCTTCCATCCAATTACAAACAAGTCTGCATTTAAGAGATCCTACTAGAGATGATTTAAAACACAAGTCCAGATTATAGTATATAACGGTGAAAAGGGTAAGAATAAAAAATAAATAAATAAATAATAATTAAATAATAATCCAAAAAAAATATATATATATAAATAAATAAATACAAAGAAGAGTGTAGCTACTCTGATATTGTTGTAGTTGGTTTCTCAAAAAATGTCAAGAAGGGGCACCATATTTTGTAAAATTTATTCTCAGATCCCCGGGTGGTGTACCGTATTTTCTCTAAATTCATACAGGACATAATGTCCCTAATCCAATGTGAGTGGGAAGGAGGAGCAGGATCTTTCCACTTGAGTAAGATAGCCCTACGAGCTAATAAGGAGGTAAAGGCCAATACTTTCAGCTTCCCTTTAGGCAAGGCCAAATTTGGAGCAATGCCAAAGATGCCAGTAAACGGGGTTGGCTCAATCTGATGCTGAAGTACTTCAGACAACGTTTGAAACACTGATGTCCAGAACTCATTCAAGGTGGGACACGTCCAGTACATGTGAAAGAGTTACGCAGGTGCGCTCTTACAGCTATCACAGGTCAGGTCCACAGCAGGGAACATACGAGCTAGTTTGGTTTTAGATATGTGAATACGGTGTACTATTTAAAATTGCACGAGCATGTCGGGCACACATGGAGGTAGAGTGAATCCAATCCAGGACTGAATCCCACATGTGATCTGTGAAGGCAGAACCTAGGTCCTGCTCCCACATGGTTCTTATAGCTGCTAATGAGGGCCTATGCAACTTTGAAATAAGGTTGTAAAAAACAGAAATTGTGCCTTTTAATGTGGGGTTAACAGAAAGAAACTTATCGACAGGGTTGTCTGGGGGTTTATTGGGGAATTGGGTAATCAACTTCTGTATATAATGCCTGATTTGTAAAAATCGGAAAAAATGAGTCTTTACCAAACCAAAGTTTTTTGTCAATTGAGAAAAACTAGCAAATAGGTCATTAACAAATAAATCGCCAATGCATTTTAAGCCTTTTTTATGCCAGATCTTAAATGCACCATCCACCATCGAGGGAGCAAACAAATGATTCGCTGCAATTGGGCTGAGAAGTGAAAAAATTTGAAGTCCAAAATTCTTCCTAAATTGGGTCTAGATTCGAAGAGCGTGCTTAATCACAGAAAAACCATTAGGAATAGCAGAGGAGAGTGGGAGTGCGGCGCTTAAGAGGGCAGATAGAGACAATGGGCTAATGGCGCTGGACTCCATTGTTACCCAGACTGGGGCTGAGTCGTCGAGGTGAAAATGCACCCAATACACTAAAGAACGAATATTAGCAGCCCAGTAATAGTATTGGAAATTAGGGAGGGCCATTCCACCTGTTTGTTTGGGTCTTTGAAGAAAAGCTTTCCGTAACCGAGGGTGTTTACCATTCCAAATATAATTTATCATTAAAGAGTCAAGGGCCTGAAAAAAGGATTTAGGGAGAAAAATGGGGAGACATTGGAAAAGATATATGAACTTTGGGAGAAGTGTCATTTTAATTGAATTTATTCTACCTATAAGAGAAAAAGACAGAGGAGACCACTTCGATAATATTTGCTTCGTCTGATCCAATAATTTGAGGAAGTTCGATTTGAATAGGTTTTTTAAATTCCTGGTAAAACATACCCCAAGGTAACTCAGATTATCTGTCACCACCTTGAGTGGGAGAGCAGTACACTTGAGTTTAAGTGCTTCTGTATTAATCGGAAAGAGTTCGCTCTTACTTAAGTTAAGTTTATAGCCTGAAAATTGACTAAAGACCTCTAACACAGAAAGTGCCTCCGGTAGAGAGGTGGCTGGCTTTGAGACAAACAAAAGTAAGTCATCAGCGTATAAAGATACCTTATCCTCGATTCCTCTTCTCCATATCCCCTGTATCCGTTCGTTTCCGCGAATGGCAATCGCTCGATTGCAATAGCAAAAAGGAGTGGGCTCAAAGGACAACCCTGCCGGGTCCCACGATGTAAATCAAAACTACTCGAGTAACGGCTGTTTGTTAATACTGAGGCTGAAGGGCATGCATATAAAAGTTTAACCCAAGAAATGAAAACAGGACCCAGACCAAATTTTTCAAGGGTAAAAAATAAGTAATTCCATTCTACTCTATCAAATGCTTTTTCAGCATCCATAGAAGCGAGGCATTCTGATACAGTATTCTTGGGGGAATACAAAATGTTCATTAACCGACGGATATTATAAAATGAGTGGCGTCCCTTTATAAAGCCAGTTTGGTCGGGGGAAATGATAAATGGAAGAATATCCTCCAATCTGTGGGCGAGGATTTTGGCAAGTATCTTTACGTCCGTATTTAATAGCGAAATTGGTCTGTATGATGCACAATCTAGAGGGTCTTTATCCTTTTTTAACAACAGGGAAATACAGGCCTGATAGAACGAAGGGGGAAGTTTACCTGAGACAAATGAGTCTGAGAATACTGAACATAAAAAGGGCGATAATTCAACTGAAAATTTCTTTAAAAAGTCATAAGAAAGTCTGTCTGGGCCAGGAGATTTACCTGATTGCATAGATGTTATTGCAGCAATAATATCGTTCTGATTAATAGGTGCCTCAAGGCTATGCCTCAGGTCTTGAGAAAGGGAAGGCATGTTTGGGTTACTAAAAAAGGTTTCCATGGCAGTTACGTCTGCTGTACAATCCGAACTATACAAATTAGAATAAAATATTTGGAACTTTTCGTTAATAAGTTTCTGATCCGATGTTGTACACCCACTGTCTGTCCGTATTCCAGGGATAAGTTGCTTCGCTCTAAATCCGCGCAGATGATTGGCCAGGAGTTTACCAATCTTGTCACCATGCTCGTAAAAAGTACTTCTGCTTCTCAGCAACTGGTCGGCAACTTGACGAGAGGAAAGAAGGTTGAATTCTGTCTGGAGTTTTAAACGTTCTTTGTAAAGTTCAGGTGAGGGCGAATTAGCATATTGTCTGTCTATGTTCAGAATATGATCAGCAATTTCAGTTTGTTTCTGTTTTAAACACTTATTTTTGTGTGCTGCAAATGATATAATTTCACCCCTCAAATAGGCTTTCAGGGCTTCCCAAATCGTTGCATTGGACACATCCGGTGTTTTATTTATACTCAAAAAAAATGTTATATGTGTGGAGATATGTGGAAGAAAACTCTCATCTGAGAGCAACAATGGATCCAATCTCCACTGTCTTGTAGATTCAGCATCAGAGAAAGCCAATTGAAGGAGCAGAGGAGCGTGATCTGAGATCACAATACTTTCGTAACTGCATGACTTAAGGTCTGACATTAATGAATTATCAACAAAAAAATAATCTATTCGGGTGCAGCTGTGGTAAACATGAGAAAAGAATGAGTATTCTCTTCCTGTGGGGTATAAAAACCTGTAAGGATCAGAGAGGCTATAATCAGCAAGAAATGATTTGATATGGTCAGCAGATCTGCTAAGATTGGCAGGGTTAGGGGAAGAACGGTCTAATACTGGGTCTAAATAACAATTAAAATCCCCACCAAGAATAAGAGAGTGAGAATTGAGATCAGGTAGTTGAGAAAAAAATCTCTTAAAGAATTGTACATCATCAATGTTAGGCGCGTAGACGTTGGCCAAGATGACTGACTTATTGTAAAGTTTGCCTGAAACAATAATAAAACGACCTTTACTGTCCGATATAATGTTAGAGGGCTCAAAAGGAATGTTACTATGAATAAGGATAGCTGTGCCCCTAGCCTTACCCCTGAAATTAGAATGGAAAAGTTGTCCACGCCAGCATTTACCTAAACGCCATTGGTCAGAGTCATGCAAGTGGGTTTCTTGAAGAAACACTATCCCAGCCCTGACCCTCTTTAGGTGGGTGAAGACTTTACCTCTTTTCACTTGGTGGTTTAGCCCCTTGACATTCCAACTAACTATATTCAGATTGCCCTTCATCTAACTTCGTAATAGTAAGCGGAGAATCAAAAGAGTTGCTACGATGAGAGAAAAAAAAGCACATGAACAGAGTAGCAAAATAACGAGGAAAGGAAAAACCGAAAAAAAGAAAAAGAAAAAAACCTAAAATAACTGAAAATACAGCAGATGGTAGCTTATCAGCCACGAACCCAGTTAACTCCAACCCAACCCCACCCTGACCCCACCCCAACCCACCCTGACCCTACCCCATGTATTGCTCTAAACATCAAACCCCAAAGGACCCTTACTAGTCTCACAACAAACATTCCAGGCTTTACTTCGCGATCTGTGCTAGCTCCCACATAGATCTTGTACAATTCACCCTATAGCAGCCTAGTAACATAATGAACAATCATACCCAGCAAACAATCAAAATGACAACAAATCAAACAGAAATAGTTATCCAGCATATTCAGATACAAAAGAAGCCGTGAATTAGTCAAGCTATCAAAATGATAAACAAAACAAACAAAAATTGTCACGCTCATCCAGCTGATTTCAAATACTAATAGCCAATAAAAGCGTGAGTTAGGCAGACAATCAAAATGACAATAATGATAATAATTAAATTGCCACACTCATCCAGCTGATTTGAAATAAAGATAGAAATAAATAAAAGGGCGTGGATTAGGCAATGCAATACAAGCTACAAAAATAAAATGTGTCACACTCACCCAGCTAATTTTCTCATTTTAAAGGGCAAGGAGAGAGAGAGAAAAAAGCGTGAGGTAACATCAGTCTGTGACATTGGCTGGGGCTAAGAATAGAACATTTGTCCACAGTTGTATACTCACAACCAAACGCATTTACTATGTACTCCCATCCAAAGTAGAGATGAAGTTGGATGCTTCAGAAACGGACCGCAACCACATCCTCTCTCCGTTCTGGAGAGTGATGCGCAGCTTCGCAGGGAAGAGGAGAGAGGGTCGGAGACCGCGCTGATAGAGCTCAGATAACCCCCTTGTATTCAGCCCGCTGCTTCAAAACTTCCGCGCTGTAATCCTCATAAAACCGGAGCTTGTGGCCATGGTATCCAGCTCGCCTTGTTTACGTGCCTCTCTCATTATCAAGTCTTTAATCTGGTAACGGTGAAAGTGAATGATGACGGGATGCGGTCTCTCGCGCGGGCCAGGTTTGGGTGCCAAAGTGCGATGAGCTCTGTCCAGCTCCGGGGGAGAAGGGAGAACTTGATCACCAAAAACCTCGACGAGAAGCTGAGAGAAAAAAAGCGGTGGCGCGCGCGCCCTCAACTGACTCTGGTAGGCCCACAATACGAACGTTCTGTCTCCGACTTCTCCCTTCCAAATCCGATAGTTTAGACTTTAGCGACTTGTTATCTTCCTGCAGTAAGGAGCACGTAGCCTCAAGTTTCTCCAGGCGTCCGCAGACAACTTCCGCGTTCGACTCAAGATCGGTTATACTTTGTCCCTGTCCTGAGACCACAGCCTGGATTTTGTCTAGCTTAGTGTCCATGCTTGCGAACGATGACTTGAACTCGGCGGGCTATGGCTGCTCTGTGCTGCTCAAGCAAAGTCGAAATAGATGTAGCCGATAGGCTAACGTTAGCGACACTGCTAACGCTGTCCGAGGACGTCTCTGACTCTGCCAAGTCACTTTTTGCATTTTTCATGGGTCTGGGCATTATTCCGAACGTAGTATTGGTTTTATCGGATATATATGTACTGCTAATTGATGAAAGTAGGGTTTAAACATGAAAGATAGAAAAAGTAAGTGGGAGCTAGAAAACGAACGCACCTACTCCATGCTGGGTAACCCGGAAGTGAAATAACATTTTTTAAATAAATACAGATTTTTTTTAACTTTTTTAATCCAAATAGAATATAGTAGAAAATACAGAGATGTATTGCCATTCAGCCAAAAAATATGGAGATATGATTTTTTTTTATCCATATCCCTCAGCCATTCTCCAAACCTATATACATTTTTTCCCCTCTGCAGAACATAAAAGAAGATATTTTATTTCATCCATATAATAGCCCCTTTCACACATACAGTCTTTACTGGTAAATTACCGGTAAATTACCGTTAAGAGATCATGTGTTCCGGGATCACCTGCTTAAACCTTGAGTTACAGTAACAACAGTAAATCTGACCACACCATAGCCTGTTAACTGTCAGTGTCCTGTGACACTTGGCACAAATTTTTTTATTGCCTTTTTCCTTATGACAGTCAGGTATGTGACTGAGGGGGAACCAAAAGAAAGAATGCGAGGACAAAATAAATAAATATATACCGTATATATATATATATATATACATTGCTTTTAATTTATTTAGAATATAGTTAACAATATAATCCAAATATAAGTGAAAGTCAAAAGCACATTTTGAGTACACAGTCATACCTGGAAACAAATCCTGTTAAAATAAGCTATATGGGCAATTCAAGAGGATTGGTTCAAAGTTGGAAACATCTTGAAAAAAAATGTGTCTTTTTCCACAAATTTTGTATGCATCCAAATTGTATAATATCCAAGGTAAACATTTCTAGTAATTGGGCAGTTAATTCTCATACTGTATTTTCAGAAAGTTTTGGAATATTTATCCTCTCCCCAAATTTGTCACTAATAAAACACAATAATAAATAATTTAATGAGAAGGCTTATATTGACCTATTACGATTTTTTTTACATCTACCTTGTAAATATTTGTTTTGCTATTTTATTAAATCGTTTTCACATGTAAATAAACAACCATTACAATTTTAACAATATTTCAAGTGTAATCTTTCTTTGTAAAAAGCATACATTTTATCATACGTATTTCAAAGTTAAGGATTCATTAGTTTGAATTGGAACAAACACTCAAAAATCTTAGTTGTTACTTTATTTTTGACAAAACATCCCATACTATATATTTAACATATGAGCAGAAATTGGAGAACAAAAGCTTAATTGATGTGGCAGTAGTCTATTTTACTGTAAAAACTTTATAATCTATCCAAAACTAGTCAAGGAAATCTTGTCTAAACATTCATATTTCGTCTGTAACATATCGTTTTTATGATATATTAATATAGGGCATATAAATGTTAATTATAGACATTTATACATAGACACTTGACGCGATTCATATTTAAACAGTCTTTTTGCGGTTTACATACTCTTAATTGCGATTAGAACAAAGCCCTTAAGAATAAAGAACTTACTATTCACAATCCTCAGCTGGATCCGTTTCTCCTCGACATGAAATTTTTGTTTAAGCTTAGAGACATGCTCCAGAAAAAAAGTTCACGGGGACGGAGAGGCAGAAAGCACACCCTGTTTATTTTCTTTATTTTACAAAAGCACAATTTTGATTGTAAGTAGACACATAAAAAAGTAGACATTTAACAGTTTATCTTTTCATATTTCTTAAGTCTGTATGACCATAAATGATGGAGTATTTTAAGTCTATTTTGCTGCTATGTGAAAAAAATACAGCAAAACGTGCTGGCGTGTTTGTCGACCCCAGAGGGTTAACTAATAATCCAGGTATATTTTTACATACAGAAGCACATTCTAGTGATAGGGGATAATACAGTCAAAGACCCAGAACCAGATATGATGAATGGAGACCCAGAGTCAAGAGTGCAGTCAATTGAAGAAAAGTTTTACTGAAGACAGTTTGTAGTTTCATCAGGCAGAAGTCAGCTTCAAGACTCACAAGGAGTTCGTAGGCCACCCCGCTTATAGTTACAAAGATCACAGCAATTATACCCTGGCCTACACCAAGGTCTAAGCTACGTCCTTGCTTCAGGTTGAATGATTCTGATTGGCTAAGAAATAGATAAACATAGTAATTTTCCACACATGGACAGATCTGAGTCATCGATTATGCGGCTGACACTCGGACCCTAAATTTAGGCACATCGTGGCCTTCCAGGTCGCAGATCTGGGTTGCTGGGCGCCAACATGTCGAAGAAAACAAGTCAGTCAATCTCCAATAATGCCACTTGTTCCTTTACCCTGTAACCAAGAATACTAACACACACCGACACACAGCTTCTTCAAGGTTGGATTTGGCCAGGTTCTAACTATAAACAGGAGAGTCTTCCAATGACCCTTATGTTTTAACACATGTTGAAGACCTTTCTTAAGCAAAACGAGTCCATATTTAATTTCTGGAAGCCAGGCTAAATGAGCAATCACTGTTACTGCATTCCTGGCATGGGCCAGACCCTTCAGTCACCTCTCAGATATTTCATACAGACGTTTAAAGAATACATATAAAGAACATTTTTTGATAATCACACTGGTAACGTCCATAACAAAGTAAAATCTCATAAGCCTAGAGAAGTCATTCAACTCATTTGATATTTAGAAGGAACAATATTGATTAATACCTTGATTATAATCACTCATTAGATATAAATTGAAGCAGCAGTGGATTCCAGAATCCACCCCTTCACTAGTCTGTATATTCCAGAGCTTGCTGCCTTTGTTTATGTAACCATTGGTGTCTTTAGTAAATATTGTAACCCTCAATTTATATTCAACCCCAATCCATTGAACAGCCCACAGGGTGACATTACAGGTGTTTTGTACTACCTGTGTAGGGTAGAAGGGTCTTATCTTCCCTGTACCAGAACTGCTCTAGAGAGAAAGGGCCATAAATATATCACTACCCTCTGTTTTCCTGCTCCATTCACCATTGCCTATCAAGGCTCCACAGTTAGTTTAATCATGGTCTGTAGTTTATTGTCCATATTGATAATCTAAAGTCTACGTGTCCTCCGTTTGTTGGGTATGTTCACACAGAAGCCTGGGTTGTTGTATTTGTTTTTTGTTCACTGCACAGCTTTCTTGTCTTCCCTCCGGGTCTTCTCTGAATTGGAGCCAGAGAGGATCTGGTTTGGATTTTGGACGACATTCTAATTTACTGGTGACATACTTACCCCACAAACAAACGCTTGCCCTTGGTATCTGTATTAGGCAGCACTAAAGCAGAGGCTTTATTGCAGTGCATATGAAAATAAAAGCTGTTGCTTTTGATGTGAGCTGTGAAGCGCTTGAGCTGGCCTGGTTCATTGTCATAATGTCCTCTCCCCTGCTCTATCTATGCCACAATTGTTTTTGTGTGTGTACGCATTAGACAGCCCTTTATGTGGCTAGCAAATACACTGACTTCACAGCCTGCCTTTGTTCTTTAGATGTGCCATTTATGTGGACAAAAATGCATTATTTCGACAGAATATCTCGCAGACTATTAAGTAATGATGTCCTCTCTGAATTATATTAATTATACATTAACCCTCATTAAGTGCAAAATTAAACCAGCATTGTTCATGAAAACATGATTAAAAGGCTACATGATGCATTAAGATCATCTATGAAGTGGTATCCACTTGGCTGTTGGGTTGACATAAATAGGTGCACAAACTAAGATGGATGGATATAATTTTAAACCTATTAGTTTCCACTGGAAACTGGAAACTAGTTTCATTGGAAAATACTTGGAATTTTGTCTTTTTGTTAATATACTAAATGGGATTGTACTGTACAATATACAAAAATAAAATTTAGTTGACTATGACAGTATATCAGGTTTTTCAAGCTACATTATATAAATAGTTTTCTAGTTCATTTTGTGTCTTTTATAGCGCTATATATTTAATGAATTATTTTTTTTTATTTTTTTTTATTTTTTTTGGGGGGGGGGGGGGGGGGGGGTCTGGGGGGGGTCTTGCATGTTCAAAAGTTAATGAACAATTTTTTTTTTTTTTGCATATTAAAAGGTTTCATTGGGCAGGGCACATGTGAATGTAAGAATTTAAGATTAATAAGGCACATGTGAATGTAAGATCAATAAGAAGATGTAAGACCAATTTATGTTGATCTGTTATCATTAGATTTGAATGACAGCACTTCTCATTCTCTACAACTTTGGGAACAGTGGCAATTAGATGAGATGATAATTAATCCTTATTTATATGTTTGGCACTTGTTACTAATGTTACTAATCTTTGCTTAGCATTTTTAAAACTGTATGTTATGTTATGTTATTTGACCAGGCTGCACCTTGCTCTCTCGTGTCATTTTAGTAAGTCATACAGTATAAGAATGACACAAGTATCCTTGAAAGTACTGCATGCACAAATATGTGGCTAAATTCTCGCTTTCACTTCTTTTTGCCAAAAGTAATTTGTGAGCAACTTTTTGAAAAAAAGTTTCTCATTCAAAAACTCTTTGATATGCTGCAAAAAACTCTTTTTACTGGCAAAATGGTTTCAAACACATCATTAGTGGTTTTTCTTATAAAACACAAAAGAGTAGCTTGAGTTTTTAAACTACTTAACATTGCAATTACTCTTTCCTTGACAAGCTACATGACTAGAAATGACCCATAATATCTGAATTTAAGCTCATAGGTTTAGGTGGTTGGCTCATTATCAACACAAAAATAAAAGCTGAACACAGGCATGTACTGTACATTACCTTGTGTTGGTTATTTACATAAATTAGATGATGCCGGGTATCATGGCCTTTGTTCCAGACCACATTTTATCTGCTGGCTGATATTATTTTAGGAGCCTTTCATTATTTATGATGCTAAATTATAAATTGTTGCCATTTGCTCTTTTGACGTAATGATGGTATTGTTGCCAAGGGGATGGCACCATGCACAGAGACATTTATTGCTGTTTTTGTTTGTTTCTTGTCCTGTGTCACATTCTAGCATGGCATGTTTTAACAGTTCTTGGGGAGAACAAACATGCTCATTACAATGAGTTTGTTTCCCTGTTTCTGCCCTTCAACTCATCAAATGGTGCATACAACTGACTAAAAATACAAACCAACGAAAAACCCACTCTCTGTGCCTTTATACAGAATGAGAAATACATACTTAGTTAAGGGCATAACAGGATTAAATGGATATTTATGATACATTATATTCACAATATTTTTTTCGCTAATAAAAATTAAGCAACATTTTGTATATAACAATCATTTTAATGCTTTTTTTAACATGGCCATTAATTTTCCTAAAAATCATGTCATTAGTCCTCTCTTGTCTCGCGAGTATGAGAGCATTAAGTGTCTTTTTTAAAAGTGTCAGTAGCAAAAAAAGATGTTAGAATTTCATTCGTTTCTGTGAATCAGTTTAAACTGTCAGTTTTATGTATCGATTCAACCTGGGAAGCTCTTACTACAGAGTTGGGCAGTCATTATTTCCCATTAAAGGGATAGCTTGCCCAAAAATGAAAATTCTATCATTATGCACTCACCATCATGTCGTTTTAAACTTGTAAGACTTTCTTTCTTTTGTGGAACATAAAATAAGATATTTTGAGAAATGTCTTTTTCTTTTTCCATACAGTGGAAGTCAGTGATTAAAAAAAAAAACTTATGACTTGGTTACGGTCATTCTTCAAAACATATTTTTGTTTCGCAGAAAAAAGAAAGTCATACAGGTTTAGAACAACAAGTGTACATGAGTGAATAAATGATGACAGAATTTTCATTTTGGGCTGAACTCTCTCTTTAAGTCTTATATCTTTAGTCATATCACCTAGCCTTAGCACACACTCATTTGCAGGGACAATGTATCTTAAGGGATTATATGCTCTGTTTAGTGTTCAGCTCCAAAAATGCAGCTCTGTGGGCTCTACCATGTTTTTATTTTATTTTAGAAAAAAGAAATCATATAGCTATGCACCTCGAAATCTAGTTGATTTTTATCAAAAAAACTGTATCTTGTGGTGAGAGAAATGAAGGTTGGTTCAGAATATCAACAATGCTGAAAATGAGCTTATATGTGCATGTCAATGGATTTTCATAAGACTGCTGTTGAAAGCAGCTTGGACATGCTCTGTTATTGATTACCTCCCTTGGTAAAGAGATAATATTACACCAGTACAATAAGCACTATTCAGAATGTAACTGTTTCTCAGGGGAAATATAAAAAATATTTGCATGCCTCCTTCAAACTAAATATTATTGTTGTTACATATATACACTCACTTAAAGGATTATTAGGAACACCATAATACTGTGTTTGACCCCCTTTCGCCTTCAGAACTGCCTTAATTCTACGTGGCA
Source organism: Tiaroga cobitis (assembly GCA_030578255.1). Classification (NCBI taxonomy): domain Eukaryota; kingdom Metazoa; phylum Chordata; class Actinopteri; order Cypriniformes; family Leuciscidae; genus Tiaroga; species Tiaroga cobitis. Next base: position 39,328,767 of record CM060596.1, read on the forward strand.
TTGATTCAACAAGGTGCTTAAAGCATTCTTTAGAAATGTTGGCCCATATTGATAGGATAGCATCTTGCAGTTGATGGAGATTTGTGGGATGCACATCCAGGGCACGAAGCTCCCGTTCCACCACATCCCAAAGATGCTCTATTGGGTTGAGATCTGGTGACTGTGGGGGCCATTTTAGTACAGTGAACTCATTGTCATGTTCAAGAAACCAATTTGAAATGATTCGAGCTTTGTGATATGGTGTATTATCCTGCTGGAAGTAGCCATCAGAGGATGGGTACATGGTGGCCATAAAGGGATGGACATAGTCAGAAACAATGCTCAGGTAGGCCGTGGCATTTAAACGATGCACAATTGGCACTAAGGGGCCTAAAGTGTGCCAAGAAAACATCCCCCACACCATTACACCACTACCACTAGCCTGCACAGTGGTAACCAGGCATGATGGATCCATGTTCTTATTCTGTTTACGCCAAATTCTGACTCTACCATCTGAATGTCTCAACAGAAATCGAGACTCATCAGACCAGGCAACATTTTTCCAGTCTTCAACTGTCCAATTTTGGTGAGCTCTTGCAAATTGTAGCTTCTTTTTCCTATTTGTAGTGGAGATGAGTGGTACCCGGTGGGGTCTTCTGCTGTTGTAGCCCATCCGCCTCAAGGTTGTGTGTGTTGTGGCTTCAAAAATGCTTTGCTGCATACCTCGGTTGTAACAAGTGGTTATTTCAGTCAAAGTTGCTCTTCTATCAGCTTGAATCAGTCGGCCCATTCTCCTCTGACCTCTAGCATCAACAAGGCATTTTCACCCACAGGACTGCCGCATACTGGATGTTTTTCCCTTTTCACACCATTCTTTGTAAACCCTAGAAATGGTTGTGCGTGAAAATCCCAGTAACTGAGCAGATTGTGAAATACTCAGACCGGCCCGTCTGGCACCAACCACCATGCCACGCTCAAAATTGCTTAAATCACCTTTCTTTCCCATTCTGACATTCAGTTTGGAGTTTAGGAGATTGTCTTGACCAGGACCACACCCCTAAATGCATTGAAGCAACTGCCATGTGATTGGTTGATTAGATAATTGCATTAATGAGAAATTGAACAGGTGTTCCTAACAATCCTTTAGGTGAGTGTATATTGTTTTGCCATTGTGTTCAGCATGTTAGTTCTGCTCTTTGACCTAGTTTTCCCCAGTCTGTTTAATTAGTAATTTCATTCACTTGTTGTCCATTAATTATATCATTAGTTCCCTTTTTTTGTCATGTGTATATATATACCCTGTGTTCTCACATGTTCTCGGTTCGTCCTCTTTTGTGATAGTGTTTGGTTGTTTATTATTTTTTGTTTATTCCAAGTTTACTATTAAATATTACTCCAGTTAAATCTCCTTAATTGTGCGCTTTGTTAACTCAACCATTCCGTAAAACACTTATAAGTGTTTAATCATTTTAAATAACAATTGTATAGTGCTTTACAAAATACAATGTTGGATGGTAATACAAATAATGTCTACACTAGTTATTGGTCAATGTGAAGTCTGATACACCCCTTGTTTACTTGCAGTAAATGTTTGTTTCTCTTAGAGAACGTCAATGAGTCTCATTATTTGATCTTCTTTTGCTAAATAAAAACCAGCAATTATTCCTTTGGTTGGATTGTTTAGCTCAATCAAATTTGACAGGACCACCTGAACATCAGATTTATTCAGTTTTCTTTTGCCTTCTCCTGCTGCCTCTTGCTCATTCAAATTTATTTGACAAAAAACTAGCCAAATTAAACCAAATGAAATTGCTTTAATCTGTCCTTGAGCTGCTTTACTGCTCCTCATAGAGGAGAGCAAACAGCCCCTCAGAAATCAATGCCTGACAGTAAAATATGGGCATATTTTAAGTGACTGGAGAAGTTGCAGCATTTCACCAGGGAAAATCCTTATCATGCAGAAACAGCCATGACGATTAGAGGAAAATTATAAAAACGGATTTAACGCATGCTCCAAGTCACCTGCTAAGATTTATGAACCTACTTCATTATTCCAGGGTGCTTTGTCTTGTCAAGTGTAGGGACTGCCCATGAGACCTGAGCAACGCTGGCGCGCCGCTTGGTGTGTGTTCGATTATACACTTGGACCTAAGAAACGTGCCAGTATAGCTCATTGAAACACTGTTGATCCACTGTCCCACTGAACGATACACTAGGACTGCAGTAAAATGTCAATATGAGCCATGTTAGCGAAGTACACCTCCCCACCAATCATTAACAAAGTGCTCTCCTTCATATAACACAAAGCCTTGATATTCTGCATGCCAAGTCCAAAAGGCAAATTTCCATAAAAATGCATGGAAGTGCAACACAAACAACACCTAAAAGGACAGATTGCATCCTGAAAAGTCTTTGTCTGTACTGATTTAGGACGTTTTCTGTATTTCTGCCAATACAGCAAGACATCGTGCTGCATATTCAATGCTGAATTATCCCATCTACTGATTTACACTCTAATTGGCTTTCTCAATAGTCCTTATAATGAGATTATATGCTTCACGGAGCAGCACGTCCCTTTTGGTCTCCATGGGCCCTATTTTAACGATCTAAGCGCATGGTCTAAAGCAGGGCGCAAGTTCACTTATCCGAATCCACTTTTCCTAGTTTAATGATGGGAAAAATGGTCGGCGTGCCAGCCGCATGCTCTAAAAGGGTTGTCCCTATTCTTTTAATGAGTAATGGGTGTGTTTTGGGATTTACGTATGTTAAACCAATCAGAGTCTCATCTCCCATTCCCTTTAAATGCCAGTTGTGCTCGCGCCATGGCGGATTCGCTATTTACATGACGGAATTTGATAGTGGAAAGCCTGAACGCTTCTCCAGAGCGCAAACGGAACGGCTCGTGCGCGAGGTAAAAGTGCGCAAGCAGATCATTTACGGGACAAGCCGGATTCTTTACACAATAATAATCTTTTACATTGTAATCCTTTTATTTTAAATATTTGGCATGTTTGTGTGCTGCTATGCGTCCTTGTGTGTTTAATAAGTAGAGTGTACGTACGTTGTGGACCCGCCTATAGGCACACATTACTAACGTGCTCTTTAAATAACAAAAAATATTGCGCCATTGACTTTAGACCAGGTTTCAGTTTGTCAATGGCGCAGTCTATTTCTGCTGCCTCAAAATAGCAACGTGCCAACAATGCGCCTGAACACACCTCGTTTTCAGACCAGAACGCCCATGGGGCGCACAAATGGGCCCAAATGCATTTGCTATTTAAACAAGTGGCGCAGGACGTGAAAATGATAACTGCGTCCGATTGAAACTAGCAAAACACACTTGCGTTGCGCTTGGCACTGCATTGCGCCGGGTGTAAGATTGGGACCCATATCTGATGGGGCCATATTCCCTTAAAGGAACCCCTTCCATGGAAACTGTTGGTTCCAAGCCTTTGAGCGGCCTTGGTAGGCCTTCCATTGTTCGGAGGCCACTTTGAGGCTTAGGCTATAGCTTGGGCAATGACCGTAGGGAATGATGTCACTGACAGCTTGCATGTGACCCGAAGGGGGAGTGTTTCTTGGCATTTTCTGTGAAATTACTGCCATTTCTGACAGTTTCTGTCACAAGCCATAATTGGCATGCACTCCTCTCAGCATGGTGGGATTATATATCGTTCCCCATAGCGTCATCTACGCAGTGCGAGTTCCCTTTCGAAAGGGAACGTCTAGGTTACGACTGTAACCTCTGTTCCCTGAGAACAGGGAACGAGACACTAGGTCATTCCCCATGCCTCGGGGATGCCTGCTGAACAGTCCCTTCAGACGATAAGTGGATGACATGTTCTCCAGGCGCCCCTTTTATACTTCCGGGTTGCACTAGTAGTGACGTCACAGGCTGTCGCCGGTCAATATCGATTGCCGTGATTGAATACCTATTCAGACACCGGTTCACGTGGCGTCATCGACGCAGTGTCTCGTTCCCTGTTCTCAGGGAACTGAGGTTACAGTCGTAACCTAGACATTTTTACCACAATGCTTTAAGTTAGCAAAATATAAATTTGTGTTCAACATAACATTGCAAATCTTGTTATCATAATATTGTTTTTTATGTAAAGTGATCACAAAAGTGTTCATTTTATTATCATAATATTGTGTAACGAGGTTCAGTTGTTATGGGAAGAAGGAGGCGGGAACCGGCGAATGTTCAACAATTTTAATAATAAATAAAGAAATACAAAATGAAAGTATAAGACAAAACAGAAACAAAACACAACATAAAATCAGGCCTGTTTCTCTCTCGATCTCCACAGTCGTCGCTCCTCCTTTATGCTTCTGCACCTCCGTTAGAGACACGAGACCGGTGCGTCTCACCGGTGTCGTTCATCAGTAATCACACCACCGGCCTCGCGCCGTTCTCTCACGTCCCTCAACCTCGTCCTGCTCATCACATACCCCCATCACCCCTCGCATCCGGGTACTCCCGAGACTGCGCTCTACTCCCCCCCGCCCCCCCCCCCCTCCCTCCTCACCCGGGGGGACCGGTCACCGGCGGTTGCGGTACCTGGGGGCATTGACAGTGGACAGACAAGGTGAGACAAAAGGAGATGTAAGCATGAGGAGCGATAGATACGAGAGAGGGGAGAAAAATAAATAAATCTTGGTCCGGTTCCCACAACGCGCTGCCACAGTGTACGGCGATGGCTTGTTTTTTATGTAAAGTGATCACAAAAGTATTACTTTTATTGAGTAAGAAAATTACTACATAAAAACATTTTCTTTTTGTTTTCATTCGACCTGTAAATTATATACTAAGCGCACAATGTATGTGTTGTGAATTGAACTTATTTATATGTACTAAAATGTACTAAAGTAAATCTTAGAACAGTTAACAAAAAAAAAAAATCCAAGCTTGATGTTTGTTTCTGTCAATTTAACAAAATTGTTATGCAATTTTGACGGTTCTGAATATTTGTGGAGACCCTAGACTCAAATTTGGACAAGTTTCTAGCAATTGAAATGCTGGTTGACCAGCTGTTTATCAAGAAAATGCAGATGTTGAAGCTTGTTGACAGACATTGTCTTTATAGTGAGGCTGATGGCCCAGGAAAGTCTTAAAGGGGTCATAATGCCATTTTCATACAAGTTAATTTGATTCTTTAGGGTCTAAATGAAAAGTTTGTAATATACTTTAATAAAAAAATCTCATTAGTATTGTAAGAAAACACTAATTTTACCTGGTCAAAAACAGCTCTGTTTTCAGCATGCCATTTAAGTGCATGTGTCTTTAAATGATAATGACTCCGCCCCTCCGTTCTGTGGGGCGTTTTGATACAACACACGTGGAGTGTTGCCTTGACAACAGTTGAGGGTATATTTTGGAGAAAGAACGGCAGCGGGAGTCTCTGAGGACACATCTGTGCAACCGTATCAATTTGAACTGGAGTCGGACCCGGGACAAGATGACGGCCCTAAAGAAGTTCGACAATTAAGGCTCGACCAGGACGTTTCTGAATGGTTGGTTAACTTAATGTCACTTTGATCTATCTTTGTATGCACTGGCAGAGTAGTGAGATACGAACGCTATGTGTTTACTGATGTATACGTACACAGTTTGTAATAACACAATAACCATAACGTTGTTCATTATAAACGTGGGATTATGAATTATATTGAGAACGTCATACATAGAAAACATACCGTAATCTACCCTGAGTGTAAACCTTAGATTCATCGTGAAGTGTGCAAGCGATTTGTAAAGATTAATATAAAGGTTAATAAAACGTAACACTCACGGTACCGATTCTTTTTTTTTCAGGAGCATGCTTCTAAGCAAAACCAGCTTTATAAAATCCTCGTGAAGCAGTCTGGTGAGAATTGATTCGCGCAAACATGAAAGCATTGACGTTGCTTGTGGGGAATATTCCCTTCGTAAACAAAACTCAGCCACTGCGTCTTCAGCGGTTCGGATTTAGAAACATAAAAATGACTGCTGTGTTTGTTATTACACCCAAAAACAGAACACCACAATCGCTTAGACCCCTTCTGCTCCAGCGTATCAACAATGATGGACTATGATGACAGCTTGCTCAGGGTCTGTTTTGAAACGCTTGTGTTGTGTACAGGCACTGCCAACACATTTCAGTACAATCAACTTGAAAAAGTGCATGTACCATTATATGACCCCTTTAATTAAGCTACCTAAAGTTCCCATGAAATCAAAATTGAAGTTAAAAAGCTTTTAGTATGATGTTAGCTAGTTTGCTCCAAAACAAAGACAAAATTCGCATTTAGAAGATATAAGCATTCAAAACTACAGTCTCTCACTTCCGTCAGTATGGATCAACGTTTTTGATGACATCACTCTGCACTTCAGCTTCTCAACAGATTTTCTGTCCAATCAAATGCTCTCTAGAATCTGAAGCGTCCCACCACCTATATGGAGCTGAAGCTGTTTTCGGTCACTTGTTCACACATTTACTATTTTCTACATAGTGAATAGCACATAGTACACTATATAGGGGATAGGGAATGATTCAGAAAGTGTAAATATGCATTCCATTGGGGTAAATGAAGTCTGTTTTCACGTTAGTTTCACATGAACTGTCGCAGCGCGAATACAGTCTGCTCTGGTCCAGAGACACAACAGCACACAGCGGATCGTATGCGAGAGTCGGCACAGACCACAAAACCTATCGGACCCATTTCTGCACAGAATGCGTCTGCACAGAACTACGGCTTTGTTTATATCACAGCTCGCCGTTGAGCTCGGCTTTACCTTTACAGCTCAATTTTTTTTTCTATTTGCTATTTTAAAAAGGGTGAGGAGCTGTTTGATATGTCCCACCCTGTCTTCCTGTTTCAGTGGAAATTTACGTCACCACATTGAATAATGTTGTGCGTTTCAAGGCACTTTGGTGGGCCTTTAAAAAAAGCCTGGTGCAGACTCCAAAATATGGATTTAAAAGGGATGTGAGAGCCTGCATAGATTTTTGCACATCTATTTGCTGTGTGAAAATTTTTTTGGAGTGATGACCTGACCTTCATCTAGGTACTCTGGACGACCCCATACTTGTCTTATTTTAGTACTGGTTCTCTAGAAGCCTACAGTGTACCTGTCACTGTAAGAATAAATGTATTACTGATTGATAGCAATGTCCTTTTTTGCTTAATAGAGCTGCAGGTCATGCTTTTTTTGAGGCAATGCAGAAGAAGTTGCTTGTCCTCTGTCTTAAAGCAGAAACCGGCAGTGATAAATGATACTGTTTTAGCTTTGTGAAGGTTATTCATATACTCATATCTGGTCATTTTCTTGTCAAAATAATTTATCTTTGACTTTGACTGTACTTCTGAAAGTAGCCTATGGGTAGAGTCAGAGTAGATGTCATATGCACTGGCTGGCTATAAGCTATAATAAGATGAAACATTCATTTTATATAGAACTTTCAGGGACATCTAAACAAAACAAGAAAACATGTTAAAGCGAGGGTTCTCAACTTTGGCCCTCGAGGTCCACTTTCCTGCAACATTTAGCTCCAACCTTGATCAAACTCCACTACCTGTAACTTTCTATTAATCCCGAAATCCCGAAGATCTTGATTAGCTTGTTCAGGTGTGTTTAATTGGGTTGGGAGCAAAACTCTGCAGGAAAGTGGACCTCGAGGGCCAGAGTTAGGCCGTGTGTCCACCAAAGCGTTTTTTCACGCGCCTGGCGTATGTTTTCAATTGTTTTCAATGGGAGTGCCACGTTTTTAGAATGCCATGAGCGTAACGAGGCGCTGAGCGGTTATTTCACGCTGAAGCGCTGAGAGCTCAGCGTTTTTTACAGGTCGCCGAGAGTTGAAAAATGTTCAACTTTGGGTAAAACGCAGCGCTCATCACTGTCACTTTTTACCCAGCCGTCCAATCACAGTGGAGGAGGGGCGGGGCTAACACCACACCGACCAACTGTCACAACATTCTTTCTGTACAACGACATCAACCAGCAGAGCTAATCGAACAAAATGGATGAATTTTATTTTTAGTATGAAACAAATTATCTGCGAAATCAGTTACAAGTAAACAGCTGGCTAAAAACACTTTGGTGGACACACGGCCTTAAGAACCCCTGTGCTAAAGACTCAGCATATCAATGGAACCCAGCATGTGTACAATCCATCAGTTAAACAGAAAGTATATGAGTGGTGAAATGTTCATATATCACTGGGACAAAGAAGAGGCAGCAAAACTAAACCAAAGCTTACCTTTAAGACCGACCTGTACTTTTATTCATCACACATAAGGGTACCGGGTAGTTCTAGGAACTAAGTTCTACGAACTAGCCACCAGGGTGGTTCCCCGAGAACTAATGGTTCCCTTAGGAACATTTTCCTGGTTGCATTCGCAACGCCAGTAAGAACTTTGAAGTGACATAAGCCGTGCTTGTTTTTGTGACTTTTATTCTGACAGTGCTGAGAACCCCAGCCAGAGCCTGAGCACACAGTGCTCACATTCTCCATGTTCATTAGTTTACGATCTGTCTAACTGTCCTGTCTAATACGATATTAGATAGAACTTTTATACATAGAAAGTAGGCAGTTAGTATATGAAAAGTTATTAGCTTATGCCGTGTGGTTGATGTCCAGTGTTGCTAGCTGAGCAGAAATACATAATAATAATAATTATTATTAATTCATTACATTTATATAGCGCTTTTCTAGGCACTCAAAGCGCTTTACATGGAAGGGGGAATCTCCTCAACCACCACCAATGTGCAGCATCCACTTTATGATGCGACGGCAGCCATAGTGCGCCAGAACGCCCACCACACACCAGCTTACTGGTGGAGAGGAGTATTTTAGTACAGTGAACTCAATGTCATGTTCAAAAAAACCAATTTGAAATGATTCGAGCTTTGTGACATGGTGCATTATCCTGCTGGAAGTAGCCATCAGAGGATGGGTACATGGTGGCCATAAAGGGATGGACATGGTCAGAAACAATGCTCAGGAAGGCCGTGGCATTTAAACGATGCCCAATTGGCACTAAGGGGCCTAAAGTGTGCCAAGAAAACATCCCCCACACCATTACACCACCACCACCAGCCTGCACAGTGGTAACAAGGCATGATGGGTCCATGTTCTTATTCTGTTTACGCCAAATTCTGACTCTACCATCTGAATGTCTCAACAGAAATCGAGACTCATCAGACCAGGCAACATTTTTCCAGTCTTCAACTGTCCAATTTTGGTGAGCTCTTGCAAATTGTAGCCTCTTTTTCCTATTTGTAGTGGAGATGAATGGTACCCGGTGGGGTCTTCTGCTGTTGTAGCCCATCCGCCTCAAGGTTGTGCGTGTTGTGGCTTCACAAATGCTTTGCTGCATACCTCGGTTGCAGAGATGCTCACAAGTCTCTGAGCTAGAGTCCAAGTCAAGTCTCAAGTCTCTGTGCTAGAGTCCAAGTCAAGTCTGAAGTCTCTTGTGGTTATAATAAGTGTTGCATCACGTACAGCGACCCATCCAGGCTGCATAGAACACTGCATAGCTATCAGTGATGCGCGGGTCAATGTATAAAGAACCCGCACCCGACCGCCGTTTTCAACTAACCCGCCCGCAACTCTGACCGCAAAAAAAGTATGAAAATATTGTACCCGACCCGCTTCCTGATCGCATTTTTTAAAAGTAGTAAATGCTCATCGTAACGCCATTGGGCCATAGACGTACAACAACACAGCATCGCAAGAAGACGTACACATAACAAAGCCAGCACTTTGGTCATAATCTTTCATTATTTCATTATTTCTTCCACTCCCCAGTCTTCACCTTTTCTCTTGCCGCCTCCATCTCTCTGCAGACTAGTGATCATAGACATGGCCGGTTCGTGAACGAATCGTTCTTTTGAACCGGTTCTTTTTAGTGAACCGGTCGAACCAGTACACTAAATCGAACTGAATCGTTCGAAACAGTTCGCGTCTTGCGTCAGTGCTGATCCACAAGTTACTAAAGTTACTCACTTTCAGACATGCCTGACAGTCCCTCCGAATCGAAATAAACCAATATCCCAAAGCATATTTTACTCCAGGAACAGTTCACTGAACTGAGACATGTTGGTGCCACTGCTGAGTGAAGTGATGAGCACGAGCAGCTGATACTGCGCATCCGCGTACTACCGAACGCACAGGTACAGTGGTTCTCGGATCACCAGTACAGAACCGAGAACTGTTGACTGAGCTTGTGTGTCATCTTCGTGCCAGTTATTCAGCTAATAAAGTGTAGGCCTATATATTTCATAGAAAATTATCTCTAGTACTATATAAATACAAAGGTTTAATTTGCATCTTTTTTCAAACGACCCGACCGACCGCGACCCGAATATCATTAAAAATATTTTTGGATGACTCGTAACTGCGGGTAACCGCGGGTGACCGCAGGCACCCGCTCATTTTGGATCAACCCGCGCATCACTAATAGCTATATATATAAGGAATTCAAAGCATGAAATATTTTATAATGATCCTTTATCTATTAGCATAAAGTATCAGCTTTGATTTTGGTATATAATCAGTGTAAACAGGCTATTGCAACATGACAAAAACACCAAGAATGCTTTACTTTTCTGTTAATATCTGTATTTTGCCGTGAAAAAATATGTGCGATCTCTCAGCCGCGTGTGGCTCGTGATTTCCACGCCCCCGCCATCACTTGCAGATCCATGTAGACTTAATGTGCACTGCCTACGCAACTAATCATAGATTTAAACTACTGTAAGTCAGCAACACATCCCAGACTCTCAAACCAGTGTAACGTTATAACTAAATGAAACAACAATAATCCTGTAACCTGTTTGCAGACAACGTTAATGATTAACGTAATGAAAGCCAGCGGCACGTAAATTATTACGTTAATCGACCACCACAAGTTTGGCAATTAAACAAACGCTCATTAATATTTCATAAGGAAGACAGTCGGAGTTAACCTCCCGTAACGTTAGGTTGTAGCTAAAGCAAGAAGCAAGCTAACGGTAGATGGTCAATACTGAGCTAAACATGTTTACTGACCTCAGGGTGTGTTTCAGATGCCTGATTAAATTAGATGTGGTTGAGCCAGAATCTTTTATCCTGATACCGCATATTTAGCATTGAGCGCTTCTTTTGTTTGGGCCGTCTTGTTTGAAGTTTTTAAACCCAAAGCTTACAATGAATGGCACAGCAGCGGCCGGTGCAGTTGACATGTTTGTTTGTTGTTCTCTTATGTGTGGTCACGCGCGCAGCCGATACGTAGTACGTGTTACGTAGGCAGGTTATAGGTAACGGAGGGAGGGGAATAACAGCGAGCTCATCAGACGTTTCCTAAAAATAAACATTGTTCACGAGTCCCGCAGCTCGAGTCCGAGTCGAGTCTGAAGTCTTTCGAGGACGAGTCTCAAGTCAAGTCTGAAGTCACTGTGTGACATTGATATCAGTCGGCCCATTCTCCTCTGACCTCTAGCATCAACAAGGCATTTTCACCCACAGGACTGCCGCATACTGGATGTTTTTCCCTTTTCACACCATTCTTTGTAAACCCTAGAAATGGTTGTGCGTGAAAATCCCAGTAACTGAGCAGATTGTGAAATACTCAGACCGGCCCGTCTGGCACCAACAACCATGCCACGCGCAAAATTGCTTAAATCACCTTTCTTTCCCATTCTGACATTCAGTTTGGAGTTCAGGAGATTTTCTTGACCAGGACCACACCCCTAAATGCATTGAAGCAACTGCCATGTGATTGGTTGATTAGATAATTGCATTAATGAGAAATTGAACAGGTGTTCCTAATAATCCTTTAGGTGCGTGTATATATATGGGGATGATTAGGAGGCCATGATGGACAGAGGCCACTGGGCAAATTTGGCCAGGATGCCAGGGTTACACCCACTGATCTATATAGAATGACTGGATAGCTCATGACGTCATAAACAGTGAAGCCACCGCGCCGCCATATTGTGATTCCCTAGTGAGCTCACGCGTTCTATTTAATCAATAGGAAATTGTATGATTTGACTAAGAAAACATTGCAGAACGAGACACCGTCTTTAAATCTAAAGTCCCCCTGAACAGTCTTACAACGCAAACATCCTAAGCATTTAAATGGGTATTTGTTTAAAGTCGGAAATTATTCCTGCTTACTAAAAATTAAGTATATGTGAATTGTGAACTTAAAATTGAGCTCTTTCTGATTGTGTTTTACAGATAGATCAGTAGTCTGTTCAAGTATTTGATTAGTTAGCAAGAACATGTCCAGGAAATTCATAATACAAATTGTATGGGTTATTGTATTCCTGTTTCACCTCTTATTTACCCCTTATTTACACTGCACACGTCTGCGGCGCCAAACGGCTACCGGAGCTGATCGCGCCCACAAATCGGCAAATCACGTGAAAATGCTCCTGGTGTGAGTTGACACCGCGTGAAGGTAGGAATAAAACATTGTCGGAGCCGTAATGCGCCGCAGATGTGTGCAGTGTAAATAAGGGGTTTACACATAGGCCTACTCTGTTTGCAGTGCATATTTTTTTACCATACCCATGTCAACAGGTTGGAGCTTTCACTGCACGCGGATGCCCGTCCAAGTGCGGTGCGTGCAGAGATCGTTTGTGCTGCAGGCGCTGAATTAAAGTGACAGCGCATGATTCGTGGTCAAACTGAACACGGATTGACATGAAAATATTAAATAAATGCATTTAATAAAATTTGTAAGAAGTAATGCATTGAAAAATACGTTTATTGGGTTTAAACTTGAATACGTCTGTGAAAGAATGTAGGAAAGAACATAGCAGGCTATAATTTTTTTTTAAACAACACGGAAATAGCGACAATTGTGCATATAAATTACTATATATGGGCTTAAAGTACAACCTGTGAGCAGTTTTTCAAGATCCTTTTGTGATCTTCGTTTTACACTTTACTTGTTGATGCACAGCGAGTCATCTTAAAAGTGCCGTCGGAGCTACCGATCTCTGCATAACGGCCGTTGGGGCCCTCTGCTGGTAGGGAATCGTAAGATGGCCGCTCGAACACTTCCGGTGGCTTCACTGCCTGGTGGCAGTTTAGAACGTCATGAGCTATCCAGTCATTATATAGATCAGTGGTTACACCCCTACTCTTTAGAAAGACATCCTGGGATTTTTAATGACCACAGAGAGTCAGGACCTCGGTTTAAAGTCTCATCCGAAGGACGGTGCTCTTTGATAGTATAGTGTCCCCGTCACTATACTGGAGCATTTGGACCCACACAGACCACAGGGTGAGCGCCCCCTGCTGGCCTCACTAACATCTCTTCCAGCAGCAACCTGGTTTTCTCAGGAGGTCTCCCATCCAGGTACTGACCAGGCTCAGCCCTGCTTAGCTTCAGTGGGCAACCAGACTTGGGCTACAGGATGATATGGCTGCTGGCAGATGCCAGCAGCCATATCACTATGCATGACATAATCATGCTTCGCTTGGTCCCCTCAAAGTTGCGTGCGTTGGATTTTCTCCTTAGCGTAAAGTTTAAGAGGCCCATCTATCACTGGTTTCCATGTTCGTAGTTTCTGGAGTAAATATATATGCTATAATCTGTTTTTACACAGCTTTTTTATAAATGTCGGGTGCTCGTGTTTCGCGTGCGTTCGGCCAATCAGCGTACACTAATGTCACTGGTAGTTCCTATAGTGCTGGTTTAGACCCTACTCTGAAGTAGTCGCTAAATTAGTTCCTCCAAAAGAAGTTCCTAGAACTAAAATTATTCCTAGTTCCTGCTGTGTGAACACGCCAAAAAAGGGGTACTTCCGCCAATAGTTCTTGGAACTATGAAAAGGTTCTTCCGGTCCGAAAGCCCCTAGGTAGAGTTTGAGGGTTGCTCGGGGTGTTGCAAGGTAATAGTGATTTAGCTTATGTCATATATATATAAGCTATCATCCATTTACAAGCATGCCATCCCTCTAGAGATTACGAATAAGGAGCATATAATGTGTGAAAAGATTGAACAAGTGCACCCCATTAAAACTTCATGAAGATTCAGGACATCAGGCTTTCCCGGTCAAAATCTGATTCCTGTCAGTTATTGGCATGTGTGTGTCTGTGTGCAAACCATTTCACTTAGGTACTTGGGAATCACTATACTTATTTCCAGACCAATTTATAATCTGCAGCTAAATGTGATTTGATGTGTATCCTGACATGGAATATGATTGGAATGAAATTGCTTCCTATGCTCCCTGCTACCCATCTCTATAGCATTTCACGCCTTAACTTTAAATTACTTTGTCAAGAGTGTTTTTCAGTTTTAGGCCACTGAGCCGTCTTTGCAGAAGGAATATAATTGAACCCATTATTTTACATTTGTCAGATCTCTGCGTGTATTTAAATATATAAAATCAACTTCAAACCTTATCCTTCACTGATAACACATTTCAAATTTGTCAAAAAGCTAGTGCAACACTTGTCTGAGACACTCATATAACGTTGGAAGCAAAAATACACTTTAATGGACTTGAATTGTGGTAAGGTCTTGTCAAGAATGCTAATGTGCTTAACTGAAGAAAATTATTTTTCTCTGAATTATTTTAAATACCTCCTTTGTTAGCCTGTCACACCTGCTAAAAATACTGTGGTGAATGGGCTGAACAATCGGTAATGGTGAGTAAGGATCATTGGGATCAAACAAATTTTTACTAGAATTTGTACAGAAACTACCGATTCTTCAACTTTAAGAAAAAACATGCATATTAGTAATGTGACATTACTAATTACATTAATTGTCTTGGTTATGTTGTGTGACCAAGTTGTGAAGTGAGCCTTACAGTTACCCTAAAAAGTATTTGAGTTCTTATGAATGTAACCATGGCATTGCATTAGCTAGCAAAGCAATTATTTGAAATAAAGTTTTTTGTTAAAGAAAAATAGCTGTCAATTTGTTTGTTTTTGTATACAATACATTTAATGTAATCCATAAGAAAGAAACATCACAAAGTTGATTTATATTTTTGAAGTGTTTTTTTTTTTGTTTTGTCTCACATATCTGCTAGAGTTTCAGATCTCAACAGATTTAATACAGTTTTTTACAATCGCTATGACAATTTTTTCAATACTTTTAACAAATTTTCTAAACTCTTAACGCACCAACACACCTACAACACACAATTGCCAAAACGGTTAATTTCATGCTCAAAATCACACACTGTAAACTACACTCCAACACTAATTTTCAAAAAACAATAATACACTAACACAATACACTATGTCTACCAAAACACTAACACATGTTCTCTTCCAACAGGGACATTTAGTCAATCATAGCACAATGTTATAAAAAACACTAACATGAGATGGAATTACAGAAACTGCATTATTTTATATACAGTATGTCAGGTCTGCCCTTATACAATAGACAGTATATTGTATTGTTTATACAGTATTGTTTTGCACTGCAGTTTATTTTGAAGCCTCTCTATACAGTTTTGTTTTGTTTGGGTTTAGCAAATGTGTGCATTTTGTTTCCTATGTTGTCGAAATTCAATACAAAAAAATTAATGGCCCTTCTCAGAATAGCAGAATAGAATGTACGGTTTATGAAAAAAATAAGACAGAGACAGAATTGGTGCAGTAAAGGCTTTATTTGCAACAGGACATTTCTGAAAGATAACAAAAATACCGGTATGCAATACTTGCCATTTACAGCATTACTGTAGGTGAAAATACAAAATATACAAAAAGAAAAAGCCATCTTCTAATCATCCCGGTCTTTTCCATTTGGCCACATGTTCTCATCCACATCACACTTCTCTGGTAAGGCTTCTTGGGAAGAATTATTTGGCATTCCTTATCCTCCCCTGGAGGTGTTCAGCTGGGATGTCTTGGCATGCAGCATCCATTGCATCCAGGAGGGACATTTGGTCCTGTGGACGATGGTCAAAAACCTTCCATCTCCAGGCTAAGACAGGGAAAGGGGAGTAATGGGCAAGGAAAATGGGATCAAACCAGGCCGTGACTGCACTGGAGTTGTGAAATGCCACATTGTCCCATATTTGCATTATTCAATCAGCTGTTTCTCAGTAACAATAGAATAAAATACAGGGGATATATTTGTGTTTCAATTCACAATATAAGCAGCTGTTTACCTTGACTTTAGCCTGTAAGGTTAGGTTTAGAACATGGTGTTATCTGTTCTGACATACGGTGTTAAAGCATTGGTAAATTTGGTAGTAAAAATCCATTGTTTTGGTCTTGTTTGAGCTTGTGTGTAAAAGAAGTTCAAGCATTTTAAATTTGTGTTAATTGTATGTATTTTGTGATAAAGCAACAAGAAATGTGTTAATAGTATAGCTTACACAGACGGATGTAGTGCTAACTGTGTTAAGAGTTTTGGAAAATTGTTAAAAGTATTGAAAAATCTGTCATAGCAATTGTAAAAAACTGTAAAATCAAAAGTGAGAGATTTAATTTGAATTGGATAAGACTGAATTGAATCATGTATCATCAAATTTGTCCAAGAACCAATTATATTATGCTCTCACTGCATGTCAAAAATAGTCTTGTGTGTCTTTTTTTATTTCTCATCATAATGACTGAGAAGTGCTATAACTAAGTCCTACCTGTTGCATTTTTTGGTTTAAGCTTAAAAAAATAGATACCAAATAGGCTGTTGATTAATTAAGTGATACGCTCTGTTTCCTCACAAAAGAAGTTTATTTAGGGAACTTTATTTAGGGAACTGAAGCCTTTCCTCCAGACATCTATTAAGGCTCTGCCTGAAGACCTTGATTAGCTGATTCAGGTGTGTTTAAATGGGGCTGGAGCCCTATGAAATGTATATAAAATGTATATATGTTTAATTTTACGTATAAAATGAATATAAAATATAAAATTAGTTCTGAAGGGTTTTCTCCATAAACGAACTAAATAATTAGGACTATGTGAAATGCTCAGCAACTATATTGGAGTTTCTCCTTTTAACTTGGAAAGGTCACCGTGCATCACATCCTCTCTGCCTCGTGTCAATGTTGTGAGATTATATGTGCCATTTTAAGACATAGGCTGTCATGCTCAGTCAAGAGTAATAAATCCTTGTGTCTCATTAAACTAATCCTTCCTTAAATGCACGAGTGGCATTTTTAATGTATCATTTCATGCATATTTTTAACATTGCTTTTCCCTCTTTTTTTCTAAGTTCATAGGTTTTTTTCACATTCACCCTGAATGGAAGATTGTCAGAACTGAAATGCCAAGCCGTTTTAACATTTAATCATTTAAACCTACTAGTCTCTATGTTCATGCTACGAGTACTTATTTTTTAGATACTAGTATCTATTTCATTAAGTACTAGTACTTATTCATTAGCTACTAGTGCTTATTCTAGATACTAGTACTTATTCATTATATACTAGTACTTATTCATTAAATACTAGTCCTTATTTATTAGATACTAGTGCTTATTTATTAGTTACTAGTACTTATTCATTAGATACTAGTACTTATTCATTAGTTACTAGTACTTATTATTAGATATTAGTACTTATTCATTAGATACTAGTACTTATTCATTAGATACTAGTACATTAAATAGATACTAGTACTTATTCATTAAATACTAGTACTTATTTTGATAATGACTAGTAACTATTCTTTTGTTACTAGTAACAAATTAAATTTTTTGCCATTGACTTCTATGGGGATCTGTCATTCAGATATCAACTATTCAGTTCTGACTAGTGTGTATTCAAATTGTGAATAGTACATATACTGTATATTAAATACTAGTAGTTATTCATTAGGTACTAGTACCTATTAAATATACTATTACCTATTAAATAGATACTAGTATCCATTAGATACTAGTACCTATTAAATAGATACTAGTACTTAATCATTAGCTACTAGTACTTATTCATTATTCAATAGATACTAGTACTTTGTAAGTACTTACTAGTATTTTGTAATTGTTACTAGTACCTATTCTGCCATATCACAACGGCTTTTTTACTAGTATTATGTTATGACTAGTCAGAACGGCCATTGAGTTCAATTAAAAATCTTACTAGTAAAATAAAAAATCTTACTAGTAACATTTGGAATAAATACTACTATCTAATAAATAGGTACTAGTATCTATTGAATAAGTACTAGTATCTAATTAATAAGTACTAGTATCTATTGAATAAGTACTAGTAGCTAATGAATAATTACTAGTATCTAATGAATAAGTACTAGTATCTAATTAATAAGTACTAGTATCTATTGAATAAGTACAAGTAGCTAATGAACAAGTACTAGTATCTATTTAATAGGTACTAGTACCTAATGAATAACTACTAGTATCTAATATATATGTACTAGTCACAATTGGAATACAAACTAGTCAGAACTGAATAGTTGATATCTGAATGACAGATCCCCATAGAAGTCAATGGCAAAAAAAATAATTTGTTACTAGTCACAAAAGAATAGTTACTAGTCACTATAGAAATAAGTACTAGTATCTAATGAATAAGTACTAGTATCTAATGAATACGTACTATTATCTAATAAGTACTAGTAACTAATGAATAAGCACTAGTACCAATTTAATAGACACTAGAATCTAATGAATAAGTACTAGTAACTAATGAATAAGCACTAGTATCTAATGAATAAGTACTAGTATCTAAAGAATAGGCACTAGTACCTAAAGAATAAGCACTAGTAGCTAATGAATAAGTACTAGTACTTAATGTAATAGATCCCTGTATCTAAAAAATAAGTACTAGTAGCATGGAAGTAGAGACAAGTTAAAAAGATTAAATGTTAAAACGGCTTGCCATAGAAATGGAAGCTTTAGCGTTAAGTTCTGCCAGGAAGACTCAATTGCTACGTCACTTATTACCTTCTCATCTATCCAATCGTGTCTAATACTTGCGTTATAAAAGACCAGTACTTACACATGTTTGAGTTCGCAGATGCTGACGCTTTCATTCACCTCCATCCTCCCCACCACCACCAGGATGGTCCCTTCCCCTCCATCCTCCCCACCACCACCAGGATGGTCCCTTCCTATACCTCACAGGGGGTCGGCTGCGCCCCTGCCTTCGTCTTCAGGCAGGAAATGCAGAGTCCGGACCCTCGGATTGCGAGCTATGGACGGGGCCTACGCCAAAGAACTTTATTGCTTGCTGGGCTATCAATACATATATTTATTGTTACAGTATTTATTCTCCCGAGTCTTTCTGGTAGAACTGAAAGCTTTAGCACCTCTTCTAGCAGGAATACTCAGGCTTAGCAACTGTTCTGAATGCAGGCTGTCAAATTGGCGTTCTGTCTTCTGCACATTCTATTTCCGATATTTTCTTATTCTTCCATTTTCTTCTCAGAGGACGATTCTTGATTGACAGCTGAAGTGCTAGCACAATATGAAGTATTTCGAGCTAAGGGTCTTTTGCGCTGCAGTTCAGACAGAGCAAAGCTTTGACTCAGATAAAAGGCAGATATGTGTTTCACTGTTGTTCGGGGCTTCATAGAAGCCACTTGACTCCTGCTCCTGTCATTGGCTGCGTTTATACTGGCACAAAAAAAACTTATTTTTTCTCGCATCTGACACAGATCGGAATTTGTTGCACACGTGTAAACATAAAAATCCACACGATCACATCCTTTCTGAGACAAATGTGTTTTTAAATTAGATACATACCCAATATCTGGACATCTGACCTACATCTAATGTATCCGATTCCCCTTGGAATTCCAAACCACTGCGAGGCGAGGGCAACAAGTTTGCCCACAAAGATAGCTTTTTTATGTCGTATTACTGTACGTACACAACGCCGCCGACTTGAGCTTCCAACGTTACCGGAAGTCATTCATTTTCAATGGAAGCTGGCTTCTCTCAGCTGCGAGCGTCAAATCCATCGGCGTCGCATTTTGGGCGTTTTGAGCGACCAGAGCTTCAATCAGAAAGTTGAAAGTAGCTCAACTTTATGGAAATGAGCTATGACACGGTTCAGCGGCAAGCAGCGGCAAAACGGCAGCAACCAATCGGAATATAGATGTCCTTCACGCTGGCTGATTCCGGAGAAACATACGTTGTTATGAAACATTATATGTTTTGCCCCCACAATAAAAACTACAGTGCTTTGATCATAAAACTAAGACATATTTTGGGGATATGTAGAGTAACAACTGATATTTATATGTATAGTTTGCAATACTGTTAATGTCACGATCACGCCAGGCTCTCCCTCACTTAGGGTATGTTTACACGACAACATTATCAAAACGATCCCCGTTCACACTGATCTGCGAAAATGACTAAAAAGGCTGTATTATGCATGCCACGCCAGTAGTTGGCGATGTCACTTTGTCAAGAAACACCACGCGAACACATAATACGCATGCGTGAACATGTAAAACACATGCGTATGACGTCACTGTTTTCACAAATTCACATTTTTGTAGTTTACACAGAGACGGTAAAAGCATCTTTTCAAAACCTTGTACTTTGAAATCCGTTTTCAAAAGCTTGCATTTTCAGGCCCCAAAAAAGACGTGTTGTGTAAATGAACGGCCAAAAGTTGAAAACAGTGTTGTGTAATGAAGGGTTGGTCAAAATCCCTTGCCTCTTCAAATACATCTATAATCATAAATCCTTTTGGATGCTTATATACTTCCTTATAAAAAATCAATAATCAAATATATTCATTATCACATACTTATTTTTATATTCTTTGTGCTTGTGAAATTATATTTTCTTAAATGCATGTGATGGAAGTAACCAGTTTCTTTTAGGTGCATTCCAATCTTACTTTGAGATTGCACGTAGTACACGCAGGACACGAAGGCCATGTAACCCACAAGGCCGTTTGTCTCTTTCTCTGGTATCAGAAGAAAGGTTAGAGGGTCCTAAAGGCAGCATGGACACATATGATCCTTCGCTGGACAGATGGTCAAGCTATATTGAGCGTTACTATTGAACTTTAATTGTTGTATTAAAGTGTATTCTTTCTAGTATATTTCCTTCCTTGGGAGTAAATGCCAGTTATCTGTTTTTCTCCCAAACGAGTGAATGTTTTAGCATTATGTTTTGGTATACTTAACTGATAGTAAGGAGCTCAGACTCTCTTCAGCCTTGATGGGAGCTGTTATTTGCTAGTGTCTGTTATTTGTGTGTGTGCGTATGACATTCTATGTAGGTTCTGGACGTTCGGACCAGACAACCCGGCGCCCTGCTCTAACCTGCGAGGCCACCACAGACCTAAATCTATTGAGTGGACGACAACTATCTTTACTAATGGCGATAGGCACCCCTATCTCCTCACATGTGTTAAATTGTTTAGGCTCTTAATGTTTCTTAGCCAATGAGAATCATTCAACCTGTAAGCAATGACGTAGCTTAGACCTTGGAAATGGTATAACTGCTGTGATCTTTGTAACTGTAAGGGAGGCGGCCTACGAACTCCTGTGTGAGTCTTGAAGCTGACTTCTGCTGATGAAACTGCAAACTATCTTCAGTAAAACTTTTCTTTAATTTTTTATAATTCTGACTCCGGGTCTTCATTCTTCATATCTGGTTCTGGGTCTTTAACTGTACACCCCTTACAGTAAACATACCCATACGTGGAGTATTGACCATGCACACCTGACACTCATCTGCCCTTATCACCAGCACCATAAGTAGCGCACACACACACACACACACACAGTCTTTGTCTGGCCTTGTCTGATGCTACAGACTCACTTGCCTCGCTACTTACCTGCTAGAATTTCCTGTGAGACTTTACCAATGTTGTTACCTCGATCCAATCATCTAAGTCGTTATCTATAGTCATCCCACGTCTCCTCTTCTGATCCCGTGTGTGTGCTCTGCAAACCTGTTAGACAAGCTCAACAAGCTCAAACTCTCATTTATCTTTCTATTGATCATCTTTAGTGGACTGTGTTCCTGCCACTTCATTAATAAACTCGTCTGTTTGAATCTCTTTACCATCATTGTAGATCTAAGCCTGTACATGATAGTTATAAAGATAGATATAAAGTTATAAAAATATCAGTAATTTACATGACAAGCTATTGATCTTACTTTTTGGTCATATAAATAACAGCAACTGCACCAAATTGCATAATTTTGCTCCGTGTCTTTGCGTGTGAACTCCAAATTCTTCTATATTACACTATATGAGCCAATCAAATGTGATACTAAAATATGACAATTTAAAAAAAAAAAATCAGACTATTTCATATGGCAGGTTTTACAGGGTTAAAAGAATAAGACAATGTGTATTGCATGGCAACAAGGTGAGATTTTACACTGTGTTTGCAGTACGTCAATTGCGTGGTGTCTCTGAGGTGTGTTTGTTCTATTGCAAAAGGATCGGCCCTTAGGAATTTACTTTTTGACAATGAGTGTTTGGTTCAGCGTTTTTGACATCCTTAGCCTCCAACGTTTCTTTGAGGATTTGATCTTGTGTATTTCTGTCATCTCACTCATCAACTTAACATCAACCAAACACTTCACAGCAAAAGTAGGAATTGATACCACCTATATGACTAAGGGTGGCTATATACCGAACCACAGAAATCCTGTTTGAGCAAACTATGCCAGGATACTTTTAAACAGATGTAAAATATTTGTTTGTCACTTTGCACAGGATTGTCATTCAACACTCAAAGTGTAAGTGACATTTACCACTCTAATTGGCGAGAGAGTAGCTGCAGCAAACTTTCACTGGGGTTAAATGTCTTGCTCAAGGGTGCAATGGTAATTGCAGGTTTGTTATCTCAGCAACGCAGTACCTGCTGCATCACCCTACGTCCCTACCTCTGATTGAATCCACAACCTCCTCAGGGCATAGTTCTACCATGTTCACTGACGGGCACTAAGGGAACGTTAACACGACAGCAACATTTTTCCTTTGCGCTTTCGCGTACAGACGACAACGTTGTCAAAATGAAATGTGAAAACTATTAAAAATGCTGTATTATGCATGCCAGGCCAGTAGTTGGCGATGCCACTTTGTAGAGAAACGTCTCGGTTACGTATGGTAACCCTCGTTCACTGAGGAGGGAACGGAGACGTCTCGTCAGAGGAGTTTCCAAAGAATTGGAGATCAAGCTAGGGAGATCAATTGCCTTCGAGTGAATTAAAACGAGCCAATGAACATTGGCATGCAGGACTTGCATTCCGCGCCCCGCCTGCCAGTCCGGGTATAAAGCGGAAGTGAGCGCACACACATATGCTTTACGCTGAGGAGCCGGACGGTATCCAGTCCTCCAAGAAGGTACAGCAAGCATGGCGACGGGACGAAACGTCTCCGTTCCCTCCTCAGGGAACGAGGGTTACCATATGTAACGAGACGTTCCCTTTCGTGGAAAACATGGAAAAAATGGGTCACCGTAGGGACCATTGTAAGGCCACCCAGTCTAAAAATAACTCACGAGAGGTAATAGACCTGGCGCCGGGCAAACCGCCTCGCCTGGAGCCGGAGGGGTGATGGAGGAACTCACAAGGTTAACCGTATGTTGGGGAACCAACGGAGCAAAAAGACGCACGTATCCGGCCCAAGGGGCAGGAATGGCATAGCAAGCCGATATGACCATCCTGGGGCCAGCCGAGGGATCCTCCGGTTAGGGAATAGAACCACTGGCAATGGGTCGTGTCCGCAGAGGCAAACAGAAGATTCCCCATATCAGCTGAACCGCCTGGGGATGGAGTCGCCATTCTCCCGGAAGAGGCGGCTGCCGTGAGAGCTTGTCGGCTACATGGTTGAGATCACCAGGGATGTGAATGACCCGAAGCGACCTCAGATGTTTCTGACTCCATAGGATGAGATGGCGGGCAAGTCGCGACATACGACGAGAGCGTAGACCACCTTGATGGTTGATGTACGCAACGGTCGCAGTGCTGTCCGTATGGACCAGTACATGCTTGTGCAGAAGTTGCTCCTTGAGGCGGCACAAGGCCAAGCGTACTGCTTGCAACTCTAGGCAGTTGATGTGCCAATGCAGCTGAGGCCCCGTCCACAGACCTGAAACTGCATGCCAGTACTACGTGGCCCCCCATCCTTTGGCAGAGGTGCCTGTGAAAACCACAGCATGCCTGGACACCTGGACTAAGAGCCCGGCCCGTAGAAAAGCAGAGTCCGACCAAGGACTGAAGGTTTGGCGACAGTGCGGGGTAATGTTGACCCGGAACGTGCCGCTCTGCCACGCCCATCTCGGGACTCGATCATGAAGCCAGCGCTGAAGCAGTCTCATATGCAGCAGGCCGAGCGGCGTTACTGCAGCTGCGGCTGCCATATGCCCTAGGAGCCTCTGAAACTGTTTCAGTGGGACCACTGACCTGCCTTGAAAAGATCTGAGGCAGTTGAGCACTGACTGGACGCGCTCCTCGGTGAGGCACCCAGTCTGACCGACCGAGTCCAACTCCATACCGAGATAAGAGATCCTCTGCGTGGGGCGGAGTTTGCTCTTGTCCCAGTTGACCTGAAGCCCCAAACGGCTGAGGTGCCGAAGCACCAAGTCCCTGTGTTCGCACAACAGATCTCGCGAGTGAGCTATTATAAGCCAGTTGTCGAGATAGTTGAGAATGCGAACGCCATTTTCTCTCATGGGCCATGTTCTCTCATGTTCTCTCATGGGCCATGTTCTCTCTCTCCACGACTTTCGTGAAGACGCGGGGCGACAGATGCCCAACCCTCGGACGCAAACCGAAGAAACGGTCTGTGTCGAGGAAGAATCGAGACATGAAAGTACGCGTCCTTCAGGTCAATCACTGCAAACCAATCCTGGTGACGGATGCACTCGAAGATGCGCTTCTGCGTGACCATTTTGATTGGGAGCTTTTGTAGGGCCCGTTTCAAAACTCGCAGGTCCAGGATCGGCCGTAACCAACCGCTCTTCTTGGGTACAATGAAGTAAGGGCTGTAAAACCCAGACCTCATCTCGGCTGGAGGCTCGATCACGTCCTTCGCCAGCAGGGCGTCGATCTCTTTCTTCAAGACAGGGGCATCGACACTCCTCACTTGGGTGAAGCGAATGTCCCTGTGCTTGGGGGGTCGGTGGGCAAACTGAATTGCATAGCCAAGCCGGATGGTACGGATGAGCCATCGGGCCGGCCACGGAAGCGCTAGCTAGGCTTCGAGAGACCGTACCAACGAGCCGACCCGGACCACAGGCGTACCCGCAGAGGGGCAGCGAGGTGGAAGGCAGGGAACGGACTCCGGAGGCATTGCTGTAAGCCTTTTCAGTCAGACTGGAAGAGAACCTACATGCGCGGGAGGGGAGCAAAGGGTTACCCCGCCAGGTGGACGCGGTCTTGGGACACAACTGCATTGCCACAGACCGTTCCACTGGGGGGATGCCTTCGTATCCCTTCACTGCTCCGCCATCGAGAGTGGTGAGGGAGGAGGAGGGAGTCGACCTGTGTCTGGCCGCCAGAGGGGCCGTCCACGATCTCGTCACCTCATTATGCACCTCCGGAAAGAATGGAACCGGGGCGGAGGGCTGAGAACCAGCCCGGGCCGCCCCCAAGAAACCAGTAGTCGAGCCGAGAAGGTTCGGGACGCGGTGGAGGATTCCACACGAGCCCGACTCTCTCGGCCGCCCGGGCAAGCATAGCAGTCATTTCCGGGCCTGGCTCGGACAACACTACCACACCCGAAAGGGGGCAGCGCAGCCGAGTCGTCATCCCCAGAAGATGACGCTCTCCCTCCGATGCAGCGATCGACATCTGGTCCTCCGGTGGAGCCCCGAAGGAAATGACTGGGACCGCACGAGATGGCCCTCCAAGGGCTCCAATGGCAGCGATGCAGAGGAGTGGGAAGCCCGCGGGGGTCTTTCAATCGGCGGGTCATTCCTCAGTGTAACCCTCAGACTACCAATGGGATTAGCCGAAGTAGCCTTCTTCTGGAGTGAACCAGAAGAAGAACTAGATCGGGGAATCTCCAAAGGGACTCCCCCTAGAGTGAGGGTTTGCAGTCTCAGCCTAAGCATCGCGACGGTCATGTTCCCACAGTGAGAACATGACTCGTTCACGAACGCTGCCTCAGCATGCGCGAGGCCCAAGCACGAGAGGCAGCGATCATGACCATCAGTCGGAGGCAGAAGTTGACCGCATCCAGAAACACACGGGTGAAACCTCATCCTAAAAAGGATGTGATCCTTACCCATGTTGCTCTTTTCACAGAAAAATGCTCTCTTATTGTGCTGAATCACACAGGGATAAACGCAGCAACACAGCGGGGAAACTGCAGGCCCACTGTGTGCACTCAACCGAATACCAGCTGTGACAACAGCTCTTTGAAAAAAAGGCAGATCGCGTGAAGCAACAGCTGGTACCCGGGAGATTGCGAAGATCGCTGAAGCGCCGTCACACCAACACAGAGAGGTCTCGGAGAAAACAGCAGACTCGTTGAGCGTGAAGATAATACACCAATCTTGAAGCTCATCCACTCAGAGGACACAACCGGTCGGCTCCGAAGCAATAAGCATATGTGTGTGCGCTTGCTTCCGCTTTATACCTGCACTGGCAGGCGGGGCGCGGAATGCAAGTCTTGCATGCCAATGTTCATTGGCTCGTTTTAATTCACTCGAAGGCAATTGGTCTCCCTAGCGTGATCCCGACAAGACGTAGGAGTTCTCGAATGAAAGGGAACACTAAGCACCTATAGACTGTAATATGCACGTACTGTAATACACATGCGCATGACGTCACCGTTTTCGCAAATTCACATTTTTGTAGTTTAAACTAAGATAATAACAGTATAATTTTGTTTAAAAAACTTGCACTTTAAAACCCGTTTTCAAAAGTTGGCGTTTTCAGGCCCCTAAAACGTATTTATGTTCCCCTGTACATTCTTCATTGTCTGTGCAGATTTGTTTAGGCCAGTTATTTATAAATTTTGCTGTAGTGTGTCAGTAGGAAATATCAGTTTATATTTCCAAACATTCCTTTAGCCATTTAAACCTGCAAAACTACCTTAAAAAATATGTTCAAGTGCACCAGGACCAAAGCTGTTTTAAAGGCAAAGGTGGTCACACCAAACATTGATTTTATTTAGTTTAACGCAGTTTATTGATAAATAAAATCTACAGTCTTTCTGGCATTATATTTGAATGAATCCTCACTTTACAGCATTTTTACACAAATGCCTAAAACTTTTCATAGTACTGTAGCTTTGCAGGTAGGTTTCTTCAAGCGTCTTGGAGACGTTGCCACAGTTCTTCTGGATTTAGTCTGTCTCAGTTTTTTCTGTTTCTATGATGGACTTGATTATGTGAGATCTATTATCTTCGTGCGTAGCATACCAGCTGTTGTCAGACTCCTTGTGCATGCAAAAATCTCACTGGATTATTACAATTAATGGCAAAATGAATGTTTGGAAATGTAAATTGATATTTCTTACTGACACATAAATAACTGACTTAAAACCATTTTTGAGGGGTGAAAACTAACATGCCTAAGACTTTTGTACAGTACTGTACAGTACTGTATATATATATATATATATATATATATATATATATATATATATATATATATATATATATATATATATATATATATATATACAGTATATATATATATATATTGTTTTGGCTCTGTTAGTGACGAAATCAAAAACCCTTTGACAGTGATCATTTCATTGAGAATAACACTGCTTTTTCACAATCATTCTGTTCCTCTGTGCTTTTTCTGCAGGTGGTTTCTCATTGGAGTCCATCCTCACCACACAGGCACTTCTCAAACTCTGCAGAATGAACAGGGCTTTTAACAGGAGAAAGGGTATGAAAATAGAATAGATTTAATTCCTGCAATGTCAGCTGCCAATATGCCAACAAGCCTGACTGACTGATGAAGATGAATTTGCATTTATGAGGCTGGTTGAACTACAGACTGTTCATATAAACTTGTTTTGAGAGAGAGAATTCACTGTTAAGACTTTCCTGAAAGCAAAGTCATTGAAGAACATGTTGGCTAAATGTTTTGTATTTGATTTCTAATTACGTTTGTTAGGTGCACCATCAGGGATGCAGTTCCTAACATATTTTCTTTGGGAAAGTAATTACTTCCAGGCTCAAACAGCATTAAAACTAGCTAAAATCCAGTTTCACCCCCACACTTCAGGTTTTCAAAGTTTCATTTCTGGCACTCATCTCTGTTCTTTGTTTTCAATTCCAAAACTCCTCAACACACACACACACACACTTTGGAAAATTTGAACATCATTGACAGACCTGGATTCATAGGTGACATAGGTTTACCTACTTCCCACAGAAAGTGTGCCTTCTAGGCTAATGTTTTATTAATGGCAGTGACAGAAGAGCCTCTGGACTTGTTGGCATGGTCACAGCCCACGGTTGGCAAGTTTATCTCCAGCCACAGACACTGCAGTAGTTGGTTGCTTTGAATATTTCATAGCTCTCTTTTGGGATTTGCTCGTTCCCTGAAATTATCGTTAAGTCCAAACAGGCACTCTCACTCACGACTCTCTTTCTCAGAAGGTGATAATGCTGCTTAACGAACTAGAAATTACGTGAGACTTCACATTCATTGACCTTTACAGTCACCGGGGGACAGTTTGCTGTGTGTAAAATGTTCTGCACCATTTGCCCTATTAATGACAAACGGTTCAAAAGGAATATTTTTTTAGGCATAAACGCATACTGTGAGTTTGAATGATTCATGCCTCCCCAGTACATAAAAATTCTTAAACTGTTAAAGAATTTATCCATGTTTACATACTTTTTTTCCCCCTGCAGCTCAGTTGGAACTCATATTGTAGAATAAAACGTTAAAGTCTCTTTAATATTAATCACAGACCTTATTATTTTCCCACCAAAATTTAAAATTGCAATTCTAAAATCCATTATATAAATGAACCTGGAATGTGCTACAGTGCATTATTATGTGACTATGTAATTATTGAAACATTTGTGACATTGTAACTGAAATATTTAAATCATGTAATTAAATAAAAATGTTACTAAATCAGGAGTTTCCGAATGAGAATTGAATCAGGAAATCAGTGCTTATAGTGTTATGGATGTGTATAATTGTGGTAAAGGTGTGCTGATTTTTAAGGCTTTACTTTACAAATGAAAAAAATACTTGCTTTAAATATTGAAAATATTCTGCAAGTTAGTTTTAGAAATTTAATAACTGTTTTTTTTAATTGTAACAAATTAAAAACAAACATGAGGTTATCTGCTCTTCGTTGGTTAACTGCTTTTAGCTGGTTTAAATATCCTTGACGGACCAAAACCCCTCTAAAACTATCAAAATTAGGATGACCAGTGGAAACTACCTTGGTGGAACACAGTGTTTCCCTTTCGAAAAGGAACTCGCACTGCGTCGCTGACACTGTTGGGGAACACCCTCCATGTGAACCGGTGTCTGAAAAACCATCCAATCACGGCAATCAAATTTGACCGCCGACAGCCTATGACGTCACTATTTGTGCGACCCAGAAGTATAAAAGGGGCGCCTAGAGAACATGTCATCCTCTTTTCTTCTTTAGGGACTGTTTTGTCTGATTTGCAATAAACCTGAAAAAGGTAAGAACAATCATGGCAAGTGATAAGCGTTTCAAGAAGTGTGTGGATCCGTGTCTCATGTTTCTGACACCAGATGACACACACAACTTGGGCGTTTACTGTTTGGGCAAAGAGCATGTACGATCAGCTCTTGAGAGACCTGATTGTGCAGAATATGAGGAGCACGTGAAGGAAGGAGCCATTCGCGGCAGGCTGGATGAGCGGTTCCTTTTCTGGCCATAACTCCCCAGCTCCTGTGAGCCTTCCATTCCTTCCTGATCTGCATACTGAGATCAAGAAGGCATGGAAGAACCCATATTCTGCACGCATCCATCGTCAGCAGTGAGCAAACTACGCTGATGTTGAGGGGATGTGTGAACACGTGTATGTGTTCCTAGCGATCAGAGAGGACACTGGCGTTGTTTGTTCGCCACTTCTCCGTTCGCCGCTTCTCCATCCAAACGCTAATGCTAAACTGGCTTTATCGTTTCAACTCTACTGATCACCATTGTCAACTGTAATCCTATACTTCACCATCTGTACATGGATTATACCTATTTGGTTGCCAACTTACCTGCCATCATTTTCATCCTACGACAACTTCTACCCCTGACCAGCACCATCAGCTCTCGTGTTGTTGCCATCTGGATTTCTCCGTGGTAACATCACCGCGACCGGCGGCTCATCCCTGGGACCTGGATTCCCTCACCAATTCATCTCCTTCTCCAGCACTGCTACTGTGAGGTAGACCCCTGGACAGTTTGTTGCTGTCCGGGTGCAGTTAGGCCTTGTTGCCTGGGACTGCTGCCTCCAGTCAACATCTGCCAAGTCAGTAGGCGGCTAGCTATCGAACGACAGTTCGCTTCGGCAGCTCGGCTACTTGAAAGTGGCTGACACTGTCTGCTCATCATCCACGCTCAGACCTTCAGCACTTAACCATCTCCAAGCTTCGTCCACCGTGGCTTTTGCCGACTGTCCTGTCGTGTCTCTACTTTCCATAAGCTAATGTGTGACTGAAGTTTTCAACCTTCCCTGCTAATTATGTCATTTACATACTCTATATTACAACTATACAAGCTGAACACCCTTATTCCTCTGTTCTGTATCTCCATCATCAAAAAGCTTGGTCTTCTACGTCGCCCCCGCTACATCCATCGAAGCTACCGTAGAACGATTGTTTACTCCTGGTTCAACCACAACATTCCGTCCATCTGGTCCAACGCCTGCCCTGTCGCTTCCCGCTTACGTCATCACAACAAACACCACGTGCGCTCCGTCTACCTACAAACACTAGTCAAAATCGAACAACCTACTTAAAATCAACCACTCCTCAGACTCATTCTCTTTAACACACGTTCTCTTAGTAACAAAGGCTCCATCCTCAGTGAATTTATTTTGGACAATAATCTGGATTTCCTCTGCTTAACCGAAACTTGGCAAAAACCACTTGAATACTTCTCTCTCAACCAAACTACACCAACAGGATTTACATACATAGACAAACCATGACATGAGGGGCGCAGCGGTGGAATTGCAATAATACACAAACAGGACATCAAAACGACCTTAGTACCCATCCCCACTTCTGCTTCATTTGAGCACATATCATTCAAACTGTCTGGCACTAAACCCCTGGTCATTGCAATTATCTACGCCCCCCCCAAACCAAACCCTGCATTCCTTTCTGAGCTATCCAAATTTCTATCCCAACTCTGTCCCATATCACTATCCATTCTTCTACTAGGTGACTTCAACATCCACATTGACTCCACAGATTCCAAAACAACCACCGACTTCCTGGACATCCTACAATTTTTCAATATCAGCCAACATATTGATTTCCCCACCCATAAAAAAGGACACATACTTGACCTGGTCTGTTCATCTGGTACCACCATCAACAATATAACCCACACTGACCTCACCATTTCCGACCACCTGGCTATTACCATTGACATCGACATCCCAACTCCACCCATCAAGAAAAAACGCATAATAACATTCAGGAACCTCAAATCCATCGACCTCACCTCTTTCTCCTCCATATTGTCAACCACCCTTGAAAAATCCATTGACCCCCAAAACACTTCCCCATTGGTCCTCGTCAACGTCTACAATGATGTACTCTCATCCTGTCTCAATAACAATGCCCCCCTTAAAACCAAATCTGTCTCCTTCACTCACTCCGCCCCTTGGTACACTAACCAACTCCGCCTCCTCAAAGCCAAATGCCGTCAACTGGAACGACTCACCAATAGAACACTGTCCACCTGGAAGCCTACAAACTTCACAGACAACAATACAAAGATGCCCTTAACTCTGCCCGCTCTTCCCACTACTCATCTGTCATCCAATCCGGCTCCACCAGTACCAAGACCCTTTTTTCCACAATCAACAAACTTCTAAAACCCATGGACACAATCTCCAAATCCTTCACCACCTCTAAGTGTGATTTGTTCCTTTCCTTCTTCAAAACCAAGATCGACAACATCCATAATCAACTAGCCCATAACTCCCCCTCCACCACGCCTGGACCTCCACCACCCTCCCCTCACTCCCACTTTCTCTTGTCATTTATTCCAATCACTGATACCGATGTATCTACCATAATTGCCAGCATGAAGTCTTCAACCTCTCCGCTTGACCCTATCCCCACATTTCTTACCAAGGCATGCCTCCACTCACTTTCCCCTTTCATCACCAACATAATCAACTCCTCTCTGAACTCCGGTATTGTACCCTCACCTCTCAAGCTTGCTGCCATCACCCCCATATTGAAAAAACCTGGTCTGGACTCAGACATTCCCAACAGCTATCGTCCCATCTCAAACCTCCCTTTTCTGTCCAAAATCTTGGAACGAGCTGTTGCTACTCAACTTCAAAATCACCTCAACTCCAATAACCTATATGAACCATTCCAATCCGGCTTCCGCTCTAAACACAGCACCGAAACTGCCCTCCTCAAAATAACCAACGACATTCTGCTTTCTGCCAACTCTGGTCTCCTCTCCATCCTCATCCTTCTAGACATCAGTGCAGCCTTTGACACCATCAAGCACTCCATCCTCCTTTCACGCCTCCAGGATCAAATTGGAATAACTGGCTCCGTCCTAACCTGGTTTACTCCCTATCTTTCTGACAGATGCCATTATATCTCTATAAACAACTGCACGTCTTCTACCACTCCAGTCATTCATGGTGTCCCCCAGGGTTCAGTTCTTGGCCCACTCCTCTTCACCCTGTACATGCTCCCCCTTGGACAGATCCTTCGCCAACATGGCCTTAACTTCCACTGCTACGCTGATGACACCCAACTCTACCTCTCCTCAAAGACCATCACAACCTCCACCCATTCAACCCTTACAGCCTGCCTCATTAACATTAAATCATGGATGCAAGAAAACTTTCTCCAACTCAACTGCAATAAATCAGAGATTCTCATCATTGGTCCCAACTCCCTCACCCGACATGCCCAGACCTTCTCCCTCAACATTGATGGCTCCAATGTCACCACCTCCACCTGCATCCGCAACCTTGGAACCATCTTCGATCCTACCCTCTCCTTTGTACCTCATGTCAACCATGTCACCAAAGTTGCCTTCTTTCATCTCCATAACATTGCACGGCTCCGTCCCTCTTTGTCTAGCACTGCTGCTGAAACACTAATCCATGGCCTCATCTCCTCCAGACTGGACTACTGCAACAGCATTCTTTATGGATTACCAAACAAAACCATCGATAAACTTCAATATGTCCAAAACTCAGCTGCCCGCCTTCTCATCAACACCCACCGCCGCAATCATATCACCCCCGTCCTTTACAACCTTCATTGGCTCCCAGTCAAACACAGGATCAACTTCAAAATACTTCTCCTCACATACAAAGCACTTAATAACCTTGCCCCTCCATACCTCTCCGTCCTACTAAACCGCCACACTCACACCCGCCTCCTCAGGTCCGCTGGTGCTGACACACTCAAGACCATTAGGACTAAGCGCCAGTCCTGGGGTGACAGAGCCTTCTCAGCTGCTGCACCAACTCTCTGGAACGCCCTCCCCGACCACGTCAAACAGTCAAGCACCTCAACATCCTTCAAACAGGCCCTCAAAACTCACCTCTTTGAACTTGCTTTTTCCCATTAACAGACTTTTCTTATTCCTCATCCTTTCACGCCACCTCTCTTGAATTACCTGTAAAGCGTCTTTGGGTGTCTAGAAAAGCGCTATAAAAATTGAATGTATTATTATTATTATTATTATTATTATTATTATGTGTCGATACCCCCAATTGACGAGACGTTCGCAAACTATCTTGCTGCTGGAGAGTCATCGGCACTAAAAGCTCTGGTCCTGCCTTCCAAGCCACTCAAGATGACATCTCGCTTGAATGGCAGGGCATACGCGGCAGCAGGTCAGGCTGGGGCTGCCTTACACATAATGTCTGTGTTACAGGGGTAGGGTCTCTCCCCTGACGTAGTGGACGAGCTGCGCCGCACCACAGATCTGGCTCTTCGGGCCACCAGACAAACCGGTGCCTCGATTGGAAGGTCGATGGCAGCGATGGTGGCCATGGAGAGACATCTGTGGCTGAACCTGGCTGATATCGGGGAGAAAGAAAAGGCTTTTCTCCTCGATGCCCCTGTTTCGCCATCTGAACTTTTCGGCGCCTCCGTTGAGACGGTGGTGGAAAAGTTCAGATAGGCGAAGGCGCGCTCGGCTGCATTCAAATCATGCATTCCGCTTCTGCCCGAATCCACGCCCAGACAGCCAGGGGGGCCTGGCCCATCCCGGTTTGAGGATCGGAGACAGGGCCAGAGGTTCAGCGTCGCCTCTGGCGCTCCTCCTCCTCCTACAAGGAGTAGGTCGCAGAGGAATTTGGAGTTTGTTGGAGACGATCTGCTAGAAGCTTTTTCGTCCAGAGTCCCTCAGTATCTGAGCATAGGCTCTTTAGAGTTATATCATATACAGCTTATCTCTGTAAGGTCTAGTTTTTCCAATGTACTGGCCTCCTCTTTCTACAAGAGTCGTGTAGCCTAGGCCCACCTGTGCATTAGGCGATAATGCTAGTGGTTGTTAAGGGTAGAATAAATAGCAGCATAGGTAGCAGGCTATTCCTAAGCCTCCCATGCAGGTAAATTCTGGGTGTTGTCAGACCTGTCTATATATTATAGACTGTATATTGTAGCTAAAAATTTCCAGCTAGTCTTTAGGTTGGTTATTTAGGCCCTTTGAATTAATTTTCAAGTCATAAGGTGAAAATGTTGTTGGCTTCATAGCTGAGGCCTCCATTTCCCTTGGGCTTCCGGGTAGCACTAGTAGTGAGGTTCGATTGCTGTGATTGGATCGTTTTTTAGACACAGGTTCACGTGGAGGGCATTCCCCAATAGCGTCATCGATGCAGTGTCTCGTTCCCTTTTCTCAGGGCACAGAGGTTACAGTCGTAACCTAGACTTTTTGCCACCCTAGATGAACTTTAATTAGGTGAAGTTTCGCTATTCTTTTGCAAAGGTTGAAACTGAAATCATGTTCACAAGATAAAATAAGCCTGGCATGATAATAAATTTGATTATAGGTTGTATTTTAACATCTAAATTAACCCTCTAGGCGCCACGGTCGAGTTTACTCGACAAGATGCGGCACTGAATAAAACGGCCGATTTTGCCAAATTGGGTGTCAAATTTCGTTCGACCTCCCCTCCACTGGATGGCAGACATGTCATACTTCATCTCAGACTCCAAAAAAAACGTCATGCTTCTGTACAAAATGTTCGAGTTAGAGCGCATTGAATCAGTGCGATCAAAAGCAGAGCTAGTGTGCGAGTGAGGCATTTTATCAGAGCCTCTCCGTAATCGCGGCGACAGTATTGTGGTGGAGACTTTGTTATCACTGGGTATATTAGACGAGGTCGAAGTATTCATAGTACAGTTAGGGGGCAACGTGAAGGCAGGGTGGGGAGTCGCAATGAATGTGCATACTCGGCGCGCGCGCGAGGCAGATCTGGCCGCGCTCGCGCTGCTCGTATCATCTCACTCATGATGCCTTGCCGTCGCGAGTGATCTTTTGAACTAAACAGGTCTTGTCTACTTGTGTTTGTGTGTCATATGAATAATATATATGTGCCCCATACATGGAATCAGAGTGCTTACTGTATGTAGTAAATGGAAAATCTTTACAGCAAAAGGCCAACCACTACATGCATACGGTTTGTTCTACCATTTATTAGTAATTATTTACACAGTTTGTTTACTACTTCCTATATACCTGAGCATTCAGTATTGTGCAATATAGCATACAGAAGGTGATGGGCATTTTGGGGGGAAAGATATGCTGCATTTTATCATTTAAACATGTGACTTTTCATGAAACTTCTATAATCCAAGATTTCTGCCACCATATGACGTCATAATATGCAAATTAGATGAAAAAAATGTAATCCCTAAATAAACTTTGGGTCATCCTTAATATTTCTCTAATTTACAGAAAGTCTCTATCTTTTTTCACTTTTAAGATATAGCCTTGGGAAATTAAGATGTCAAAATCGAACTTTTATGGAAAAAACCTCTGGCGCCTAAAGGGTTAATGCGATTAAGTGACCTCATCCATGCACTTGCTTTTCACCAGTTGTTTTGAATACTTACCCTTTATGATTATTTGTGTTTAAACTGACAGCTAATCGGTGGGAGCATTACAAAATGACCTTTAGACCTAAGCTCTGGACAGAGATTTCCTGCGGTGCAGTAACCTTTTCATAGCTCAGTGAGGTACAGGGAAAAGCAAAGGGTAAAGCTAATAATGGACCTGTCTCCTTTGCACCAAGTTTATTATTTTTTAGTTCAAAGACCAATGAACTACATGAACCTGTTAATTGGACCAATGTGGTTTCATTTATACTTGCTTTAATATTAAAAAATATTGAAATGACCTAGTAGATCAATGTTATGAATTTTGGAGGTCGCATGGCTCAGCAATTTTCTAAGTAGAGACTCTCTACTCTGAATTCTGTGAATAATTATGTTGCTATGTTTTGCCGTAAAAGGTTGTGGTGTCCAGGGTTTTTCTTGGCTCAAAATGTGGTGAAGGTGTTTGGTGTTCTAATAATCAGATGATTGAAGAAAAAAACACTTATCAAGCTAAAGTCACCATGAAAATAATGAACACCATGAATCTGCAAAGCTGAAAACATTTCCCTAATGGGATACAACATTCATTTAGGGAACCATTTAACCTTCTATACGTACCAGGCTTCAATGGTCGTGGTTTGCCTTGGATCTCCTTGATCACTGGATCAGTCCCAGGATGAAGCAGACTGACCGGTAGTTTGATGGATCCTCAACTGAGGTCAGTGTGAGCAGCTGGCACACCGAGCCCGGTGAACTCAGCGCCCTCAAGTCCGGTGGACTTTCTGTCTGCCCTGTCACAGCCAAGGAGGCAGAATCTGAACTCTCTGTCTACATTAGTACGGATATTCAGGAAAACAACACTCTTTTGCTCATGTGATATTGCTTAACTATTCCATCCATCCATTTATCCAACCAATTTTACATTAAAAACTAACAATAACGAAAGTCAAAAAAGGGCACTTATCTAGTCAGAGGCCAAAAGTGCAGGCGCTTGAGCACCACTTGGGTTCTATCTGTGCACTTGACTGCCTGCCTAAGTTTTGTCGACATCCGCCTCATAATTATCTATGCAGGAAAAACACTGGTGTCACATGATTATTCATATGATTATCATGATATGTAAATAACAGTATTAGCTTTTTTAAATGTGTAGTGTTTGTCTAGACAAGCATTGCTGTTATTAGAGCCTGTTCTCATCCTTTGGCGTCATATAGGTGACGCCATATGACAAAACGGCGAAATACTACGTACATGGCACCCTTTAGCGTGAATATAACACGCGAACCCAAGGCGTCATAAAGTTGACTGGCATCCTTTAGCGTGAATATGAGACGCAGACCCTACCCCACACCTAAACCTACCCATCACAGTGCGTGTTATATTGACGCTAAAGGGTGCCATGTGCGTTGTATTTCGCCGTTTTGTCATATGGCGTCACCTATATGACGCCAAAGAATGAGAATGCGTTGGTTATTATTGCTGAAAAGACCCATATAAAAGCCCCTTGCAGCTTGTTGAACAGAGATGTACTTTATTATGTTTTTTGCCTGGTTAGTCCAATATTGATCAGACCTATGCACCTACCGTATGGGGTCCCCGGTTATATCTTTTGATGTAGAGGACCCTAAGGTATTTTTATTTAATAAATGGTATTTTTATTTAAAGCTGCAGTCCGTAACTTTTTTGGGTTAAAAATTATCCAAAATAAATTTTTGAGCAAGTACATAACCAGCCAGTGTTCAAAACTATCTGCTTGTCTTAGCTCGATTCAAAACGGTAAGCTTGTAATAATGTTTTTAATTCCAGTGGTACTGGTGGATTTCCACGGGAAATTCGAGCATGTCTTTGCGTCATTACGTCACATCTGTACACATAAAGAAGGTGTTTCGGCTATTAGGCTATATTGCGTGTGAGGATGTTGGAGGTGGAGAGTTATAGCCTCTTCTCACAGCACTTGATATAATTAAACTTTTTAATTTGATGGCGGATCCAGAAAGGTTCAAATGACAATCACCAGTGACAACTGGAGATTCACCCGTTGTAAAATGCAAAAGACTTTGGACTTCGGAGTGGCTACAGAAAAAAAAAAAGACTGCAACTGGACCCATGCGAAAACCAGGATAAATATCGGAAGGGCATTAGCATGTAGTCATGCAATGCTGCGTTGTTAACATTAGCAATTTGAGAACAAAGTATAATTTGCATGGTTTAACGTGATATGATAAGCTATCGTTAGATTTAATCAGCGTGATTTACTGCAATGCTTTTTTTCCCCTTAGTTGGTCAGAACAAAAGTGGAGGTTACTTACTTGTTCAGATGACATTTTCCGGTGAAAATTCTTATGTTGGTCATATTTCCAAAAAGAACAATCCGTGATTCTGAATGCTAGTATCCACACCGGCGTGGTGACTGACAGCCGCACATTCTCCTCAAAACATTGGATTCATCCGCGCTGTGCCGTGCCGAGGCACAACCCACATAAAGTTGATAATTCCGCGAATAACTGCAGTTGCAGATTTTGAACAGAGATGGCGACAAAGAGGAAAAACTATGGACTGCAGCTTTAATATATATAGTTAGGGACAATAATTTGATTGTATTTAGGCTGCCTCGTCTTTGTATACATTACATTTATTTCTAAATTGGTAAATCTGAAATGATCTCTTAATTTGGCAGCAGTCTACTGAGAGCAGTAAGTATAAATATGAAATTTAAAAAAAAAATCACATATTCAATAGTACTACCAAAATTGTTAATGGAACCAGTAAGAAAAATGTAATTGTAACGAGCAATTGAAATCAGAACTGGAATTGTTTAATTCCTTCCATGGTTCCCAACCCTGATAATGGGAAACCTGTCAGTCCAACTCTTTCATTGTGCTAGTAAGTTTTGCACAGACAAGCACAGAGATTTTCTTCAGAAACTGTTAAAATCAAGTTTCATAGGTAAAGACATTTGTGCCACCCAAAGATATAAGCTTTGACATTACTGCAGCAGGGAATGCCTGAGCATTCGTCCTCTCTCTGTCAAGCATTAATTGGTGTGCAGTAAGAGAGTTCAGCTGATTAATGTGTGTGTGTGTGTGTGTGTGTGTGTGTGTGTGTGTGTGTGTGTGTGTGTGTGTGCGTGTTTGTACCTGCGTGGCGGTGAATGCTGAAGAGCCTGTGTTATAAAGGTGTCAAATAAACAGTGAGAGAGCTGTCTCCTCTTTGGCACAGGATTAGACGGCTTGTCAGCTTCATTATATTATTGTTTTTTGTTGGCATTGCAGTTCTTATACTCTAAGGGCCATCTCTCTTACTCGCTGTCTCGCTTGGTCTCCTTTAGCGTCCCTTAATCTTTTATTCTGTCTCTCTCTCTTTCTCACCCACAGTTTTTTCAGTTTCTCTTCATTTTTCTAAAGCCGTGTCCTGCTGAGTCAGGTCTAGATCATGGCAGCATGCACTGCCCATAGAGCAAATTCATCAACCCACAATTTCACTCCCAGCTCAAGGGAGAAAATAAAAAACAATGAGGGGCGGCTATTCATCAACACCTACAAGGGCAATAGGAAATAAAGCACAACATGTCAGTCAGCCCTCTAGGAAAAAAAAATGCTGTCTGTTCAGGGTCTTCCTGCCTTATAAGTAATATAGGCATTCACTGAGGTCCCTGGAGTTCCAGGGGTACCCCTCAAGGAGGTCCATAATGAATAAGCGGCCTATACCTTCCAACACGAGGACATGGAACAGCGAAACATGACAAAACTATACCAAACTCACATTTTTCCACTTGCTGTCTCAATCTAGCTTCCATAAGTTGTTACACACCATGAAAATTCAAAATAAGTCGATGTATGACTACCAGAGGTTGGGGTTTATGACCTATATTGCAGGGGGCCGATCAAAGCGTTTTGGCTTTATTTTTCAGGATGTGTGCGGCACACTTCGTTTAACATGTGCCGAACCTAAAGACTACTGTACGAATATGTGGGCAGACCAGACCTGATAAAAAGAGATGGTATTCAGCCCTCCTGGAATGGTGCCGCTAATGCTTTACTAAATGGGGCCCAGGTCAGGAAGCAGACAGACTGGCTAAACCAACCATCTGCTAGCTGTCTCATGTCACAAAAGTCAGATAAAACCCAACGCATAGAGACTCTTTCACTTAGATATCATCAAATAGAGACTGTGTCTGTTCCCTGAATTAGTAAAAAACAAAAAACTCCCAAACCCATTGAAGGGTAAAAATTGAATTGATGTTCAACAAATAAAAAACAAATATAATACAGCTGAACAAATGGAAAAGTTCAGGTTGCTAAATATTCTATCCCTTTCTTTAAAAGCACTTTTTGTTAATGATATGATTACAGATTATAACCTAGATGTGCTGTGTTTGAAAGAAACCTTGCTAAAACCAGATTATTACATTACTTTAAATGAGTCCACCCCCCAAGATTATTGTTATAAACATGATCCTTGTCTGAAAGGCAAAAGAGGGAGGGGTTGCTGTAAATTATAGAACTATCTTCAGTATTAGTGAGAAGTCTAGTTTCAAATATATATTTTTTTAAGTGTTGGTGCTTAATGTAACACTATTTAGTGTAAATGATAAATCCCATTCAAAGACACCATACAGACTTTATCAAAGAATTTGCTGATTTTCTATCAGAGTTACTACTGGCTGCAGATAAAGTCCTAATTGTTGGTGATTTTAATATCCATGTAGATAATGAAAAAGACACATTGGGATTGGGATTTAGAGACATTATAAACTCTATTGGAGTAAGGCAACACGTGTCGGGACCCACTCATTGTCATAATCATACTTAGATATTATATTGTCACATGGAATTAATGTTTATGCCGTTGGAATTCTGCAGCAGAGCAGTGACATCTCAGATCATTATCTAGTCTTGTGTATACTTCATTTAGCCAAGGCTGCAAGCCAACTCCTTGTTACAAATATGGTAGAACTATCACTTCTACCACTAAGGATTGCTTTATAAATAATCTTCCTGATCAGTTTAATCACCTCAGCATCCCAGATAGCTTAGAAGAAGTCGATGTTGCAACATACACTTTTGACTCTCTCTTTTCCAGCACTTTAGACACAGTTGCTCCTTTGAGCTTAAAGAAGATTAAAGAAAATAGGCCAACACAGTGGTACAGTGAGCACACTCTGGCGCTCAAGAGAGCAGCAATACAAATGGAGCATAGCTGGAAGAAAACAAAACTAGAGGTTTTCGCATTTTGTGGAAAGAGAAGAAAACAAACACAACCCTAGATATTTATTTGATACAGTGGCTAAATTAACAAGAAATAAAGCTTCAACTTTTGACGTTTCCAAACAGCACGGCAGTAATGACTTTATGAACTTTTTTATTTGCAAGATTAATAATATTTGGGAGAAAATTATAACTATGCAACCATCTACTACAGTATCGCATCAGACAGTGCATTATTGTGTCCCTGAGCAAAAATTACATTCATTCATTCATTCATTCATTCAGGGGAGGAAGAATTGTCTAAACTCTTTAAATCATCTAAATCAACAACATGTATGTTAGACCCTATACCGACTAAGCTAGGTGAAGGATCCTCTTCTTAAAATCATTAATTGATCTTTGTCATTAGGATATGTACCGAAAACTTTTTAGCAGGCTATTATTAAACCTCTTATTAAAAAACACAACTTGATCCTAGAGAATTTGTCAATTACAGACCAATCTCAAAAAGGGTGTATCCTCACAACTATTTTCCTTTTTAGAAAGCGATGGTATCTCCAGTCAAGATTTAGACCGAATCATAGCACTGAGACTGCTCATTAGAGTTACAAATGATTTGCTCTTATCACCTTAATCGTGGTTGTTTCTCTCTATTAGTGTTCCTGGATCTTAGTGCTGCATTTGATACCATAGACCACAACATTCTTTTGAATAGACTCGAAAATTATGTTGGCATTAGTGGAATTGCATTAGCATGGTTAAATCATATTTATCTGACCGTTATCAGTTTGTAGCAGTAAATGAAGAGATACCATATCGATCCCAAGTTCAGTATGGAGTACCGCAAGGCTCAGTACTAGGACTGTTGCTTTTCACCCTGTACATGCTACCCTTGGGAGATATCATTAGGAAGCATGGCATTAGTTTTCACTGTTATCCTGCTGATAATCAGCTCTATATTTCTTTCCACCCCGACGAAACTTACCAATTCATAAAGTTAACGGAATTTCCTACTACTTAATTCCAGAGATGTATAGTAACGAAGTAGAACTACTTCACTACTGTACTTAAGTACTAAAAGGCTGTATCTGTACTCTACTAGAGTATTATTTTTTTGTCCTACTTCCACTTTTACTTCAGTACATATTTTCGATGAGTTTAATACTTTTACTCCGATACATTTTTTATGTACTGCATAGTTACTCGTTACAATTATAAAAATGTTACAAATCATTCCAAAACCCACATAATCACTGCCAGAGCGGTAGATGCCTCTGTCACCAGGTTTAATGAAGCTGGCTCATCATTGAGGGAATCAAGCGATCAAGAAGACCGCGCGTGCTCCTATTCTGCCTTTCGCTCTGCTGCCTGCCTCCATTGAGAACACTTGAGATTTGTTAGTTTGTTTCGAGATGGAAGAACCAGAAACACCATTCAACTTCGAGTGATCGTGGCGGTGAGGAAGGAGACCCCCTGGCCCTACTTAGAGTCCATGTTTTCATTTGTCGGAGTGAAAGATAATTCATATAGAATGTGCGAGGACGCCGGCGCACTGAATCGTTCTTTGTTTTTAATAGTTCAAAGTTACTATTAAATTTAATGTTAGTACCTGACAAACTATACATCATTAAAAATATAGAAGACTCAAGTTTCAGTATTTGACCACTATTTTATTCTGAGAAACTTATAGTGACCGTTATTTCTTAATTTGTGTCAGGAGTTATGTAATGAAAAAATGAGTCGATACCTTTAATATGAATTATGAGCGTCAGCCGCTCTCATTAAAAAGAAAAAAATTCCTGTGTAGTCATCATGAAAGCGCTTGACAAAACAATGTCCCTCTGGCTTTTAGCTTGTGCAGTTTTTGACAAATATTGATAGATTTTCATAGGTTTACGTCAGATCCCTAGAGAGGAATAATATTTATTGGATTTATACCCAAAATGGGCCGATGAAATTATTATGAGCTTTGGATAATCTGATATACTGTATTTTCAATCCATACTGGAAGCCTGAGGGTGCCCTGTGCACATTTAGTCCATATATGGAACACGTGAAGAAGAGCCATATGTGACATTCCAGAAAGTCCCTGACATAAACAAAGCTTTCAGATATCCCTGTAACATGCAGATAAATACCCAATAATCTGTGGAGAAAAAAGGCACAAGCAGGGAAGAGAAGGGTGAGATGCTTTACTACATAATACAATACTTGTACTTTTACTTTTAGTACTTGAGTAGTAAATTTAAATAAAAAAAAACTACTTGCAATACTTAAGTACAAATTTTTTTGAATACTTTAGTACTTCCACTTAAGTATGGTGCTTAAAGAGCACTTCAACTTCTACTCAAGTCACTTTTTTGATAGAGCACTTGTACTTTTACTCAAGTCTGGGTCTCTAGTACTTTATACATCTCTGCTTAATTCTGAAAAAACAGAGTTTCAAATTATTGGACCATAAACCTCCACACGTAGTAACCTAGAAAACTGTCTAATAATTGATGGCTGCTCTATCGAGTCTTCATCGTCAGTTAGAAAACTGGGTGTGCTCTTTGATACCAATGTTTCATTTGAAAGCCACGTTTCTAGCATCTGTAAAACTGCATTCTTCCATCTTAAAAATATATCTAGATTACAACATATGCTCTCAATGACGAATGCGGAACAGTTAGTTCATGCGTACATGACCTCAAGGCAATTATTGTAATGCTCTACTAGGTGGTTGCCCTGCACGCTTAATAAACAAATTCCAGCTGGTCCAAAACACAGCAGCTAGAGTTCTTACTAGAACCAGGAGGTATGACCATATAAGCCCTGTTCTGTTGTTGACAACATTGGCTCCCTATTAAACTGTCACGGTTGTGGTGTAGAAAAAGACAGGCTGAGGCAAAAAGCTCCAATGCAAAGATTTACTCAAATAAAACAAAAAACAGGTACAGGCAGGCAGACGGGCAGAGG
This sequence comes from Tiaroga cobitis, assembly GCA_030578255.1. Classification (NCBI taxonomy): domain Eukaryota; kingdom Metazoa; phylum Chordata; class Actinopteri; order Cypriniformes; family Leuciscidae; genus Tiaroga; species Tiaroga cobitis. Next base: position 39,373,025 of record CM060596.1, read on the forward strand.
ATACATACACAAAAACACAGTAACATTAACAAGAACCGACCAATACTGAACTGAAACACAGGGCTTAAATACAAGGGCAAACAAGCTAAACGAGATAACAAGGGGCATGGTATACATGAAGGTTAAGGTTGAGGTTAAGGTTACTTTATTGTCCCCGAAGGGCAATTCTTTGTACAGCCAGCAGATAAACACAAGGCACAACACACAACATTACCACAAGGTATAAAACACACAGTCTCTAAAAATAAATGAGACAATGTGTGTTTTATACCCCCCAGCGGCTCTGGCTGGACGTGGCTGACGTGAAGCGGCTCTGGCTGGATGTGGCTGACGTGAAGCGGCTCTGGCTGGACGTGGCTGACGTGAAGCGGCTCTGGCTGGACGTGGCTGACGTGAAGCGGCTCTGGCTGGACGTGGCTGACGTGAAGCGGCTCTGGCTGGACGTGGCTGACGTGAAGCGGCTCTGGCTGGACGTGGCTGACGTGAAGCGGCTCTGACTGGACGTGGCTGACGTGAAGCGGCTCTGGCTGGACGTGGCTGACGTGAAGCGGCTCTGGCTGGACGTGGCTGACGTGAAGCGGCTCTGGCTGGACGTGGCTGACGTGAAGCGGCTCTGGCTGGACGTGGCTGACGTGAAGCGGCTCTGGCTGGACGTGGCTGACGTGAAGCGGCTCTGGCTGGACGTGGCTGACGTGAAGCGGCCTTGGCTGGACGTGGCTGACGTGAAGCGGCTCTGGCTGGACGTGGCTGACGTGAAGCGGCTCTGGCTGGACGTGGCTGACGTGAAGCGGCTCTGGCTGGACGTGGCTGACGTAAAGCGGCTCTGGCTGGACGTGGCTGACGTGAAGCGCCTCTGGCTGGACGTGGCTGACGTGAAGCGGCTCTGGCTGGACTTGGCTGACGTAAAGCGGCTCTGGCTGGATGTGGCTGACGTAAAGCTCTGGCTGGACTTGGCTGACGTAAAGCGGCTCTGGCTGGATGTGGCTGACGTGAAGCGGCTCTGGCTGGACGTGGCTGACGTGAAGCGGCTCAGCTAGACTGGACCAGCGGTGAAGGCTCGGCTGGACTGGACTGAACCAGCGGTGAGGGCTCGGCTGTGCTGGACTGAACCAGCGGTAGAAGCTCTGGATCGGACGAGACCAGTGGTGGAGGCTCAGGATGTGACTCGGGGCTCTCGACGACTCCAACTGTGAGGGAGGATCCACATATCCACAAGGTACGGTCGATGAATTCTACAAACGAGAGATGAAGATCTCCCAATAGCAGCATCTGGGCGAGGAGATCGTCCATCCCACTCAAAAAATGCTGCTTGAGCGCTTCCTCATCCCAGATCCTGTCCTGATAAAGTTTCAGGTACACTTCCACATATTCCTCGAGCGTACGCCCATTCTGGGAAATCCAGTCTTCCACATGCATCTTTACTTTGGTCGGTTCTTCTGTCACGGTTGTGGTGTAGAAAATAATATTTATATTACTTATTTCTATGTTCTGTGCTTCTTTTTCTACATTCCATCCAAAACTTTTTATTTCTCCTTTTCCATACTCCCAGCACTTTTCTAGGACCTTTTTCTCCAATATGACATTTTTAATTGTAATCTCCTAACATCCAGAGGCATTTCTGCCATTTCTACCTGCATTGCTGGAATAGGGGATGTTCTGAATGCCCCACAACTTATTCGTAAAGCTTGCGACTGGATAATATTTATTGTCTTTAATCTGGATGCTGATGCTGAGCTATATACTATGCAACCGTAATCTATTACTGGTCTGATTATTGCACGATATATTCTTTTTAATGATTGCCGACTTGCACCCCAATCTACCCCTGCCAGACATCTTAAAACATTTATTCCTTTTTTACATTTATCAATTATTTTCTTTATGTGACTGTCAAATTTCAATTTTGAATCCATCCACAACCCCAAATATCGAATTTCCGATACTTGCTCCAACGTTTGATCATATAGTTTTAATTTTATTTGTGGGCTACTTTTATTTTTTGAGAAACAAACAACTTGCGTTTTTCCTACTGACAATTTGAAACCCCATTTGTTTACCCAATCTTCCACTTCCTCTACTGCTCTCTGCATGCTTTTCTCAACAAATTTAACATTCCGTCCTATTTTCCACATGGCTCCGTCGTCTGCATAGAGGGATTTACCTATTCCTTGTCCTACCTGAGAAAATATATCATTAATCATTATATTAAACAAAATGGGGCTACAAACACTACCTTGAGGAGTACCGTTATCTATTGTATATATTTTTGAATAACTTGAGCCGATCTTGACCTGTATCGTACGCTTGAAAATCCGTTATCCGTAATCCATTATCCAATTATATAACCTTCCTTTAATACCTATTTTATCCAACTTAATCAATAATCCCTCCTTCCACAACATATCGTATGCTTTTTCCACATCAAAAAACACTCCAACCAATACTTCTTTATTTACAAAGGCTTTTCTAATTTCTGATTCTAGACATATGATAGAATCCATTGTATTACGACCCTTTCTAAATCCACTTTGATGTGGGCATAAAAGATTTTTATTTTCTATTATGTAATTTAGTCTAGCTATTACCATTCTTTCCATAATTTTACACAAGTTTGATGTTAGTGCAATTGGTCTGTAGTTAACTGCTCTGGAATGATCTTTCCCAGGCTTAGCTATTGGAACAACTACTCCATGTTTCCAGGAAGAAGGGAGTTTTCCTGTCTCCCATATTTTTTTGAACAAATTTAATATTAAATTCAATGATACATCTGTTAGTTTCTTTATCATCTCATTACATATTTCATCCTTTCCTGGAGATGAATTTCTTAAACCTATAAGTACCTGTTTGAGTTCATACATTGTAAAAACTTCCTCCATAGTACTTTCAGAGGGCCTTCTTTGGACCATGATATTAGGATTTTCTCTTATTGTTTGCTCTCTTATCCTTCTCATTTCCTCTGATATATTACAATTACTGTGAATCTTTACAAATGCTTTTGCTAATACCTCTGCTTTTTCACTTTCACTAGTTATACATTTATCCTCATCTATTATTACAGGTATATTCCTATTAAATGTATTCCCTCCCATTTTCCTAATCATACCCCATAATTATCTTATATCTACTCTCTCCCCAATTTCATCACAATATTGTCTCCAGTAATTTCTTTTAGCAGATCTAATTACTTTTCTAACCGCTGCCTGAGATCTCTTATATTTTATCACATCCTGAATTGAATATGTTTTCTTGACATTTTTAAACGCTTTATTTCTAACTGATATTACTTCACTGCATTCTTCTGTCCACCATGGTACACTTTTTCCTTTTCTTACTCCTAAACTTTTCCCAATTACCTCCTCGGCTGTACTACAAATGACCTCAATAATTGTATTATTTAATTCCTCTGGTTCTTGATTATCAATTACCATTCCTAACATTTTAGCCTCACTAACTTCCTTAAACATTTTTTCCAGTCTGCTGTTTTAAATTTCCACCTGGGGATTTCCTGTTTTATATTTTTTTCCACTTCTATACCTACTACACATCTGATGGGGTAATGATCACTACCTATTGTATTTTGATCAAGCACTTCCCATTTGCATTGTCTTGCCAGACTTTGAGACACTATAGTTAAGTCTATTGCTGACTGATGACCTCTTGCAACATCTATCCTAGTTGCTCTTCCATCATTTAAACACACTAGATCATTATCATCTAAAATATTTTCCACTATTTTTCCATTATGATCATTAACTTCACTACCCCACATCGTATTATGTGCGTTAAAGTCACCACACCACACTAATTTAAAACTTCCCTCACCACAAGCTTTTTGTCTTAAATCTTCTTTAAGCCTATCACATGGATTATAAAAATTAATTATTCGTATTTTCTGATTTCTTGTGCATACCTCCACCACTATCGATTCAACTTCTCCATTCACATCTATCTCCCGAAATACGATTTCTTGTTTAATTAGAGTTACTACACCACCACCATTTATTATTTTCCTATCATTACGTAATACTGTATATTGGGGAACGACAACATTTAAATGAGGTTTTAGCCAAGATTCTTGTATGCAAATAATATGAGGTTTTTCTTCATATTCATCAATATATTTTTTTAATTCTTGCCCATTTGATATTAAGCTTCTTGCGTTCCACTGCAATATTATCAGTACCATTATACATCTCCACATGTAGCCTGCGAGTTTGTTATTTGCATCTTTAATTTCTCATTTACCTGTTCAACTGTTAATCCTTCTGCCTGCAAGTGCTTTTCTGCTGCTTTAATTATTATTATTATTATTCTCTCTGTTCGGCTTTTTGTTTGTGCTGAGCAATTTATTACATCCGCCATAAAGGTGATAAGTGCCAGTTTGTCTACATTGATAATGTTAGTAGGTCTACTTATTTCCTCTTGGGTCTGCCTCTGTATTCTTTGTTCATCTTCACTCTGTTGTGCATTCCTTTGTTCTGTTCCTTTGACTCTTTGTATGGCCTCAGCGTAACTTATTCCTTCTGTTATTTTAACATGTTGTATCTTGACAGCATTCTTCCTCACCTGACATCCTCTATATGCCGCACTATGCTCCTCTCCACAGTTACAGCACTTTAGTTTCGCTCCTTCTTCACATTTGCCATACTCATGATTACCACTAACTTACATCTTGTACACCGTTGTCTCCCTTTACACACCGATGCCACATATCCATATTTTTGACACTTGTAACATCTCAATGGAGGAGGGGTATGTAGTCTAACTGAATAACTCATAAATCCAAGAAACACTCTTTCTGGCATTTTAACCTCGTCAAAATTCAGCATCACCGACAAGCTATCCATTTTGTCACTTCCTTCCATCAACGCTCCAGTCACTGCCCAGTGTTTGCCAACCTACCGCAGAATGTGTTACTACGAAACAAACCCTCTCGCACAAAACTGCTCCCACACTGCTGCTGATCTCCAGCACTAACAACGATCCTGTCTGCAAGTGTATATTTCCCTCTCAACCAACCAAGACTGAACTGAAACACGGCTTAAATACAAGGGCAAACAAGCTAAACGAGATAACAAGGGGCGTGGTATACATGAACACAAACGAGGAGCGGGAAAACAGGGAACAGGACTGAACCAAATGCACAAAGACAGGGGGTACACAGACAGACATCACAACATAAACATTGTATACATTTTAAAATATTGCTGATTACTTACAAAGCACTAGATGGTTTAGCTCCTCATTACTTGAGAGAGCTCTTACTATTGCGATCTCAAAATTCTGGCCAGTTGATAATGCTTAGAATATCAAAATCAACTGCAGGAAGTAGATCCATTTCCTATTTAGCACCTATACTTTGGAATAGTCTTCCTAGCATTGTTCGAGAAGCAGACACAGTTTGTCAGTTTTAATCTAGACTAAAAACACATCTCTTTAACAAAGCATACACATAGAACATTATCAATTTCTATTAATCAAATCAGTTAAAGGATTGTTAGACTGTATAAACTAGGTCAGCCAGAACCGGGGACACTTCCTATAACACCCGATGTGCTTGATACATCATAAGAAGAATGGCATCTATGTTACTATTAGTCTCTCTGTTTATCCCGAGGTTTACTGTAGTCAGCCGAATCCAGGCTGTATCCATATCAGATGGTGGACCTGCGCCTAGACACGACCACAGCAACCCATGATGTAGTCAGCCGGATCCGGGCTGTATCCACATCAGAGGGTGGACCTGCGCCTAGACACGACCACAACCTGTATGTAGGGACTGTATGTAGTCAGCCGGATCCGGGCCGGATCCACATCAGATTGTGGACCTGCGCCTAGACATGACCACAACACATCCATGAAGTGCCAGCAGAGATTGTGTCAACTAGACTCTCCCCTGTGAAGGCCTCATCGACACGACAGCCAGTGGCACTGATCATCAACAAACCCGTCTCCATACCGACGTGATGACTCCAATCTTCAACCAGATGGAACTGTATAAATATTCCGAATGCTCGATCCAATCTGACTTCTGACCTGTAATGCTGTCTGAATCATAATCATACACTGTTCGTTTGTTGGCCAGAGGAGAACTGGCCCCCCGACTGAGCCTGGTTTCTCCCAAGGTTTTTTTTATCCATTCTGTCACCTGATGTAGTTTTGGTTCCTTGCCACTGTCGCATTTGTCGCCTTTGGCTTTTGGCTTGCTTAGTTGGGGACACTTAATATTCAACAATATTATTGTTCTGCCTGCATTGACACCATTATATGAGAACTGAACTGAGCTGGACGATGTTATCACTGTTTTCTCCAGAGCAGCTATATAAGTGAACTAAATGAATAACTTTATTACAACAAATATGAACCATCACTGAACTTGCTAAGCTGGACTATGACGCTATTTTCTTTTCTGCTGTACAGGCGAAACAAAGCTGCAAGCTGCTTTGAAACAATCTGTATTGTAAAAAGTGCTATATAAATAAAGGTGACTATTATTATGTAATTATTTAGAAAATTTAATCATTTAATACACTATTTTTTTCTATCCTTTTCTGCCAACCCCTCTAGTTCCCCCATGCAGCCGCCTGGGGGTCCCTGAACTCCCTGGACAGTATTAAACCCCCTGCTCTAATTAAACGTGATACGCATGGACCTCAACATTTAACACGCCTACAAGAAGACATTTAATTAAAAGATGAGGTCTGAGTAATCACCACATGAAAATAATTGAAACTGACAACAAATGCAACAACAGCAGTATAAAGAAAAGCAAGAGTAATCAGTTTAATTTATTCATCCTGTGCATTGCTTTGATCTCAAGTACTGCATCACAGTGTTATTTTCCACGCATTACACACCTTTCTCAAAAATTCTCAGAAACAAAAAAACATGAAAAGGCTTTCTTTGTGTTTGAGACTTTGGTGTATTGATTGTTTCATGTTTAAAGCACTGAAATTGGGGGACTGAAAGACAGGAGACCCTTATCGATGTTAAGTGTTTTAAGGGGTCTCTGAGGTAAATATGCAGTGTCAGCTGTGCAGGAGAATCAATAATTAACTTTAAAGTTTCCAGTGATTGCAATTCATGTTTAACTACTGCACATTTTTTGCTGCCTCTGTGCCTGTGGTGCATTAAAAAGTTCAGGACAACCACAAAAAAAGTAAAGAAAAAGAAAAAAAGAATCTAACAAATGAAACCTTGACTGACCATCTTTGCACAGCAATGCAGCACTGAAAATATGCACTGACTTTTTAATCACACGGATAGCATAGATGTAAATAGATGTCAATAAATGATAAATAATGTAAATGTACATTAAAAATATAAATGCTAAACCTGCATTAAATCGTGACAGGCTCAGGCAATCATTAAAGTGCTGCACAATCTGCCTTGAATTATTATGGACCTTGTTAAAAATACTGTAGCCCTCAGCTGCCCTTTCTAACAGTGAGAACAGAAGGACATTCAGACCGGCTGATGAGACACAAGGAACAGCACAAAATTTGATAGATTTTCCCAATTGTTGTTCAGAAACAAATTTTACATTAAAAATGTATGAATTTACTTCAAGTCAGTAATTATAGGTGCATTCACGCCATGGCTTAATCCGTGTGTCCACCAAAGTGTTTTAGCCAGCTGAAAACGCAAGACGCTCTGCTGAAAACGCCTAGCACTGGGCGCTTGAGAGCATTTTGGCAGCGCAGCGTTTTTTCCGTTGAGACGTTTCGTTGCTATGATACAGAATATTCGCAGCACAGTTTACTTGTAACTGATTTCGTAGATAATTTGTTATCTGTTAAAAACGAGCGCCCTGCGTTTTTACTGGTCACCGAGAGTTGAAAAATGTTCAACTTTTGGATAGAACGCAGCGCTCATAACTGTCACAACTGTAACGCTCATAACACACTGCGTTTTTTCACGCAGCTGGCGTAAAATTCCAATTGTTTTCAATGGGAGCGCCGCGTTTTTTAAACGCCATGAGCGTAACGAGGCGCTAAGCGTGTATTTAACGCTCAAGCGCTGAGCGCCCGGCGTTTTTTACTGGTCGCCGAGAGTTGAAAAATGTTCAACTTTGGGTAAAACGCTGCGCTCATCACTGTCACTTTTTACACAGCCATCCAATCACAGTGGAGGAGGGGCGGGGCTAATACCACACCGACCAACTGTCACAACATTCTTTCTGTACATCAACCAGCAGAGCTAACCGAACAAAGTGGATGCAAAATGATTTTTTTGTATGAAACAAATTATCTGCGAAATCAGTTACAAGTAAACTGTGCTGCGGATATTCTGTATCATAGCAACGAATCGTCTCAACTGAAAAAACGCAGCGCTGCCAAAACGCTCTCAAGCGCCCAGTGCTAGGCGTTTTCAGCAGAGCGTCTAGCGTTTTCAGCCGGCTAAAAACGCTTTGGTGGACACACGGCCTTACGCTCATGGCGTTCTAAAAACGCGGCGCTCCCATTGAAAACAATTGAAAACACACGCCAGGCGCGTAGAAAAACGCTTTGGTGGACACACGGCCTTTGGCAGCACAGCGTTTTTTCCGTTGAGACGTTTCGTTGCTATGATACAGAATATTCGCAGCACAGTCAGAGGGCACAGTTTACTAACTAATTTCGTAGATAATTTGTTTCATACTAAAAATTTATTTTTCATCCATTTTGTTTGGTTTGATCTGCTGGTGGATGTCGTTGTACAGAAAGAATGTTGTGAACTTTTGACAGTTGGTCGGTGTGGTATTAGCCCCGCCCCTCCTCCACTGTGATTGGACGGCTGGGTAAAAAGTGACAGTGATGACAGCGTTTTTTCCGTTGAGACCTTTCGTTGCTATGATACAGAATATCCACAGCACAGTTTACTTGTAACTGATTTCACGGATAATTTGTTTCATACAAAAAAAATCATTTTTCATCCATTATGTTCGATTAGCTCTGCTGGTTGATGTCGTTGTACAGAAAGAATGTTGTGACAGTTGGTCGGTGTGGTATTAGTCCCGCCCCTCCTCCACTGTGATTGGACGGCTGGGTAAAAAGTGACAGTGATGAGCGCTGCGTTTTATCCAAAGTTGAAAATTTTTCAACTCTCGGCGACCAGTAAAAACGCCGGGCACTCGGTGCTTCAGCGTGAAAAAACAGCTCAGCGCCTCGTTACGCTCATGGCGTTTAAAAAACGCGGCGCTCCCATTGGATACAATTGAAAACATACGCCAGGCGCGTGGAACATGGCCTTAATTAGCGTAATTACGAGATTCTGACTTGTAAAAAGTGTTTACATCCTCGTAGAATTCACAATTACAACTTGGAAGCTCCGAATTTTTTGAGAGCTCCGACTTGTGACCAAGTGACTGCTGCATATACATTTTGCCTTTGATAGTGTCGCCATAGAAATGCATAATTCCGCATCCGACTTTGTTCTGAAAAAACTTCTTAACATTCCATGTTTTTTATATATATATATATATATATATATATATATATATATATATATATATATATATATATATATATATATACACACTGACTTACTGGAAATATCAGTCATCTGCCATTACACTTAAATTCTTCATCTTTATTCTCTTTTTACATCCAGATAAACCAAGTATGCACACACCTGAAGCCTTGGTGAGAAGTCATGTTGTGTATAATGCAAAGGTACAGTTTGAGACGTATTTCTTATTTGTTCCTGTGGTTCTCTCTGCTTCTTCTGTATGTACTACACAAAAGGGGGTGGGAGCAGCCCTACGCTGCAAATGCACAATCTGTACACCATGTCTTTGACTTTGGGATGTGAGATGTGTGTGTGTAAGTGTGTGAAAGATGAGCCTGCTCTACTGAAGCTGTTGGTATGATGGATGTAGTGATGTTTAAATTTGTACTAAAGTGTGTGTGTGCGCGCGCGTGCGCACATGCATGCGTAAATAGACTGTTATTACAGCTCACTGAACTCCCTTTCTGTGACCGTGACCTTCATCATAGTTTTCATCAAGTACAGAATGCTACACACACATACTGTATGCTCATCAACCCAGTCACCATTACACACAAAATAAAGTGTTAATATATTACTTAAATCTTCTGACATTATGTCTACTGTGTGTTTATGTAGTTCTTGGGAATCACAGATGTGGAGCAGCCCAAAGGGACAGACATGGTCCGTGTGGCTGTCAGGAAACTGAAGGTATGTGTCCACAGCACTCCACCATTCTGTGCACTTATGGGCCATAAAATGTGCTCACAGTTCTTTATGCCTGTTTATGGGGCAGAAACGGCTGTAATAATTATATGTAAATATACAGAGATTTTAAAAGGGTAAATTTACTTCCAAAGTTCATATAACAGACTCAAGCCTCATTTTAATGTTATGTGAGTTCCAGTTAACACAAGGCAAAAGCTACTATATATATATATGTGTGTGTGTGTGTGTGTTTGTGTGTGTGTGCTTTTGTTTTTGTGACATATGAGGACACAAATGTGTATAATGACATGCATATTACACTGGTATTACAACTTACACGTGATATATGAGGACATTGCATGAGTCCTTATATTTCAAATAGCTTAAAAAAACATAAAAAACAATGTGTTTTTTTTTATGTAAAAATGCAGCATGTCTCCTGTGATGGGTAGGTTTAGGGTTAGGGGCAGTGTAGGGGGATAGAATATACAGTTTGTCCAGTATAAAAGTCATTACGCCTATGGAATGTCCTCATATATCACAAAAACACAGCTGTGTGTGTGTGTGTGTGTGCGTGCGTGCGTGCGTGCGTGCGTGCGTGCGTGCGTGCGTGCGTGCGTGCGTGTGTGCGTGTGCGTGTGTCAACCATTTTTAAGAGATAAATTTGCTTGGTTTAAATTCCTAAATATTTGGGTCGTGGCTTAATAACCATGGGAAAATGTGGGTCCCACGGCCAAACCAGTAGAGAACCACAGGTTTAGAGAGACCGGATCCTTGATCCTTGAAAAAAAAAGTTACAGACAATGTGAGAGGTGATGCTGGACATTAACGTCCTAAATTAAACTTAATTGTTTAGAGTTGGTGTGCTATTATTTTTCTTGGTGATCTGCTTATGATTTTCACCTGATGAATGATGAAATTGGTAATCCCATGAATTTACATTAAGGGTATGTTTACATGGCAAAGTTTTTCCTTTGCGTTTTTCGCATACAGACGACAACGTTGTCAAAATGATTCCTGTTCACACGGATCCGCGAAAATGACTAAAAACATTGTATTCGTCTGCCCGGCCAGTATAGTTGGTGATGTCACTTTGTAAAGAAAACTCTGCACACGTAATATAGCAGCCCGTTCTCATCCTTTGGCGTCATATAGGTGACGCTATATGACAAAACGTCGAAATACTACGCACATGGCACCCTTTAGCGTGAATATAACACGCGAACCCAAGGCGTCATAAAGTTGACTGGCATCCTTTAGCGTGAATATGAGACGCAGACCCTACAACACACCTAAACCTACCCATCACTTCACGTGTTATATTCACGTTAAAGGGTGCCATGTGCGTAGTATTTCGACGTTTTGTCAGGCGTCACCTATATGACGCCAAAGGATGAGAATGCGTTGAATATACACGCTCATGATATCATAGTTTTTACAAATTTACGTTTTTACATGGAGACAATAACGTTATCATTTTCAAAAACTGTGCACTTTGAAGCCAGTTTTCAAAAGCCTGCGTTTTCAGGCCCCCAACACGCTGTTGTCTTGTAAATTAATGGAAAAACAAGTTTACAAGTTTTCCGTTTTTAGTTGAGCCATATTCAGGGACAAGAATATCATAAAGACTTGTTGGGTTCCTTCAGCTGATGAACTACCAAACAATGCAAACAAGGCAACCACTACCCAACACCCTACCATAGTCGTGTGTGTTGCATTGGCAAACACCACTCACATTTTCTTTAGAAAACGTAACAATCTTTTTGACACATCTTACTGCTTTGTTGTTATTTAAAAATAGAACTGAAATAGAACCTGGTGGGATTTTTAGGGTGACAGATTAAGGGCATGGTAATGATGTCCTTTTCCTGGGCGATATTTCACTTGCCCAATTTATGTCCAGCTTTGGACTTGACGGTGTATTGCTCTAGAGACGCGTTTGAGCACCTCATTTCACCTTATGCTCTTCTGCTCTCCAGCAGCATTTAAAAATGGTGAACCCCTCCGGCTCGGTCTGCTTTTCTCTTGATAGTATGTACTTCCGCTGCATGTGCTGAATCACTTTTGCTTCCTCAGTTTCAAAGGCACATCAAGAAGTCAGAGGGGCAGAAAACTCCTAAAGTGGAGCTTCAGATCTCTATATATGGTGTGAAGATATTGGACCCTAAAACTAAGGTAGGTTTTTTCAAATATAAAATTGTCTTGTTTTCAGTCACAGCAAGTGCTGAATAAAGATAAAAACCACTTGATGGGATTTCATGCATGGCAACCCTAATTTAGACTCGAACAATCACAGCAATTTATTCAGCTCCATAAACTATTATTCTCACACCTGCTCTGACAGAACAATGAAATGCAATTTAACTGAAAATTAAATGTGCTATCTTATCTTTCAAACATTTACTGTTTAATGTCATGCCAATTAAGTTCAGTTAGCACAACTGATAGAATTATCTCATTCCAATACTAAATGAATGTAACTAATTCAGCAACTAAAGTAACCAATTAGCACTTAAAGGGTTAGTTCACCCAAAAATGAAAATTAAGTCATTAATAAATGCAATAAGATGTGTTTGCTCAAAACAAAATAGCTGTAATAGCTCTGTCAGGATCTGAAAAGAGAGCCAATGTTTGTGAACAGTAGTTTTTAGAACAATCATAAATGGATGTTTCTCCCATTTTAGCCATTGTTTAGAATAACAAAAAATCTCAAAAGTATTATGAATTATATAAGAATTTATATTATATTTTATATATTATTTTAGTGATTACACGTTCTTTCAAATTACATTACTACATGAACATCTAGGCTCAAACTATTAAAACAACTAAGATATTGTAAAATATTTTTTAAACATTGTGGGAAATCAACAGAATTATCTCTGTTACATTTGTAACTTAAGAATACAAAACAAAGACCGAAAATGCCTATTTTCCATTTCTAAAGAGAAGGTGGCAGGTTGCTAGAAGCAGAATCTTCTCACATGAGAAATAGTTTCTGTTGGCATGTGTAATGTGAGATATTTTGCTAGATATATGCAGCATCTGCGCAACCACGGGAAAACACAGCAATAACCAAGGGCGATCACTTCTGGGCATCGGAATCGCTTCAGGGCTTTAAAATCTCAATGGGGAAAGACTAATACTAAGTGAATTTGCAATTGTGTTTGAAATGTGATTGCAATATCCCTTCTTAGACTTTAGTGAGTTTGTTATGCTTTAGCGCTTGTCAGTCTGGATGAGAAAGAACATACAGAGAGGATGTATGAGTCACATCAGCTGTGAAACCACACATTGTTCCGTCAATATGTATCAATCATCATTTACATTTACAATTCATTTACCTCATTTACAATTAAACTTTGCCCTTTCACACGCACACTGCTTTTGTCCATGTTAAAGTTTCTGTCATTGGATGTTGATTTTGGGACACAATACTGAAATTGATGTGATTTCTGGATATTTAAAATAAAGTATTTTAATGAATTTACTGAAGTTTCCACTAAAAATATTTAAGTAGTTATTACATGATAATTTTAAGTGAAATTAATAAGTCAGCTTGCTCAAATATTTTAAGCTAAGAGCAATTAAAATGCGCAAGTACAAAATTAAAATGTGACAGTTTTACTTACTTCAAAATTTTTAAGTTATGTAACTGATTGCTTCAAAAAACATTTCACAACTTATTCGGGTTTACTGTGTGTAATCAGTTAATATAGTCATTGATGGTGCTGAGGGATAGGACATAGGCCTATCGTCATCAGTTTTTGAAACAGCTCTCAGCAGGAATGTATCTATTTCGAGGAAGCATTTCCAGTTGTTGACAGAGTTTTCATTTTGCTATTGCTGGAATATGTTATTTTGAATGCTTTTATGAGAGCTCGTTGAGGCTGTTATCAGTGGCTGAAGGCAACGACATAATGTTCTTGAGCTCCAGTTTATCACTTTTCATGCAGTGAAATCGCAGTGTCCAGTGTCCCTGCGTTAATACACTGAGAAGCATCTGCAATTTTGCTTACAATATGTTATATTAGGGCAGATTAAATGAATGGTTCAGCGAGAACTATGTCTCTCTGTAGAGTTAATAAAAATTCTCCCGTTCACGACAATTTTTTTAAAACTAAGTATAAATAATAAGCGCTTCTCATGCATGTGAAATATGCTAATGTCAAAAATGTTATCAATTTGTTCTCTCGTCGGTTAATTTTGGGAGAAACATCTGGGAAAAAAAGGTAACAAACTTAATTGTTGAAACATAAACGAGAACACATGAATTTGCCCAAGCCATGAAAGAGCCTTAAAAATTTAAACCCCTGAGCAAAAAAAAAAAAAAAATCTCCTCTGGGCTGTTTTCGATTTGTTGCTTTTTGCTTCAAAATAGGTCAGTCATTTCAGTGAGCCTTTCATCTCAGTTCAACTGTCCTTCTTGTTCCAGGAGATGCAGCATAACTGCCAACTTCACAGAATGTCCTTCTGTGCAGATGACAAAACAGATAAAAGAATCTTCACCTTTATCTGTACAGAACCCGAGACGAAGAAACACCTGTGTTACGTGTTTGACAGTGAAAAATGTGTAAGTAAATACGCTTGTGATACCTAACAAATGTTACATACAGTAGAAACCTGGTTTGTTTATTGATTGCAATGTGTGCAAATCTTGCCCAGGCGGAGGAGATCACTCTTGCTATCGGACAAGCCTTTGATCTCGCCTACAAAAAGTTCCTAGAGTCTGGTGGAAAAGATGTAGAGACGAGGAAACAGATTGGAAACCTTCAGAAACGAGTAAGATTATGTTCATGGATTACTGCACACACACACACACACACGTTCAAGATGCAGATATGTGCCCAGAATTCTTCATTCTCACACAAACATTCTTGCGATGATTATTGGGTACTTCTGGCCACAGTAAACACACCTTTCACTAATTTATTTTGTAAAATAATTTTGTCATTTATTTCTTAATGCAATAAAAATCCCCAACGTCTCGATTTGATATTGTGTTTAAGAATTTTCTGTGATGGAAATTATGGTGGTGAAAATTACATTTTTAACATTTTTTAAATAAAATGGCTGACTCTTTTGTCTTGCTGAGGTTACTTTTTTTTTGGCTAGATTATGTGTATCCTAAATACACAAAATTAAAACGTTTTGCTTAATTAAATTACAGTCTGACCAGAAATGACACAATAAAAATATGCTTGATCTTTATCTTGATTTTGTTCGTTTTCTTCAGACACCATTTAAATCAGCTTAGTTTTAAAGTCCCCCTGTAGTAAATAATTATATCCCTTAAAACTTATCTTTCATCAAAATGACATATTTAAACGTTTTTTCCTTTAAAAAAAATAATCATGCCCTTGAATAGCTTGAATGTAACTACACCCTTGCCTCATTTAGTATACATAGTTTTATGTATATGCAAATTAGCCCCACCTCCACTCACTCACACCAGCTCAAAGATCCACTCGTTGATGATCACACATTGACGTGATTGGTTACAAGGTAGTTTGTGATGTCTTTTTTTCACTGCAATTTAAAGAGAAAATACTCAGCAATGGTGTTGACTTATCAATTTGCACATGGTTTGTCTTAAAGCATACTGAAAACACCACATATAAACATTAAAAACTTGATTTTTACCACAGGGGGACTTTACAAATGATTCATTTTTTTATTACAGATTTTAAAGTTTAAGATTGAGTGTGGGTCTAGGACAAGGGTAAAACAATAGAATATTATTTGATGGATGCATGTGCAGCCATTTGTAAATTGAATGTGTCTAGCTAATCCTCTTCCAGATATTTTGAGCTTGTTATGCTGCATGCTTGATATTGTAAACTGCTGGTATTTCTTACCTTAATATTTTAATGTATTGTCATCATAATTATGAACACTGGTTTGTAGCGTGAATAGTTTTGCCATTTACTGCACATTGTTATTGTTGTAGTTATTTACCTATAGCAGCTAATGAATCAGAAGTCTCACACATTCAAAGAAAAAAGCTTACTTCCGCATTGCGAAATAAAGTGGATCCATAAAAGTCATCTGGAAAGTGGCAAAAGTAAATGATGAAAGCATGATAAAAAGTTTCCAAGATTTTGTTCATGTTGTCTTTGAGTTAAAAGTTGTTAGTTATTAAAAAAATTAACCCCTGAGACATAAAAGGGCTCGCAGTTAAAGAAACACCCATCAATTTGAGAGTTGATTCTTAGGAACATGTCAACAAACAGCAACATAGAGGAAGGCTTGCGGTTGTTTTGCACTGATTTGGGGAAAAAAGTGAAATTTTTTTTGGAAAATGTGGATGTGACAGTGCTTGGGGAGATAAGGGGAGAAAACTTTTTGTAGACTGGTGCACAAACGGGTTTGGAAAGGGGGGTGAGTCTGATATTTGGGTTGTTGTCAATAAACAGGTTTCCTTTAAAAAGTTTCATTCTGACCTACTACAAACTTTGCCAATTTCAATCTGTTAATCCACACGGCTTATGTGGCCATTTTGAATACTGTAACCTGTTAATATAGGTGCGGAAATATAAAAAGCATAGCACATGTGCAACGGCCACGTCAACAATTATTTCTTTTTTACGATAAATATCGAAGACAAAGTTGATAAACTTATATGAAACATGTTTGTTCAACAACGGTCTTTTCCGCCTGCTGACTGCTTCCCTGATTTTAATTCAAGTGTAAGTACATTTAATGTATGCTGCATTACAACATCTGTAAAAATGCTCCTTTCCATAATATACTGTATGCTGCTTATGTGCAGCTTTCTTTGAAGTGTAAATATGACTAAAGATAGACAAATCTAACCAGAATAATCCTGTGAGCAGGCTGTGGGTTGTCCCGAATGCCAAAGACTTATGTAAAATGTTTGCATGTGATTGACAAATGAAAATGTGAATCTTTTTATTCAATATGTGCTTATGTTAATTGAAGATTCAGGATTTGGAGATGGAGAACTCAAAACTGAAGAAGAAGCTTAAAGAGCTGGAGGATCAGCTGATGGATCCTCACTGCTCACCAGTACGTTCAGTAGGAAATGAGTCTTGCTTATCATTCCAGTCGGATGCTGCTCCAATCTCAATGATTCTGCTCTCTTTTAGTTCATCAAAATGTTTGCTTTTCTCTCCTATCTACCTACACCACATGTTTTCCCCTTTTCGCTATTCCAATCTATCTTTCGCTCTCTCTCTCTCTCTCCAACCCCCAGTGCCCTTTTTCAGCACCTGCATGTTAATGTCTCTAATGAGCCGTACATTTTGCAGAGGCCGTCTGCCTTGTCCTGGTGTGGTGATGTCACATCACTGTCCAGCCTAGAGATCTCCTCTGTCACTCTAACGCCTGTCAGCTCACCCGATTCCAGCCAATCAGCAAGCTTGCTCACCCCTCCTCCTGCTAAGCCCACCCAATTACAGTCCACAAGTGGTTACATCGTGCCACGACCTCGTGTAAATGTCTCGTACACAAAAATAACACAGTTCACTTTGCATGCGATTCACTTAGTTACTATACAATCTTACACTCTTTAATTTGAATCTTTAATTCGTAAAGGGATAGTCCATATGATTCATGCAATATAGCAATGGATGAACTATTTCTTTAATGCAGTGGTTCTCAATTGTTGGGGGGTGACACTTTTAAACTAAAAACCTCTACACCACCCCCCTCATTATCAAATGTTAAATAATAAGAAGAATTGGAAGTTTTGTTAAATGTTTTTGTGAAAAACCTTTTAATGAAACATTTTGGTATTGTAATATTTGGTATAGTAGGTCAGGGGTGTCCAAACACTGTCCTGCAGAGTTTAGCTCCAAATGCCTCAACACACCTGCCTGGAAGTTTCTAGTATGCCTAGTAAGACCTTGATTAGCTGATACCCCTTCAAAATCGGTCTTTTAACGTTGTGTCATCGATGACGCTATGGGGAAACACCTTTCACCTAGAATACTGAAACCTGATTGGCATAATGACATTGAATCGCAGTGTCCAATGGCGTTCAAATGTGCGAATCAGGGACGGGAACGCGCCGTAATGCTGTGCTGGGCGCCAATACTGTGACATATCTGTCATAATTTCGTCATTGCCGAAAAGTGGATTTAAGTCTACAAGATCTCCTTGTGCGTTGCGGCAAACAAACATGCCCTTGAAGCCTTGTTCCGTCTTCGCGGGACCTATTGAACTTCCAGATGAGCATGAGATGTGCGTTTTTTGCCTGGGCCGTGCCCACACAAAAGCCACCGTCAATGGCTCTAATTGCCCTCACTGTGAGGCCATAAGCATAGGGACTCTCTGGGTTCAGATAGCCCTCCAACCCAGCCGCTGAGAAAGAAGCAGTGGTATCACGATGTGGAGCATGACGAGTTTTGTGGTGAGCTCACGCCTGCTCAGTGCCCGCATGCCTCCCACTTCTAGGAGCCTTCCTCACCTCCAGTGGCGATTAGAACGCCATTGGATTTGTCAATTAGGCTTCAGTATTCTAGGAGAAAGGTGTTTCCCCATAGCGCCATTGATGATGCAACCTCTCGTTCCCTTCGTCAGTACGTTACGTCAGTGACCGGAGATGTTCAGGTGGGTTTATTTGGGGTTTGGAGCTAAATTTTGCAGGACAGTGGCCCTCCAGGAGCAGGATTGGACAACCCTGTAGTAGGTATTATTTTGTTATTTTTGTCCTGAGAGTTGAATAAATAGAATAAATAAAATGTGATGGGGGTGAATTCAGGGTGATTGGGACACTTTTTGCCATTGAGATGATTTGGAAAAAGTGTCCCAATCAACCTGAATTCACCTCACTACTTTGCAGGAGCAATATGAAATGAATCAAAAGCATTTTTGGCTTAAAGTAATACATTTTTTTTTAAAGTAATTTACTCATGCAGTGAAAAATACATTGCGGAGCAAAGAATACACTGACAACAGGCCAACAGCTGAGACAGAGCAGGTTACTTTTGGTATGAAACAAAGGCCCCTATTTTAACGATCTAAGCACATGGTCTAAAGCGCACGGCGCAAGTGCACTTAGGGCGTGTTCGAATCCACTTTTGCTAGTTTAACGACGGGAAAAATGGTCGACCCGCCCGGTGCATGGTCTAAAAGGGTTGACCCTATTCTCTTAATGAGTTATGGGTGTATTTTGGGCTTTACGTGCAATAAAACAATCAGAGTCTCATCTCCCATTCCTTTTAAAAGCCAGTTGCGCTTGTGCCATGGCGGATTGCTATTTACATGGCGGAATTTGCAAGCGGAAAGACAGAGCGCTTCTCCAGAGAGGAAACAGATCTGCTCGTGCGCAAGGTTAAAGCGCACAAGCAGACCATCTATGGGACAAGCCGATTTCCACCATATCTTTATGTACACAATAATCGTTTATATTGTAAACCTTTTATTTTTAATATTTGGCATGTTTGTGCTGCTGCCTGCGCGTCCCTGTGTGTGTAATAAGCAGAGTGTACGTGTGTTGTGCACCCGCCTATAGACGCATATTACTAATGTGCCCTTTAAATAACAACTTTCGTCGCACTGCATTGTGCCGGGTGTATGATAGGGCCCAAAGTCTCAGCTTTCAAATTGTAATTTTTTTAAGAATTTCGAACAATAAATACCATTTTGGTGCTGTCTGTCGTGCCTCGGATCAAGCGGCACGTGAACCAATCATCTCTTCCTAGTAGCTATAGCGCAAAATTAATGAACATCAGAAGGTATGTTGTTTCAATCGCGGAAAGACGTCAATGCACCATTTTTCAAGTTAAAGTCCACCGACTTTAATCTTCTAACTCTCCTGAATTGTTTGTCGTACAAAATGGTTTTGTTTTATGTTTTATTTCTGAATTTGATCAGGGACAATGCACAAAAAAAACATTAGCCTAAAGAAGAAGAGATGTCATGTGCCAGGTTATAGCAAAAAAAGGCAAATTTCCACCCGCTGTCCCTGGACAGGTTGATGTTATACTTACAAAAATTCATAAAATATATACAGAAAAACACATGGAGGCATTATTTGTTTACATAACCATTACCCAATAAGTGCTGAACTACTACTCAGTGAATGCCATACATAGAAGAAACTCAAACAAACCTCATTTGTTGTCGCGTCTGCCATCAATGTGGTAAATTTGAATGCTGAAAGATTTTAAAACTAGGAAAGGCTTCCCACCTTTTGAGAACCACTGCTTTCTTTTTTCTTGCAAATAAATAAATAACTAAATACCTAAATAAAAAAGGAAAACATAGTGATAAAATGTATACACAGAATTTACAGTTAAATGCTTATCACACAAACAAAGTCAGATCTTACATTTGGGCTGGTTCTGACACCTTTATAATGATATGTTTGTTGTCAATGTTATTAGGCTGGAAGCATACAAGCTAGAGCGCCCTCCACTGACATATTTGATATGGTTCCATTCACCCCTGAGTCTCCAATAACAAGACGGTTGAATTGTAACGGCATCTCATCTCCGTACCTGCTTCCAAAAGACAGAGGTGGGGGGGCTCCTTATTTGTGCTGTCTCGCTTAGATGAATGTGTCACATTTTCAAAAACCTGAAGGCAAAATCCATAATTGCTAATGTCATATGCTTCTCCATAAAATGGTCCATTTGAGTTGAAAACAAATGGAGCCAGAGTGTATAGATGTTGTAAGAAGACATTTGTTAGTAAATGGTTGTGAATTTCGCTTTCAGTTTCAATGCACTGACAAATGTGTTTAGTAATGAGTTAATTATATATAATATACATTTATAATATTCTATTTATAAATATAAATTTCTGATTCAAACTTTGCAAGGGGTGATCCATGAACTATTGCACACTTCTGCTAAATGACAAATATTTTACTACTTTGTCTGGTTGTGCTGTAGATATAGACCTGTTTGGAGCAGAACCATTTGATCCATTCATTTGTGGACCTACTGTCTTCACCCCAGACATCCAGTCCAAACTGGATGAGATGCAGGTAAGCACATTTATTTAGTTTTTAAATCTTTCATTTACATATTCAACAATATTAAAATTCTGATCAATATGATGATTGTGTTCATGTTATATTTAAAAATATATATTGGTGGATAATCAATATGGTACCAATAAATTATGGATGTTTTTATTCTGTAAAAGCTTTTTTATTTTTATAATATCATGCATCTACTAAATATTGTAGAATTCAAGCACAATCTTTATATTCTCTGTAACTCTACAACAGCACTACTTGTTTGTGTATCCTACGGTTTTAATTTGGTCTCTGACGTAATGTGCAATATCTCCAAATTGAAATGCTATAAAAAAGGTGTGAATCATTTTGAACATGTTGCTCATATGGTTTGAATAGGATTATGACAGAATTCTAGATATGGGAAAGAGAAATGTCAATAATGTGTCATAAACAAAAACAGAAGAAGCAGCTAACATGATTGTCAGACTGTATTAAAAGATCAAAGCATACGAGGAGTGTTTGGCAGCATTCACCCCACTGTACTATAGACTGTTTTTAATTCCCATTCCAATAATCCAGAGGATTATGGAAGTTTCCATTTCTGAGGACATCCCACCTGTTATGAGATTATTAGACCCTATCATTTGCACTCCTGTGTCTGTAAATCCTGTAATCCTGAATAATTCAATTATCTTCATCTCTCTTTTCACCTTTAATGCCACCCCCAAACTCTCAGCGGCAGAGATGGTTTGTACACTTTCATTTGTGATTCACCTCACAGTGTATCGTCTAGTATTTTGATATGCTTTTACAAGATTTACAAGCATGAATTTTGCTGTATCTATGTATGGTGTTTTGCTGTGTCTAAATGGTGTTGAATGTCTTAACGGGTTAGTTCACCCAAAAATAAAGATCCTGTCATTAATTACTCACCCTCACGTCATTCCAAACTTGTAAGATTTTTATTCATCTTTGGAACCCAAATGAAGATCTGAGAGCTTTCTCATGTCAATTGTGCTTTAATTATAGTGAATGTGCCCACAACCCAGTGCCCACAAACACTACACACTGCATGTGCCACGTTTTCTGTAAAAGAAACCAACACACATACAGTCAGCTAAGGCCCACAGTGTTTAAGTCTCGCCGCGGCCAGACTCTACCGAAACTTCTCGCTCGTTCAGTTCCAAATAATGTGACTGTTCCAGTGTATTTTGCAGTAAACAAGCCGGTAACCCAGCCCGCTTGCCTGCACACAAACGCCAATTTTACGGCGACCCAAATAAATCCCCAAAATAATGTATTTTCTGGAATTCCGGCCACGGCCGATGGTGTTATAAGTGTGTAAGAATGCCCACGTCTCAGTGCCCATTCCCACACACAGACACAGCCCGCCACAATACAGGGCTAGCACAAATAAAATTGACTCATGACGATTGTGCAATAAATGTAGTGTACATGCCCACAACACAGTGCCCACAAACACTACACGAAGCATGTCCCACGGTTTCTGTAAAAACGAAACCAACACATTCTCAGTCGGCGCGAGCCGACAGTGTTCCCAGTGCAGTGAGTGTGCCCGCTATCCCGCGCCCACATTCCCTCACAGACATGCCGAACCCCACGGGGCTCGTCCCGGTCGCATTCTCTCCACAACCTGTCAGAGAGAAGCTGAGCGTGGCCGGACTGCCCGCTGTGATCAGCGCACCCCCCGCCTCGCACACTGCAAACACAGTGTTTATTTCTCAGCACACCCGAGCTCTCCGGCCGGCGTTATGCCGCGGCCAGAGCCCAGATATCATTCTACCTCTAGCTATTCACGCAGATGCGTGGGCGAAGCTTCCCGGGGTATCAGGATGGGTGCTGAAGACTATAAAAAAAGGCTATTCGCTACAGTTCGCTCGATGCCCCCGCCGTTGCGCGGCGCAAGCCGAAACGACGGTAAAAAGCGAAGTATCTCATCTACTTCGAGCCAAGATAGCGAAACTACTGAGCAAAGGGGCTATTGAACCTTTATCTCAGGCTCAGAGCAAAGGGGGTCTTTACAGCAGGTATTTTCTGATACCGAAAAAAGACGGGGGTCTCAGACCCATTCTAGATCTGCGACAGCTGAACAAAGCGCTCACGAAGCGCCAGTTCAGAATGATTACAACCAGGAAAATCCTCGCGCAAGTTCGCCAGGAGGACTGGTTTATGTCAGTAGATCTGAGAAACGCCTATTTCCAAGTACAAATAGCGTCACGTCACAGGCGATTCTTGAGATTCGCCTTCGAGGGCCAGGCATACCAATACAAAGTCCTGCCGTTCGGCCTGTCCATGGCACCCCGTACATTTACGAAGTGCATGGACGCGGCTCTCGCACCCCTGAGACTCCAGGGCATGCGCGAGTTCCGCCCCGGGTATGGACTGCTGGCCGGTTTCGCCTCCGGGTCGATCTAAAATGCGTTTCAGCTTTGGAACCTTGGAAAGTAACCGACTGGGATCAGTCAGGTGTGAGTCTGGGGACTCCCTCGTGTGTGAAGGTGGTGTCTATGGGCGCCTCCACCTCGGGATGGGGAGCGCTGCTCTAGGGCAGACGGTTCTTTGGCCAGTGGTCAGAACGGGAAAAGCTCCTACATATAAACTGTCTGGAAATGATGGCAGTCGACAACGCGCTACGGCGCTTCTGTCCCCAGATAAAGGGTCACCACGTCTTGGTCCGGTCGGACAACATGTCAGTGGTGGCATACATAAATCGCCAGGGCGGCATCAAGTCCCGAAACCTTTACAGGCTAACGGAACGCCTCCTGGTCTGGGCTCAGCACAACCTGCTTTCACTGAGAGCGGCGCATGTACCTGATCACCTGAATCTAGGACCAGACAGACTGTCCAGAAACAATGTCCCAGCAGGGGAATGGTCGCTGCACCCGCAGACGATCCAACTGCTGTGGGAGACATTCGGCAGAGCGCAGGTGGACCTGTTCGCATCCCACGAGAACGCTCACTGGCTGAAATATTTCTCCAAGAGCAAGGACGCGCTGGCCCACGTCTGGCCCCGCTGTCCCCTCTATGCTTTCCCCCCCGTCTCGCTCCTCAAGTGCTGGAACGAATCAGGGAAAATGGATGCCCAGTGCTGCTTGTGGCTCCGCTCTGGACAAACCAGACTTGGTTCCCAGTCCTGATGCGGCTAACCAGCACTGCCCCGTGACTAATACCGTTGAGGAAAGACCTCCTCTCTCAGGCCAAGGGCTCGATTTGGCATCCTCGCATCCGTAACTATGGTCCCTACATGCATGGGTCATCAACGGGTACCCGCTAACCTCCTGGAGGGAGTGTTAAACATGATTAAGCAGGCGAGGGCCCCGTCTACTGGACTGCTCTATTCCTCGAAATGGTCTGTGTTCTCTGCCTGGTGTTAAGCTCAGGGCTTTTCACCCGTAGACTGCGGGGTCACGGAAGTACTCTCCTTCCTTCAAGAGCTGCTGGATAAGGGCAGGACCCAATCCACGCTCAAAGTGTACGTGGCGGCCATAGCAACGTTTACAAAACCTGTGTCTGGCCAGTCACTGGGGAAAAACGACCTAGTCGTGCGATTCCTCAAGGGAGCTCAGAGGCTGAACCCTCCCAGACCTCCTTCAGTCCCGGTGTGAGCGTATGTGTCCCGCTCGTCTGTCTTCAGACAGACCGAGCAGCTCTTAGTTTTGTTTGGCGGACGCTCCAAGGGACTGGCCACATCAAAACAGAGCCTATCCAGATGGATAGTCGATGCCATAGCACTGGCTTACACTTCTAAGGGCCTGCAGTGTCCTTTGGGTGTGAGAGCGCACTCCACGAGAGGCGTGGCCTCGTCGTGGGCATGGTATAGTCAGTGGGGTTACCCTGCAAAATATCTGTACGGCCGCGGGCTGGGCCTCGCCGTCTACATTTATACGGTTTTATAACCTAGAGGTTCCCGCCTTACAAGCCAAGCTTCTGTCGATATAGAATTCAGTGCTATCTGCCCCGCTGTGCCGGCCCAGATGCTGAGTTTTGCTTGTGCATCGCTCACTGAGCGATATAACAGCTCCATGGGTGTTGAATAACCCGTACTATTACCCAGTTCAGGCTGAACACGTTCACCCTGTCTGCGTGAAACACTGTTACATAACCAGCTCCTGTGGGATGCTATTTCATGGGGAATGATGCTTGCAGCCTCTCTTCTCCGACTCTTTGTGAGTCTATGGTGATAATGCACTATATGAGCCCCAGGCTACTGCCCTTGGGACTTTGGTGTCGGATCCCAGTACGCACAGCGTTTTGCAGCGTGTTCCCCATAGCGTACGATATTACTCAGTACGAGAGATACTCTCGTAAGAGAACGTACTCGGTTACTAACGTAACCTCGGTTCTCTCTAGAGAGGGAACGAGTACTGCGTATCTTGCCGTGCATACACAGCTCTGGTTCGCTTCGGCGATGAAAACCAGTGTAGCAGCCTTATCGAGCTATATTTATAGGGCGAGACCACGCCCTTTCTGGCGGGACGTGACGAAATGGGCGCGAAATGCCCCCATTGGATATGGTGTCACGCAGCGCCTCTCTCGATAGGCTGCTGATGTTGCCGCAGGGCAGCCAATGGGCGCGCGAGCCGGCTTGCCTATGTCTGCATGCTGCTGCACAGCGTTTTACATTACTTCAAAATTAAGGATAATTTTTGGCTTCAATATCTCGTGGAAAAGAGGTTTTCCCCATAGCGTAAGATATTACGCAGTACTCATTCCCTCTCTAGAGAGAACCGAGGTTACGTTAGTAACCGAGTACGTTTCAGCCCTAAGCTTATTTTTTCAATGTGTAACATGAAGAAAAATCATCGAAAATGTGCACTGATAGAGACTCATTCCTATTCTCTGCATGTATTGAGGCTGCATTCATGAAAGTCAACATTTCACAACCACAGATGCAGAAGAACGGCTTTCTTAGGCTGTTGAGTGGAAACAAAATAAAGAATTAACACTTCTGTGCTGCTTATGTGTGCAATGTGAAGCCGGTTTTACTGTAGTGGTTCAAATTTTAAAGATAACAATTTTGAATGTACATGAACTACTGGTCTGTTAGCATTCAACAATGTGATGATTTTTTGTTTGTTATAATGTTAATAATGAAAGTTATTATATAGTCTTATCTAAACTTGAATTTATCTTCTTCCTTGACATTGTTACATGTTTTTATTGAGCTCACAGTTTAGTTCATATTTCACATTTGTTGTTTTGGCAGGAGGGGTTCCAAATGGGACTGACTCTAGAGGGGACGGTGTTTTCCCTGGATCAGGTGGACAGCCGATGCTGATTTTGAAAATACATTTTTATACACGCTGTGATTCTTGACCACAAAACCCTAAAAAAATTCACATATTTAATATTTGTATTTTGAATTGAGTTTGAAAGAAATGTAGCAGGAGCCTAAAAAAAGGTCTGTAGAGGTCATTTCTATTTTTATATAATAAAATCAACATTTAAGATTGATGATTTGTGTATTTTAACTTCTTAATCTTGAAACAGAAATTGTTAAAAGAGAGATAGACACAAAATGTGCTCTAGATCTTTCTAGAATTTTTCTAGAATTTGGACCAAATTTAGATGGCGTTTTGAAATACAAAGATTCATTCATTCACGGCCAAGTTGTGTTTAGAATCCTTGCCAAATTATAATAATTTGTGGTTGCAGTTGTTGCTGAGGAGGTTGCTCATGTTGTAATGGTGCAAAGACTAAAAGGTTATATTATAATATCTAAACTATTAATATACTAAACATCATCAGGGTTATAGATTTATCAAAAACTGGTGGGTCTTTCTATATGTTCAGCAAAATAATTGTTAAGGTTCTCCATTTATATTTCCAGATGTTCCAGTCCTTTTCTCTTTCATTGATGGCTGTTTTAATATTTGTTTAATGCGTATCACTTGCTCTTTAATGGTGAATAAATGAAAACTGATAGCACACCATATTAGCTTTGTGCTCTTTTTTTCAACAGCAGCTAACAGTTTCTCTACCAACATTTATTCATGTTAAAACTCAATTGAGTTCTGTTGAAAAGGATTTCAAATATTTAATCTGGAATTCATTACAAACAATCACTGCCCCCTCCCCTCTTAAGAGTACAAAAAGATGGATAAAGAGTTTCTTTGTGTCATGTATTGTAGGCTAATGAGTCTTTTAATGAGACCACATTGGCTTCTGTGAGCGTTTTCATTAATAATTAAGTATATCATCCGTCCAAAAGTTTGATTTCTCTCTCGTATGGTCAATTGCGATTGGGAAGAAAACTGTTGGGGAATTGAATGCAACCCTTAATAAAAGTAGGTTTAATACTACACAAACAAACTCATCTATCTCATCCAGATTCACTTAACCTTCATAATCCCCTAGAAATGACTGCAATTTAAGGGTGAACAACATCAACATAACATCATACATGTTAGACACTCAAGGCCGTCAAATTTGTAAAACATGACTTTTTGAATTAATTTCAAATCAATGTTTTCACATACTTTAATAACACATGGCGTATAAAGTATAAATTAAAGGGTCCATTTAGTCTCTCATGCACTCATACACCACAGGCTAGTGGAAATCATCCTGAATAATCATGAAAAAAGGTCAGAAATCCCTCAAGGCCCTTACAGACGGCGTTTGACAATAAATACTGTATTGGCTGATAACTCCAGTCCAAATGATGATGCTTTTATCCTTGACTTCATGAGAAGCACACATGGCCGATATCAATGCCAAACTCCTGATCTTGGCCGCCTACATCCACTGGAGCCAAGTCCACAATCGGAAGCCGTGAAAGTGTTTGTGTGCGGTACTCAAAGACAGTCCTGCCCCATTCACCGTTGGGTTTCTGGAGAGAGGAACAAAGAGGGAGAATTGTGAGTTTTTCCATTGGTAGCATTTTTGCATAAATGAAAACACCTACTGAATGCTAATCTTGACATTGTCATCAGCATTGGCGACTAACTAACTTGAGGACCGTTCACACTGATTCGCAGCAATTTGCAGCAGCGAAATGACCGCAAGTCCTTCAGTGAGATGAGATGATTTCCAGCAACAGCGATGCAACAAAGTTTAACAAAGTGATGATTGTATGCAAAAGAGAATAGAATGTGATGTGGAAACTACCAATAAGAATGTATACTTTGATCCGCTGTGTGATACATTTGGATACTTAAGTCAGGTAAGAACACCTACTAGCACCAAACAGCACAAGTGTAATCGTCAGAGTGAACTTAAAGGGTTAGTTCACCCAAAAATGAAAATTAAGTCATTAATTACTC
The DNA here is from genome assembly GCA_030578255.1 of Tiaroga cobitis. Taxonomy (NCBI): domain Eukaryota; kingdom Metazoa; phylum Chordata; class Actinopteri; order Cypriniformes; family Leuciscidae; genus Tiaroga; species Tiaroga cobitis. The sequence goes on from CM060596.1 coordinate 39,401,420, forward strand.
ACCCCCATGCTGTACCAACCCCGTAAGACCTTCGTTCGTCTTCGGAACACAAATGAAGATATTTTTTATTACATGTGACAGCTGGATCACTCCTCCATAGGCTCCCTAAGGGAATGAATCCTGACGGCCCAGAAAGTCGATGAAGAAAATGTTATTTATAAACGAATAAAGTCGTTATTTTTGTTTTATTTCCACACAAAAAGTATTCTCGTCGCTTGATAAACTTATAGTTGAGCCACTGTTGTGACATGGAATATTTAAACATTTTCTTCATCGACTTTCTGGGCCATCAGGATTCATTCCCTTAGGGAGCCTATGGAGGAGTGATCCAGCTGTCACATGTAATAAAAAATATCTTCATTTGTGTTCCGAAGACGAACGAAGGTCTTACGGGGTTGGTACAGCATGGGGGTGAGTAATTAATGACTTAATTTTCATTTTTGGGTGAACTAACCCTTTAGATAGCAAATATAATAGTAACTTTTACAGTAACAGCTACATTTTTCAGTATCACTGTCTCAGTATTAACTCAGTATTTAAATTAGTTGTATTTATTAGCGTAAATGTACACTACCAGTCAAAAGTTTAGAAGAATATTTTTTTTATGCTTTTAAAAGAAGTCTAAAAAGAATCGAAACATACAGAGCAGCCGTCGGTGATGACGGTGTACTTCAGACGGTTGCTGCTATATGCCTTGATGTCCTGTCCATCAGAAGCCTTTAGGACTAAAGCCTTCTTCAGATTGCTGTTCTTCTCATCTTTATAGGCCACACTGTTTTTGCAGTGGTAGGTGACGTTCTGTGCTGCTTCTTTTGACAGAAGGCGGAGAAACCTTAACTGGACTGATACCATGTTAGCTGATGCCTCTTTGTTTCCATAGGTGAACTGAAGAGGAGTAAAATAAGAGTAGGAAATATACATTTAAGTGACATTTACAGGGCAAATATTTTTGATGGTCACCATTGTAATCACATTAACCTTAGTTCCCCGGTTTATGGTTGCTCCAAACCAGACTGGTTTTGGTAAGCTGGAGCGTGAAGTCCACCAGTTCTTGCGTGGGATACTGGCAGGGTTGGCAGGTATACAGGTCTCCCCCATTTCCATGTTACAGTGCACTTGGATGGCATCTCTAGCGCTGCCCTCATTCGGGTCTATCCAATACTCACCTGGGATACATTGAGAAAGAGAGATGTACTTTTAAAACAGTGAGATCCTCACATATATCATTGATTATTGGATATACAGTATATCACACTGGATTATAATGACTCTTGTGTGGCCTACGTCACGTGACCATCCCAACATGTATACGTCACGCAAGAGGTCGTGAACTCAACTGTTTCGTGAACGAGCTTCGCAGAGCTGGACCAAGGCAAGCATTTGTAGCTGAAAAGTATTTGTTTTATCTTTTTCTGAAAACGACTGATTCACTAGATTCATCGGCTGGGGTTGTGTGGACCCATTTGAAGCTGATGTGGATTTCCAACCATCAAAAATGGTGTACGTTGGGCACCCTTCACTTGCATTAGATGGAGAAAAATCCTGGAATGTTTTCCTCCAAAACCTTAATTTCTCTGTCTGAGGAAAGAAAGTCATATACATCTTGGATGGCCTTGGGGTGAGTAAATAATCAGGAAATTTTCCTTTTTTATTTTGAATTGTGTTGGTGGGAAATTGTAAATAAATCTGTTAGTAGGTTCTTATTCTTCGATCAAACTACTTGCACACAGCATTTATGTGGTTTGAGGTCTGGGCTAGTCCAAGCAATCTGGATCATGATTCAGCTCATTGACAGATGACTTTTCTGATATGGTACAACCATGCTTACTGTGGGCAGCTGTGTTTGTTTTATTCCTGACATAATTGGATCTTGCTTTGACTTGTCTGTATGAATTCTCCTGAAAGGTCGGGAATCCTGTAAATATATCCTGTCAAATATTACATAACCCATATATATTGGTTAGTGGCTGTGGTTTCTTCATTCTTACACTCCATTTAAGGCAATTCTTGTAGATTTCTGATAAAGAACGCTGTGTTTAATTCAATGAATCTAATTATTCATTCACTGAATGGGCAGAATATTCTTTTCTCACACAATGCCTGCTGGTGTTGCATACCTTTGTCAATTATATAAAAGATCTTTTAACCCATAATCCATTCCCCCAGACTATCTGTGGTTGGGGGACTATCAGGCCTGTAGCATTTATGCTTTTTCCATGATATTGTAAAAAAAATATGAAAAGCCATAAAGGTTTAAACAGGTTAAAAAAAAGTTTTTCAAATGGTGGTCTAGGGACCCTCAGAACAGTTGCAAAAAATTTACAAAGACTTTACAAAATGTATTTTGTAGGACAGTCACAACTAAAATGTTCATTTAAGATATTAATTAAATATGTTTTATACAAGATTTAACACTGAAATGTTCATATTATTATAAATAATGAGATTAATCATAATTATTTTATTCTATTGTCAACCCTAGTTTTAAACACGAAATAATAACTAGATCTGTTTTTTTTATTTTCATAAGGTTTTCTTGTGTAATTCTAAACCCATTTGATCTTCTTTTCTTCTGTGCAACACAAAAGGAATTATTTTGGAGTGTCCAGGAAGCTCTTTTTCTTACAAGACAAATGAATGGAGAGAGGGATTTTGGATGTTTGAATAATATTACAGCAAAATGAGACAAAAAAAAAAAAAAAAAAAGTTATATATATATATATATATATATACACACACACGCACATGTAAGTCATTTGGGTTTGGAACAGCATGAGTAAATGCTTAATTTTTAGTGACTTATTCCCACAGAGATGTATCATAAATGCAAACCAGGACGTACTGTTTCATACTGTACCTACAATGTGTGTAGGTTCATCTCACTCACCGCTCTTCTTCAGAGGATAGCACTGTTTCAGGTCCTGGCATGTGCGGGCAGGATATTGGCGAGTGCCATCAGGACTGCGCATGCTGTCCAACTGACTTCCCAGACTCTTAAGAGACAAGTGAACCTCACTGTCGCCCCGAACTGCATCAGATCCGTTATTGGGTCTTGCTTCGTCCTCATTGAACTCTGGCAGTGAAGGTGGGGGTTCCTCTAGCTCAGCTTCGACATCAAGGTCGAAGTTTGTACCAAAAAGGTCATCTACAGCAGCTGTTGGGGGGCCAGGAGAACCTGGGGGTCCAGGTGGGCCGGGTTCTCCGGGGGGTCCCTACAGACAGATTGGTGAATACTGTTTATGCTGAACATTAGTGTTTAAACATCTAATCACATCTGATCATGATTATGAATCACAAAGTACATTGAATCTGATTATGAGTCATTAAAGATGGAACATTTGCCAAAAGAGACAAGAAAAAAAACCACTTTGTATAAATTATAGACAGTGATTGGATTTTTCCCGTGTGAAAAATGCCCAAACCTCTCTAATCCAGCTAAGACCAGCAAACTTCCTTAGGCTGGTTTAAGTTGTTTTTGTATCAACAGGAAGATCTCATCTCATAACAAACATACACATGATATACACATGATCTCATGCCTCACCTCTGGTCCAAAATCTCCTGATTCACCTCGAGATCCAGGAGCCCCCAGTGCTCCAGGTTGACCGACATCTCCTTCTTTTCCTGGTGGTCCAACAGGGCCAGGGTTTCCCTAACATTGACACATTTAAAATTGAATTCTGTTCAACATGCACATGTATTGCTGGTGCTTTGTGAAATCAATCTTGAGTGACATTTCAATCTGTTGCTCACTCTTTGCCCACTTGGTCCAATGATTCCTACAGCACCATCATCCCCTGTAGCACCCTGAAAGGAAATGATTGACAGATGAATATTAAGGCATGGATATTGTATTGTGTGACAGGTGACATTGTCAATTATACGTACTGATGTTCCAGGTAGCCCATGGAGTCCAGTGAAGCCACGATGGCCCTTCTGACCTCTCTCACCCGCTTCTCCTTTGTCACCTGTGTCTCCCATCGGTCCTTGTGGTCCCTAACGTTGATTAGAAGATATATTTGCTGTGGGTTGTTCACGTATAACAACATCACATGCTGTCATCTCGAAACTATGGTAATTACAACATGGCGTGAATGCAGCATAGGTTCTCCTTTTTTTTTTATTCTCTGAAGTGTTCATGTCTATTTTGCTATTATTAAATTGAATTTAATATATTAAAAGGATAATGTCAGCTGTTTATTATCATTATTCAAAGGACAAAGAAAAAGAAAAAAAACAGGACCCCAGTGCAGAAGGGTCATGTATGTTTGGCAATAACTTATTAAATAAATAAATGGAAATAAAATGTTGACTGAGGTTTAAATTAAGTGAATACATGTGAAGAAAGAGACTGTGGAGTGACATAAAAGACATGAAATCTCATTAAAAGACATGATGCATCTACATGTATGTAGAAAATGGGTTGCACAGGAAAATGGGGGAAAAAATATAGTATTAAACAAATATAATAAATAATTGGCCACAATTGACTAATCAGAATTGAGTATTCCAAAGTGACACATAAAAATATGTATAATTGTATTGGGCATTGGCCACCCTGCAATCTAGACAAGTGTTTAAAGGCCCACAAGAGGGCCAAAGCATGACTTATAATGAAAAATTAATATTTTATTATTAATACAATAATAATATATGAATATATGAATAATATTATTTATACATTGAATTAAAATCAAGAAATCATATTTATTCTTTCCCCTTAAAAACTAGTGTTTTATTTCCAAGTTTCTGTTTATATATATATATATATATATATATATATATATATATATATATATATATATATATATTTAAACTAAGCAGATTTGCGATGCTACTGAAGTAAGTTGTGTACCAATATGTGAATAGGCAGACCTACTTTTTTCCCTCTGATTCCAGCCTGACCATCAGGACCAGGTGGGCCTCTTGCACCCTGTCAGCAAAATCAACAAATGAAACAGCATATCTATATAAAAGGCTACAAGATTAAAGAAATGTCTTCATTGTATTACATTATGCAAGGATTATTTCTTTAAATAATGTCAGTCTACATGCTTTTAATAAAAATAAATGGGTCACACTTTTATCTTTGACAACTATGTCAAAAATAAGTACAATGTACTTATTGTGTTCATGTTGTGTTGAAAAACACGTTTGCTGCTATTGCGGTGGAATACGGGTAAGGTTATGGACAGGTTTAGTGGTATGGTTAGGTTCAAGGGTGGGATAAGAGGAAAAGGAATAGTCAACAGTGTGATTACAGCTGTAATCACATGCAGGTATTTCTTAGATATAAGTACAATGTAAACACATGTATGTACACAATAAGTGCATTGTATCTTATGATTAATTTAAATGTTAGTACATAGTAGTTTAAGAAACCTAATGTAAAGTGGGACCAATAAATGTATTAAACACCAATCTACTGTGAAGTATCAGCAATGGATACAGGAAACAAACCTGATCTCCTCTCTGTCCTGGACCTCCAGGAGTTCCGACCGGTCCTGGGCTTCCTGGGGTTCCCTGGCCACCTGCAAGACCCTCTGGGCCTGGGTCTCCTCTTTCACCCTAAAAGCAAGTTAACACATCATGTGAATTTGGCCATATTTGGTTATAATTTTGTATGTCAAATGATGAATGGGTTCCTACTCTGGCTCCAATGATGCCATCAGCTCCTTGAATTCCATCAGCTCCAGCCAAACCCTAATTTAAGAAGGAAGTCGTTAAGAATGCTTTGTATACATGTAACCAACCGTATCCACTGTATTTCTTACATTAACATCTCATACCTCTGAACCAGCATCTCCTCGGGGTCCGGCTGCTCCTGGCAAACCAACAGGTCCAGCACCACCTTTGGTTCCTTGGGGACCTGGGGTGCCAGCTTTTCCTGGTGTACCCTTGAAAAAACCAAATAGATAGTAGATGAGGTGTCAAATCTTTAAAAAAAAAACTGGGAAATGTAGTTCTAAAAAGACACATTTTGATATATTCACTTGCATGGCAAGAGGATAGAAGTGATGACTTACCCCAGGTCCAGGAAGGCCAGCCATACCACGCTCTCCTCTCATTCCAGGAAGACCCACAAGTCCCCTCTGTCCTGGAGTTCCGGCAGATCCTGCTGGCCCATCTGGGCCCTAAGAAAGTTAAAGAAGAATATAAGTTTTGGAACACAGTATTAACTCTTTCCCTGCCAATGACGGAATTTTTGGCAATCCGTGTTTTCACTGTTATACGGTATAAGGGTGCTATTACGCATCTTCTGAAAGAGTACAGGATCTCCGGACCAAAACACAGGCAAAACGGGAGCAGAAGCATGCGATACAAGCATTGCTTATGCATGTTGTCGTCTTTGAAAAAAATTCACATTTTCTCAGCCTTTTGTTCAAAATGTTGCTTTTTTATGAAACTTTCCCACATTCAGAATAGAGTAAATCATTTTTTTAAAGTAGAGGCTGTTCTTTCTTTTGACATATGGCGTGTTCAGATATTCAAAAAAGCTAAATTATCAAAAACACTGGCAGTGGCTTTTTAAACTCCGGCGGGGAAAGAGTTAAAGTGATTTCATTATAATTCTGTATACTGAACACATGAGGGCTTTTCACACTTAAAACAGTTAACCCTGGTTCATTCTAAACCCCAGGTAAACAGAATCCTGGTTATCTTCACCATCTTCACATGGTTAAAAACTAATCCTGGGTATTTATAAGCTGACATTTCACATTGTACATTCCTAAACCCTGGGTTAACATCCTTAATTGCATATTTCTGGTGTCAACTGATTGGACGAACGCTACAAGCGACCTGTTTACATAAAAGCTCTATATTGAACATCCTATTACATGGTGCTGACTATACTACTGTACAATCAAGTTTATCCTGAATGGACTTTTCAGACTATAAAGGTAAGAATGAAACTGTCTCTTCTTCAATCCATTTGTCATGTTTGCTATCACCATTTGATATCTGTGCCTTCAAACGCTGAAACTACTATTTATACAATGTGCTGTGTTTCTGTGTCTAAAGTACGAGAATATGAGGCACACGATTGGCTGTCTGTTACTAAAAATCTAGCAGTAACTTTCTAACACAGCATCATTTCACACGGTACACATTTGGCACCACAATGCAGGGTTAACACAGCAAAAGCAGGGTTTCATAACCCCGTCCCTGGGTAAAAAGTGGTGCTAACCCCGCTTCTAAATTACAAGTGTGAAACGTTCCTTTACACTGGGTTAAAAGCAGGGTTAAGAACAATGATATCCTGGGGTTAAGCGCTGTGTGAAAAGCTATAGGGCTTATAGGGTTTATTTTTTCAGTTTTATATAGTGAAAAGGAATCACATACTGGCAGTCCATCCTCTCCTGGTTCCCCTTTGTCTCCAGGGTTACCAGCAGATCCAGGGTTTCCACGCTCCCCCTGGCGGCCAGTACCTCCAGGTTCTCCCAGAAGCCCAGGTGGGCCCTCTTTACCAGGGGCTCCGATAGGACCAGGCTCGCCAACTGGACCCTGAGAAATATATCAGTATAATATAAAAATATACCAGTCCATATGTGACATGAGAAGCCAAGTGTCTTAATATATTTGTCAAAAAGAATCAAACACATTGCAAATATTATTTGAAGGACAAGCTGTTAAGCACTGCTTTGTTGGTTAAATCCGTATTAGGGATTGTCACTCACAGCAGAGCCTGGTGGGCCGACACCTCCTGGGGATCCTGGGAAACCACTGGGACCCTTTTAGCAAAAGGAGGAAGCCAAAGAGGATTCCACAAAAGAGAGAAAGAAAAGCAGCAAAAGGATTCAGCAAATAACAGAGCATTTCTGGGTGTTTCTAAGTTGATAAACAATGATTTTGATAGCATGATTTTTGTAACTTACAGCTGCTCCTTGAGTACCTCTTCCACCTTTAAGGCCTGTAATTCCAGTCACTCCCTAAAAGAAGTACTATATTTATACATGTTTTTTAGTCTGTCAACCCATACACATATCCATTATATATATTGCTCACCTGTGGTCCAGGTTTTCCTGCCATTCCCCGAGGCCCTGGAGACCCCGCCTCTCCATTTGCACCTTCCTCTCCAGTTTCACCTTTAACTCCAGGCTGACCATCAGGACCCTAGCACAAAAACATATGTTTACAGCTTATGGCATATTACATCAAAGAAATATGTTTTATGATGGATGGATGGATGGACTTACGGGAGGCCCAGCAAACCCAACAGGACCAGTAGGACCTGGTTCTCCAGGTGAGCCCTGAAACACAATACATCAGTGGAATTGTGAATCACACGAGTAAAGAACTTCAGCGAACATCGGTTTTCTCCTGGTAAACTGTTCTACTCACAGCCATTGCTCTGGAGCCTGGAGATCCAGAAGGGCCTTTTGGGCCTTGTTCTCCCTGTAATTAAACAATCAGTTCTGAGAACATCTAAGTAGCAACATATGTAAAATGTACTTTTTAATCAGTACTTCTAAAGGACAGAAGAAACTTCAAAGTTTCAGCATTGCAGAAAAAAACACTACGGGGTATTGCAGACAGGATCAATTCACCACTTTTAGTTTAAAAGAAAAGTTCACCCAAAAATGAAAATTCTGTCATTTGTTTACTAACCCTCAAGTTATTCCAAATCTGTATGAATTTCTTTCTCCTGATGATTGACAGTTGATGGACCCCATTGACGTCCATAGTGTGGAAAAAAAACACTATGGAAGTCAATGGGGTCCATCAACTGTTTGATTACCGACATTCTTCTAAATATCTTCTTTTTGTGTTCAGCAGGAGAAAGAAATTCATACAGATTTGTAATAACTTGGGGGTGAGTAAATAATGACAGAATTTTAATTTTTTGGGTGAAATATCCCTTTAATTAATTTATTTATTTTTTAAATCAAACCTTCTCCCCAGATGGACCGGCTGGTCCAGTAGGTCCAACAAGTCCGGGTAATCCCTACAAACATAAAAGACACTTTATTTAGTGTCTTTGTAACCCCTGTTGTGTTAAGAAATGGGTCAGAAATGTGAAATCTGGATATTTTTTAATTCAGAGTTATTGACTGGTAGGTTCAGTTCTTCTTGTATTACAGATCACTCACTCGAGCCCCATCATTGCCAGCCGCCCCTTCAGCCCCTCTGTTACCCACTGCACCCTGAGAAAACAGATAAAGAGTATTAAAACACAAGGTTTTGTGCAAATCAATAAGAAAAATATAGAGAACTCTGTTTTGATGTGTTACAGATGTGGTTTCCTTCACTACTTCACATCGCCACACAGATAATGTTTCACAGATAATATTAGAGAATATTAATTTATCTATATGTCAGCCGTCATCCCTAACAGAGCCTGACACACAGAGGCATTTAATATATGCAATATTGTTGCACTGACTGCAAAGCATGAAACTGAAATATACTGTATTTGTTAAGCATGTGCAAATGTTTAGCATGTGCCAAAGCCTCTGATTCCACACTCACACTTTCTCCTTTAGGCCCAGCTGGTCCAGTTATCCCTCTTTCTCCTGGCATGCCCTGTAAGCCTGGTGATCCTGGTTCTCCTACAGTTCCAGTTGGACCTGGTTTACCCTGCATAGCCATTATTATTGTCATATTGATAATGTTGAAATCTATCATCTTTTAAGAACTAAATGGATCCATTGCACCATGCAGCATTCTTGATGACTATTAGAATCTGACTCTAACCTTGAGACCATCAGGTCCAGGGGTTCCTAGGCTTCCTTTGGTTCCTGGTAAACCATTAGGCCCTGGATCACCTCTCTCTCCAGGGGTTCCACGTTCACCCTACAAAAATGACAGATAAAAATACTGGGGTATTTCTTATTTGCACTGATAAATGCTGTGCTCTGATACGCCAGTGCGTAATGTACAACAGGCTCACCCTTGGACCAGTCTGCCCTGCACCACCAGCCTCTCCATGGATACCCTGAGGGGGGAAAAATCAAAGCCATAGAGTTTTTAATAACTCCCATTCTCAGTCAGTTTGTGTTCTACCTGTCCAGCAGAAATGACAAGAAGAAAAGACTGGAATATAATGATCAAGTAAAGAGCACCTCATCGCCTGGTTTTCCCGACTCTCCTGGTGGGCCTGGGGGTCCAGGCAAACCCTAGACATTTAGATTTATATTAGACAATAGATTTAACTCTAACAGGGACAAATCATATCAAGTTTACTTACAGATATGTGAAATTTTTCATATTTAAAAGGGTCATATACATTTTTATTTTATTTTTTGTCTTCGAGGCCCATGTATATTGTTAGTTTATACCCAAATGATTTGTGTGGTACACACAGTACAAAGTTTGACAGATTACAGTACCCCACATTTTAGCAACATTTCTATGTTCTATGTCCTTGAATGAACTTTCTGAGCACCAAGTGAATAAATGCCATTGTTAATGTGGGCAGAAATCCTAGGATTCGGAAATCACTGGTTTTGCTTGATTTTGATAGATTGTCTTTTGGGACTAGGGAGGCAGTTTTGAGTTTTAAAACTTGGGGGTTGCAGCTTGAAAATATCAATTTCTTATGATATGACCCATTTAAGAGCATTTGAACATTGAACATTCAAAGTAATCTCTGACTGGATGCATAACCAAAGAAAAAAGAACATACTTGAAAGCCAGTTAGTCCAGGAGGTCCCTGTTCACCTCTCTTCCCTGACACTCCCTGAAAATAAATCAAATATACTCAGCCATATGCTATGAGCTCCACTTCTTAATATTTTACCACAACAGACATATTACTTGAAATATCTGAAATAGCTAAGTCGACCAATCAAAATACACAGAAATTTGAAATAGACATAAATGTGCCATAAATTACTAATGAAGACTCACGAGAGGTCCTGGAGTTCCCGCTGGACCTTCTTCTCCATCTTTTCCATTAGGTCCCTGCAGGAATCATAACCATCATATCAAATCATAATGGTTCACTTGACTCTTAAATCACTATATATACCAGCACTGACGGTCTTACACTAGAAATCTTTTATAATAGCTTGTTTTGAAATGTTACAGCGTGTTTTAAGCTTGCCATAGCAATGTTGCACTATAATTGTAAGACAGGACTCACTCTTTGCCCTGAACCTCCTGGTGATCCTGTCTCTCCTGCTTTCCCTGGATCACCCTGAATATTCAGAAAAACTCATTTCATTACAGGAAAACAGGGGAAATCATCACATAAACATATATAACAAAAAAATCATAATCATCGACTCTATATTCTTTTTAGTAAACATTTTTAACATGTTTACTACAATATTAATGGGTCATTTGTCCATTAGAGGCATGTTTGTGTACTGAAGAGTCTTCAAATAATGCTTCATCGATATTAAAACATTCATTACATCCTGGAGATCTGATCAATAGCCTTCGTCATCCTTCAAGTGGCTTTTGATGTAATGTCTAATAGCATGGAGTTTTGACACTGTGTGTGACGATAAATGTATGTGATGGAAATTCTGAGAAAAAGCTGAATAACCTTGGACTTAAAGTACTAACCCGTCAAGTTTCCAAGCAACTAATTATCTTTAAAATTTATAATAATAATAATGACAGAAGTATAGGAGACAATGATTCTTTGTTGCTACAAATAGCTGTACACTGTTCAGTAAACTGTACACATAAATACCAAATTAATTAAAAGTATAATTTCTTAGCAAATATGAGTTTAACACTTGTTAAAATGTCAAGATAGGAGACAATCCGAAAATGTAACATTTCAACACTTAAAAAATAAGAAAAAACTCTGTAAGCTGTTATAATCTATTGTTTGAACTTAGAGTGGTGTTTTTTTGTGGTTGTTTTTTGATAGTGTTGTTCTAAATATTTAAAATCAGTAAATCTAGGGGACAGAAAAGTCCCCCAAGAAGAATCACCCTTATGTACTTTTTGCTCACAGAAGGTGTTATGAGATACATTTTAATAGACAAAATGACACATATCAGTAAAATTAAGAATATAATCTTATGGCTTTTTTATATAAATAAACATATATTAGAGAATTACACTGAAGCCTTTAGGTCCAGGTAGACCCATGGGTCCTGCTGCACCTCTTGTTCCCGTAGACCCGGCTGAACCTGGATTCCCATCATCTCCCGGTCCTCCCTAAGGAAAAAGAACACCACTCTTCATCAAAAGATGTGACAGAACTCACAGAAGTGTTATTTTGAATACACAGTTGTTCAGATCTTTTCAGCCATAAAAGTAGGCTAATCCAGAAGGCTAATTCCGGAAGGATGTGTTATTGTTTACGTGTGTAGTTTTGAAAAACTTTAACGTCAGAGTTTAAAAATCGACCTGAAAGTTTTTATGTTTTGTTTGATCAGACACTTTAAAATAACAAGATTATTTTAGGTAAAAAGTGCATATATTACCTGTGGCCCTATCTTCCCCTCTGCACCTTGCATTCCCAGAACGCCTGTTAAGCCCTAAAGAGACATGACATCAAATATGTGAACACCTTACATGAAGTGGACGCAATGCCATCAGAGATCCTTATTTAGCAAATTAAGAGTTTAAGTCTATAATTGCATAGCATACAGGGTGTGATATATAATGTTATAAAATGAGTATTACAGTATGCCAATACAGATCATATCTATTTTACCAACCCTTGCTCCCGGAATTCCTGTTTCCCCAAGTCGGCCAGGGTCTCCAGTTGCACCCTTAGGCCCTGATGAGCCTGGGACACCACGTTCACCCTGTGCACCCTGGGGGGATTTAAAAGAGAATATAGTTTAGTATGGAATTGTATTAAATTGAGAAAACAAATGAGTGGTAATGATGTTGCTGGCATTGTTAGCAGCATTTGAAATCTTATTGGCTGAGATCCATTGAGCATATTTCTAACCTTTTGACCAGGCAAACCATCAGCTCCTGGAAAGCCACGGTTACCTGGAGCTCCCTTGAAAAAAATCAAACATTAAATATTATTGTAAAGAACATAGATGTAAAGCAGTAACTGCAATAATCACTTATGTAGGCTTGCATGTTGGTCGTTCACAATAATGTAATGGCACTAACTCTTTCTCCAGCTGACCCTGGGGCTCCAAGGCCCCCTGCGTCTCCTCTTGGACCTCGTTTTCCTTCTTCTCCCATCGGTCCCCTTTCTCCTTGAACTCCAAGTGGGCCCTGCAACAAAATATATACCATTTCATCTATATCATTGGATGAATTTTCTGATGACATTATTTTAAACAATTATGAGCAATAATAACAGTGATGCATCCAAGGCACTGTCCTGAATGTTGTCAATACTTACAGGCTCCCCTTTAGTTCCAGGTTCTCCTTTAAACCCAGGGGAACCTAAATCCCCCTATGAGGTACATGGAATATATAAATGTGCACAATATTAGAGTTGAGTAATCAACGTATCCACCTTAAATATAAGGATATTCTTCCACAGGAGAAAAGTGATTCCCACTATGGTGGTTATAATATTGCAATTTGCATTGTGTCATTACCAGCTGGCCCTTGGCTCCTGAAAGTCCAGTTGATCCTTGAGGTCCAGGTGGACCAGGCTGTCCAATCAGTCCAACAGGGCCCTGCACACCTGGGATGCCCTATGATGAACAGATGATGATATTGCAAAACTGTCTGTAGCACAAATGTTAAAGCATGATTTAAGTTCAAGTCCCTCATCCTAAAAATTATCAATAATAATAGCAATAGCCTTACAGTATCAATATTATTCTGCATTATAATAAGCACAAATTGTAGTATTCTTTGATGAGTGTTTATGGAGCTTACTGCTTGTCCTCTAGGACCAGGAGTACCATCTGTTCCTGGTGGTCCCTAGAAATGACATCAACATTATGGAAATAATTGAATACACAAATCATTAGAAAGTAGAAAGTAGAATGTAGGACAGGTAAGACTGCACCTGGTTGCCCTGTGGTCCCGATGAGCCCTGCCGGCCTGGTTCCCCCCTTTGGCCTTGAGGTCCACTGGTACCGCGTGGGCCTGTGGCTCCTGCCTGACCCTGTACAATTTTTAAAAAGAATATTACTCATATGTTTTATACCTGCCATTAACAATGGTTAATAAATAAAAACTATAATAATGTAAATTTTTAAGGTGCAGCAGATCAACTGTTCTAACTATAACCATCAATCAGACGTACCTTCATGCCTGGACCACCAGGGAATCCTGGGGTTCCAGTAATTCCCATTGGGCCCTGTAAATTAAATTAGTGTCAGGTTAGATAACACATCAGTCTTTATTAATAGAACATACTCCACATCTTTGAAGATACAGTAAAGGCATATACGTAAGGTATATTGATTGGGTAGACACATCAGTGAACTGATAGAAGAGGGACTGTCATTCACATATCAGTATTGTTGTTATATAAATGAAAAATTAAACCTAAAAAAAACTTAATTTTTTAAAATAAATAAAAAGTACTAAAATGACAAAATATTAAATATAAATGTATATATTTTTAAATGACAAAATCATGTAAGACAAATCATAAAACTTAATCTGAAATTAAAAGAAAAACTGATAATGTGAAAATAAAAGAAAAAGAAAAAAATTAAATATTGATGAATACTATAATAGTATTTAAATAATACAAAAAAAAAACACTTGCACATACCAATGGACCTGGTTTTCCCACATGTCCAGAAAGACCACGTTTTCCCTACAAACAGAAAAATATATATATTTACTGATGAAAAGCAAATTTAAGCAAACTATTGTATTAAACTCTCTCCTCCAAGTCCAAATTTATAAAACATTAAACCCAAAGCTGTATGTATGAATTTCCTTCTCCTGAACACAAAAGAAGATATTCTAAAGAATTTCGATAACCAAACATTGACTTCCATAGTTTTTTTCCTCCATACTATGGACGTCAATGGGGCCCATCAGCTGTTTGGTTACCCATATTCATAAAAATATCTTCTTTTATGTTCAGCAGAAGAAATAAATTCATACAGGTATGGAACAACTTGAGGGTGAGTAAATGATGGCAGAATTTTCATTTTTGGGTGAACTATCCCTTTAATGGTTCACTTACCACAGGCCCTCCTGGACCGATGCGTCCTCTCTCACCAGTCATACCAATCGGACCCTGTGAAGAACATTATTTTTATCATAAAAGTGCAGTTTAGAAAAATCCAATAAAGTGCAGTTTAAATGAAACATCACAATCAGAACTGCAATCACAAAGTGCTCCATACCGGTGGACCCACAAGTCCCATGGTGCCAGGAGACCCAGATTCTCCCTTTTATAATGAAAAGAAAATGGCATTTACTACTACAGTCAAACTACAGGGACACAGGTTCAAGAAAATTTTCACAGGAATTTATTGGCTCCAAAAATGTGACCTCTGACCTTTGACCCCACAGCACCTGCTTCTCCTTTCGTACCCTGCAGACCTGGATGACCCTAAAATGGGAATGAGATTAATTGGTTTTACACTGTTTGTGAAATTGTCCTCAAACACAGTTAAAACATTACATTTGGTTTGTACATTTTATAGTAATAAATACTAATAAATATTAAAAAGTAATTCAAGATCAGTGCAAAGAGTAAACAATCAGTGTATTGGAAAGGAAGTTCTAATCTAACCCACCTTTGGACCTTTTATTCCTGATTGACCTGGTAACCCAGGAAACCCTCTGGAGCCCTATGAAACAAATCATCACTGGTAAGGATACACAGTGACTAAGCATTTAATGTGCAGTATTTATAGAAATGTTTTGATTTGTGTAAGCATAGCACAGCACAGTGATTCAGTCTGTGAGCCACTAGTTGGCACAATGGCGTCTTGCATTCTGGGTTAATTGCTTCTAGCTCCCATGAATAGTCATTGTTTACATCTGTGTTTAATTTGTCATCGTCTGCCACACTATTTAAAGGGTTAGTTCACCCAAAAATGAAAATTAAGTCATTAATTACTGACCCCCATGCTGTACCAACCCCGTAAGACCTTCGTTCGTCTTCGGAACACAAATGAAGATATTTTTGATTAAATGTGACAGCTGGATCACTCCTCCATAGGCTCCCTAAGGGAATGAATCCTGACGGCCCAGAAAGTCAATGAAGAAAATGTTTAAATATTCCATGTCACAACAGTGGCTCAACTATAAGTTTATCAAGCGACGAGAATACTTTTTGTGCGAAAAAACAAACAAAAATAACGACTTTATTCGACTATTCCTTTTCTTCCTTGTAGGCCTGAAACAAGACTTCAAGAGATTTCCACGACGCATACGCGAGAATTGCGATCTCCTTCAACTACTTCAGTTAAGTTCTCTCATTTTCAACATTTTCTTCATTGACTTTCTGGGCCGTCAGGATTCATTCCCTTAGGGAGCCTATGGAGGAGTGATCCAGCTGTCACATTTAATCAAAAATATCTTCATTTGTGTTCCGAAGACGAACGAAGGTCTTACGGGGTTGGTACAGCATGGGGGTGAGTAATTAATTACTTAATTTTCATTTTTGGGTGAACTAACCCTTAAAGTTCCACTCTTTGATTCATTTTTTCTCTCTCTCTGCTCACTTATTCTTCCTTGTGTAGCCTACTTAGTCATCTTGTAATCATTATCAGTTGCGCTGTCATTAAAGCCTTTGATTTATATTTGAGTCCGTTTGACATTGTGGTCATCTGGAACTCTTTAACATTACTCTATAATCAGAAAGAGCATGTTTTAGAATTTTAGTCCATTTAGTTTAGGAGTTTTCACTCAATAGCAATCCCCGACATGTGTGGAATTTTACGTCGACTTGTAAAGATCGCCAGAAGATTGTGGAAAAAACAATTGTCAAATGTTACATCGTTTATAACTTAAAGTCAGGGTTTGGCTGGTTAACATGGCCCAGTTACCCAGGCTAATGTTCTGGCAAGGTTCTCTCAAAGTTATGAACTAAAGTTCTTCCAGTAACGTTAACAGACTGTTCAAAAGTTATCTGGTCTTTAATAATGTTCTCAAACTGTTTCCACAAAAACATTATTTATACATCGTTCATGAATGTTTTAGTTGAACATTCATCTAATGTTTTTTAAATGTTACTATTCAGATAACATTTAAAGTAGCATTCCCCTAATGTTGAAGAACGATAAAATTGGAATGTCTCTTTAACATTTGCATAACCAAGAAAAAAGCATTTAAAAACTGTACATTCACAAATAATGTTTTCATCGACCAATTGGGAACACTAGCAAAACGTTCTTTGAACATATTTTTGTTTGCTGGGTAGCCCATACTGGTTGAGGCTGGCAAACTCTGAGGGCTAAAAGCCTCCTCTGCCATTCAAATGTATAAGTACAATATTGATTATGACCCCACCAATAAGCCTGGAGTGGATCTTAAAATGTGCATACTAATGTGCAAATCTAACAGGCTGTATGTATTCGTGCATTCACAAACAACTAGATGCATCTGTTCCATTTCTTTGAGATGCTTTTTTAAAAGCTGTTCTTCTTTGAACCTGAATCGCTGAAAAAATAAGTGAGATGCATCACAATGGTCTGAGATGTCTGGCTAGGGCAGATTTGGTGATGTGTCCAGATGATGTGTCCTGTGTGAATAGCCCATTAATCCTACACCATACTGCACATAAGGAACATTTCAGCAGCCATGTCTATAATATGCAGCATTGTCTTACTGGAGAGCCAGGGAATCCTTTTTCTCCTGTATTTCCAGGGGGTCCAGGCTCACCCTGTTACAGAGAGGAACCAAACTGTGTTATCATTAGCACAGGGAAACCCATCTTACTTCTGTTCAGTGTATTCAAACTTTGTAATATGTATATGACAGCATTTTTTAAAGATTGGACACCATATTGAAAGAGCTGCTTTTCTATGATGTTTAAATAATGAAATCCCTGGGTGAATTGTTGGTCTACTCACATCTGGACCAGCTTTTCCTGGAGGACCATCTGGTCCCCTTGGACCAAAAGAGCCCTACAGAGAAAAAAATTCTTTATTGCACAGTGAGTGACACAATTGTTTTTCTTGACCTGTATGGCATGGATGAATATTAGAAACCTATAGGCACATTGTATTAATTTACCAGTAATTGTCAGAATATTTATCATGGCGTAAAGGCATTAGTCTTACCATGGGCCCGGGATCACCCGCATCTCCTGGCGCACCTTGTGCTCCTGTTGGCCCCTGAGTGACACAGAGGGAAATAAATTTGGTGAAAACGTGCAGTGTGAAAAAAAATTTAAAAAACACATTGACAATCAATACATGTATTGTAGCACCAAGCTTGAGAGAACTTACTGGTGGACCAGGTGGGCCTGGATGACCTCTTGATCCTGATTCACCCTGATCTCAACAAAGATGTTATATCTCAGTTTAGTGGTTCTATATAGCAATCCAGTTAAATATTTATTTTAAAAAGGTCATTATTGAAAGTGGAAAGATCCTTACCGGTGCTCCAGAGACCATCCCCGCCATTCCATGCTTTCCATCCTGGAATCCAGAGGCCATTTGAGAAGCAAAGTGACTCTGTAAAACATAAATGTCACCATAGATCAGCAGATTAAAGTCACCATGAAATCAAAATGGACTATTCTTGTTTTTTAAAGGAATATTGCACTATTTATCCGTGCACCTCATTATTTTTCAAAAATGCAAGTGCCCTCATAATCTTTTATCAAACTTCCCATCCTTCTTTCAGCGACTCTTCTCTTCCCTGATGACGTGTTTATTGACATGAGGGCGGGACAACCGGTCACTCATATGAAATCAACCAATAGCAAACCACAACCATCCAACGATCCAATCAATTCCCAATGGAAAAAAATCATGACCCACCCTATCATTTTTCTTATTAGAGAAGCCGTTTCACACAGACATACGTCACAATAGGAAAGAAAGAGAATAGGAAAGTTCATGCCACTTTCAATAAATGTTATAATGGTGTCTGAAAAGAATATTTTGGTAGTTTTTGAAAAACAACAGGATCAAGTTCGGATTTGGAGGGTTTGCTTGTGTTTTGTATTGTCACTAAAATAATAATTAAAATCACTAGTAAACTACTAATACAGCATTTTCATTTTTGGTGTTTGGTGAAAGAAATGGGGCATTATGGTTTTCTTAAAACCCTTTTTTTTACAACTATACATTATAGCAGTTTTTCTTCTTTTTCTTATACTTTTTTAAAACTTTTTTTTACCACATTTTATCTTCATTTAGTAATAATATGCATTTCATATTGAGATCAAAGTAACACATTTTATAATTCTAATCACTGATAAAGGATTTAAGAAAGACAGGACAACAAAACCAGGACAGATAATATTACCAACTCACCCCAGGCAGTGAATTGCCCACAGGACCAGGCTCACCTGGCATGCCTGGGACACCTGGCTCTCCATCAAAACCAGGTGGACCTGAGACACCCTTCACAAAAACACATTGCATGTCACTATTTTAACTATTTAGCTGCCATTTACTACATTACATTATGTTTACACTCAAAGTAATTTTGACTAGCAATTCCATGAAATAAGAGAGAAAGTCCCTTTTTGTACATAACTTGATGTTTCTGAGGTGAAATAGCCACATAACAGAATACAAATGGCTATATGGGTATTGGTAAATGTCACATACTCGTCTTCCTTTGCTTCCTGGATATCCTGCTCGGCCGTCTGCTCCTGGGGGACCCTGTTTGATGTGACACACAAGACAATGGACATCACTTTGATTGACATTACAAAGATTTGGGGGGTAAAAGGTTAGAGGTGTGTGTGTGTGTGTATTATTATTTTTTCACCATTGGTCCTGGACGCCCAGGTACTCCCACAATCTAAAAAAAAACATGAATTCAAAATAGTAAAACAGTATAACAATTTTAACATATTATTACTGTCATATTATTATAAAATATTGCATGGACATATGATGGACAGAAGCATACTCTTATAGACTCACATAAGGAATGTCACCAGGTTCACCTTTTTCGCCCTGAAAAAAACATGCAGGCCTAATCAAAACTTTATATATATTAATTTGTGATGGGGAAAAAACATATTACAAACAAACAGACCTAACAAATGTTAATCTATATGCCTGAATTAAAAAAAAATCACATACCTTAAACGCAATTGTTTCTGCAAAAGAAACACAAAGTATAATTACATTAATTCAAAGACTTAATTGTAATAAATATAGCCTAATAAATGATAAATAAACTAATCTAATTGACGTCTGCCCTCTAGCGGCCGTATCGTGTAAGACTCACCGATCCTTCCATGCGCACTGGCGAAGGTTTGACACACAGGACAGCACTCTCCATCTGGGACGATGAACTGTTCGCATCCCTTCAGCTCCTCACAGCGGATCTCCTCACAGATCACCTGGCCTTTATCACAGACACAAAGTCTGCACGGCTCTGGCTTCCAGATCTCATTTTCGGAATAATTCTGATCACCGTCTTTACAATTTTTCGTGTCCTCTGTTCAAAGACGAAAATAAAAACAGACATAAGGATAAGGATTTTTATATCAGTCATTTTTAGTCTATCATACACAAATATTACATTCTTTTTAAATCACACTATCACATAAAAAAAAAAATAAACGCGCAATTATATAGCTATTTATTTAAATTGGTAATATTTTTACTCTTAGCTTCCAAAATTGTAGCTTCCAGATTATAGCCTTATTTATTTATTTGCTCACTTATTGTTTGTGGTGATATTGGTTTGTGAGATATATTGCTGAGAATTGCTCTTTTCCCCCAAAAAAACCAGCAGCAATTCACTCCGCCAGCAGATGGCGTCAAGCGTCAAGAATCATTTTGTTCCCATTCAATTAGTTACTTCTCATTTTGATATTTCCATCCTGAAATTCCACTTTGGTTATGATTACTGCTAATGTTGTTGTAGAAGCATAGATTTCCCAAATTGTCTTCGTATACTGGAAGCTAACAGTCAAAAACTTAGCATGCTAACCAATAGGCTACCCATCACAACTAGTGCTACAAACATCTTTGTTGTTGTTGTTTGTCTCTACAATTAACAGTCGTCACATGGTATCACTAACATACATTACTCTCAGCAAGGGAAAAAAGGCAGGGTTGTGGACTCGAGTCGCATGACTTGGACTTGACTTGGACTCGAGTCCCAAATTTGATGACTTGCGACTCGACTTGACATATTCAAAGATGACTTGCGACTCGACTTAGACTTTGACAACAATGACTCGCGACTTGACTCGGACTTGAGCCCTGTGACTTGGAAAGACTTGACCTACCTTCTAAAACCACAGATCAGAGTTGTAATAATCACTGACTGTAGTATAGAGGGTATGCGCATGACGTCACCGTCGGCCGGAGTGAATGCGGTCACGCCCACAAGTGGCAAAAAGACTGAGCGGCAGCATTCGTTTTCAGCGTGAATGCCGTGAAAATCACACAAAACACATCTAAAACGGGAAAGAGCTTTGCGATTGACTGTACAACTAGATTTGACCAGAAATCTGAGGTACTGTATATTTTTACAGACTGCAAAAAGCTACAGAAACAGACTATATTCTGCATAATTGGATGTTTTTAAATAAACACTGACAAAAAACTATACAAGTTTTAGGGCTGGACGATATGATGATATACAGTATAACATTAATGTAAGTGATCACTCGGATTTAGACCTATCTATATTGTATTTATATAAAACGTTTACAGGCAAATTTTCTTCATTTATTTCCCCGGCGTCGAAATCAGGCACATATAAATGTCAGGAAACACGATTCCTGGCTGCATGTCAATATCCATGGATCACTGGATCTTTGATAAGTTGTTAGGAACACTATATCGAGTCCAACTTTTAGTTTAAACTGATAATAGTTTGTTTTACTCGCGTTAACGCAGTTTCCCCTATTAACTCCAGTCACGCAGCAGCTCTTCTGCCACTCAGTCCCGCTGAGGGGGGCGTGTTCCGGCGGGGAAGTGACGTTAATGCATTCCCTCTATAGCACTGTATCATTGACGCATGATCACAGCGCTGATTAGCGCTGTTTTCGCACGTTTGGCACTGAGCCAGAGAGCGCGTGATGGAGTGTGTTCAGCAGCGCGAGTCAGTTGTCATTTATTATCACACGTTCAGACAGTTTTCAACCAAATGTTTTCTTTTTTCTTTTTCAGGCATTTAAATACACAAGTACTAGCGAACCATTTATAATTTGTGAAAAAAAAAAAACACACTGATATCTAAGTAAGGGGAAATAATAAACCTTTCAAATGTAATTTTGAGACATGTTATTTTCCCCCCACAACAAACGCACATTTTAGCCTATAGGTAACTATAAAGTCTTCTCCCTGTTCACCAGCCACTCACTTTCATGTCTTTCGGGAGAAATGGATAGATTTACGTTACGTAGCCCCAAAAAGTGCCACGTGGCGCTTGATACGTCGCCATAGAAATAGGAATGTTCTAGTACAATTACTGTCGCGTTAACAAAATAATTTAACCAGGGACTCAATATTTTACTTAATTTTACTTAACTTAATGTGTAGCAAATCACGATTAATTTTCCCAATGAACAGTTACTTTTATTTTTTTTATTTTTAAATCTGCATTGCCACAATAAATTTGATAATATTATATATTATTATATTATATCATATTTTAAAAGCCTTTCTGATGTAAATTAGTATACATTTCATTTACTATAGTAATTAACACTGAGACAGTAATTTGTGCAAAAAGCACTAATGACTTGTTTGAGACTTGAAGCTTAAACTCGAGGACTTGCAACTTGACTTGGACTTGTCTGTCTTGACTCGGGACTTGACTTGGGACTTGTCTGTCTTGACTCGGGACTTGACTTGGGACTTGAATGCAAAGACTCGGGACTTACTTGTGACTTGCAAAACAATGACTTGGTCTCACCTCTGAAAAAAGGTAAATAAAAAAGAAATCACAAAGACTGTTTCTTACGTTGTTTGAAGGACATGCCAAATCTGCACTATTAGCAGATAGCCCAAACTCTTGTGAGTTTTCTGATTGTCTGGTCTAACTCACGCAGACCGCGGTCAGATTGATCGATTGATTGATTGGGCACACCATGAAATACTTTGAAAAGAGACGATAATTTACTATACTTTCAGAAGGCATTGTTAGTGCTGAGGAGGTAGGCTACCAGTGAATAACATTTTTAATTTCTTCATTTATTTCACATTATGTTGACAGTCAGAGCCAGAGGCACACATTCAAGCTGTTTGTCTGTCTATATCAACATATAAAGTAACAAGTGTCTGGGCATCGCATTCCCCTCAGAGGGAGCCTCGATAAAGCACTGTCCCATTGGTCTAGATAATGTGTCCTTGACAAGGACATGTAAGTTGCCTAGCTATAATTATAAGTTCAAGTATAACCTCTTAACCAGCACCCCTATTTTTGAGAATTTTCTGAAAACGACATACCCAAATACAAATCTCTGTAGCTCTTGAACCCTATGGTCCACATTCATAACTCTGATATTTTTTTAAACTAGACACTTGAAACTTTGTTACCCAAGAGTCATTATAACTCAAAGTAGCATAGGAACGGAGTAAAACAAGGTAAAATATACATGAAATTGACTCACGATTTCTTTGAATAAACTTCATTTAGGGAAAAATGTATCAGAATTTTATGTTAAGGGCCTGAAAACACCATAAATATAAAACTGAATGTCTGACCATGTTTTGATTCAAATTTGAGGATGATACTCCCAAAAATGTAGTTCCTGTAAGCTTTTATTCAAGAAAAGTCTAGGCGTCCTTTCCAAAAGGCCACTTGGAGACTCCAAATGGACACCTGGTTACCAAATGACATAAGGAGTAAACACTACATACTACATACATGTTTATCCATTCAGAACTATTCTGCCCATCAAACTACACAAGAACAAATGATTTCAGCACAACATTTTAACATTTTAACAAAATACTCTTTATTTTGAACATTTATAATAGCAAAAACAGTGAAAAAAAAACTTACTTCATTTATACATTCCAAAAGTGATTGTTTTACTAATGAATAAAATATATAAAAAGAAAAAAAAAATAACATTTGTAATTGCAACAGTGTTTTTTTTACTCAAATAAATTACAATAAACAATTACAATGAATATCCAATTACTAAAACAAAAAGCAACCGCTTCCTCTTCCTCTTTCTCTCCCCTTACCTTTACCTTTACCTTTACCTGTACCTCTGCCTCTGGTAGCTGAAGCAGATT
Organism: Tiaroga cobitis; assembly: GCA_030578255.1. Taxonomy (NCBI): domain Eukaryota; kingdom Metazoa; phylum Chordata; class Actinopteri; order Cypriniformes; family Leuciscidae; genus Tiaroga; species Tiaroga cobitis. The sequence continues at coordinate 39,425,623 of CM060596.1, forward strand.
CAGATGGAGATGCAGAAGATGACGATGACTGCCGGCGTCTCCTTTGTCGCTCATGACTGGACTCCGGATTCCATTCCTCATCTGATTCAGTTGAAGGCCTATTTTACAGCACAGGAAAACACACTCACAAACACACAAAAGAGGATTTCAGTTTGAGTCACATTCATCTATTAGCAGCATCAATATTCCATCATATTACAATATCAAATGTCACATACCTTATCATTATAATGCTCAATATTAAAAATGCTTTGTAATTATTATTTTTTTCTATATATATATATATATATAATTATTATATCTTATAATTATTATATCTTCACCTGACATCTTGTTCTCCTTTCCTTCCATTATATTTATATTCAATGCACCATTCATTCATATAAACGTATCACTGTAATCTCATATCTTGCTAGTCATCTCCACTGTTATTTTATAATCAACACATCTTCTCCTGACTTCTTATAATCCTTTCCTTCCATTTTTGTTATATTTAATGCATCATAAATATAATGTGTGTGATATAAATATTTTCTCTTTATGTAACGTTATAATATAACATCTCTATCACCTGCTCGTGTAGCCTCTGTCTTTGCTAGTAGCTAATCTCCATCGTCATTTTATAATCAAAAACATTACATGAACAGAAAAACTGCCAATAATAAACATAACAATTAATGAAAATGTGTTGAAACTTACCGATCTAAAACGGGATCGAGTCCATGAACAAACATCTCCTCTTCTGCCGAATCGACGACGCTAGACACCGTGCTCTCTCTGTCTGGATGCATCTCTCTGCGTCTTTCTGCTGCTCTTCGTCGCTGCTTCTCATCACTTCCTCCAATACACTCTCAACACCACAAAAACCCTTCTGTAGACGACGATTTATGATGGAGATTGTCAAATATAACTTTGGAGAAAATCTATGAGTTGATACGAGCTCCGTGTAGCAAACCAATACCTAGCCTATGCGCTCTGTGCGTAAAATGGCGGAAGCGCACGAGCGAACGACAACATTGTGCACTTGTATTTGACAAATCTGCTTGAGAACTGTCAATCACTGCAATCGTGTTTTAATTGGTTAATACTCACATCCATCAAAACATTGCCGATTACACATTGGCTGGCTATATCCAGACGTTTATCCAGCCAAAAACCGAGATGCGAGATTGACAGGTTTCTAAGCCTGTCAGGCGGTCCCTTGGCATTTTGATCGATTACAGAGCCCGTGATTGAAGGAGAGAGAAGGGGGATGACTCATTTCATCCGGAAGAGTCTAAACTACAGGGGTGAGATGGCTTTTGAGTGTTGGAATATGGATTAGAATCGATATTTCTTTGAAAATGAACATGATGCGAACTCTATCTCGAAAACGCTCATGTAAACAAAGGAGGATATTTCATTTTTTTTCCCTATTTTTCGTTGTTTTGGATTAAAAAGTGGGATGCATTTTGAAGAGTGGACCCTTACATTGAAATGTATGCTGTTGTTTCTTGGATTCTTCCAAACTGATCTGAACCATACGAGATGAAAGATGAGTATAGCGGTTCATTTTGCTCATTTTCAAATGAGAAGTCCTTTTGCATTTAATTTAACCCTTTCCTCTCTGGTGTATTGATTGCAAAAACAAGTTTAGAACATGATTCTTGAGTGTTTTAGCTTTCAAATGATGCATAGTTTATGATAGTCAGATGAATATTTGTTATAAAACAAAGCTTAAAAAAGGTAATAAAAGTATAGCCACGCCCTCGACGGCCCGTCCCCGGGCCGGTGCTGGGTAAGAGGATAAAGTAGCCTACAATGGTTTAGACTCAGACATAACTAGCAATGCCACCATTCATCCAGTTGTGCTTGCCCTCATTTAGCTGGTGATCAATACCACACCCTGTAATTGAGGTCTGCAGCTGAGACCTTCAGCCATTTTTCTCTCAGACTTTTGGATGCACCATCAAGAACCACATCTTGAATCTTTTTTTCAGTCAAATTATGGGGCTGGTCTGGCTATACAGTACACCTTTCTGTCTGACCAAGATTGCTTTAAAACATTTCTCTGTGCTTGAATGGTTTAAAACTTTATTCACTTTCATAGCATCTTGTCCTAGCTCCCATCTCTGCTTCATACAATTTTAATATTGTCAGACACAATCAGCACCAAAATTCTGTTCCTACAAGCCAATTTGTACTGTTAAACTTGAAAACTTTTAAACTGTTAAACTGTAGTTTGCAATGCAAAATTGAATAAGACAGCAATTTGCTTTCAGTAATACCATATTGAAATATACCAAATCTAAAAATAAAATAAAAGTAGATACAATCAAAACATTTTTTTTAAACAATTATAGGACCAGTTTCTTAATACTTGTCACTTTTTCAAAACTCTTCACACACCGAGCACAAAATGTGGGCTTTGCCACATAATGCATTCAATGACTTCTTCTTTCAAATGACAAAACATATTTTCTCACGATACAACCACCACAACGCTATCTCACGACCAATTCGTATTCGTACGAGTGATTAAAAAGTGGATAATTCGTACGATTTGTCTAAACCCACGTGATGGGTAGGTTTAGGGGCGGGGTCAGGGGTAGGTCATTCGTACAAATTCATACGAATTGGCCAACTCCTAAAATATGTACGATTTAGCCCAAATCGTACTAATTCGTACGAGTGAGGTCGTATGAATTCGTACGAATTAGCCACCTCGTAGAATTCGTACGAATTGCCGTGAGATCGGGTTGACCACCACCAAAATTACCAAGAATAATTTGCGCATTAGCCTACAATCTTTTCAAAACTGTTGAACTCTAAAAACCTAACATAATACAAAACTGAATAAGACAGCAATTTGCTACATTTCTACAGTAATACCATATCGAAATATATTTTGAATCTAAAAAATTAAATACTATCAAGTAAATAGATGTAGCCGAACACATACACAGGTGTTAGTCTTTCAGTTGCATTACCATCTTTACAAAAGGGGACAACTTAGAAAAAATTGTGTACTGTAATGTTAACATAGGCCATATAAAATATGCAGCAGTGAATTCTAAACATTAAAGAGGTTTAAAGAAAATGTACAAAAGAAAACATACTGTAATGCTACCTGTTGTCAGTGTTTTTAGGTCATTGTTTTATGAGTGACAAAGTGTGTTTGTTGGGTGAAACATTTGCCAGTGTTATGGAGGAATGGCTTGATTTGAGACATGTATGAAGTGTTTTGGTTGTCTTTGTGCATTTTACATGTAAAATGTACTGCTGTGTCAAGCTGAAAGTTGATGAGAACTGTATGAAGAGTTTGGGGTCCCAGCAAATGTAAAATACAAAAACTGTAATAGCCTACTTTCATATAATTGTTTTATAAACACACCCGAGGAGAAGATGCCAAATTAGTTTTCCTTCATGTCTCTTTTAAACCCTCTCATGTTGTCTGTGTTGTGTGTTAAGCGACAGCTCCAGGCTAAGTAACTCTTCTTGATTAGATGCTGTAAGACAGAGACGGTAGACAGAGTAAATGCCGGTTCTGATGCTCAAACTCTGTCGCATTAGAGTCTATCCTGACGGCTGGCTTCCAGCATGGTTTCCACTGCTGTAATCAAGCAATAATGTGTATGACTATCTCAAAGCCTTTAATACAGTGCGTCTAGTGCAGTGCAGACAGCTTTATGGAAGGGAAGAATTCTTTTAGGAGACATTTGTTGCTCCTACTTTCATCAAAGGCGTTTGTGACAGCTGTAATTGTTTCAGTAAAGACCCAAATTATGTCATAAAGACATTCCAAGCAATTAAGAAGACTAAGTGAAATTTCTCTGCACTTTACTTTTCAAAATAATAGACTTTGTGAGAGAAATAACGGAAGGGAGCTTATAAATATTTGAAATATAAATGTATGAACTTCACAAATTCTTAGCAACAGCTAAAAGTCCCCATCTTAAATATCGGTGACCAGGGCACTCTTGCCAATGACCATTGACTTAAGAAAATATACTGGCCATAAATATTTTTTTACCAGCCATGAAACAGATTAATCCTTATTAATGTTACAAACGTTATTCAGTAAATAGCAATGAGTGATTGTTCTTTACCTTTTGGTGTTTATTAACATTAAAAACACAGACAGCAGGAGGAATATTAGGCGGATGTCACTTTAAGAGCTAATGCACAGATCCAGTACTGTTAAACATGTGTCAACTGTTTACGTTCAGATAACTGACTATGTAATGTTTAGAAGGCTACTTGTTTAGAAGGATAATTTTGTTTGAATTTTTCTGTTCAACCACAAGAAAACTTGACAGGGACAGTATTTGCGTGCTGTCTAAGACGTGGATTTCTGGGCATAGGCGTCTGATGTTTGCACATAGAAAACTTCTCACACAGCGTGCGAACAAAAGGGAACAGTAAGTTCCCTTTCGTGTCTTCTTGAGCTTGAATATTTAAATTGGCAAGGCTTAAACATTCGTGACGATGCAGTGCTGGCCTGTCAACTGTCCCGAGCACCGTTCACATTTGTTCACCCTTAATGTTCTCACAATTTTGCATTGTTAGAATTAAGAAAAATAGTACTGGCCAACTGGCGATTGACACCATTTCATTCTATTACTTGCATTAGCGAGTGTTAATTTTAGGACCTGTCTGTGACCATGTAAATATGCTGAAGGCCTGAAATAATAGTAAATGTATATTATTTTTAGTATTGTAAATGGCATTGGTGCAGTAAAACTACTACCAGAAAGACACCTGCTGCTACTCAGCTGTATGAAACTGGCCTTTTAAAAGCACGGTTCTGAAAAGACAGCAAGTACCAATTTAGTGGAAAAGCGCATAGGTTATTTTAGGGAAACCACAGCGGCCTCTATTATAGGTTCTGCTTAAGGTTAGCCTGTGGGCAACTTTTATTTCTGTCAAAAGAAAAGGCACGCCCTCTGTGTGAAGTTTTTAACAAAAATATTCTCTTTGGAATGTACATGTCTTTACTATATACTCATGTATAGAATGGGCATTGTATTTGTCATTTTGGTGCAAGCAATGTTTCTCTACAAGACAAGTCCTGTATTGCAGACCCTGTGACTGACATAATATCCTCCCAGCTCATAAAACATTATGAGGTGGCTCTCATGACGTGTCGCTATAATGGATCATTTCCCTGGGAGGGTCACACTCATTGTTTTATGTAGTGTATACTAGACCGATGTACATCAAAGTAGGGTTGGAGTGGGACTGCATGAATTTACCCTGCAACATGTAATATAATTTTAGACTTGATTCTTGCTGTGCTGCCCAACAATACTGATTAATTTGAACCGAACTGTATGACTAACCTAAATGAATGTGAAAACATCATTGTTGGTTTTTAGGCAAACGCATTCGCCACATGATTGGGTGTGTCTAGCATCTCTTTTGGAAAGAACTTTGACCACAATTGGTGGTCTGCTTTGGTCCAGAAAAACCGCACATCATTACACGCAAGGCCATGAAATTATGTCTCCAGCTCCGATAGAGCTGACAAAGCAGAAGATCAGGACAATTTAGCTTTCACAATGAAATTAGAAATAAAAATTCTGCTAATTAGCAAGGAATTATGCTATTGAGATAAAAATCAGCTGTGCAGATAACAGGGAATGTTCTGGCAAAGTTCACTGACACGTTATGAACAACATTCCTTCAATAACATGAATAGAATGTTCGTTATTATCTGGTCTTTAGCACAAAAATTGTTTATACATCATTCAATGAAGGTTGTTTTCTGAAATGGTTTAGTTGGACATTCGTCTAAAGTTTTTTACATTTACTACTTGTTTAAGAATGTTCAGAGAACATTCAAAAGTAAGGTTCCCAAAATGTTTGAAGATTGATCAAATGTTTCCTTAACATTCAAATAACCAAGAAAAAATATGTTTTTAAAACATTTTTTTTTAAATTGAACGTTCAGAGAACAGTCAGAAATAATGTTTGCATTACTTAATACAAACTTTAGCACAAAAAAGCGGGGAATGCTTTCTTCATCTGGCATGAACTTTCTTCGGCAATAGGCCTATTCCATCACCTCATTTTTTTCATTGCTGTTCATTACATAAATGGACTAAAACATCATCTCCTTGTGGTGTGTTTCCCACATCCATTATTATTGATTAGGTTTAATAGGACGAATTAGGAATAGTCTGCCCAAAAAAATAATAATCTGTCATCATTTACTCACACTTATGTTGTTCCATACCTGTATGACTTTCTTACTTCCATGGAACACTAAAAGAGTTGTTATAGGCACAATGATAGACATCCCTGCCTTCCAATGCCTCTTTTTTCCATAATGAAATTGAATAGGGAACTAGTCACTTTAAATGAGGCTAAATAAATCCTTTCTATATGGTAAGACATTGGATCTTACTTGCTCTTAAATGATCCTAGTGCTTTCATGCTAAAAAATAACATAATTTTACTGCAATAATACAAAATGAGGCTTTATTATTTAACAAACAATGGAAGAAATCCAGTTCACATTTAATCTACAGTAAATTAACCACCTTAAGAAAAACTGTTCAGACTTTTGCATTTTCAAACATATGGGTAAAATAGAAAGAGCAATCATTTAAACAGTTATGAAACACACAACAGTTCTGTAGTGGCATTAATGTGTGACACTTATATGTTTCACCTCAATTGCATAAAGTATTAAACATGATCATTTGCTAAGCTATTAAACTGTTCAGACTTTTGCATTTTTAAACATATAATCTTACACTGTCCACAGATGCATAAAAAATCAGTTGAATGTCATATTCAAATGCCATAAAAATGACATTAGAGAAGCTGTTCTTACTGATATACAGAGTATCTCTTCACCTGTTCGGTCAGGTTAGTAAAGTGTGAGGCAGGTTACTCACCCGTCTTAACATCCTGGCACGTAATCAATAACACCTGGGCCAAACAGAACCCCAGCCATACAGGTATCCTGAGGTGATGGATTGCGGTCATTTTCACGACAGGGGGCACAAGCCTTGCCTGTGCCTGCCACAGGAGGTAGACTGTTAAAAAATCACAGCTTCAACATGCGCTCCACAAGATGCTCACTGTACCCAAAGGAGCGCAGCTGCCAAACTCTGCGCAGACGTTCCTGTATGAAAACTCCAGGCAGCCTGTGCACCCCCGCCCTGTGGTTCTCCAGCCTCTCATCTAGCTGGAGCAAAAATAACTCGAGCCTCCAGTTTTCTTTAAAATCATGCACACTTGTGAAGAACATGAAGCAGAATGCATCATGTATCACTGCCATAACACTACAAAGCTCACCAGCATCACTCAGCAGATACCAATAGATTTAAGACATGTGCAGGGGGTTTACTTAATTTCTTAGATGTGTAGAATAGGTAAAAACACAATCATTTGGTGTGTAGATTCTACAGTGGATCATATGCTAACCTATTTGTTCATATTAGACACTTTAGAGCTTGACAAGCTTCTTTTTTCTTCTTTTTACTTTTCGTTTACACTTTGTTTGACAGTATACAGTGTACTTACCCAGGAAAGTACTGGTAATATAAGTTAACTACATGTGTTAAGGTTATATAGGGGTAGGTTCAGGGTTAGTGCCTATAACCCAGTTATTGTAATTGCTATAATAAATACGTACTGTATGTATATGCAGAACAGGACTGTAAAATAAAATGCTACCCCTTTTCACTGATGTTGTTTAGGACAAAAAGAAACAGCAATCATTTAAAAAGTTATGAAACACAAAACAGTTTTTCTGTACAGTGGCATTAATGTGTGACGCCTATATGTTGCACCTGAATGCATAAAGTATTAAAGATGATCATTTGCTAAGCTAGTAAACATGAATTAGTCAACACTGTCATTAATATTCATGAGTTAAAACTCATTAACATGAGATATTCCTATCAGTCGTTCGCCTTGTAACGCTGAGATGAAGATCATGACCGCAATATCCTGAAAAAGTATATGTAAATGTAATTTAAATATTGTATAGTCCAAATGTGCAATACGGTTTTTGTTTTTGCTTTATAAAAATGTGAAACATTCAAAAGTTTGGGATCAGAAAATTTGGGCTCTTAAAAAAACGTATTACTGTAATACTGTATTATTACTGTAATACTGTATATTCAGCAAGGATACATGAAATTGACAGTAAAGACAATTATTCTGTTAAAAATTTTTTTGAACTTTCTATTCATCAAAGAATCCCAAAAAAGCTTTCAAGGTTCAAGGTTTCCACAGAAATCTTAAGCAGCACAGCTGTTTCAATATTGATAATAATAACAAATGTTTGAGCAGCAAATCAGCATATTATAATGATTTCTGAAGGATCATGTGACACTGAAGACTGGAGTGATGAAAATTCAGCTTTGCCATCACAGGAATAAATTGCATTTTAAACTGTATTAAAATAGTAATACAGTATATATACAGTAATATTTTAAATTGTAATAATATTTCACTGTTTTTAATGTATTTTTGATTAAACAAATGCAGCCATAGGAGACTTCTTTCAAAAAGGCTAAGTGTACATATATAAATAGAACAACCATGTTAGCGTTTATCAATCTTAAAGCCAATTGAATTAAACTGCATGGACAAAAAGCACTTTTCAGTTTGCAAAATATCTTCTTTTGTGTTCCAAAGACAAAAGAAGGTCATATTTGAAACGACAAGAGTAAATAATGACACAATTTAAATTTTGGGGTAAACTATCTCTTTAATAACAGAATACCTCTAAAGAAACTTTGGTGGGTGGGGTTTCATTTTGAAACCAGTACATTTTTGGTCATTCATACTCGGCCTGCCTAATTGCACAAATCTTTCCACATCTGAGAAGGCAATTTACTTTGAGACAAATATAGGTTATATATAGGTTGTTAGACTGTTTCCCTCCAATTCATGTCCTACAGTTGTTTGTACAATTCTAAATGAAAAAGTTTATTCCCATTGCAAACATTCTCCCACCTTATCGTCATAATTGCCTGAGTAACAGGGTGACCTCAGGATGTTCTTGGCTGGCTTCACAATGTATTACTGTACACGTGAACAGACTGTGTTCTATAAACAACTCTTTACAAAAGCTCTTTTTTCCCATTAATGTTTTACCAGTGTGCCTTCAACAGTAACGGACCTCATTCTCTCCAGCCATCAGTGGACATAAAGAGGAGCCACATGAGGCCATGGGTGAGTGTGTCGTTCCGTAAATACATTCTAGCCAAATGAGCCTTGGACACTGCAGTATAGACATAATTATAACAAATTACTTTATGCAGACTCACAAGTTCACTTCCCTTTCACAGTAGAAAGTATTAACCATGTTTTGTTAGTGTGGGCAAAGGGATTGGTTCAGTTATGAGGTGAGAAACACCTTTTTGTAAATCACAGTTTATTTCACCAACTGTGAATCACTGCAAACATTTAACTTGTCCTAAAAATGGACATTACACATCATCACAGATTGTAAATTTACCAAAACAGAAGTTAAACTCTAAGCAGAAGTAAAATATGCTATATTCTGGTAAAACATTACATATGATTTATCTCTTACATGTTGTTTCTGTTCTACTTTTAAGTATTACTTCTCTCACTGAAGCTGACGGTATAACAAGAAATAACTGAAACAAAACAAAACAAATGGTAACACTTTACAATAAGGTCCCATTTCTTAACATTAGTTAATGCATTGACTAACAACAATGCAAAAATATAACTGCTGAGGTATTTATTAATCTTTGTTAATATTAGTTAATAAAAATAGGCCTACTGTTCACTGTTCATGTTAGCTCAGGTTCATTAAATACGATTATCATACAACTTTTGATTTTAATTAGCCTATGTATTAGAAATGTTGAAATTAACGAACTAAAATGACTAAATGCTTTAAGTAGGCTATTTTCCATTGTTAGTTCATGTTAACTAATGTAGTTCATGTTAACAAATAGAAATGTATTGAAAAGTGTTGCCAGTAAAATAAAGTGTTCATAAATAACCACAAATATTCTTCGTGTAAACTGAACTTATACAAAGGAAGGTAATCAGATATGCAGTGTGGTCTAATGTATAAACTTAAACCTCAAGTTAAGTTTATATGTTCAAATTACAAGTAATGTAAACAATTACAGAATATTTAAGATAATTATATTATGTTTGCAAATTAAGTGAAGCAATAATGAACAAGCCTTAAAAAGGTTATAGCCATACTCATAAACTCTGGAGGGAGTTACTTATAACAGTTGTGATGGTGTCAGGTCTATTTATTTGAACCTGATAAGACACTACACATATGGCAAAGAACATCCAGATCAGCTTACACACCTTTATTATTTATGATCTGGTTGGACAAACCCAAGCAGCACCTCTTCAATCTCATTTAGCGATGTTTCCACAGCCAGTAAGTCAAATTCAGACCACAGTGAATGAACATACAAAGAAACGAAATGCTAAAGCTGCGGTGAACTACAGTCATGTTTGCGGCAGCAACTAAGAACTTTGTGAAGCAGGTGGGGAACACTGGACGGCTGGTCCCTGTGCCCAGTCTAAGTGAAGCGGACCGATATCAACCCCTCAGCCTGGTGACGAGGAAGAAGAGGAGACGACATTTCTGGAAGAAGACCAAATATGCCACAACCCCCTTCTCCCTGAAAGACATACTCGTGGGAGAGAAAGAGATCACAGCAGGTGAGGAAGAAATATTTCATAATTTGAAATCAATTAAAATAACTTGATGAGTAGGCTAGGCCTACTAATGAGCAAACAGTTGGTTATCTCATGTCTTCAATTAGGCAGTCATAAGGAATTTTATGTGCTTATTTGCGTAATTTGTACAACATGCATAAAAACAGTTATTATATACTGTATATTAAAATTGTTTAGCATGTTTTGCGTTATAAATGAAGGTATTTTTGCATTAAAGGGATAGTGCACCCAAAAATGAAAATTCTACTCAACCTCAAGTTGTTCTAAACCTGTATGATTTTTTTTCTTCTTCTGCTGAACACAAAAGACAATGGGGCCCATAAACTGTTTGGTTATTAACATAATTTAAAATATCTTCTTTTGTGTTCAGCAGAAGAAAGAAATTCATACAGGTTTGGAACAACTTGATGGTGACAGTGATATGATTCCTTTTTGGGTGAACTATCCCTTTAAGTGCCTACTGTAAGTGATATCAAGGGAGTGTATTTCTCTCTGGTTGACAGGGGTCTCCTCATATCAGCTCCTGAACTATGAAGACAAGTCTGATGTTTCCCTAAATGGGCGTTTGGGCAACCATCTGATCCACGAGGTGGGAGTAAACGTGAGTGGTTCAGACTCTGTGGCGGTAAAGGCCTCATTTGGAATTGTGACCAAGCATGAGGTGGAGGTTCCTACATTACTGAGGGAGCTCAATGCAAGGTAAAGGACACATTATGTTTATATTTTTATACAGTTAGACAGTTAGTTCCGCTCCTCAAAATTGGCTGAGAGCTGGTATTTAGTCCAGCAGCAGGACTTTTCACTGTTTCTATCACTGATTTTTGCACGTCACAGACAGGCTGTCAGTCTGTGCATTTAGTGAAGATTTTTAAAGTGATTCTTTTTGCAGGTTATATTGTTAAGGAAGTACAGTATGTGTGACAAATAACTGTATTTATGAGTGAGTCAGAATCATTCACTTTACCGATTCATTCAAAAACATTTATTCAGGAACTAAATACAAACATAATGCGCAAAGGTTGATTTTGCTTCGACTCCATTAGGAACTATTTTCATTGGTATAGAGGGTATGCGCATGACGTCACCGTCGGCCGGAGTGAATGCGGTCACGCCCACAAGTGGCAAAAAGACTGAGCGGCAGCATTTGTTTTCAGCGTGAATGCCGTGAAAATCACACAAAACACATCTAAAACGGGAAAGAGCTTTGCGATTGACTGTACAACTAGATTTGACCAGAAATCTGAGGTACTGTATATTTTTACAGACTGCAAAAAGCTACAGAACAGAATATATTCTGCATAATTGGATGTTTTTAAATAAACACTGACAAAAAACTATACAAGTTTTAGGGCTGGACGATATGATGATATACAGTATAACATTAATGTAAGTGATCACTCGGATTTAGACCTATCTATATTGTATTTATATAAAACGTTTACAGGCAAATTTTCTTCATTTATTTCCCCGGCGTCGAAATCAGGCACATATAAATGTCAGGAAACACGATTCCTGGCTGCATGTCAATATCCATGGATCACTGGATCTTTGATAAGTTGTAAGGAACACTATATCGAGTCCAACTTTTAGTTTAAACTGATAATAGTTTGTTTTACTCGCGTTAACGCAGTTTTCCCTATTAACTCCAGTCACGCAGCAGCTCTTCTGCCACTCAGTCCCGCTGAGGGGGGCGTGTTCCGGCGCGGAAGTGACGTTAATGCATTCCCTCTATAGCAAACATTACGGAGCCCCCAATGGGACGTGGTGATGGGAAAAAAAATATGAGATGGGAGGAAAATTTTGCAAAACATTTGCATTCCTCCTAAAAAAAAATATTTTTCCACAAAACTTTTGCATTCTCTCGCAAAATTATTGCATTCCCCGAGAAACTTTGCATTTGCTCACAAAAAATATTGTTTGCTAATTTGCTTGCAGAACTTTTGCATTCCTCCAAATAAAATTACATTTGGTAACAAAACTCCCATTCTTTAGCAAAATGATTGTGTTCCTCTGAGAAATTTACCTTTTCTCACAAACCTATTGAATTCCCTTGAAACTTTGCCCTTCACTCGTAACTGCATTGAAATATAGTTTTTCCTCCATATCATATTATTTCCATCATCATGTCCCTAAGGGGCTTCATACATATTGACAAAATAACAGTCATAATTGGGTCTCAAATTTAAGTTACTGATGTATAAGTTATTTCAGCGGCTGTGATTACCTGTCAGTGCTAATATTCAGTACAGCAGCACTCTTGCTTATGTACTTAGATTAAATGAATCAATTCATTCTACATTCTTTTTCTCACAAATCTTCCTGTCAATTCTCCTCTCATTTCTTTTTAAATATCAGGAAAGTGGACCTTGATCACTGTTTGATCCGTCAGTCCAAAGAGAATGGACGCACTGTCCTGTGCATTGTCATGGAGAGTATCCGCACCACACGACAGTGTTCCCTCACCGTCCACGCTGGAATGCGTGGAACGACCATGAGGGTAAACAAATGCAATTGAACCCCCGGGCCAAACTATGTACGTTGCTGTGAAATCTGCTGTTCTCTGATGCTTTCTATTGTCCCACACAGTTCCAGATTGATGACGGTCGAAATCCTAAAGGGCGAGATAAAGCCATTGTTATTCCAGCCCACACAACCATAGCATTCAGTGTGCTCGAGCTTTATGTGCGTCTTGATGGACGTCTTGGTAAGCATTAAATGACTGCATAATTCTAGTAATGTAATCAAATTCTGAATCTATCATTCTATTTACACTATACCATACATAAGTTTGGGGTCAGTGAGATTTCTTTAAAAAAAAACTTCTATTCAGCGAGGATTCATTAAATTGATCAAAAATGACACTAAAGACATTTATAAGAAGCCCCTAAAAGGACATGGGGGTGGAAATAGCCAATGGGATGGGAGGAAAAAATATATTTCAACGCTTTTGCGTCGTTTCGCAAAAATGTTGCGTTCCCCCAAGAAACTTTGCATTAGCTCACAGAACTACGGAGCCCCTAAAGGGACATATGGAGGTGGACAAAATTTGAGATAGGAGGGCAAATAATAAGTCAATGCTTTCGCGTTCTCTCACTAATGTTTTGCGTTCCCCCGAGAAGAAACTTTGTGTTCGTTCGCAAAACGTTTTGCGTTTCCCAAGAGAAACTTTGTTTGCTCGTCGACCTTTTTGAGCTCTTTTCTCGGCGGAACGCAAAAGTTTTTGCGAGGGAACAAAAGCATTGACAAATAATTTTTCCTCCATCTCATATTCTTTTTCCTTGATATGTCCCTTTAGGGGCTCCGTACAAAAGTTTTGCGCAAACTCAACATTTCTTGGGGGAACGCAAACATTTTGCGAACGAATGCAAAAGTTTCTGCAAAGTTCAAAACATTTGCGAGAGAACGCACTGACGTATAATTTTTCCTCTCATCTCATATTTTTTACTTCACTATATGTCCTTTTAGAGGCTCCGTACATAATGTTACAAAAGATTTATATTTCAAATACATGCTGTTCTTTTGAACTTTCCATTCATCGAAGAATCCTGAAAAAATGTATCACGGTTTCCACAAAAAGAGCAGCACACAACTGTTTTCAACACTGATAATGTTTCTCGAGCAATGATTTCTGAAGGAAAAACTAAAAACTGTAATTCAGCTTTGCCATCACAGGAATAAATTACGTTTTAAAATATATTACAAAAGAAACCAGTTAGTAATAATATTTCACAGTATTAATATTACATTGTATTTTTGATCAAATGAATGCAGCCTTGGTGAGACTTTCAAAAACATTAAAAAAAAAAAATCTTACTGACGCCAAACTTTTGGGTGTATATCTATGGAGTGATAATGTATATGAATCCTAGATGTTTTTTAGATTTAAACATTTTCAGAAATGAGTTGATTTTCAGATTCAAGTAGAGTCTCCATCTGTTTTTTTTATTTAACTAATGGCCTTTAATGTAACTTTGGTCAGACATATGTGTAGCGCCAGAGTCAATGGGAGGGTTTGAGAGGGAACAGATACGCGACCAGCTCGGGGGATTCATTGGCCGCTTTTCCTTTGGAAGACTCAGGAGATTCCTGTCTGGAATCATCTATGGGAATCCTTTCAGAGCAGGTGATATAATTTCTGTTGTCAAATGTATCTGTAATATTTAAAACATCTTGAAGAAATGTTCCAAATATGACTCTTGATTTATGCTTGCTGTAGATGACAGGACTTTTGAAGAGCTCACTCACTCTGATATGTACATGGACGATGTCGTGACGGATTACTACGAGAAGGCTGCCAGCATGACTGACCTGTCCACGGCCTACCTGCGGGATGAGAAGCACATACGTGTAAATCTGCTCAACCATAACATACCTAAAGGACCATGCGCCCTGTGTGGCATGGGGCATCAGAAGCGCGAGACTGTCTATGGCTGCCTGGAATGCTCTTCTGGGGGACACAAATACGTCCGCCTCCACGCTGTACCATGTTTTGACCTCTGGCACAAAACCTTGAGGTGAGAAATGGCTTGGAGGAACTCCCAGGGTGATTTCCATGCAGACCTTCTGCAATATGACCACAAGATGTAAAACCATCATCTTTAATTTCAGAAAAAACACAAGAATGTTCTTTGCTCAGTGTTAGTGGCACTGACATAGTAAACCAATGATTTGTAACCAAACAAATGATTGTAAACCAACAAATTCGAAAGAGTTTGACCCCAATCTGATTATTTATTACGCGATTAGTTAAATGGTTTATATATTTTTTCCTTGTTTTGTCACAAATTCAGCTGTTTGAATGAGAGGATGTTATTATACCGGTTGCATCTTAGTTGTTAAATAATAATTAGGTCACACTTTACATTACATTACATTCTTTATAGGCATCTATGTTCCATATAGAATCTTTAACATCCAAGGAACCTTTCCATTGCACAAAAGGTTCTTTATAATGGAAAAGCAGGTCTTTAGGGAACGTTTACATGACACCATTTACAACAACAAAAAAAAAACCAGAGAAATTCTTATGCGTTTTGGCCATTCATTTACATGACAATGGCGTTTTGGGGGCCTGAAACTGAAACTTTTGAATTGGGGAAAATTTTGAAAATTATACCGTTTCCTTCTCTGTGTAAACTATAAAAACACGAATTTGTGAAAACGGCAAAGCCATTTGAAGGCAAGCCTGCAACCTTAGCCGTAAAAAGCTTAAAGCCTGCTAACGCTGCGGTACGCAGGGAAGGAGACAAGAAGCCGTTTTTTAAATGGATGTCAAAGGAGGAGAGGCTTCACTACGCTAAATAAATCGCTTTTGTGAGGAAATAGCTTATCGACGCCCATTGGCTAATCTTTAACATGTTTGCTCTAAAAAAATTATTTTGGATTGATCTTTTTTTAGAGTTTACACCAAAAAAATGCTGTTTTATAAGAGAAGTCACAGACAGTTTGCACAACAGGTATGATTCAGTTTAAGGCACTTCTAATTTATTTCTATGGTATTCGCAAATAGTGATTAACTGTCGCACAACTCTGAACTAAATTGAATGACGTCAAGGCAAGGTAAGGTAATGTGATTGGTTATCAAGGCACACGTGATCCAACTAAGCAGTTACGCTTTTTCCAATGGTCGAGCCACAGACCGACCATCTCTGGAGAATGGTGATGTCATGCATGTGTATTACGTATTCAGTTTCTTTGCAAAGTTACATCGCCAACTACTGGCCTGGCATGCATAATACAGTATTTTTTTTATCCTTTTCACATATCCATGTGAACGGGGATCATTTGTCGCCTGTACGCAAAAAACGCTTCCATTTTTAGTACATCGTTGTCATGTCAACGTACACTAAGATTGTTACAAAGTTCTTCACAACAATAATAATATAATTTTTTTTTTTTTACTGAAAGGTTCTTTGGGGACCCAAAACTAGTTCCTCTTTGGCATTGCTGCAGAAACACCCTTTTGGAAAATTTATTTTTAACAGTGCATGACTTTAACTATGTATTTACATTTAAAAAAAATTGTTAGGTACAATGTACTTATTGTGTTCATGTTACATTGCAAAACAAAATTATTTACATGTAATTACATGCAGGTGTATTTTAAATATAATACAATGTAAAAAGATGTAATAACTGCATTGTATCAAATGATTAATTTAAATGTTAGTACATAGTACTTAGATACTTAATATAAAGTAGGACCGATAATTAGTATCTATACTGAAACATTTTGAGTTTCATAATTGTAAAACAGAAAAAAAAACACATAATACAGTATATTAATAATACAAACGGAAAGAGACTGAACTTAGACACAAAACCTGGTGCTAAATTATGTATTGTATTGTTTACATGTTGTCAGTAACGTTCATTTATATCAGTTTTGAAATGGCGCTTCTTACCCATCCAGATACAAATGGGCAAGATCAGAGATACGTTAGGGCAAAAAGCTAGGGCAGATATTAGTTTCATCACGTGAAGACCATCTGCTGTGTTTTCGAACACACTGGGCCGTCTAAATAATTCAGGCCTATCAATAAATTAGCCTGTAGATCACGTGATGGCAGCGCAGGAAGTGCATCACTGACAGTTGTCTCATGTGAACATTACACCATTGAACTGTTTCCAGATAGTGTGTGAAGTGAGGGCAAGGATAATGCAAGGTTACATTTGTGTGCTTATTTGACAACTGGTGGCCCTACTGGTTAGAATAGTGTAATGGATGGGAAAAAAAATGTAAGGCCTACCTTAAACTGTTGATTGTATACCACAGAATGTCAAAAGCACATATTAAAAGACTGCCTCCACAAACTCATGTGCTGCCTGTCCATATCTGTTTACAATAATAATAATTAAAATTAACACTATTAAATAAATATAAATGAAAAGTTTGGGGTCGGTATGATTTTAAAAATGTTTTAAAAAGTATCTTCTGCTCAATAAGGATGCATTTATTTGATTAAAAATACAAGAAAAATAGTAATATCGTCAAACATTATTACAAATTAAAATATTCTGTTTTTAAAATATATTTTAAAATATAATGTATTCTGGTGATTACTGAAGCTGAATTTTCAGCATGAATACTCCAGTCACATGATCCTTCAGAAATCATTCTAATTTACTGATCTGGCTCAAGAAATATTTCTTATCAATGTTGAAAACAGTTGCTTACTAATTTTGTGGAAACTGGATAAAAGAGCTGCATTTACTTGAAATAGAAATATTTTAGTAACAAAATAAAATACATGTTTTATGCATCTATGCGGAACAAGAGTGAACAAAAATGACACCAGTAAGACCGCATTAGCTCAACATATGCAACTAAATTGCAAATCAAAACATTAATACAGTTCTTTCACTGCATATGGTGTTCTGATTACCAATTAAACATAAAACAGTAGCAACTATTAGAAGATCTTCTGATTTATGTTGCAGTTGTATTGACTTCTTGTGACAGGAATTTGACCTTACTTGCTGTATTAGAGTGCGACTAAGTCTAAGACAGATGACATGTTTCTTTTTCACTTCTTTATTACTTACAAAAATAAGTACCAACACTCTGAATTAATGACAAAAACAGTTCATATGCAGTGGGGCCTTTTCATCTTCTATATTAAAGCTCGCATCAGAACTCACCCACTGCCGAATCGAAACACTCTCCATTCTCACAAACAATTCCACTTCAGGATATGCACTCAAGCTCAAACTAAATCAGAAGAGCCACATATGGACAAATAAATATAGACCTTTTTTCTTCTTTTACACTTCAAGTCAGAATTAAAGCACTTTTTGATCCTGTATTACTGGATGAGAGAGGAATATTGCAGAAATAAACCACAGAAATGTCAGTTTGGCACAACTTCACTGCTCCACAGTTCCAGTTCAATAAGAATGTCTAATACAGCCATTGGGATTATAAATATAGCATTTAGAATCAGAAAAATTAGACCAATGCATTTCCCCCTCCCCATCATCTAGCTCTGGTTTTTACTAGTGTTAAGCTCTGTTGCTTCCCCACACACAAAAAACAAGCATGTCAGATGCTCCAGCAAAAGGTGTGAAGCCAAAATATTCAACTTTATATTTTACGGCTTTCAAATATGAGATGCACCCGGATCAAGGCACTTGGAGGCCAGGACTGTGTAGAGACACAAAAGAAACAAAACAGATCCACTGAATACTGTTGCTTTCAGTGCATGTACCATCATCGTCATGCACATTAAACCTTGCTAGTAAGATGCTCTGAGACTAATGGGTACGATTGTTGGTTTTTAAACACACAAGTCTTGACATACTAAGCTGACATAAATGAATATCATTCAAACTAAATAAATATATTTATTATTCCTTATTAATCCAAATATGATGTAAAAAGAGATATGTTAATGCTAAAACATCCCCATGCTAAGAAACTCTGAAAGCTTACTGAGAATAAAGTTAATTTTGTTTTAACCCCCCCATGGTAACTAAACATGGGAACATCAACAGCTACTTCTGTGAGTTGGGAACTGCTCACAGTATAACCAGTAGGGGGCGATAAGACTACATTCTTGGAATGAAATGATTACAGCCTCACAAAAACAACTGCTATTGAGGCTTCCACCTGCTCAAATCTATTCACACCCCAGTCCAGTGTTCTTCTCCTTGAACCATATTTGCGCTTCTAGTGTTTGTATTAATGCAGCAGGGGTTGGTTATTTGTGCAAACAAAACTGTCCGAGAACCAGCAATCCACTGTCTGTTAAAATAATTGGGTGGAATTTTGCAACAGGCCAATATAAAGCCAAAAGTCTCTAGAAAAGAGCAGGAGGGACAGACATATAATGGTCCTGTGCTTTGGTCAATCTGATTCAATCAGTACGACATTCCCAACACTCCTACTGCAGTAGCTTTTGGTTGAGGATCTCCCAGATCATAACTTTCCTGAAATACGGCATATGATTCTAGAGAGAGAAAGAATAAATAGTAAATCTAATCCTGCAATAATTATACATATGTATATGTAAGTAATTGTGTGTGTGTGTAAATAAGCAGTACCTGTCTGAATGTGAGGCTGCGTCCTCTGGAGATATAGTCAGCATATTTGCATACGAACACACCACAATCACTACCATTCTTCTGCTGAGGGATCTCCTACAAACAATATTTAGAACTGAGCTTATAGTGCAAGTTTCATTCCTGACCCAGAATGAAACACTTCTACAGCTGTAAAATTAACCTTTTAAACTTTGAATATGGGTTGCATTTGAGTGCAAAAACAGCGCTTGGCAAACACATAAAACCGAATGCAGACTTGTACATGTTGTCTGCTAACAATAACTCAGTGCTCTTTTGTTTACATTTATTTGTTGCACCCTCTTGTGGACTGATGTGACAACGTTGATTAAAAAAATATGATCTTGTTACTTTTACCCTGAAATAATATTAAATTCATTTTGAATTTTGGTCATTTTAAGTAAAAACTTTCAAATAAATTTTCTCAGTCATGCTAACAGTCTTAGGGTGTGTTCAAACTTGTAGTTTGGTTCTCTTAGTACTTTTGGTCCAGACCAAAAAAGAAAATAATACATTTAGTCCTGGTTCGCTTAGCGTTAACACTGTCATTTTTAAGACCGAACCTAAAGTAAAAAAACAAAATGGCTTTTATAACTTTTATTTTGCAACTTACGGAACATCCAAACAATGCTGAGTTCTGACCTAAACGCACGTGACGTGTGTGCGTTCGTACCTACATATGATGGCATTTTCACCAGCTGAGAATTCATGAAGAGCTTATACAATGTGTAAAGGAGTCAAAACAGCACCAGGAATTCTTCAATTTTACACAAAAGAAGATCTGCTGCAAGGAGACAGCGTTTCCGATGGCTGTACTGAACTGATAGGCAACGTAGTTCCTATGCCGTGAAGAGCCAATGCTTGAGCATTCTATCCTTTTTAGGGTTGCATATTATAACATCACACCCTGTTTTTGGTTTGTTTAAATGTCTTTGGTCCGGTTATGTATCAGTCAAACCGCACCACAGTTCGCTTGGAAGTGGACTGAGACTCACCTTTTCAGGGGTCTCAGTCTGCTTGTTTGGTGCGCACCAGGTTTTAAACAGCAGTGTCCACACTTTTTCAAAGGAACTGCACTAACAGAGCAATTGCACCAGTTCATTTTAATCAAACCAAACTTGCCAAGTGTGAACACACCCTTACAATCTTCTTATAGGATTTAATGAAATTAATTAATGTTATGTAATTATACAACTGCTTACAGAAGGTCGTAAACTGCTCATGGTCCACTTTGACAGGTCCAAATCTTTTCCCTTTTTCACCTTGAACTCTTCTTTCAGATAAAGCCTAATAGACAGATGCAGTCATTAGGTTAATATAAATGTGTACAGTCGCCTGTGAAAAACAAACTATGAGCACAAACTTTAACATGGATACATTTAACCTCATCAGCACAATTACACAAACTCCTCATTTTAGCTTTTTTTTTAGCTTGTCTTAAAAAAATAAGCAGTGAAGTAGGCATGTGCCGGTATCAAATTTTCGTGCTGCGATTAATTGAATGAGCTTTTATCACGGTATACGGTATTATCACGATATTTTAATTGCTCAAGAGAAACAGATGGATTGCGGGTATCTAAAAAAACAACTTGCATCACAATGTGTAATTGTGATTTTCAAAACATGGTAACTAAACAGAATTTTATTAAGTTTAGTGACAACGTGTTACAATGTTTACATGGTACAATGACTGGTAGGTTACTGTTTGTATTCAAATAAATTATTGTATTTGATTTTAATCTTAGTTCAATATTGACTCATTTGGATAAATATTAGGTATAGGCTACAGTCTCCATGTTAATTTTTCTCAAGAAAAAAATATATCTCACATAATGTTGTAAACAGAGAGAAATTAAATGTAATGCGGTTTTCATTATAATAACAATTATGTAATGACAAGTAAACATATAATTAATATGTAATAAAGTGCACATATTTAGGAAAATGACAATTTTTTCTAGTCAACTAAAGTGCTGGTCATTAAATGGCTTTCCTGAGGTAAATAACGTTCTGTGACATAACTGTTCTCCTGCAGTTTTATTGACCTCTTTCCGTGAAAAACACTGATTGATCGACATTTTGTATGAGGCATAAACCTTAAGGTAAGTTGTACTGTATCTTTAAATAAAAAGTAACAGATGATCGGTTTACTTGAATTGAGGCGCAGCGATCTGTCACAATGGACAGAACCTTTTTTTTTTTCATATCAAAAGTAACCTGCTCTGTCTAGTCTGTCGGTGTCAGTGTCCTCTTTGCTCCGCGATTTTTCTCTGCGTGAGAGCGTGTGAAAAGTGTCAATTCCGTAAAGCGGCTTTCAGACAGAACGCGATTTGCTATTTTGCAAATAAAAAGTTGAACTATTTTTAACTTTGACCCCGGCGTGCTTTGGTCGACGCAGCAACAAAATGTCCCCGCGAGTATTCTGCGTCCTGTCTGAAAGGCGCTTGAGTCTCAAGCTGAATGCGTGAGAGTTGGCAGCCCTGCGGGGGGTAAATCGTCGGCAGCGTTCCTCCTTCCGCCATGCTTCTACTCCATGTGATGATTGTTTACATTAGACTAGAGTGCGCTCTGCGCCGCGTGCACACAGTGCTTATACATGTGGGGATTGTTTACATCAGAGTGCGCACATGTTTTGCGGAGCATATACGCAGTGTTTAAGCGGTTGATAGAAAATTAGCTAATGCGTGTTCTAAAAGTCTAAATTCAAATCTATTATTTTTCACGGTATTTTGAAGTGGCCGCGATAACAATATCGTGCATATTCATTACCGCGATTTATCGCATTACCGAATACCGGCACATGTCTACAGTGAAGTATAATGCTCCACAACATTATCACTTACAGAATCATGTTGCAGATGTCATCATGCCGTTGACCCATGGAGTCATAAGATAGTACAGATTTTGTTTTTAAGTCAACAACCTACCGTGGAAAAAGGAGATAACGTTACACTCAAATCTAAACGTCATCACTCAGACACAAATTAAATAGAAGCTAATAAAATATTCTAATCAACCAGCCAATCAAAAGACCTGTAAACCTATTCATCAGGCACCAAACAGTGAATGCTTGCGTGTCCTTTTCATTGTGCCGCAACAGACTGCTACTGTTAATATAAGGGTTTCTAATGTTTGAACCTATGATAGTTATGGTTAATTACTCACAGCAAGGGACCAGTGAACACCCAGGTGAAGAGGGACCAGAATGATGTCATACAGGAAGAGGTCTACAGCCTTAGTCCAGCGCCGTACTGAAGCATGTCCCCCGCCATGCAACTTGGGAAAGAGGAAAGTACTGAAAGAGTAGACCTTCCTGCCTCCTACTTCCTGCTCACCGCGGGACATCACGAGATTCATGTAGAAGTTGATCACCTGAGAGCGACAGGGTTACATGTTTAATGAAAGGTAATGTTTCATAAGAACTTTCAGATTATGTGTATCATTATATACATAACATTATGTGTTATATTAGAGGTCAGGTCTGACAGACAAAAATGATGGAAACAAGAATTATTTCCATGTTATGGCCAATAACCGATAAGTGGCTGAATAAACTCTATACTATTTTGCCTAAAACGAAAAATAAAACACAAAAAATGCTGTAAATACATTTAAGATTACAAGATTAAAAGATTACATTTAACAAATTAATTTAGTACAGTTTAATCAATTTACTACTGTTAACATTAGAAAATTAGATGATGGCAAAAGAATTGTAAAAATAGAGAGGGAAAAATGAGAACACAGAACTAAATATCCATTATCAGCTGATAACCGTCATGTTACCAATATACGGTGCATTCCTAATAAAAGTCTTTTGAAACGACACTACCTCATCGTTGAGCCAGCTGCCTTCTTGCAGGGTTGCCAGATCCCTCTGTGTGATCCGCAGTTTGAAAGCACTGCAAAGAACCAGGTTTGGATCACTTTGAGCAAGAGCAGCACTCACTTCCTGCTGCATCTCCTGTTACATGATACACAGGCAAAAATGAGACTCAAACAAGAAGGAAAGGAACCAATGTGACAGTGAAACAAAACTGAGAACTTACATGCACATCATTGTTCAGTTAAGGTCTATTTTCTGAAAAAGCCTTTATTCCGGAAAAAAAGGGTTTACACTTCATATATTGGAATATCCCTGTTTACATGGCACTCAAAGCTACCCAAGCAAAGAAGTCATGCTTTTTCTTTCCCCCACAATTCTCTTATTGGAGATGGTCGCTTTTGTAATTTATTGTCAGCAATTTATCACGCATTAATAAAATGAGACCAAAAATTTCAATTTCTATCATTAATTGAAGCAATGAGAATATGTTGTTTGGGCAAAAAACAAACAAAACAAAAACAAGAACCATTCAAAAATGTCTTCTCATCCATGTTAGTCTCTGACACTGTTCACGTGAGCACCACGATACATGCGTGTGATGCTGACGCAGGAGCCGGCCAATACTGAGCCAGCTGTCTGACATAGAACCCGGAAGCGCTGCACTGTTTACAATGTGAACAGCATCACAGACTGACAGGGAAGAGAAGAAATTGTTTTGTTTTTTTGCACACAAAAAGTATTCTCGTTGCTACCACTGTACCACTATAGACACATGGACTATTTTAACTATGTTTTTACTACCTTTCTGGGCCTTGAAAGTGGTAATAACATTGCAATCCATCAGGGATCAGAAAGCTCTCGGATTTCATCAAAAATATATTTTTTGTTCTGAAGATGAACGAAGGTCTTATGGGTTTGGAACGTCATGAGGGTGAGCAATTAATGACAGAAATGTCCTTTTTGGGTGAACTAACCCTTTAATTGCAATTAACTGCAAAATTTAAGTTAAAAGTCACTGCTACATTCACTGAAAACTTTCTTTTAAAGGCTTGCTTTAAATAAATATATCAAATATATACATAATATTCTATTTACTATCATAAGTAGCACCCAAAATGGCTTTTGCTTGAACGTACACGGATTAAAAATAATTATTCTGTTACAATGGATATTTTAGAATTTTTTTAACTAGAATTTATAGCAATCAGGTTAACACATTTGTGAGACATTATTAATCGGAATTTCACCAAATTCTAATTAACACAGAAATGTTTTACGCATGTTCACAATATTTCTTGAACACTGTAAAAATTTGTTTTTTTTTTAAATCAACAAATCGGGCAGAGAGGTATAACAAGATTTATAAAGGGCAGGATTTTTTTTAAGACACTAACCTTGGTCAGTCTGGGAAACTCCTCCTCACTGCGCCTTACTGACTCTGTAATCAGTTCAGATCTGGATGGTAGCAAGGGTCCTGCAGCGGTGTCTTTCTCCTTAAGATTCAACCTGGCTTCAACCTCAGCTGACAGATCCACGTCTACAGGCTAGAGAGAGGGTGAGGAAAACAGAACTACACTTATAAAACGGACTATACGACGAGATTAAATACCCTATTGCTTTGAAATGATCAAATTACAGCTACATAACTGTTTTCAAAAATCATAAATCTCCAAATTTCATTTGTAGACAGCAACACTTGCATGACATGAATAAGACACTGAAATCATGTATCTTCCAATCATTCCTTTTTTGATTTAATATTGAAAGCAGAAAAAAAAACAGCACCAAGTATTCAGTTTGATTTTTTGTTTTTACATTCAGGGGTAGAAAGTGTATAAACAGCTTGAATATTCAATCTCTACATGTGGACTGGAATGAAACACCCCTTTTTGCTGATTGGTCAACCAAACATCACAGAATCATAATCATCCGCTGCTTTAAGAATCGGTACAACTGTAGCAGAGGATGGCTATTTTTCTGTTGTGTGGAACTGAGGAAGAACTGATGACTGCATGGTTGACCAATCAGCAGAAAGGGGTGTTTCATTCCCATCCACATGCAGAGATTGAATATTTAACCTGTTTATTAATTTTCTACTTTTGAACAAAAAGAAGCACAATTTAAAAAAAAATGTTTCCCCCCTTCAATATTAAAAATAAAAATAAATAAAAATAATAGGAAGATACACGGATTCACTTACGATTTTTCTTGCGGTTTGATTATCCAACGCTCGTTGCTTGACATCACTTCCTGGTGTGCTTCGATTAACATCTATTGTTCTATAGCAGATTTAAGAATTAAAGAAATTTTAATCAATAAATGTAGACATGCATTTATTAATCAATAATGTTTATGCAACATGTTAAAGTGTTACCTGTCTTTAGTCTGCATCAGTGATACTGGCTCCCGCCACACAGACATGTTAGGGAGGGCTGAAGGCAAACAGAAAATTTGATTTGATTGTAAAAAAATAAAATGGAATCTCTTTATTAAAAGGTTAAAACCGTTTCATAGAGTTATAGGAAAACAGCACAGAAGAAAAGCCGTTTATTAGGGTAACGTTATCATCAACACTCATTTGGGATGTGGCTCATACTGCTGGGTGTATATTAGCTCTTAATTAAGCTCACCTCTTACTGGAGCAGGTCTGCTCACGTCAGTAGTGCAACTGAGGGATGTGTGTCCATTAGCCTTGTGTCCATCAAGAGGGAAATTTGAGCTAAAAGATTTTAATAAACATAGCGTTAATTTTCTCCAGCAAAGCTACAACGATTTCAAAAGTGTTCCAAGGACTTACATTGGAGGCTTCATCCGTCCAAATGGTAATGGTTTGCTCTTTGAGTATTTCTCCGAAGCCATCTCTACTAGCTTCCTGTAATGCACTCGATCGCTCTCTCTCAATGCCTACTCGAAATAGAAACGCTCAGGAAATCAAAGACATCGACGCACCAAGCTTCCCAGTACATCAAGATTGAGTTTTCCTACCTCCTCCACGGTCAGGCAAGGTTTGTGTGTGCGGCTCGGGTGCTCCATCTCAGGCGGTCTTGTGCTCAGCCCGTGGGTGGTGCAAGACGGCACTAACTTCAGGGATCTGCGCATCTCCCTGCCTCTGTCCTGGCTT
Source organism: Tiaroga cobitis (assembly GCA_030578255.1). Taxonomy (NCBI): domain Eukaryota; kingdom Metazoa; phylum Chordata; class Actinopteri; order Cypriniformes; family Leuciscidae; genus Tiaroga; species Tiaroga cobitis. The sequence goes on from CM060596.1 coordinate 39,452,319, forward strand.
CCCTTGTACAGCATTAATCCACTGCTCGAGAAGATAAATACAGACTGTTACAGAACATATAAAGGACAAATCATCTTAGTATCATCAACCTTCCAGAATATGGTTTACAGTTACATAGCAGAAGTATGTATCTCAAGCATTGTTTTGATACTTCTGTTAGCACATGGTAGGTAAGGTTCATCTTTCATGAATGCTTCTTCTTGCTTCCATAATGCATGTTTATTCATAAGTGCTGAGTGTTTATTGTTTGGCTGAATTATACCCATATTCTGTACATAGGATTTGGGAATATTTAGAACAGAAAAACTTCTATTCATATAAAAAGAGCCACATAGAATAGAAGTTTTTAATCTCCCCTTTAATCATGTAAAAATGATAAACCATTACAACTGGATATTTATTTAGTCAGGAAAGATAATAATTAAAACGGTGGTAGATAATAAAAACAAAATTTGAGAAGACTTAAAAAAAAGCGTAAAATTGAGAAACACTTCAAAAATGGACTAAATGATACTTACTCAGGTTTACGTAAAGCCTGGACATTGTGGTGGACATTGGTTGCTGTCCTTTCTTTATTGTTAAGTCCCATTTCAATCTGTTTATCTAGATAGAGATTGAAATCATTACAAAACTGTCAGATTGTACGCAAGTATGAAATACGCTTTATGTGCTACAGTTTAATTGTTTGGGGACAGTATGATATTATTAATAATGTGATACATTTTTTGTGTATGTATCACAGGATGCTTCTATGTATAGAAAATTTCACAGATCACAGAGACATGCTGGTGGGTCACACTCACCCATTCCGTCAATCTCAATCCATGAACTCAGGCTGTTGCTGTATATGTCATCAATACCCATAAAGGCAACACTGCCAACCTGAGCCACCAACAAGCACAAGAAACAAGACAATGTGCAGAATTCACGAAACCAAGGCTGTACAAACAATGTGTGTTTTTGCAAGTGCATAGTGGTGATATACAAACTTACCTGCGTAAAGCCTTTCTGCTTTTCATGTTCATCCTTCCTGCGGTGTCTCGAACGGAACAGCCCAGCAATCCCTGCAAAAGTCTTCTTGACAACCCTAATGATCACATCTGTTGACAGAGACAATGATATATTTTGGGGGGGAAAATCTTAATAATAGGTAAGTTAGAAATGTTCAGTGAAGTTGCATTAGCCACTGTTGTTTACATGGAAGATATGGTCTAAATATTTACCATGTCTTGCTCTTTTGACCTCTGGATATTCTGCCACACCATCAGCAGAGTACACACTGAAACCCAGAAGAACACTTCAAGTCAGTTCATCAGACGGATTACGAAGAAAAACCTATCGAGCACTTAAAATAAAAATCACTAAGCCTCAGAACCACTAGCAAACATACAATATCCCTTGGCCTTGGTAAAGAACATGCACTTTTATTCACATAGATCACCAAAATAAAGACTACCATAAAGACAAAATAAAAATTATCTACACGGTTCATTTAATGACAACCAAACCTGTAATAAGACCAATTACGACAAGTAGTCCATAAATTAAGTTGTTTGCTGTGAATAGATTGTCTATTGATGATTTGTTTACATTGGGCTGATTCCTGCCCATAAAGACGCTAATACTACACTGCCTATTGTATTGTTCATGTAAATGAACAAGACACAAACTAACAAAGGCCAAAACAAAGCAAGCAAACGGTGTGTTAACAAAAATAGAAAACAAAACAAATTCGGTTCATTCAGAAATGAGGAATACAAAAGACTAATACTGCACCTTTGATAGTTGCGTTTGGCGGGCCTGCTGTTCTCCTGCCGCTGGGTGTCTGTGCCCGCGGCTCTGGCTATACCGTTACCGTGCTCACTAGGCCAGGCTGCGGATTTCTCACCAGAAAAGGGCACGAACAGCGACGATAATCCGTCAACTATCCATTCATACATCACAAACCACCACGATGAATAAGACTCTGTTTCGTTTGTTAGTGCCAGGTCTCTATACTAAAGATTTTGGAACCAAGAAACGGACCCACTCGTGTTTCAATAGCCTTCCGTAGCAGTTACGCTTAACTGCGTCACCGATTTGTCAACTGCGGGGCCCTCCCACTATCCACTGATATTGACGTTCCATCACGAACGAAACGATGTTTTATTAAAACCGGCACACAATTTAATTACTCTTTTTTATCCATATATTCCGTGAATGTTTGATTAAAGAACTGATAAGCGATTAGCTGTACTGCTGAACATTTGGCGGGACAAGGAATGTAACCAATCAGATGCGACACTGAGCATCACGTGTCTCAAAGCGGAAGAAAAATATCGAGTGGATGTGCTTTTACCTGTTGAATGTTCTATCTCTGTTAACCCTTTTACAACAGAGAAAGCGTGTGTAGTATTTTAAACAGCATCATTACCTGATCATTACTTGACATGACACCCTCAGTAAGCCGGATTTATGGGGTTAATCTTTGTGTTGCGCAAGCACACTGTACTGCCTGGATGACAAGTAACCTAGTATGACTACACTGCAAAGACAGGAACTGTACTTTTTAAAAGTGTGTTGTATGGCAGAACAGCCACGTCAACTACATACCATTGACTTAAACATTTTAATTAAACTGAGTAACACAATTGAAGCTCTTTTAAAATATCACTGTAATAATGTTGAGGGGGGATTATAATATAATAATATAAATAAAGAGAAAGGGGTATTACTTTATGTTTTCCTCAGAGACCAAGTGGAGTCCTGGAGTTCAATTCCCATTCTTCAAGGCAAAACAAGTTAACATGAGTAGCTATATTAGGCCTATAAGTGACAAGTGAATATTTTAAACCAAAAGTACCACAAAACACATAACTAACGATGAGGCTAATTTTAAAATTATGTAGTGATTTTTAAGTTTCTGGCCAAAACATTTGTACACTCAGTATGTGAAACATCTCACAGCAACACCTCATATATGTATGAAAAACATATGTATATTGTATACAACACCAGGTTTTGTAAATGATAAAGTTGAGTTAAGGTCCTGCAGGGGCCAGTTGCATAAACATAGTCTGACCAACTAGCAGTTAGCCAAGGAGAAATCAAGTCTTCTTTTTTTTATTCAAATTAGACCAATAATGGTTTTATGTAACTGACTTTAGTTTACTATATGACCAGTCTTAAAGTCCCCATGAACCGGAAGTTGCAAACGACTTTTCTCCAGTGTTGTGACGTATTTCCGAGAGAAACGGAATACTAAATGAGGCAAAATAGTGGGCGTGGCTTTTTTTCCAACTAGCACCTGATTGGATCTAGAAAAGTAGGTGTTTTCATTCCCCCTGTCTACTGTCAGTTGGAGGGGCGTGGTTACGGATGTTAAGCAGACACCCAAACCGTCAAACCTACGTCATCAGGGAAGGTCCTCCAATGCAGAGAAGAGGGGAAATTTCAGATTTTGATTAAAGAATACGAAGCCAAAAATTTTTTTTGTGTGGATTGACTTGCATGGATGAATTGTTCACAACCAAACGATCAATTTAGGCAAACAAAGTAAGTATGGTCAATTTTGAATTCATGGGGACTTTAAAGAAAAAAAATTAGATGACGACTAGTCTAAGCAGTTAATGAAACCGGCCAACCAGCTTATAAAGTATAGAGACAAAATTACAAGCAACTGTTCCCAAAAAATTTCTGATCCATTTTTAAAAGTATTTTATTATTATTTATTGATATTGTTACACTGTTGATTTTTATGTGTTTAAAGGAGGCAGAGTTACAGGACCAATCACATGCTACATTGTTGGCTGATAAGTCCCGCCTTGTCCTGCTGACATCATAGAGGGCCAAACAGAGTAGCCAATTGGAGGGAGAGGTGGTCCATGGGAGCCGTAGTGATGATGATGATGGACAGCAACCCCTCCTCTCACTGGTGAATGAAGTTCCTGAACAACATCAAATTAGCATTGTAACTTAATACTACATTGTGAAATGAACACATATCAACTTTATGTATATTGAACACAACATTCCCTGGTTACCTGCCCTGAATGTGAGGCTGTGTGATGTGTGTTTCCTCCTGGGGACACGGCCGTTGGTGGAAGAGCCTTCAGCATCATATTGTGCATGATGATCTGGTGCATCTGAGCATTCTGCATGAGCATCAACTCCACCATATCTGTTGTCATGAGAATAATGAAGTGAAGAACTCTTGGCCTATAGCTTAAATCTTGAACTGATGTTTAAACTCCATTTATTTATTTAGTTCTGTAAGACTGGAAAACTGGTTATAGGGAACGACCACTTCTTGAGAAGACAAAGAACCCACTGCATAGTAGCATTTGGGCTCACTCTTGTGAAGGCCCCATCCGAGACTAGAGGTCTCACCTCTGAATCATCCTAATCTACATTTCTTCCCCTCATCCCCCACTCCTTCCCCTTCATACAGATCACCTGAAACTCCCATAAGAATATATGTATGGTTTGATGTGAATGATTATCATTGAGTATTATGTTTGGTATCATTTGAAATGTCTCAGGAATGAGTGGTACAAATGTCTCATTCCCAAAGTATAAAACAAAAGGTAATGAGGTTTTTTAGAAGTTTAGAGAAACTGGCACACAAAGAAAGGTGGACAAATGGTCTGAACGCCCCCACCCAAGAGGTGTAACCTCTGAATGGAAATTACCATTGTAAAGAAGTTCTGGCTATTTAATGGAAGGCAGCAAGGGGTTCGGGGCTCTTTCTGTATTTCAGATAGCCCATGAGGATTAACTCATGTAGTTCTTAAATGTTGGGTTTGCATCTATTTCTCTTATCCTAAAGCATTTGATGTTTTGTATTGATGATATTAGAACTGATTATGAAATTGGCATAATACATTTACCTGACATAATAAATTGTTATATTTGATTATTCTAACAGACTTTGACTTTATTTTCATTAGAGTTAAAAGGAATAGTCAAACATTAACGTGTATTTAATGATGCACAGATATCATTGTTAAACTTTTTCATTTTATGGAGTCAGATGAAACGAGTTCATACATAAGATTAAATGTGTTGCATTTAATTGAAAATCACTTTGCCATGGGAAAGACGGAACACGCGTGAAACCTTCACCTGTAATCGAGTACCCCCATTGGATCGATTTAGCAGGCCTTACAGTTCTTAGACTATTGATGTTTTAGGCATGCAACTTGAAACATACTGTTCAAAAGTTTGGGATCAGTAAAAATTGTTATGCTTTTCTGCTCACCAAGACTGCATGTATTTGATCACAAGTCAAAAGCAGCAATTTTGTGAAATATTATTACAATTTCAAATAACTGTTTTTCAATATATTGTCTTTTTTTTTATAATGGCAAACACATTTTCAGCTGAAATTACTTCAGTTCACAGTCACATGAAATCATTCATAAATCATTGTGATATGCTGTTTTTGTGCAAGAAACATTTCTTATTATTAGTTGAAAATGTTTGTGCTGCCTAATGACGTTTTGAAAGTATGGAAGAGCTCTCTTCAGGGTTCTTTGATGAACAGAAAGTTTGAAGAAAAGCATTTATTTGAAATAGAAATCTTTTGGAACATTATAAATTGTCTTTAATGTCACATTTGAACAATTTAATGTGTCCCTGCTAAATAAAACTACAAACATTTTTTTTTTAATTCTGACCCCCAAATGTTGTATTTGTTAAAGAATAATCTGAAGCACAATATATTTTCTCTCTTATAAGTTGCTTTTTGTTGGGAAGTACCTGTAACCAGGTTTAAATGTCCTGTAGTCACTATTACTTACTTTACTTATTATTAGGCTACTTATTTACTTTTTGGCTTAGTACATTTACATGTATTAATTTAGCAGATGCTTTTATCCAAAGCGACTTACACATAAGTATACAATAACTGTTGTTGTAGTATGCAATGCTACAAGGTTTAGTATACTGTTGTTGTTTTTTCTGTATTTGATGTATCTATCTGTATATACCTTCTTTAATACTTCCTGATCTGTAAGGAAAGGTTTGCGGGGGAGGGATTTGTGCTATGAGAGGCTGTTGCTGTGGTAACTGCTGGATAATGGTGGCTGGCTGTTGAGGAACCTTGTGGAAGGAGAAATATAAGTTATTAGAGGAGGGCCAGCAATATATCATTGTTATAGACACATATACACAAATAGTTTATATGTACTTGTATATTTTAGAACAGCTATAAAGGTATGTAAATGAACTGGAATAATAAATGTAGATATGCTGTGCAGGATCGGGCCAGTATTAGGTGCTTGAAAGAAAATATAACAGCTGGAGGATAAGAAAACTTAACATACAGTGTGTTGAACGATTCGAGGGGGCTGAGGGACTAGAGGAGGGAGGGGAGCAGGTGGTGCAGTTTGGTGGACATGGATGGGGGGCACAGGCTGGAGTGGCCCAAGAAGAGGTTCATAATGATATTGCCTATGAGATCCGCCCCATGTGTGTGGCCTTCCCAGATCCTCCATCATATGCTGTTCCTGTTACATACACATAAACATACCCAAATGCACACTTATATTTGTGGTTTAAGTGATACAAAGATTCTATTTACATGACACTTTGTTCAAGATGAGAGGCTGCTTACTGCAGAGCCAATGTGTGGAGCTTGACTTCCAGCTCCCCATCTCTGGACGTAATGGGTGGAGCATGAAGGTCCAGCCACACCCTTCCCTAAGATTACCATATCCCTAAATCTAAATTAGGTTAAGCTCCACCCATTAGGCCCACACTACTTCAAGATTGTCTTTGTTTTAATCATCTTGATAAGTTTAACAGAAACTCTTCTTACAGTGTGAAGAATAATCATTTTAGTATCATTTCTGTGAAACACTATACCCTCAGTCTCTGTAGGAGGTTTCTCTTCCGTGTCAGAGCGCTGCGTAATGCGTCTGCCTGACCATCATAACTTCCTGCGGCATCAAAAAACAAGAAATTAGTCATATATGTTGTATTCTGTGTTTTCAACATCCTCATCTGCTTTTGTTTTTATTCCTTGATAGGTTTTATTTAGGCTTAGAATACACCATTAAGATAATTATAAAAAAACAGGCATTCTGTCTAGCATAGGGCTGGGCGATTTTTTCCATATCACACGATAGGCTATCTATATTTATCACAATTAATGGGGAATGCTTTCCACATATTTGTTAGACCTTGAGAATGAAGGTAAACAAGTAAACTTGTTTGTTCACAATTAAACACAAGAAATGAATTTGATCTTTCCCTAAATTCTGTATTTTCTATTAAATTTTAGGGGGGATTCTGTGGGATTCAATACAAATTGTTATAGCTAAACTTTAACAATTTGATCAAGCATTGAAAATTTAATGAAATAAAAATATAACAATTAATTAATAACAACACATTACATTTTATTTGTGTCAAATATTCCTTAGAAATAATAATGTTATAACTTTGAGAAGTACATTTTTTGTATACAGTAGTGATATATTTCTGTCATAATTTTTTTAAGTTAAACAGAACTTTTATTTTGACGGTTTGTGGTGATGATATTTCATTACTATCACGTCAGTTGTAGTTTCAGTGTGAATTTGTCAGTTGTTTTTCTCAAATGAGGCAGGAAAAAGCTTGCGAAGGGACTCTCAAAGCAGCCGTGGAGATGAAGTTCATATGTTTATGTCCTCATTTTGAGACGGCAGACGTTGAAAATACCGTGAGCTGTGTTTGTGAGTTTGTGTATCAGACCCCGCCGTTCACACAGTGACACGCAGAAATACCCGCGTTTGTTTCTGCTGTGTGACAGTCTGTTAGATTAATCCAAATCAAGTAAAAATGTCCCGAGTTTGTCATCGTTATCGATATCGTTATAGATAACTTTTTCCCCAGGTCAGTTAGTAAGTGAGACAAAGAAATATATTATGAAATATATATTACCCAAATTATTCAAAAACTTCAAAAAACACAATAATGCAGTAAGTTACACAAAAAAATAAATAAATAATAATAATTCTTATCTGTGTAACTTACTTATGGAAAGGGCAGAACCCTCTCGTTCAATGTTGTCATTTCTCTCATTCTCCAGTCTCTAAACAAACAGATTATATAATAATGAAGCATAGTTTCTTCATAGACAAAAGCCTCATGATAGAAAGTTGTCAACAATAAAGAAAGAAAACCATGTCAGTATGCATAATTTATCACATCAAATCAACTTACCTTTTCCAGCATTTTCAATCTCAACCTGGTTATTTGGTCAACCAAATCTGCCATTTTAAAAACACCTTTATGATAAGTTTATTTAGTTATTGTCCATGCTTTCTGTAGAAAGATGTCCGTTGTCAAAAACATTTATGCTCTTTGCCAACCCTCACGTTGCTAAGTTACAGACCGAGGCACTTGTTTACGCTATGGTAGACCAATCTTAGACTGCTCTAAATTAAATAAATAAATAAGTAAATGTAATGACATATTGCAATTGTAAACACACTCAATGTGCACTTAACCCTAGAATGCATTTAAACAAAACCTACATAAATGCATAAAGGGGGTCAAAATAACCCATTTTGAAATTAATTATAGAAAATATGTGTCCTATTAATTAATAAAAATAATTGATGATACAAAAATGTTTTTAATAGGCCTATATCAAACTTGTTTATTTGCCCACTTTCCTTGTATATATATATATATATATATAGGCTATATATATGCATTACAAAATATGACATTGATTCTTTTTAAAATGCAGTTTTTCTAAACGAACTCTAAACTAATTTAGATCTACTGTAAAGTACATTCTAATCTAGTCTGAACCTTCACTCCCCACATTTTTCACAGACCAAAATGATCTTTTCAGACAGAGGCAGACATTTTTTTTCACATAAGATTCACTTCAAAACATAATTTTAGGGCAGAGTATGCACCTCTTCCTTTGTTTTTTTATGTGTTTTGAACATTTACAACTTTAAGTTAGTTAAGTTAAATACATTTAAAATACGTTTTCTTTATAGTCTTTAATACAACATTATCAATATGTCATAATTAATAAAGATAATACAAATTACATTTTTTGGGAATTAACATTTTTATACCTTTATACTCCAAATAAAAGGTAATGATGGCATTTGTTCTCTTTTTTATTATTCCATATTTATAATATTATATTATCAAAAGTGTATTTAATTGGTCTAGCATTTATAATTTATGAGACTAGGCCTTATACTACTGAGATAAAATAAGGTGAAAAAAAAAACTTTTGTTATGTGTTGAATTCAGCCTTTGTTACCTACTGGTTGATCTTATTTACCCGGGCTTTTACCCGCGGCTCTCATTTGTCAATCACAACCACTCATACTATCGGAAACGAGAGTACCACAACAAATTCACAACCTACGGGATGTCGTTTCTCTCTATCATGCTCTGCGATAGGCTGTAGAAGTTGTCAATCAAGGGGTCATGCTTGCAAACGCTATTTAATTGGCCATTCTGGCCCAATGCGTTTAAAGGAGGGCGTTTTAAAAAGTGTGAGGTGAATTTCTGCAACAAGAAATGTCATTGGCTGCCAAGTTCACGTCCTTTATTCTAATTGGTTCTCGCAGACTGTCAATCCGATAAGGGCGGGGATAAACACATTCGCGGCCATGTTGAAAATTACACTGACAGTTACTCCTTAGGAAAATCACTCTCAACTCACAAAACATTGCGAAAAATGTGTTAGGAGAGTTTTACAGAAACATTTTTTTGTCTGCTTGCCGCCACTTGAGCGTTTCCTTCATTCCCATGAAACTCCTTGATCCAGGAGATGGATCAGGATGAAAGGCAGAGAAAATTAGAGGCCGGACGAGCAAAGGTAAGCGCTAACATTAGCAGTAACTTTACATAGCCTAGGCTTGTTTTGAATTTGAATACTCCTTGATATTTTGTTTATGTCTGTAATTACATCAGGTATTACATTTAATTTTCCCTTTAATTTGAGGTCCACTTCTATTTCGGCCAGCCAAAGATATCACAGTCACTCATATTATTCTGGCTGCACAATGTCTTATTATAAAACATTTTGGAACTAATCAGCCCTAATCTATTTGTCAGCACGTCAGTGCCTAGCTGTCTCACGATCCATTGTGCTGAATATTACAATAATATCATATCATCATGGTGATAATGGGCAAAATTAGGCTTAAACTCTACATTTCTTCTGAGTGTAACGTACCTTTTCATTTGCTATGGTTCTCAAATTTGATCAAATTCAAATTCTCAAAACAATGTTCCTCAGCTTGAAGTTTGAAGAACAAGTTTTGTATGCGAATTGTCTTGCTTTGTAGCAGAAACTTACTTTATTTGCTTATGGTATGTTTCAAGTTGCACATAAAGTTATAGGCTATTTTCTGTTGAATAGGAGGCGAAACTGATACAGCTCTGTCTCTAGGCAGGTTCTGTGTGGCTCACAGGTATCTACAGTATATATTTAGCTCGAGAGCTTTTAAGGGAACTGCGCTTTATCCGCACTGAGAGGAAAACCGAGATGAAGTGACCGATCTTTTTAATTGCTTTTAAAGGGCCAACGCTTCAAATGATGTGAACAGCATTATATTGACTGAATTACTAGATGTTAAATGACTATTTATTTCACAGAAGAATTCAACTTGTTATTTGTAAAGAGTCCTGTAGGAGGCACCACACGATTAAAATATCAACACGGCAAGGATGCGTTCCTGAACTCTCAAAATTGAAAGTCATAATTTGCTCACCCCAATGTTATATTTATTTTTATGGGCAACATACAAAAATGTACTTTTATTGTATAGGGAAACAGTCCTCTGTCGTTTGTGTTCAACGAAAGAGATTCATTACTGATTTTGTACTATGAGGTTGAGTAATGACATAATTCACAAATATCATAATTTGAGGCAACATTTTTGGTCACAAAAGAGCTTGTATTTTTCATTAAAAGTTTATTATTTAAAATGACATGACAAGCATTTTTCATCCACTCATCCAGCTAGATAATATCCCTGTAGTGACTTAATTTTGCACAATTCACAACCAACTTGAATGCATAGGCCACAATTCAAATATTTAGTGGTCGGTGTATAAGTGTACACATTCATAATCAATGTAAGATGCCCTATCAGAGGTGAGTGCTGCATTGTCAAGCATATCATCTGGCCTGAATCTCTCTTGCATTGGCTTTGGGTCATTGGATCCAAACTGTTAAAGGGATAGTTCACCCAAAATTGAACATTTTGTCATCATCTACTCGCCCTCGTGTTGTTCCAAACCTGTATGAGTTTCTTTCTTCTGTTGAATACAAAAGAAAATATTTTAAAGAATGTTGGTATTGGTAACCAGACAGTTGATGACACACATTAACTTCCATAGTAGGAAAAAAATACTATGGAAGTCAATGGTTGCTGTTAACTGTCTGGTTGGTTACCAACATTCTTTAAAATATCATCTTTAGTGCTCAATAGAAGGAGGAAACTCATACAGGTTGGAACAACTCGAGGGATAGTAATGACAAAATTTAGAATATATACATACATATATACATATATATATAATTTTTTTTTTTTTTTTTTTTTTTTTTGGTGAGCTTTTCCTTTAAGCGTTGAATTTAATTTGTAACTTTAGCCGCATGAATGTTCAAGTATTTATCAGTTGGTTATGGAATGTGTCTAGACGTGTGTTTGAAGATTAATTTAGCTCAAAGATTAACCTGTTGCAGAGTGGCTTGCTGGTTGCCATGGCATTTGTTAAAAAAACATTGTTTTTTAATCGGTCAAAATACTTACTGTTGGTTAACAAGGTAATTATAAGCATCCCTACTTGCAAGCAAACAAATTAGGACAAAAGTATTGTGATTTCTCTGTAGTGTAAAGATAAATAATATACTAATGAAATATTCATTTATATTTATTAGACTATACGTGATATTATAATTAGCATTATTAGGATGATGATGATAATAATAATAATTATTATCATTATTATTATTTTAAATGTTTAGCTTCCTACAACACCAGTCAATTAGAGCTGCACGATTAATCCTTAAAGGATCACGGTCTTTATTCAAACGCCAACGTGATTTCATTCCTAATGACAACAATTCGCCAGCGTCTATTAAACCTAAATTGACAAAATCACAGCAGAAAATTCAGATCGTTGTTGGCACTGCTGCTGACCCAGAGAGCAGTTGTCATGGATAGGTATGAAACCGCTTCACAAACAGTCAAGTCTTTTCAACTACATAGTATCATTATTTCTGTGTTACAAATATTCACATTAGTTTCTAGTTCAGATATAAACACTGATGTCGTCTACAGAAGCGAGCAAGAGTGATAGAGTGAATCACCTTTTGGAAAGTAACATGGTGCTTCAAATAATGATTGTATCGATTACATAGTTACGCCACCAGGTGATGACAAGTGACTGTTCAAATGTTTGTTATTGTTATTGAATCATTCAAGAGATTTGTTAAAAAAAATGCTGATTCATCCAGTAATGAAACGATGAAATATTTTTGAATATCTAAATTTTAGTTGTCTGTTCAGAATCATGGGAGAATCTTGCAATTGCCAGTTTATAAAGTTCAATTCTGAGGGGAAAAAATTACTGACTTTTCTCAGAATTGCGAGTTTATATCTTTCTAAGAAAAAGTCAGAATTGCGAGACGTAAACAAACAAACCCCCCAGATTTGTGAGATAAAAAAAAAACTTTACAGAAAATGCAGGTCTACGTTGCAATTTAGTGATCTGTTTTCAGAGGTGACTGTTCAACGAAAAGACTTCGTTCAATTTGTTCTCTGGAGATGGGTTGGAGGCTTGGAGCTCTTAAAGGGTTAGTTCACCCAAAAATGAAAATTAAGTCATTAATTACTCACCCCCATGCTGTACCAACCCCGTAAGACCTTCGTTCGTCTTCGGAACACAAATGAAGATATTTTTGATTAAATCTGAGAGCTGGATCACTGCTACATAGGCTGCCTAAGGGACTGACACTTGACGGTCCAGAAAGTCATTAAAGAAAATGTTTAAATATTCCATGTCGCAACAGTGGCTCAACTATAAGTTTATCAAGCGACGAGACTACTTTTTGTGCGGAAAAACAACACGTCATCTTATACGGTAGGTGGCGGTAATACTTCTAAGCGGTGAGCAGCCGGTAACAAGGAGTCGAAGAAGAACGTCCTCATCTCAGTTCTCGCGCATGCGTCGTGGAAATCTCTTGAAGTCTCGTCTCAGGCCCACAAGGAAGAAAAGGAATAGTCGAATAAAGTCGTTATTTTTGTTTGTTTTTCCGCACAAAAAGTATTCTCGTCGCTTGATAAACTTATAATTGAGCCACTGTAGGCACATGGAATATTTAAACATTTTCTTTAATGACTTTCTGGACCGTCAAGTGTCAGTCCCTTAGGCAGCCTATGTAGGAGTGATCAACCTCTCAGATTTAATCATAAATATCTTCATTTGTGTTCCGAAGACGAACGAAGGTCTTACGGGGTTGGTACAGCATGGGGGTGAGTAATTAATTACTTAATTTTCATTTTTGGGTGAACTAACCCTTTAAATTTGAACTCAAAGTGCACCAAATTGATACCATTTAACTTTAAAATATACATTTTCTTATGGGGGACCAGAGCCAAACTCCACCCCCCGATAATATTTAATCAAAAAGTGAAAAAGACTTTCCACTTAAACCATAATATTATTATTTTTCAAACGCACCCATAAGTAAGTGTGTATATTTAATTTTTATATACATTTATTTATTTCAGATGTGCACACCATTTTAGTGGATGTTACAGAGAGTGGCCTGAATATTGCATGTAAGCCGCTGTTCCAGAAACTGTTTATGGCTTGTCGTCCCCTAGGCTTCAGATCAACATCTTATGTGATTTGACAATCAGTGGGCGAAAGACAAAACGGATTTCATACATGTTTATGAAAGCAGGTCAAAAGTAATCCAGCAGAATACCCTGCCAGTTGGATTTTTTTCAGGTGTATTCATACTCAGATCTGGGTTAGAGGTTTAGTCCAGAGGGTACTAGGTCCAAGTTGGGTCACAGTATGTGCATTTATGTGAATGGTTTGCGTGCATTCGCTCCTCCTCTTTCTTTTCCTTTTTCATTTGGTTCTCAGTGGGTTCTCCAGAGAACATCTCTTTACTTGGTGGTCTTTAGTTCTCATAGTTGCATGCTTGCCCAGGAATCATAAGGCGTTTTTGTTTGTTTGGTTGATGGATTGCTGTCATGTGACTAATTTAAATGCCTTAGGGGTTGTGCTGGTGTTTGTTCATAGAAGCACCATTGTAAAATTTGGTCCAGCAGGGCTCATGTCAGCCTGCTTTAATCTGGAATAAGCTTCTTAAGGCAGCTGTGAGTAATGTCTCTTGGAGAATTGTGCGTATTTCAGGCGTCACCACATTTCCATGCTTGAGGATCAGGGATTCTCCAAAAAAGGAAGAGGATGATTGTTTTTAGAAGATGAAGAACCCATAATTTTTTTCCTGGCTTAAGAAATATCATCTATTTGGATATTGTATTTTTTTTAAACCTGGTTTTCTTGCTGTTTTCTTTCATATTATGAACTAAATCATCCCTTAAGAGGAATTTGCCTTATTTTGTTTGGTCTAATTATGAGACATCAGTCATGCAGGAGATGCATCCATTTGACCTTTGACATGGCTCATATTTCAAGCCCAGCAAAATGCTGCTTCTATGTTCTTGCTATCTCATCCTGATGTACGTTTCCCTCTACCTGTCCCTCAACCTCTGGCGCAGCTTGCTCACTTTAGACGGCGCCGGGCGAAAAGCGACAGTTCGGGCACGCAGAAAAAGACGGCGAAGAGGAAGGGCCAGACGAATGCCTGTTCCCCACAAGAGCGCCGCCTAGAGGAGCCACAGACAGACGATTGTCATGGAGAGATCAGCAAGGAATACTCAGAGGTTTGCTCTTAGTTTAAGTGTTTCTTAAATTGACAAAATGCGTCCTGTTTTTTTGTTACAGCTGACAAATGATTAAATATAGCAAAATAGCAATAAAAAAACGTTTGCGACTTTGTGACGCCAGTCAGATGCATCAACGCATCAGTCACAGTAATGCAATTAAAAGAAACCATTATCAAGTTCCAGATAAACGATAATTCCAGATAAAAAAATAATTTTCCAGAGTATATGAACGTCAGAAATAAGCAACTTTTATGTTTTTAACAAGATTCGTTATCTCAAAATAAAATGTTATATAAATATATATATATATATATATATATATATATATATATATATATATATATTACACACACACACACACACACACACATATATAGAAGGTTGTAGAAAATGTCACTAAAATGTTCTAAAATATATCTAGGCATTGGGGGGAAAATAATTATGAAAATTTAAGAAATGGATCGGTTGACTTGATGCTTTCATTTAATTGAAATTAATGCCTAGTCTGCTTAACAATATTAATGTAAAGCCTTTCACTGTCTGTTTTCAAGTCTATAGAATATAATGAATAGTGTATAATTGTTCTCCCTCCCCATCTGACAAAAAGTAGGTCAGTTAGCATAACATGGCTGGGGGTAATGTAGTCATGGTAACACAAACTGTGGAAAACATGCATGTTTGTCTGAACATTTAGGCGTCACTCAGACCTGAAGGCACAGAAAGCAGTGTTCCAGATGTCCATCAGTGCAGCAGAGAGGCCAATGAAACCAATGCCCAGGAACAGAGCTCCTCATCTGGGTCTCTGGCAGAGTCAGAGCCGCCCGATCAGGCAGAGGGCGAACTTGCAGAAATGATTATAGTTGCACATACTGGCAAAGAACAACTGAAGGTAAACCTTTATAGAGCACACAAGACAGTCCTATACACTTGGTGTTATGTTTTCCAATGTATTAATGCACGTGTGGTAGTGTTGTCACAATACTGGAATTTCTAAATTCAAATTGATACTATATAGATATTTGATCACATTTTCGATACCCTGGTCAAAACTGCTGTTTAGATATTTTTATCATGTTTTGATAATTTGGGTAATTTCGTTGCAATAGCTTTCACACAGCAAAAGAGTGCTTTTATTTGAAACTATAAACTAAATTTACAAAAAAGACAAGTAAAAAGGTCAGTAGAACTGATAAACAAATTTCAAATGATAGCGCTATATAATAAATACTAAAGAATAAAAAGACAAATTAAATAAACATGGCTTTAAGTTTTTCAGGTGATTAACAGTAGTGTTCATGTAAGAAATACTACAGAAATTAAAGTAATTTTTACAATGAAGATAATAGTGTTATTTTACATTTAATTAAATACAGATTAATGCTTACAACAACCCTCTACACACACCACACAACCCCCCCCCCCCTCTCTCTCTCTCTCTCTCTCTCTCTATATATATATATATATATATATATATATATATATATATATATATATATATATACACTCACCTAAAGGATTATTAGGAACACCCGTTCAATTTCTCATTAATGCAATTATCTAATCAACCAATCACATGGCAGTTGCTTCAATGCATTTAGGGGTGTGGTCCTGGTCAAGACAATCTCCTGAACTCCAAACTGAATGTCAGAATGGGAAAGAAAGGTGATTTAAGCAATTTTGAGTGTGGCATGGTTGTTGGTGCCAGACGGGGCGGTCTGAGTATTTCACAATCTGCTCAGTTACTGGGATTTTCACGCACAACCATTTCTAGGGTTTACAAAGAATGGTGTGAAAAGAGAAAAACATCCAGTATGCGGCAGTCCTGTGGGCGAACATGCCTTGTTGATGCTAGAGGTCAGAGGAGAATGGGCCGACTGATTCAAGCTGATAGAAGAGCAACTTTGACTGAAATAACCACTCGTTACAACCGAGGTATGCAGCAAAGCATTTGTGAAGCCACAACATGCACAACCTTGAGGCGGATGGGCTACAACAGCAGAAGACCCCACCGGGTGCCACTCATCTCCACTACAAATAGGAAAAAGAGGCTACAATTTGCAAGAGCTCACCAAAATTGGACAGTTGAAGACTGGTAAAATTTTGCCTGGTCTGATGAGTCTCGATTTCTGTTGAGAAATTCAGATGGTAGAGTCAGAATTTTGGCGTAAACAGAATGAGAACATGGATCCATCATGCCTTGTTACCACTGTGCAGGCTGGTGGTGGTGGTGTAATGGTGTGGGGGATGTTTTCTTGGCACACTTTAGGCCCCTTAGTGCCAATTGGGCATCGTTTAAATGCCACGGCCTACCTGAGCATTGTTTCTGACCATGTCCATCCCTTTATGGCCACCATGTACCCATCCTCTGATGGCTACTTCCAGCAGGATAATGCACCATGTCACAAAGCTGGAATCATTTCAAATTGGTTTCTTGAACATGACAATGAGTTCACTGTACTAAAATGGCCCCCACTGTCACCAGATCTCAACCCAATAGAGCATCTTTGGGATGTGGTGGAACGGGAGCTTCGTGCCCTGGATGTGCATCCCACAAATCTCCATCAACTGCAAGATACTATCCTATCAATATGGGCCAACATTTCTAAAGAATGCTTTCAGCACTTGTTGAATCAATGCCACGTAGAATTAAGGCAGTTCTGAAGGCGAAAGGGGGTCAAACACAGTATTAGTGTGGTGTTCCTAATAATCCTTTAGGTGAGTGTATATATATATATATATATATATATATATATATTTATGTTTATGGTTTATATATATATTAATTATACTATTTGGATATACTATTTATATATATATGATTCCACCAGATCAGCTTTTCTTTGTAAAATGAGTTTAAAGTGAGTTTTCTCTCCAAGTGAGTTTCAAATGGCACAGGTTTTTAAATATCTGAACGTACACTCATAACATCAGTCAATCACGCATTATATTATGATATATAGATCAGTGGTGCGAGAAACCTGTGGGAATAAGTCAAATTTTGCACAATACCCGCAACCCCGCACCAAAATGTAGGCACTCCAACAACACTATTCAACCGGATTGAATAAGGCGAGTGAGATGAGGCGGTGTGTGTCAATGCGCCGTCGGAGAGCGCACAGCTGGTATCGGTGTGTTGATATACTGTGGAAAAATTTGTATTAGAATTAGTTTATTTTAGTATAGAAATATCTATATTTTTGACAACACTGTGCAGTACGTTTGCCTATCCATTAGTTTAGCAGCTGAATATACACCTTAGCAAAAAATAAAAATAAAATGCATTTATTTAATCAGTGTTTATTTGGCAGTATATTTGTTTTATGCATTTAATTTTTTTAGTAATACATGCACTCCATTTTTTTTTTTTGTCAAGCTATTACCAACTGTGTGAGGACTATAACTAACACTCTTTTCTTAGATGTTGTTGTTGAATAGCTCACTCGAAATCTGAAGGAAGATGTCCGTGTGGTGTACAGCCATTATCCTGAAATAGAAATTAGAAAGATTCTCTTCAAACTGGGTTACATCTGCCCATTTGACTGGATTAATTCATGGTCATGGTTATGAATACATCTAGAAACCTGAGGCAGAGTACTGCTTTCTGGAGCGTAGTGTTTAGCATTTGGTTTGCTTGCATTTCTGATGCGGTAGAGGGAAAGAAAGAACCAATTAGATTTCACGGATGAGGTTAAACGTATTCGCATTAGGGGTGTTCATTGCATTCATGGATTTAAGGATTACTTGCTCCAATCACGGTTTTACTTGCTCTTCCTGAGGAAGCCTAGGCGCCAAAAAGTGTTTGTGCTTATTCTGTAAAATGTCACTTATTGTTTGGTGGAGTCCAATTTAGAAATATGGGTTTGGAACTTTTTACAGAAACTTAAATACTGTTGAAATTTAATTTTTCACAAAGCAATTACAGGCTGCAGTAGAGAAACGGAATGAGATCATATCACAGCTTAGTAAGAACCTGCAGGGGGCGCTGCAGAGCAGAGACCAGGTGCAATTGGAGGCACAGGAGCTCTCTGGTCAGATTCAGGCACTACAACAGCAACTACAGCAGGTAAACTTAATGCATAAAAGAAAAACATCCATTAGTGTATCTCACTCCTGCATTGAGTATTCAAATACACCCAATACATTTTTTTGACTGCTTTATAAGTGATCTTGTCAGATTTGTACGCCTAAAATGTGTATTTTTGGGGTTGGAAAGAACCAAATAGAGACATGATAGTTTCTCTTTGGCATTAAAAAACTTAATTAGTGGTGACCTTTACCGACAATGCATCTAATCACTTGAATATTTATGGTCTAATATGACTGTTTGGTCTAAATGAACAAAACCCATAAGTTATTAGTCCCCATTGTGCAACAAATAATTTTATTTTTGTTCTTCACAATAAAACGCAACAGTAAAGGAGTCTGAACAAATTAAATGTAATACTCTTTTCAGGCTAAAGAATATCTACGTATCAAAAGTCAAGGGTGTGTTGATCCGACCCAGGCTGCTCCGAATCAGCTGCATGAACAGTTGGAGGAGTCACAACAGGTCAGGCCAGTTGTATCTTTTTATCAGTTAAGCTCGTCACTGAAGCAAAATATACATTTGTATTAGTAACACAATTCATTTGTTGTATAGGTGACTAAGGAGCAACAGTGCCTCTTGGCCCAAAAAGAAGCTGAGATCACAGGCTTGCAACAGAAATTGTGTGTCATGGAAAAATCCCTTTCTCAGCTTCAACATGCCTTTACCCAGAGAAGTGCTGATCAATCCTATCTAAGGCTTGACCAACACGGTGGTTTAGATTTATCCAATGTGAGCCTTTCGCTCTCAGAGAATAGTCCTGACTCAAACTCTGTAGCTTTGACGCAAAGCCTTAGAGCTGAGCTAGAGGAAGAGCGTAAGAACAGCCAGCGAGCTCAAGAACAAATAGAAGCTTTTCAGAAGAGGGTAAAGAGTCTGGAAGATGAGAAGACCCAGATGGAAGCTCATCTGGCAGCGTTTGTAGAAACAAAAGCCCAGGAAGCCCAGCATTATAAAGCAGAGAAAGATGAATTGAACCAAGAAATGGCCAGATTAGATAAACTGGTCAAGGAGCTTCAAAATCGTCTTCACGAAGAGGAGAAGATGGGGCATCATATGCGTTCCAAGTATGAAGCTGATATTTCCAATTATGATCTCAGGCTTCAGACTCTGGAGGAGGAAAGGGAGTTGAATGTAGCCCAGCTTACCGAAGCTCACGGGGCTGCATTTAGGCACCTACAGGAGGAGCACTCTGACGAGATCCATCGCATCAAGGAGCTTCTGAACCAGGCCCAAAGTCAACAGTCTGATTCTGATCAAAACGTTTCCAAAGACAATGGTGCAGATGTACCCTGGAACATAGTATCCAAAGAGGACTACAGTGAGGAGACAGTCATTGAGTGTGCTGTGAGAGACAGCTATAGCTTTGATGTCTCTACAGGGGGTTTCCAGGATGTTTTGATGGAGCGATACTTGGCTTCTGAAGGGCCTCAAGAGAGTTCATTACTTGAAGAGAGTCTAGAGGAACGTAGCCTGATTGAGAACTCTGAGACGTCCAGGTTTGAGCTTGACAGTGAGGTCATATTTCATGCTTCAGATTACCCTAATGTCACATCTGATGGTGATAAGTTAGAGCCAGGACTGCCCATAGTTTCTGCCATTGATGTGCACCAACCTGATGAAATGTCCTTCAATGATGCCCAGTGGCAAACCTCAGCCATTGAAGAGCTGAATGAGAGTGCAGGCACTCTGGACTTAGCTAAACAGCTTCTGATCCAGCAGTGCCAAGACCTTTCAGAGCAGTTAGAGGATCGGGAACGGCAACTCGAGGTTCTTCAAGAAGAGGTTCGGCGCTCTGCTGAAGAGGTTGAGGAGGCAAGAGAGCGTTGGAGCAAAGCTTCGGAGGAGCTTGAGGAAGCTAAGTGGGAGCTGGAGATGGAACGTGAGAAAAGAATTCAGTACGAGGAAGTTATCAGCCAGAAAATGAATGAAGACAACCTCAAAAACATACTGAGTGACCTGCAGGTTCAAGGCAACGAAAGGATAATGCCACACAACACTGATTCTAATAAGACCTCAATCCCTTTGTCTACAGAGGAGTTGCTAAAGGAACTAAGGGAAGAAAAGGCCCAATTGGTGCTACAGCTCAAACTTCAGGAGCAGATAGCAAAGGATGTCCATGACCAGAAAGCAGCTGGTGACTCTGTAAGGAGTGAGTTTTCCTCTTTGCAAGCTCAGAGAGATGAATTTCAACTTCAGCTGGAGCAACAAAGGGAAAAACACCAAGCTACTTCAGTGCTGCTTGGTCAAAGGACGTTACAGCTGGATCAAGCCGATAGAGAGATTCAGCAGCTCAAAGCTGAAGTAGAGGAGAAAGCTGGAAGGTTGCAGGACTTGGAGAAAGAGAAGACCGACCTTGAGTCTAAATTAGTGTGCCTTAAAGAGAACCTCACCAACATGGAAGAGGAGAAAGCTACCCTTGAAAGACGTCTCGAAGTTTTCGAGGACCAGGCAAAGAGCATGGAGAAGGTTCTAGAATCAGAATTGAAGAACTTTGAGGTTTGAATCTTAATCGCTCTTTTAAAATATGGCATATGTCTAATGTGTAAACTACAATATCTGTTGCTGGTTGAAAGTTGAGTAATAAGTAAGAACAAATGCATGCATTTGTGTGCTCTGTTTTTTCAGAATGTGGAAAACCTGGAATATATTATTTATTTGACATGAATGTGATCGTCCAAGTAACTTGTACCTTTATCTTTAGCACCAACTTGAATCAAAGGATGCAGAGCTCAAGGAAGTAAGGGAAGCACAAGAGAAGGCAGAAGAGGAATACATGGAAAAGGAGAGTGCCTTAATGAAAGAACTAATCTCAGTCAAACAGAATCTAGAGGAAAGACAGGAACAACATGAGAAGGAGCAGAAAATCCTGGAAGAGAAACACCAGAAAGAGGTGAATGAAGGTTTTGACAGTCACTAGGGGAGAATGTCCATTAAAAAAAAGCACTTGTCATTAAGAGACAAGAAAATTGCACACTCAAGCCTTTTTGGTCACACCCCCTAACCTTAAAAAAAGGGCTTGTTCAGATGGTGCGAAGCCAACGTTCTAAAGAAGAAAGATTCAGAGGGATTGCCGTTTGGAGCGGTTTATAAAGGCAGCGAGCCAACTGCCATTCACGCACTCGAACGCCGTTGCATGGCTGTTTTCTTTTCTTTCCTTTTTTTTTCTTTTTTGTGGATCTCCTGCACCCCCTGCAATTGCATGAAATGCTGTACATCCATAACCATTGATCTCTTATCTTTCCCTACCTCCAGGTTAAATACTTGAATGTTCGATTTGAGCGGGAACTTTCTGAGCAAAGTGCTCATCTGGAAGATGAGCAGAAAAGACAGACCAGCTTGATCAAACAGGTTAAACCACTTACTATTTACCTATTTATTCTAGCCATGTGTATATCACCCATTCATACGGGACCTGTCACTTGAAGCATTTTCTCAACTACTAGGTCTATGAACGGGAGCATGAGAGGGAGTTGTCACAGCTGGCAGCCCAACAGAGTGAGGAAATTGCCAGACTTAAAGATGAGCTTGTCAGTGATCTTCAAGAAGGGCTGGAGGCTGCACACCAGGCTGAGCTACTCCAAACACAAGTACCTTTTTGGTTTTGATCTCATTTGATTTTAAATTTTGGTGGGATGGAATAAAAGGCCTGACATTTTAAGACCTGCAATTTCTTTAAAAGCTTGGGGTCAGTAAGAGATATTTTAAATAAACAAATACTTTTATTGAGCAAGTGTGCATGAATTTGATCAAGTCATGGTAAAGATACTTTTAATGATGGTTTTCACACAAATATTAAGCAGAACTGTTTGTTAATAATAAGAAATGCATAAGCTGAGATCATAAGTGACTTTTCAAAAACACTTGAAAAATCTTACCCACCCTAACCTTTTGAACAATGGTGTGTATTTTTTATTGGCATATGGAATGGAATTCAGTATGCAGCTACTTAAATTAGTCTTCCATGTAAACATGTAAATGTAAAAAAAGAAAAGCTGTAAATGGATTTTTTTTGGCCAGTTGCCTACAGCTCTTCAGCAGCATGAGCACAGGAATTCAACAGCTGCCTATTTGTACAGAATTTTTAATGGCAGTACAGCAGTGTGCTATTCTAAACACGCTTTCCCTCAATTCCACTCATCAGCTAAAATGTTGGTTGATTTTACTCTCTGTAATCAGAGCAAGCACAACCTGGAGCTTGAAGCCTTGCGTCTCAGCCTGACCAACTTGCACACAGCCCAGTTGGAGCTTTCTCAAACCAACATGCAGAAAGATAAGGAGGTGGCCCTCAGCGAGCTGCAGACCATGTTAAGAGAGAAATGGGCTCAGGAGAGCGCCATGCTTCAGACGCGCCAACAGTTTGAGCTGGAAAGAGTTCGGGAGCAGAACCGAGAGCAGGAGCAACGAAACCAGGGACTGTACCAACAAGAGATTGGTGAGGGTTTGCCCTGTAGATTCATTCAAAATTTATTCTTTTTAGCGTTACTCTAGTACTGTGAAGTATATGTCTGTGAGTGTATTTGTTCATTCACTGTATAGATAATCTGAATCAGGAGTGGGAGAGGAGAGTTTTGGAAGAGAAAAGCTCTGTGGAACAGTTGCAGGGCTGTAAACTGGAGGTGAACTTTTTCTCTTTTAATGGGCTGATATCTTGACCCACTGAAATATTGTTGCTTGCCTAGAATTAAGTGTGAAACAGGCCTGTGTAGTGCAATTTTATTTTTATTTTCTCTGCAGGATCTAAAAGCCAAGTTGCTATCGGAGGCTGAAGAAGCAAAAACTGAACTCCAGAGTCGATTAAATGATGCCCATCATAAACTGAGTGAGACCCGGAAGGCCCTCTCTGAGGCTGAAGCAGCTCTGTCTGAGACGCAGTGTAGGCTAGAAGAACGGCAGCGTTCCACAGATCAAGACATCAAGAATCTGGAGAAAGAGCTCAACCAGGCATTGACTGACAGAGATGCTGCTGCACGTGAGTGTCGTTTAAACCTCTGTATAAACTAAGCCATATTGGCAATGATCTGTTTACTTGCCCAGTTTAAGGTATTTTGTTTACTTGCACAGTATTTTCACACCTCTCACACAAGGCTCACTTGGAGCATTCATTTCAGAACCTGGCACATTTTCTTGCTTAGTTTGGTTTTAGGCTTATAGGAAGGAACACAGCAATCCGAGGTCCAATTTATTACAGGTCTGAGATTTCTTTCAATCAGCCCGAAACAAATTCTGGAGCGGTTCGATTGTGGTGAAAAACGCAATGAGGCCAACAAACCAACAGTATCATAATTCATAATGGGAAATGCGTTACGTAAAGAGCAGCAGTGTCAGATTCTGTGAGTGAAAACATTAGAGTGCCTGTTCGTGTTAAAATGGCAAATTAAATGCTCTTCTTGAAACCGGAGTTTTGCAAGAATGCTGTCATGAAGAGACCTTGATTTCCACTCTATGGAATTTCATTAGTTAGAACGGGAATGAAGGCTTGTATAGATTTGTGTGTGTGTATATATATATATATATATATGTATATGTGTTTGTGTGTTTAATGACAGCTACAGATAAAGCCACAGTGTCATCTATCAAGATGGATTGAGCAGAACCACAGAAAATAAATGTGCACTCTGACAAATAAGAAGACAGTTTCATTAAAATGTGACTTGTATAAATGGCATGCTTTGAAATGTTGCCTTGTGAAGTGAACCGAACCAATAAGAAAACATAGCTGCAAGCAGCCATTACCGGGGCCAAGCGCAAGATGCGGCAAAAGATGCCATCATGGGTGGGAGTGGCAGACCAACTGCAGCAAGGAGCAATTAAAGACATTTTAAGACAATTTTGGGCAAATGGCTAAAAAATAATATATACAATAACTTTTAAGATGATTTAATGGATTATCACTTTCGACCAATAGGTGGCGCAGATACGAAATCGATGTGATGTGGTCAGAGTGAGGTGACAATGACACATACAAAGTTTGGTGTCAAAATGTCAAGGCATTGCAGAGATAAAGACTAAATAGTCATTTTGGCAGCATGCTTCAACTTTGCTGCTGCGGTATACGAAAACGGTTTTGTTTATCGTCACGAAATATATAACTTTTAGTCGGCATGGTCTGGAGATGTGACCTGATCCAGCAAAATGAGTCACAGTGATCCAAATTTCAAAATTTTAGATTTTGATATTAATGGAAAGAGGAGACCATTAGCTTTCAAATGATATCCTAGTCAAAGTCATACCTTGAATGGTTGTAAAGATATACACATTTGAATTATGGTCGTCTGCCCTCTTTTTCCAATTGAAAACCTGAGAAAATCGCTTTTAAAGTTTTTTGCCCGTTTTTTGTTGATCTCTTTCAAAATCCATTGCATTTAAAGGGATAAACTATTTATTTTATAGCTTAATTTGACCAAAGACATTAATATATATATAAATGCTATTAAACCAGGCTGAAGCTCAAATTATTTTAAAGTTTTTATTTGAATAAATAATTAAAATAAAAGAGAGAGAGAGAGAGAGAGACCCTGTTTCGGATCAAAGCTAACTGTTCTGAAGGTCTGAGAATGCCCTAAGTTCCCATTCTTTCTCTTGCAGGTGCAGTTGAGGAGTTGATTGCATGTCACAAGGCAGCACTGCAGGAGAAACAGGAACATGCCCGAGCCTTGGAACAGAGAGAAAAAGAGCTGACGCAAGAGGTACCATACAAATCTTGTGTTTGTTGCAACATAATTGCAATGCAAATGTTTTCCTTTCGTTTTGAACTGAAGCAAACATGTTTGTGAAAGGTTGACCGTCTGCAGTCAGAAAGGGAGGAACTGAAGGCCAGTTCAGAACTGGAGATCTCAAACCTCTGGTCCCAGCTGGAGTCCATGAGGACCAACAGACAGGAGCTCGGAGGCACGCTGGGCTATTTCCCCATTTTCCTCTTTTGAATATCTCTATAGGCTTTGGCTGTTGTATTGATTTACTCATTTATTATTTATAATAGAACAGTTTTATTTCCTTCTGAACTGATGTTTGTGTTTTCAGCCAAGTTACTACTATTCAGTGCTTGCGTGGATTGTAAAATAAAAGACATAGTAAATTTGTCTCTGTAGAGCTGAAAGAGCAGCTGTTAGCACGCTCATCGAGGGTTGATGACATTGAGCGACTGAAACAAGAATTCGCTCAGCAGCGGCAGGAAATCAAAGAACTGAATGAGACGGAGCTGGAAAACCTTCGCACATATTTCGAGCAGAGACTTCGGGTCACAGAAGAGAGTCATCGGGAAGAAATCGCACTCCTGCAGCTGCGCCTCATAGAGGGAGCTCTGGAGGACTCTGTACTCCAGACTGGAGATGCAAGGTTTTCTAGAATTTCTACATTTTAATATTGATTCTGTAATTTGAAATCTTGGCTTAAAGGTGCTGTATGTAAATTGTTCACTCTACTAAAGCATAAAAATACCATAATATGTTTGCAGATATTTAGGAAACATGCTAAGTTCTCATACTCGTTTCTCTGAAAAACGCTTCTACAGCCAGTTATTTTACTTTGAAATGTGCGTTTCCAGGCTGGAATGTTTGTTATAGTTTTGGCCTGTGATGCTGCACGTTGACATTTTTCATGTCCATTGCGCTCGTTCCTGTTGCGTCTGCTCAAACTGGCAACCTGCGTGAGCCGTGTCGAGTCTAAGGAGCAGGTGGCGGGAGAAACGACGATCTCCGATATTTTGAATTGGACTGCAGTACCTATTTCGACCACTAGTTGTCATTCTTACATACTGCACCTTTAAGCTTACATTTACATTTTATTATTCAATTGGATACTATAGGCATCATTTACACCTGGTATGGTCACCTGAGATTATTGTCTGTATCAAGTGTTAACATGCTAAGCAATGTACAAATGGGGAATGATACAATACCAGGGATTCATTACCAGGGGTCCCCAAACTAGGGCATACAGGCCAAAGTTGGGTCTTTGTTTTGGCCCAACGTGCCATTTCACAAGACGGGGGGGAAAAGGTGGGAAAATACCATTTAAAGGGATAGTTCACCCAAAAATGAAAATTGTCATTAATTACTCATCCTCATGTCGTTCTAAACCCGTAAGACATTTGTTAATTTTTGGAACACAAATGAAGAACTTTATGATGAAATCTGAGAGCTTTCTATTCCTCCATTAACAGCTACGCAACTACCACTTTGAGGCTTCAAGAAGTTCATAAAGATATCTTAAAACTAATCCATATGAATTGAGCGGTTTAGTCCACTTTTTTTTTTAAAAGAGACTGTCACTTTATATGATGAACAGATTGAATTTAGGCTTTAATGTAGAGAATGAGTGAATTTAATTGAAACATCTATAATTTGAATATAATATAGTTGGATATAATGCAACATTTGATGCACTAATTCTTGCAGAACAAGAAAACAAATCGTGTATACGCACATACACTCGCAACAACAACATTTTACATACAAAATAATTAAATTACATGAAAGGACATAAAACAGGGTGACAAAATATATTGCGTTTTGTAGTTTTCTCTCAGAAGGCAAGAGTGAAGATGACAGGAGTGAAGCTATGGCGGAGATCACAAGACAACTGGAGAAACACAAGGTGTGTTGTAGTTGGTTTTGTTTGAGTTTTAGTGATTATAAACTTGAAATCAAATTTAACCTTGATTTACTTTCTGTTTGTGTTGTGCATATTCACATTATTTTTAAGAAAAATTCTCTTTCTAATCTTTCATCAAAATGCAGAAACTAGCTCCATTTTAATTCACTACCATTGACCAATTTTATAGTAATAGAATAAGTTGGGGACAAACTAATGTGCTTGTGCGCAAGTCCCTGTTCTTTGAGTATTTATCTGTTTTTTTTTAATTTTTTTTTATAGGAGGATCTGGACTCCCTTCGGATGCAGTTAGAGGAGAGACACCAGCAGGAATTGGATCAACTGCGGTCCAGAATGACTCTGGTTTATAAAGAAGATCTACTCCAGGCTCGCACTGAGCTCACTGATCGATACTACAAAGACATCGATCAGCTCAACACCAAACATGCCCATGAACTAGAGCAGCTCCGTGCCAAACTCTCAGACAACCATATCAAAGGTGAAGCTTTGTTCAGTGTGTTCCAAAGTGTTTGTCCTTTTGGAAGGAAACCCTGGCAACCACTCAGAACACCTCAGCAACCACACTTGCACACTTAAGAAAACACCCTAGCATTGTGGAAGCAACTTTTAAATGGAAACACCATTCATGGTGTCTTCAGAAAATACACTAGTGTTGAAAAGTTTGGGGTCAGTTAAAAAAAAAATAAAAAAAAAATATATATATATATATATATATATAATTAATTTAACATTAATTTCAAAGGTTTATATTTAAAATAAAGAGAAAGTTTTGTATAATAAAGGAGAAAATTATTTTAAATTTGTAATTCACAATATTACTGTTTTTAACTGTATTTTTGATTGTGATCACAAGAGACTTCAAAAACAATGTTTTAATTTTTTTTCTCTCTTTCTCATAAGAAATAAACAAGTTGCGGTTACAGTCAGCACAAGACGTAGCGAGGCAAGTGGAAGCTGAGGTGAAGGAGAGGACTCGGCAGCACCAGGCCAAGGTGACCCAGCTGGAAACCCAGCTATCTCAGCTCTCCCTAATGCACTCAGGGGAACTGGAGAAAGTGGCGGAGCAACACCGTGAGCAGCTCAGAAAGATGGAGACGGTAAGAGTGCACATAAGACCAGGCCTTCATACATAAGACAAAAGGGCTTTGGTGAAGATTGTAGCCATAGGCTGGAACCAAGCACTGTCATAAGGCGTAGAAATAGTGGTCAGGCTGTAGACAGATGCTGATTATTATAGACCCTTTAGCAATACTGTAATGCCGTTATCAATGGTGTCTTTATGAATACGGTTCTTTTTATTGAGCGCTGTGTTCTCTTCCTTTTAAAGCATCAGGAAGATGTTGCCGAAGATTTGAGGGTGCGCCTTGAGGAGGCACAGAAGACAGAGAGGAATCGTGCGAGTGAGGAGTTGACTGAAGAGCATGCCCGACTGAGGGAGCAACTCCAATTGCAGGCTGAGGAGCGCTTGGCTTCCCAGAGAGAGCAGCTTCAGAGATCTGCCCTGGAAGAGAAAGAGGAGTTTGAGCAGAGGCTTCTGGAGGTCCAAAAGCTCCTGGATGTGGAAAGACAGAGCCTTCAAGCACTGCAGAAGAGTCTGGAGTGTGAAGCGAGCCCTCAGGTGGTGGCGTTGAAGCAGAAACTTCAGGCTCAGTATGACCGAGAGATATGCACTGCAAGGAGTACTATGGCAGCAGAGGTGAAAGAGCTGAACGCTCTACTACAAGATCAGATGGAGAGCAAGCTACAGGAGGCCCTCTGCAGGTCAGAGACTGCATTACACTGAAGCAGCATACAATTTTAATACTATTGGCAAATTCATTATTTCTTGTCGCCTGTCTTACAAAGCCAGTTTCAGTTTCTACTCGGGTAAGTTCAAGCAAACTCTGGTTTTTCGGGCTCAAGAAGGTGCCATTAGTTTTTAGTGGGTACCATTGCTATGGCAACTTACGCAACACTGCTAACGTGGTCCGGAGCAGGTTGAATTCTGGGTTATTTCAGACCAAAACTCGATCAGCTGAGAGTAAAGATGCAATAAAGCCACTCCTCCTGTATCTCTCACTCCAAATTAAAGCAGTATATAGTGAAAATAATTTAGAGACTAAATTGCTAATCTTTTGCTGCTAATTATTTTGCTTTTAAATTAAAATAAATATAATATGCTTTAACATATAAAGCTTTAAAGCAGATTAAGCTTGCGTGTATTTCTTTGAGCTCTTTGTGAAACTATATAAATTATTAGGCCTATTTGTTTGAATGTATTGATATAGTAAAAAAAATATTTTCGCTCAAGCTTTTGCTGCAGCAGCAGTGTTTATTCCTGCCATGAAAATGCGTTTAATTTCATGATATTTTTTTTCATATTGATCTTCAGCAGACAAGTAAGTTGCGCAGCTCTCGCAAGAAGTGAATCAAACTGACGCTCTCCATGTTTTGTGTGATTGGCTATTCGCTGCATGTGACACACTTTCAGGTGCACACGCTTCAGAGTTAATCTCAAACTCTGGATTAAACCTGAATTGACACAGAACGTCTAAACCGGGCGTTGTGAGCCTGTTGGATTTATATGGATTCGTCAACTCCATACCTTCTCTGAAACTCAGTTTGTTCAACTAGCTTCATGCAACAGGCCTCAGAGCCGCTTAAAAATTAAACCTTAGGTCCTATTACTAATATCTGTACTCTTAGTATTGTTTTTTTTTTTTTACGACCTAGGGCTGCACGATATGGGGGGAAATAATTGAGAATAAGTAAATATTTATTTGTAGCATTATAATTTAAACTTTTTTATTTATTTGTTTGTTTATTCATCTCCAGGTTTGCTGTGCTTTTGTTTGTAGGGCTGCACAATTTGATTATTAATAACAAAAATATTAAACAAAATAATAAATATTACTATGTTTTACTGTACAATAAAATTGCAATTTAATATTTGACTTAATCAAATGGCGGAAAACCACATGGTCCCTTCCTTTGAGAAGCTGTTCTCATTACAAGTATGAGAAGATGCTGCATATTGCATTCCCAAATGCATGTTATAAGCAACCTAAACTCCAGATGGATTTTGTGTGGAACAGGATTTACTGTGAACCGAGCTGCTCTGAGACACTGAAAGCACTGGTTTGTGAGCTGCTCGCATGTAATAACATGGTGCCATGCGTCACTCTGATACACGCTGTGTGTGCATGTATTAAAATAATTTGCAGCCTTTGCTTTTTGATCACTTTGTGGTATCCTTTTTATTTTGATTAATTGTGCAGCTTTAGAACAACCCCCTCTAAGTAACTTTTACTAAACTCACTACTAACTTTTTCTTTTGCAATAAAAGTAACAAAATTTAATATTTTTATTATTATAACAGAACAATGTACAACAAATGGTTAAAGGGTTAGTTCACCCAAAAATGAAAATTAAGTCATAAATTACTCACCCCCATGCTGTACCAACCCCGTAAGACCTTCGTTCGTCTTCGGAACACAAATGAAGATATTTATGATTAAATCTGAGAGGTTCATGACTGCTACATAGGCTCCCTAAGGGAATGAAACTTGACGGCCCAGAAAGTCATTAAAGAAAATGTTTAAATATTCCATGTCGCAACAGTGGCTCAACTATAAGTTTATCAAGCGACGAGAATACTTTTTGTGCGAAAAAAACAAACAAAAATAACGACTTCTCGTCGCTTGATAAACTTATAGTTGAGCCACTGTTGCGACATGGAATATTTAAACATTTTCTTTAATGACTTTCTGGGCCGTCAAGTTTCATTCCCTTAGGGAGCCTATGGAGGAGTCATGAACCTCTCAGATTTAATCATAAATATCTTCATTTGTGTTCCGAAGACGAACGAAGGTCTTACGGGGTTGGTACAGCATGGGGGTGAGTAATTAATGACTTAATTTTCATTTTTGGGTGAACTAACCCTTTAATGTTTCTTGATGTAGTAAATGTGATCATCAATATCATCTGTATGTCATACATGTAGGCATCAAGAAGAGCAGAAACAACTGGAAGAGAAGTTGACCCTTCAAAGAGATGCTGCCCTGGGTCAACAGAGAGAACAGCATGCCATGGAGCTGCAGGCCCAGAAAACACTCCTGGACCAGCGAGCTGCACAATTACAGGATCTTGAAAAGGAGTGTCAGGATCTCAAAATACACCACCGGGAGGAACTGGAGTCCCTGATGACCAATCACAAGACGGCCTTAGAGACCTTGGGGATGGAACTTACAAATAAACACAAGGCGGAGCTCGACAAATTAGAGGCCGTCCTTCAGGAGACCAACCTGGCACAGCTTGAAGCTCAAGAGGCGGAGCTTCAGGCACGACACAAACAGGAGAGGGAGGAGCTTGAGGAGAGGCTGATGGCAAACATGGATACATTGGAGAGCACATACTTGAATGAAATTCAGGCAGTACGGGATGAGAAGGATAGAGAACTGCGTGACCTTCAAGAACACTATACTCGAGAGATTGAGAGGGTGAGAAAGGAGGAGCAAACCATCAGAGAGGACCACAGGAGGGAGCTTGCTAACGTCCATATGGATAAGTTCAGTGCCATGGCAAGAGAATTGCATCAAGCCCATCAGGTGAGCACTGTAATGGTTTAGTTAATTTGCCATGTGTAGTTTTTGCAGGAGCAACATCAAGTGTGTTAACTTGCTTATGCAGGCGGAGCTGTCTGAAGCGGTCTCCTCTCAGAGGGCTGCTCTGGATGATGAGCATCTATCTTCTCTGGAAGCTCTTCAGCAGCAAGTAGTTGCTTTAGAGAAGCAGCATAGCGCCGCCCTTCTGGAGATCACTGATATTGCCACTGCAGAGAAAAAGCAACATGACCAACAACTGGATGAGCTGGCCACTCAACATCAGCAACAACTGAATGAGCTGACCACTCAACATCAACAACAGCTACAGGTGAGCGTGTTCGGGAAGACAAGAGTATGTCATTTCGTTTAGATGTGTTCAGCTTTTAGCATGGATTTAGCATGGTTGGGTCTTGTTTTGAACTGTAAGAACTGAAGATAAGAGCTTCTTACCTTAACTCTCCTCTCGTCCTCTTTGTTGCTCAGGAGTTAAGGGTAGTGTCAGCCAGGGAGTTGGAGACACTGCGTAGGGAATTAGAGGAAGAAGCGTCAAGGCAACGCCTCCACTTCCTGGAAGAGGCAGAACTTCTCAAATGCAAGTCTGAGGAGCAGCTGCAGCAGAGAATTGCACAGTTAAAGGTGAGAGGAGAAGGTGTTAGTTTTAGAGTAGTCATATCCTACGCTACTATTTCCCGATAAAGTGCATGTTTATTGGTCATGGTTTCTTGCACCAAAAACAATGGTAAAGTTTTTTTTATGTTCTATACAACAACCAAGTTCCAACAACCAGTTCCCACAGGGCATTAAAAAGTCTTAAATTAGAATCTCCTGATTTTAAGCCCATTAAAAATTCTCAAATATTTGTATTTTTTCTGCAAGGCATTCAATTTAGAATGAGGTCTTAAATCTGATCGAAAAAGATACGCTTTTAAGGCTGTGTAGCATCAAGTCTTTGGAAGTACCCAGTTCGCAACTTCACTGTTGCGTTTTTTCCGTATGTCACAGTATACGCTTCACCAGAGATTGCGTCGGGGAGGGTGAGTCGCTTGCGAGAAGAGAGTGGGCAAATTTGAGCAAAATGGGGAAGTGCACATTTAACTCTTATTAGCTTGGAGATAACCAGTTTCGGAGATAGTTGGCGTGAACTAATGTCAGGTCTCCGCTGTACTGCGATCTAATACTTAATACAGCGCAGTGATTGGATTAAAAGAGTTTATTCTCATGTATAATGTGGAGAAAGGTTTAGAAACTAAACTGGCTGCCATGGCTGGTGTGTACGGGTCTGTCATCAATCACCACTCCGATTTAACGGATATACCTCCCATTGGTTAAACTTTGCTTTTTAAACCGGGAGAATGAAGTGGCTCCAAAAAACTAAAAAATAACCACTTTTCCCTTAATAATAAACGTAATGAGTACTAGAGTTGTTTTAATTAATGTGCAACCTGTACATATCTTTTAAAATAATCATACAATCTTAATGTGTTTTTAGGGTTTCATGACTCTTTAAACGCATTGTAGCAAAATCCAGTATTGATCGACCTCTAATTTGGATGTAATAAATTAGTACATAAATCAATTTCAGTGCATATGTTCAGTTCAATAATGTATATTGATTTGAAAAAATATGCCTAGAGTATTTTAAACTTTGCTTTTGAATGTATGCCTCAGCCTGTTTATTTAAAATAATATGAGATGCATTACTTATTTTGTGATTTGTATGGGTTTGTTCTGTATGGACTGTATTAAGTTTGATTGATATAAAATTCAGCTTGGCCCAGCATGAATTTTTAAAGTGTTATTTTAGTATCATTGAGATACCATTGTAGTTTATTTTAATATTTTGAGTTAGATGTCATGAATGGTTATATTTTCTGTTTTCATTTTTATTTAGTAAATGACTAAACTACATGAAAAAAAGAAATGTTGGAACTAGCTGAAATAAGTTTAACATGATTGTTTTCGTGCGTGTTTCATAATATCCCTGTGTTAAATCCGGGCAAGTTTAGAATCAACATTGTTTAATAACCAATCTTGGAATAAAACAAAAGGGGAAACTTGGTACGTATTAATTTCGTTCTATTGAGGCCTTTAAATGTCATAAATGCAAAATTAGTAATTTGGGGTTTAGGTAATATTGAGAGAGTAAGCTACTTCTCTACACTTAAAAACTTTAATGGGCAGTAACTGTGAACACTGGCTCAAAATTAGGGCTAAGAAAGAGTATGGCTCATTTTACTTACTAGCCTGCTTCTCACTGCAGCTTATTAAATCAGTATTTATTCTTCATATTAATTGTGACTCAGACAAGAAAAAACTAGCTTTTTATAATTTTTCAACATTTTCCAACTTGTTCTTGTTGTCATTATTGCTGTGACCGTATTGTTCAGTATGAGAACGTGTATTTGCTAATGCTACTCTCACAAACACAGTTATAAACAATAGCTGAGCTTATTGGGGGAGGGAGTTAACATCTGGAGTTGGGGGACGGTCCACTCTAAGCTCAAATTAATACTAATCCCCACCGTGTACTGTACATTATAGCTTCCATCATTCACTGTAAACCTTTTCTCTGGATCGGACGCTGTCAGACTTTTGCATTTGACCTTGTAGAGCTGTTCTCTTGCTCAAATCTCTCTCTGCATGGGGACTTTCTGACATTTTACACTGGTTGGTTTGTCAGTTGGCCTCTTTCCCTTTGGAGCATTAGAGAGGTCCTCTGACAACATTAATCCTACAGATGGGAGGAAGTGTAGGGACACGTGAGTGATGGCTGACTGAATGAGGTTGTGAGGTTTGTGTGGGGCTTTTTTTTGTGTTAATGATCATTTTATTTTTGTTCTTTATAGAGATCACTGGGTAAATTTTGATCCATTACATTCAGATAATTTGGCTTTCGTTTGTTTGAGGGGAGAGTGTGAGGCTGAGAGTGAAATGTGAGGCATTGTTTTTCTGCCAGTTTTTTCAGTGTTGACCATGACGTGTATGTGTGTGTTTCAGGAGGAGAGTGACCAGGAAAAGGCTGTTGCTCTTGAGGAGCTGGAAAGTGCTTTAAGACAGCGACATGAGCAAACTGAACTCACCTACAGTGACAAGATGAGCCAACTTGCTGCACAACTACAGCAGCTGGACACTGTAGTGTCACAGGTACAACACCCAATCAGTCAACTCGTCACACAGCTACTCGTCACTCAGGGTACATTACGGCATGTATTCTATGTAACATTACGACGTTCTCAATATAATTCATTATCCCACGTTTATAATGAAAAACGCGTTATAGTTATTGTGTTATTAAAAACTGTGTACGCAGGTGTTACAGTTAACATGCTAACACTAAGTTACACCTGGTTTACTTGTATGTTACTGATTAATAAAGTACTGTCAAAAAAACAGTTATAACTGCATTAAGATGAATGGTAACACAGGCCAGCAAAATACTGTTTACATCTTGCAAATGCATATGATTCAAGACTATATCAATGCAGTTACAATACTATAAATGTACTTAAAAGTTTTCTTAAAAAAATTTCGTACTGCACTAAACATAAACAACAAATTATTAGGTATCCTTCAACTACTGCTAGAATCATTACTGACATGACCTCATGTCAGTTTCAGTCACGATAGTTGTACCTAACACTGAGATAACGTCACGCATCACTGACAAGCCTACATTTACAAAAAAGAAAAGAATAAGTTTTTCAACAGAAATCTGTCAACGAACTAACCTATAACTTACATTAGTAACGTTAAACACATAGCGTTTGTATCTCACAACTCTAACATTACCCTGCCAGTACATACAAAAATAGATCAAAGTGACATTGTTAACCAACCATTCAGAAACGTCCTGTTCGAGCCTTGTTTGTCGAATTTTCGAACTTCTTCGGGGCCGTCATCTTGTTCCGGGTCCGACTCCGGTTCAAATTGATATGGTTGCACAGATGTGCCCTCAGAGACTCCAGCTGCCATTCTTTCGCCAAAACACACCATCAACTGTTGTCAAGGCAACACTCCACGTGCGCAGTATCAAAAACGCCCCGCAGAACAGAGGGGTGAGCAAAGCTCATTATCATTTAAAGGCATATGCACTGAAACAGCGTGCTGAAAACAGAGCTGTTTTTGAGCAGGTAAAATGAGCGTTTTCTTAAAATACTAATGAGAATTTTTTATAAAAGTATATTACAAAGTTTTCATTTATACCCTAAAGATTCATATTAACTTGTACAAAAATGGCATTATATGACCCCTTTAAAAAATGCATAGAACCAGTTTATTTGTAGTGCACTGACAATAGTTTTATATAATTAGTTTATTAATTAAATTAATTAAAAGACAAAATGACCTTGCGATATGTTTGGTAATTGTACCTGAAAGAATTTAAACTTAAAGGGTTAGTTCACCCAAAAATGAAAATTAAGTCATTAATTACTCACCCCCATGCTGTACCAACCCCGTAAGACCTTCGTTCATCTTCGGAACACAAATGAAGATATTTATGATTAAATCTGAGAGCTGGATCACTGCTACATAGGCTGCCTAAGGGACTGACACTTGACGGTCCAGAAAGTCATTAAAGAAAATGTTTAAATATTCCATGTCGCAACAGTGGCTCAACTATAAGTTTATCAAGCAACGAGACTACTTTTTGTGCGGAAAAACAAACAAAAATAACGACTTTATTCGACTATTCCTTTTCTTCCTTGTGGGCCTGAAATGAGACTTCAAGAGATTTCCACGACGCATGCGCGAGAACTGAGATGAGGACGTTCTTCTTCGACTCCTTCTTGTTACCGGCTGCTCACCGCTTAGAAGTATTACCGCCACCTACCGTATAAGATGACGTGTTGGAAGCGCAAAACTTTCTGTTTACAAGCAGAGGAAGACGCGCGCTGTACATACGCCTTTCAATTCGGAAATATGTGTACTGATTTCGACTTTTTAACCATTGTATATAATATAGCGAGACCTACAGCACATTAAGTGTCGAATTGAAAAGCGTATGTACAGCGCGCGTCTTCCTCTGCTTGTAAACAGAAAGTTTTGCGCTTCCAACACGTCATCTTATACGGTAGGTGGCGGTAATACTTCTAAGCGGTGAGCAGCCGGTAACAAGGAGTCGAAGAAGAACGTCCTCATCTCAGTTCTCGCGCATGCGTCGTGGAAATCTCTTGAAGTCTCATTTCAGGCCCACAAGGAAGAAAAGGAATAGTCGAATAAAGTCGTTATTTTTGTTTGTTTTTCCGCACAAAAAGTAGTCTCGTCGCTTGATAAACTTATAATTGAGCCACTGTAGGCACATGGAATATTTAAACATTTTCTTTAATGACTTTCTGGACCGTCAAGTGTCAGTCCCTTAGGGAGCCTATGTAGCAGTGATCCAGCTCTCAGATTTAATCAAAAATATCTTCATTTGTGTTCTGAAGACGAACGAAGGCCTTACGGGGTTGGTACAGCATGGGGGTGAGTAATTAATGACTTAATTTTCATTTTTGGGTGAACTAACCCTTTAATTTGGTATATTTCAGATCAATATATTTGTTTTCCTTCATTTTAATTAACCCTAACTTTATTCTCATCTGAATTATAAATAATCGATTTCCGTATAAAATATACTACCATTAAAAACACATTTGATTTTCTTTTTTAATCAATGTAGAATGTGTAATTTAAAAATAAATAGATTAGTGCTCCGAGGACGAGAAATGAAAACCAATGCGATATGATGAATGGTCAAAAGATGGCACCCACAGACTTTTTTGAAATGGGGTTGGATAAATATGTTTTGCTTTTAAACCTGTGTGTGTGAGAGATTTTGGTTGAGTGACAGTTGTAGGTTACAGTTTGACAAGAGTTTAGAGCAGGGCTATTCAATTAATTTGGAAATGGGGCCAGTTCATGAAACTGAGGCAAAATAAGGGGCCGGAGAATATGAGTAATTATGGTAACTAATAAAGAAATTACAACAACATACTGAAGGAATCAATATATTCTATTTTGTAAATGCAGAACAACATGTGTCTTTGTGCATCACAATGTGCATAAGGCATTGTTACATTCAAATGGCAATACAATGTTGAAAAATCTGAGACACAGACAATTAGAGAAATGCAATTAACCAACTGAAAACATCCACTTAATTGCACATAACTGTACCAACACAACTTACAGCTCGTTATCCTCAATGAGGATACAATGAGGAGATACATTTTAGTGTTAAAAGTAAAGAGAGAAATAATTCTTAGAAACATCTGGCTAAAAACAGAAATTGCTAACACACTGCTAAATCATAAATCAGATGTATGTACAATAACATTACGATGTCCAACAATCGATTTAAATAGTACAGCGTGTGTTTAATTGGTCCAGTGGCATGAACTTTTGCCTACCGTGTCAGAGGTTCTGGGTTCTAATCCGCACTCGAATAGGTTTTTTTTCTCTCGCTCATCAAAACCGATTACGTTTATCAGTGGTTGAATATCAGGCAGGGACACGTTTGTGTGCATTTTTTGTAATTTCACCGGAAT
This sequence comes from Tiaroga cobitis, assembly GCA_030578255.1. Lineage (NCBI taxonomy): Eukaryota > Metazoa > Chordata > Actinopteri > Cypriniformes > Leuciscidae > Tiaroga > Tiaroga cobitis. The sequence goes on from CM060596.1 coordinate 39,491,047, forward strand.
GGATAGGGAGTCTCCACAACGGATTGAAGCGCGCGTCTGAGTGAAGACAAGCCACAAGAGAACACCGTATCCGCACCACTGATCACAGCGGCAATAAGCACTTTGATCACTTGATTTCAAAAACAATACATTTCAGCGATAGATCGCCTCTTATTTGACAAACGAATTAAATGAATGCTCTGGTAGTTTACTGAGGATTTTTTATTTATTTGTATTGGTACATTCAATGTACCAATGCGAGATGTTTCAAAAGTGCAGAGATGTTTTCAGACATGTCCCACCTGCAAATTACACCTAAAGGGCCGGTACAAAATCCCTCAGGGGCCGGACCCGGCCCGGGGGCCGCCAATTGAATAGCCCGGGTTTAGAGTGTGACAAAAGCACAATGTTGTGTTTTATTGCGAGTGTACACAAATCAGTCCCTCCAGGATTTCACGTTTTTTGTGTGTGATTTTTGCGATCAAAATGACTGATTTTGTGGTGGTAATTTCCAGAAATTTGTGAAAAAATTTGCGATTTTTATATTTTATAATTAGGACATCACATTTACCATAATAGTATTATGTCAGATGCACAATAGTCATACATGACACAAATCACAAACAAAATGTATAAAGCTTTTTTATTTGGTCTAATCAAATTCTTTTTTTTTAAATTGTGCTGTAGCCTATTGTTGTTGCTTGATTAACAGTAACAACACTGACAACAGCAGGTAAATTAGGTTACTGTCACTTTAAGACCTACTACAGTAATGACAAATGTCCCAATCAGTTATTGTTTTACGTAAATACTTGCCAAGATGAATATTTTGAAGTAATTGTAGCTATGTGTATTTGTTCAAGCACTATAAAGAGAATTCAATATTCTAATTAGGCTGACAGGCGGTGACAGTCAGTCAGTCACACACACACACACACACACACACACACACACACACACTTGCAGTCAGAGAGAGACTGTCACTCGACTGGCTGAAATTAGTTCTCTTTCATGGTATACTGCGCTTTTAATCATTCTTTTTAGTACCATCGAGCATATACTTTTTGTTATGTCATTCAATCATGTTAAACGCGTTAATAAGTTTGCCGTACTGCCCAATGAAAACCTGGGCGCTGAGAGGGCAGGAGAGACGCTTTTTCTTTCGCAATGTTTCTGACAGACCGCTCACAGACATCACGCGTGCGCAACATCTGTATCCACGTAAAAATGCATTGAAACTTTAATTAACTAGAGATATTTCAATTGGGTGATTATAATTTAATGTTTTGAGATCTTTTTTTGAATTTTTGTGATTATTTTGCAGTTAAATGAGGAATTATGCAGGATCGCAAAAAATTGTGACATTTTGTTGATTTTGCGTTGTATTCAGCGATCGCAGAATCGCGAAAAACTGGAGGGACTGACAAATATAAGTAAACGCTTTGCAGTTTGAATAATGAGTGACGCCCGTACCGTTTCGGTTCAATACGAATACATGTACCATTCCACCCCTAATAAATGCATGCATACACACACACACATACATACACGCATACATGCGTGTGTGTGTGTATGTATGTATATGTGTGTATGTGTATATAAAATACTCTCATTTTGATTTAATTTTGTGTGAATTTGTCCATTCGAGCGCAAGTAGACGTGAAAAAACTCAATTCAGTATTTGTGTGCTGTCTGAGAAGCGGCTTTCTGGGCACAAAGCTTCTCACGCAGCGCACAAGTACCAAATTGAGTTCTCTTTTGTGTCATCTTGTGCTTGAATATTAAAACTGGCAAAGCTTAAAAACGCGTGCAAATGCTAAACTTTAATTACGATGCAGCACTGGCCCTATCGGGCAACTTTGTCCCGAGCAAAGTTTACGCTGACCCCGGGTTTCGTGTCACCGCATTTAAGGTGATGCGTTCTAAAATAACGCTCACCTTGAGCAGGACATACAATAAGTCAGGAGTGGTGTGGTATTTGGCCAAAGAAGGCAAAAAATGTTAAAAGAATGGCTGAAATTTAATGCTGGTTTGTAGCATACCAAGAATACAGACTTTGCTGTTATTAGTACTGTAGTGTTATTTAGTATTTAGCATTACTGTATTTGGGTTAGGTGGCTTAGGTTTTATTGTGAATTTATGTAAACTTGTTGTGTTTTGTATTTAGGCTACTTGTATTTATATATTTACTCTAAAATTTTCGGATGTTTTGGATGCTGTTACATAATATTAATCTTTACATAAGAAGTGGTGGGTGGAAATGGTAACAAAGGGCCTAGTAAGCTTTGGTAGAGCTGGTGGTGGTTGTTGTTTTTTTCTGTTGTTATGGTTACATATTTGCATGCCTTTTGTCTGGTGAAGTACGCCACATTTTTACAGGAGCCTTATTTAAATGCATGCTACATTCTCGTCTGCTTTTTTGGCTGTTTTCCCCTCTTTTTGGCTTTGTACAGCTTGTCCTGTTTGAGCCTGAAGAATACATTCTGTAGAACTACGGGAGTATCCACAGACAGGTGTTGTCTATTTACTTTGGCAGCAAGCTTACATTAATCTCTTCCTCATTTGTTAGTTGCGTTGACACCTCTCAGGCAAACACTTTTTCTTGCCTATGGGATGACTGTTTTCCTGTCTGTGGCGTCTCTCTTGCCTCTTTCTCAGCTGCGATCAGAGGTGAGCGGGCTGCAGGTGGAGCTAGAGGGCAAGCGGGCAGAGATGGACACGCTGGAGACTCTCCTGCAACGCAGAGACCGGGAAAACCAGGAAGGAGACAATCTACTGGCCATGCTCAGAGCAGACCTCAACATGGCCACACAGGAAAGGTCAGCTGACCCACAGAGATGCGGAAAGAGGGATTTTGGGGAAGCTTTAACTGACAGTTTGCATACTGTTTTTTTTATTATTTTTTTTTATTTTTATTTTTTTATATAAACAACCTTGTTTTCATGTTTTTAGCTGATCATTTAAACATTTATTTTTGTTCCTATCAGACAAGACCTGCAAACAGCACGTGACAAACTACAGCGGATGCTCATAGAGATGCTTCGGATCACTATGGCAACGGATGAGCACATAAGCCGCAAGCTAGGAGCTTGTGTATCAGGTGGTCAGTCTGGAGACAAAACACCCAGCTCAATGACCGCTAGGAGTAGCCGTGATTCACATGTAACGGGTACGTTTCTGTGAGTGAGTTTCCTGGATGAAAAATCTGTATTGATTAATGACTATTAAAACATAAGTTCAGAAGGGTTTGTGGAATTGCACACACACAGACCAGCCATTAGTCATGTGCCCATCACTGAAAACTGACCCACAGCATTTGATCACTGGATTTACAGAAATTGTTTCACTTTAAGAAGTGTTTTTTCAACATTGCGTATCTAATCATATCTAAACTTCTGACAAACACATACATTTTTAAATGAATTATCACTGTCTTTGGTTGGCTTTTGGCTTTCAAACACGTTAAAATTTACAAATTGATTAAAAATGAATGTATAAAAAAATATACATACTGTTATAAAATATGTATAAATATTTTATGATGACAAATGAGACAAAATTACATGCTTACACACAGATGCTAAAATTAGCATTTATTTTGCACTATCTTAATTAAAAATATTTGGAAGAAAAACCTTTGACTAATAATCTCAATGTTCCATTATCTTTTAATATTTGTTGTTGACTTTAACAGATTTTAACAATGAATTTATCATTCTGTTTTTTCAGGAGAGGTGATTGGCACGGAGGGGGAGGCTGATTGTAGTGTGTGGTCTTCAGCTGTGGACGAGGGGTTGGAGTTGTCTCAGAGGCTGTGTGAGAGTGTGTTCTCTGGGCCGGAGGGGGAGATGGAGGCAGAAGGAGAGGAACTCATGCTGGGATCCTGTACACGTCTGCGCACCGCTGTGGATAAACTACTGGAGCTGCTTTCCGAGTCCTCACAGCAGGTGCCGTGCTTAGAGACACATCCCTGTCCTACCCACTTCTGACTTTTGCTGAATTTGCATACTGTTCATTGTGTAGACAGAGTAACCAATATTGGTGGCCACAAGCATGTGGAAGTGCAATGCTAGGAAGGAACAGTTAGTGATCCATTATATTTATGCACGTGTGTGCACAAAATGGGTTGTCATCAGTTTTGTGGCATCATTTCCTCATGCTTTTAATTTAAATAAACTTATTTCCAGCTTAGTATGTACTTTACATACTTAAGTACGCTGCCGTTCAAAAGTTTGGGGTTGGTAAATGTTTTTTTGTTTAAGTATATTTTGCTCAAAGGTTGCTTTATTTAATAAAAAAATACAGTAAAACCAGTAATAGTGAAAAATGATTGCAATTTAAAATTAGTTTTCAACTTTAATATTTAAATGTATTCCTGTGATGGCAAAGCTGAATTTTCTGCAGCCATTGCTTCAGTCTTCAGTGTCACATGATCCTTTAGAAATCATTCTTATATGCTGATTTGGTGCTCAAGTCCCATTTCTTGTTATTATAATGTTGTTCTGCTTAATGTTTTTGTGGAATCAAAAATCATCCCCCCCCAGCAAAAAAAGAACAACAGTATCTATTTGAGATGATAGTAAAAACATTTATAATGTTACAAAAGTTTCTATCACGGTGTTATTTTATTTTTTATATGTTATTATTTTCAGATTTAATAAAATTTAGTAATTCTTTAAAAAAACATTAATAGCACTATTTAGGTTTAATTTATTTTTGTTTTAGTTTTTATTTATTTCCAGTTAGTAATTTTAGTGCCTAAACTTAGTTTAGTTATTTACTGCAAATGTTTTTAATAGTTTTAGTTTACAGTAACAACCCTGCTGTCACTTATGATGAATTTAATGCATCCTTGCTGAATAAAAAAATAATCAATCCTTGAAAAAACAAAAACTGGCCTCTAATGAACGGTAGTGTTTGAGATTCAGACCATAATTCAAGATGATAATGTGATGGAAGTTCTTTTTAGGAACCGTTAAACCCAAATTCCCATTAACCCATATGTCTGTCTTTTCTCTCTTTGTCTTTTTCTGCTGTAGTTGGAGGAGATGTGTGGTCTGCAGGCCGTACTAAATGATCAATTCAGAGACGGAGGTGAGGCCGGAGCATCTTTGCTGTTTCAAAACTCTCAGCTCTTGGAGCAGCTGGATCATGAGGCCAGTCTGAAGAGCCAACTACAATTGGAGCTGCACAAGGCCGAAGGTCAGGACTTTCATGTTTATGAATGTTTAATATTTGTGTATCCCTACTTCAATGTCATTCACTTTCACAACTTGTTTGCTCTCTTGTGTGCTTTTACATGTGTGGCTCTAGGTTTGATGGAAGGCTACATAGCTGAGAAAGCCATTTTGGAGGAGGCGCTTCAGCAGAAGGAGACGCAGGAGCAGCGTCTGGCAGAGGAACTGGAAAGCACACGCATCCAACTGCAGCAGCTCAATGAAAATCATGCCCTCCTCCTGCGTCAGAGAGAAGCCCTGACGGCCAGCCTCGGGGACACAGAGAAGGGTGAGAGGGGAAGGGGTGTCATTTCGTTTAAGATGACGTGCTTTAGTTTAGTTTAATTCCCAGATTGAGTTACATAACATGCACTTATGTAACGTTTGTTTTGTCATTTGGATCATGCCGAATAGTCATGGCCTGTTAAATATGCGTGTTACTTCGCACACAGTGAGGTTTTAAGGTTGTGTGCTTATGATGGAAGGGTTTAGTTTCATCCTACAAATTCTTTCTGCTCTGTAGGCTTCCTCGACGCAGAGGAAGACACAGGTTTGTGATGATAATCTGCGGCTGACGGAAATGTTTGAGTTGAGAAAAGAATAACTACATTTTTGGACACTAAATGCATCCATTTCAGATGAAGTTTGCAGTTTATTTATTTTTTAATTTGTGGTTTATTAATGCTTTTGCTTATCCTGTGATCTTTTTTTTGCAGTCTAACTTGTTCTAAACCTTTGGTTTTCAAGGTCCAAGTACTTTTTGATTTCTTTTGAGTCTTTCTTTGCCAATTTCTTCTCGATCCAGTTTGCTGTGCTTTTATTTGTGCATTGAGAATGCACAAATGATCCGGAGCTCCTGTGCATGTTTGCCTCTTAATTTGCATTTGCAGTTTGAGTGAGTGTTGTTGACATGAGATCTGTGGTGGCACGTTTTATTCATTGGTCCTCCTGGGATCTGTGCAGCTCTGCTAGCGGAGGCTGAGCGTCTGGGGCAGGAGTGTGTCGAGGTACAGCGGCAGGCGGAGAAGGACTGCGGTGGGTTGGCGTCCCGTCTGCAGATGCTGGAACAGGCCCTGGAGGAGCAGGAGAGCCGTGGACATCAGCTGGAGGAACAGCACCGCCTGCAGACTGAAGACCTGCAGCAACACATTGATGCTTTGGAGAAACAGCTCAAACATAACCGCCAGTTCATAGATGTAAGCATTTCCAACAATTTGTCTGAAGTTCTTTGCACCAAAACTATTCACACCTTGTCTGGTGCTGAGAGAAAAATGAAAAATTTCATTTCAGTCATGTCAGACTTGGCGTAAGCTTAGGCAAATAAATGACTATGCTTGTACAGGAACAAGCAGTGGAACGGGAGCATGAGAGGGATGAATTTCAGCAGGAAATCAAGAATCTGGAAGCTCAGCTGAGACAGCCATCTAAAGGACACGCAGGAGGGAACAGCAAGGGTCAAAGGGTAAGGGGCAATGTCTACACCTTTAGATGTGTCATTGTCTGAACAGTCTGACACCGTTTTTTTGTGAATAATCTGATAAGAGTATGTGAGCAAATTTTGTTTAGTTTTTAGGGCTGTCAAACGATTAAAATATTTAATCGCATTAATGTCATAGTTAACTCGCGATTAATCGCAATAATTTATCTATTCTAAATGTCTCTTGATTTTCTTTTTGTCCCATTATTGTTTCTCATTTTAATGCTCTCAACATGGAAAAGTGGATCGGCTTGCTTTGTGCAAATGTTTTTTATTGAAAACAACATTGACATATACTGTGTTCAATTTCACACTAACATTCTCACTTGGAGCAAATAATCTCTCAATGTAACACTGTCCATTAATAAAAGGGTGAAAGAAATACTGACGAGGTCCTGATATTGACGAGGGGGCGGAGAATTCGCATCAGCTGTGTGTGTGTGTGTGCTTGGCCATCAAGTGGTATTTCAGACTGGACGCGCTGCGATGATAGCTCAGTTCACAACGACAAAACACAGATCACTTTGGTCTTGTCAATGGAACCATTTGGCAACTTTTTAAAAGTAAACTTTCCATTCAGAATCTTATTGGCATCCATTTCGCCCGTGTCGCGCTCGTCATCCACTCAAAGCGTAACGTTAACCAACTATTTGGCCGGCTCGCAAGCCCAAACGTGTGTGCGGCGCGCCTGTTTTGTTTCCGGTCTAGCTAGCTCCGCTTGCGCTTTTGTCGACGAAGCAACAAAACGTCCTCGCGCAGCGCTAGCCATTGAAATTAATGGGTTTCATAGCGCAGCGCCGCGCATGCCACGTCCTGTTGTAACAGCATTTGAAAAACCACAAAGTTTGCTAGGCCAAAAAGACCATTAATCTTACCAACCCCGTAAGGCCTTCGTTCGTCTTCGGAACACAAATGGGAATGACACTTGACGGCCCAGAGAGTCATTAAAGAAAATGTTTAAATATTCCATGCCGCAACAGTGGCTCAACTATAAGTTTATCAAGCGACGAGAATACTTTTTGTGCGAAAAAACAAACAATAATAACTGAACTGAAGTAGTTGAAGGAGATCGCATTTCTCGCGCATGCGTCGTGGAAATCTCTTGAAGTCTCGTTTCAGGCCTACAAGGAAGAAAAGGAATAGTCGAATAAAGTCGTTATTTTTGTTTGTTTTTTCGCACAAAAAGTATTCTCGTCGCTTGATAAACTTATAGTTGAGCCACTGTTGTGGCATGGAATATTTAAACATTTTCTTTAATGACTCTCTGGGCCGTCAAGTGTCATTCCCTTAGGGAGCCTATGGAGGAGTGATCAACCTCTCAGATTTAATCATAAATATCTTCATTTGTGTTCCGAAGACGAACGAAGGCCTTACGGGGTTGGTACAGCATGGGGGTGAGTAATTAATGACTTAATTTTCATTTTTGGGTGAACTAACCCTTTAATGCAGTTTATTCCTGTGATGGGATGGCAAAGCTGAATTTTCAGCATCATTACTCCAGTCTTCAGTGTCACATGATATGATACTAATACGCTAATTAGATGGTCAAGAAACCTTTCTTTTCGAAGGTTGTCCTGCTCAATATTTTTGTGGAAACTGAAAGTGATGCTTTTTCAGGCTTCTTTGAATAGAAAGCATTTTATTTAATGTTTTTTTTAAACTGTTAAAGTCTTTACTGTTTTATTTATATATATATATATATATATATATATATTAGTGTTGCACGGTGCACCGATACTTCAAAAGTATCGCGATACTTGGAAATTAAAAACCTCACGATACCTAAATTTATTAGTATAGGTACTTTTATGAATGACCGCGTTCCAGATTTGTAAGAGACGTATTTCATGTTGGTGTGTGCAACGCACGCTTCCAGTCCCTCCATATGGACGTCTGTGTTTCTCCTCGCACACTGCAGCTGTCATGAGACAAACACTACAGCGAGATGACTGCATGTGCGAGCACAGGTCATACTGTGGCCGCCGGCCAGTAGCGGAGTGGCAATCCGGAGAGTCGGGACTTTTCCCGGTGGGGCGGTAGTGTTTCGAGGCCACGAGGGCCGGTCTGACTGTTATACTTTGCAAGTTTTTAGCAACACCATCCGGCGGCCTGTACACAATAGTCTCTGCAACGGATAGATTGAAGCGCGCGTCCGAGTGAAGATGGTGCACGACTGCCCGAGCCGCAAAAGACACTGTCTCCATGCAACTGATAGCAGCGAAAAAGAGCGCTCCGCTTAATTTAAAAAACAACAGATTTTAGCGCTAGATCTTATTTAATAGTGAACTAAATTAATTCTCTGCTAGTTAATTGGAGATGTTTTATTTATTTTTGTATTAGGTGTACAACTTTCCCCCCAACTTTCATAGATGGCATAAATAATTTGCAAGCTGCTAAAATAAAGCATACAAAACATCAGCTAAAATGATCTATAGACTATGATTATAATCAGAGCATGTGCATGTTCGTCAGTGATTTATTCATATTAGGTTATTACAGCATTTAAAGAGCACAGACCTACGCAAATGAGATGCATGTGAAACGCTTTGTCAGAAATACTTTTCCTTTTCAGGAAAAGTATCGATAAAGTATCGAAATCGCAATTCTTGACTTGGTATCGAAACAATAATTTGGGTATCGTGACAACACTAATGTATGTATATAAATATAAATAAATAAATTCGCATTGGTGCATCGGCATAAAAGCTAACGATGCGATGCATCGATTTAAATAAGTGTGCATCGGATACAAGTTGGTATTTGTATCGCGATGCATCGTTTCTAATATCTGCATCGGTAAAAAACTATTTATTCATTTATTATTAGTAGATCCTAATACTTTTACTATTTAGAAAGTGACCAATCATTTGTGACCAATATTTTATTATGTAACTGCTGCGTTCACACCGAACGCAAATTGAGCGTCTGTAGCGAGTGATTTCCATGTTAAATGTAAAGACAGGTCTGGAGGTCCAGCGGCGCGAGACGCGTTTAGCGCGGTGCGATGGACACGATTTCGCCTCATTCGCGCGTCCAGGTCGACTAGAATGATTTCTCCTTTCTGAACTGTTGCTCAAGCGCGTTCTCTCATCACGACTGCTGCAGCACGTATCACAACACTACGGAGTGTGAGGCGTGTCCTGAGAGTCACCTACCTTTAAACCTTAAAGTAGGACATTTGAGTTAATCTGGTTTACAGCACCCTGTGACTGCCAATAATAGTTTTTCATTTTTTTACATTTGAATAGTTATATAAGATCTGTTTGTGAAAGTTTTTTTTTTTGTAATTTTTTGTTAAAACAGCACCTGCTTTTATTTAATCTTTTGGTTTTGTGAAAAAAGATGAAAGAACCATGCGTTAAAAGTCAGATGGCACTTAAGATACTTTATGATTTGCTGTCTGTCTGAATAAAAGAAATAAAAGTGAACTATCTATACCATATTGAATTGCATTATATTTTTCTCCATTGCATCATATTACATTGAATCGCATCGCGTTGAATCGAAATCAGATCGCACCGCATCGTAATAGTAGTGAATCGTATTGCATCGCATCGGTAGCTGCTTATAGGTATCTTTAATGTATCGTATCGTCGGCTATGCATCGAGATGCGTATCGCATCGGCCTCAGCTATGGAGATGCACATCCCTTATATATATATACATATATACAATTTTTTTTTTTACCATTTATTCAAGGATGCATTGTATATATTTTTATTTGTAAAAAAAAAAATTATTTAGTCTATTAACAGTATAATACACTGAATTCTTTCATGCAGTGGCATTTTTGACTATTAAAATGCCTGTATTTATCTTGGTGCGATTACTGACTGATCTTGAAGCAAGAAAGAACATCACAAAATGCTTCACAGCCAAAATTTTAAAAACCCACTCCCCTTCTGTACCACATTGCTCACATACTCTTTGTGACAGAAACTATAGCCTTTCTGATACTGACATCTGAATGATTTGAATGTTTTCATATAGATGCTTTTTTTTCTCCCTAACTGAATGATTTAGATTGAGGACTTGGTTCTTCAGGTATGTTATCCAGCTGTAGTCATTAATGTGCTGGTCTTGTAGCAGATATGCATGGCTTATGCAGTGTTTAAAGCAGTAGAGCATGTGATAGCTATTTTGCCGTTACGTTGTCTTGCTTGTCAAACCTTTTTTCTGCAGATATGCAGTACATCAGTTGCATCTGTAACTCATGTTATTGTTTTTTCCACTTTCATCCACCCATTGAAACTCAAACACATGCTTATCCTCTTTCATCTCAAATGTCTTTGCTTACTAATGTAGTAGCTGCTGAAAGAGATTGATTTTGCCTTTACCGTCATCTTTATCTGTTCCTTTTATGATTGTCTTGTAGCCCCTTTAAAAGTCTCCATCCTTGGCAAAATTGTTGTTTTATTCACTTATATTCCCATATGATGACCTTTTTTTTTCCTGCCAGTGTGAATGCGTTTTGTTAGAGGTCACACTGGTGCCACCACTACATAGCCCAAACCCTTTTATTAAAAAATGTAAAAAGACAAGAAATTACCATTATAACCAGTAAGTGGCTGCAGAAGAGCACTTGTTGGCTTATTCGCCATTTACACTCCCTGGTTTTGCTTTTGAATTTACATTTTAGAGATTATGAAATCGTTATTATAAAATAATCAGTCTCAAGAAATCAATTTTCTTTTTGTATTATTTAAATGTATTATTTTCTTAATTGCAACTGAATTCCACAAAGCAAGTAATAAGAGCTCCTTTTATAACCACCGAAGCTGTCGGTCAGTATACTATAGAATACTATAGAAGAACAATGGTAAATTTAATAAGGTTAGGAGGATATTACAAATTTTCCCTGTAAAAATTAGGTTGTTACACATTACTTTTGATAAAGGGTTAGTTCACCCAAAAATAAAAATTCTCATCATTTGCTCGACCTTATTTTTTTCCAAACCCGTAAGACATTTATTCACCTTCGGAACACAAATGAAGATCTTTTTAATGGAATCTGAGAGATTTCTGTCCCTCCATTGACGCAACTAACACTTTCAAGCCCCAGAAAGGTAGTAAAGACATCATTAAAGTATCCATGTGACTCCAGTAATTTAACCTCAATTTTATGAAGCAACACAAGTGCTTTGTTTGCACAATTTTTTTTTTTTTTTACCACTTTTACAAAATTACAATATCTTACGTAGTGCAACAACTATACGGTTTTACGCGCAACATCTGCTCTCGCATTAACAACACGCATGCACCGTGGTGCTCTGTTGAACGTGCGTTGGAGATTTAATATTTTTAATATTAATATTGTCAATAAAATACTAAATCGTTTTTTTGTGTGTGTGCAAACAAAGCTCTCGCGTAAAGTACTTTCTGGGCCTTCAAAAGTGGTAGTTACGTAGCTGTCAATGGAGGGACAGAAAGGAAAACTCTCAGATTTCATTAAAGATCTTCATTTGCGTAAACAAAAGTCTTGCCGGTGTGGAACGACATGAGGGTGAGTAATTAATGACAGAATTTTAATTATCCTTTAACCCTCTGAGGTCTAAGGATTTTTCGGGTCCTTGAGGTGTTCTGACATGCTCTGACATTTGTGCTTTTTTCAGTTATTTATAAACATGTTAATGGCAAAGGTGTAAATTCACTCAATATAGCACAAACTGGGCTACCGGAATTTCTGAGCAACAATTATGAAACATGTTTGTATTTTTGAGAGAATATTGCTTATGCATGGTTATTGAAAAAACTAAAACTTAAAGTGTCTGAAATAAGGCCACAAAACACATACTAAATATGTGTCCACAAGACTTTTGACTGAGTGTTGTTGCCTAGAATTTTTGCTTCAAAATGATCTGAAAATCATCCTGCCTAATAATTTATACAAACACATACACTGATTTAAATTTTATTAGAGACCTTTGGTTTGGAAAGGCAATATGCGTGGAGGCGTGTTCACACCTGAGAAGACAAAGGCCGGATAATGTGCCGCATAATGAGCTGCATATTAATTAGCCCTTTCACACAGGTGTGTCACAGGATCCCAAAGAATGCAAGGACAAAAGAAATTATCTATATAGCCTATACATATTTTACAATTAGAAATTGTAACCAATTACAAATAGGTTACAATTACAACAATAATTACAATTTTAACAATATTTCAAGTGTATTTCTTTGTAAAAACTATACATTTTATCATACGTATTAAAAAAAGGTAAGGATTCATTAGTTTGAATATTGGAACAAACACTATAATAACATCTTAGTTGATAATTCAATATACCTACTTTATTTTTGACAAAACATCATACTATAGTATATTTAACTGAGCAGAAATTGGTGAACAAAAGCGTACCTATTTAATGTGACAGTAGTCTTTTTTTTACAGTCAAAACTTTATAATCTATCCAAAACTAATTACAAAATCGTGTCTAAACATTCATATTTAGTCTGTAATATATTGTGTATGATATATTAGTATATACATTGTATAAGCAACAAGCTGCAAATTCACAACATTTTATTTCAACATATTTCAGTCTATTTTTACTCATCTTAGTAGGCTATAGCAATATAGTTTGTATGTGTTGTTCATGTAAACATAACGTTTACTAATATAGGTGCGAGAGTGAATGAACAAGGCACGCGCCGTATAACTGTAGTAAACAAAGCGCGCGCGCCTATGCCGTTCACTCATCATTTAGCCTACACACAGACACGCAATTCATATTTAAACAGTCTTTTTGCGGTTTACAGTCCGACAAATTCAATATCATGATTAGAACAAAGCACTAGAATAAATGACTTACTACATCAGCTGGATCCGTTGCTCCTCGAAATGAAACTACCAGCACTTCTGGTACATTTTCCAGGGTTAGATAGTATTCCTCACATGGATACGCTGTGTACACAGCTGTACAAGATACTAAACACGATGTGTTTTATAATCCAGCTGGTGGGCGTTGGCATGTTTGAACGGCTTGTCTAAGATCATTTGCGTTTGAATAGCGCGCGCTCTCCATGGGCGTGGCACATTAACGCGTAATTAGGTGTAATGAGCTGGAAAGAAAAATACTGACATCTCTCACTTTTCATACAGATTACATAAGCTGAGAATATTTGTTTTTTTATATAAATTCATTCATTTAAAAGAAGAGAGTTCAAGCTTCATTATGGAAAAACACTCGTGCCTGTATGACAAGTATTCGCGGAATTAAAAATAATCTTAGGACGCGTTTCAGAATGGAATTCACTGACAGAGAGAAGGCAGAACGCGCATCATGTTTGTTTTTCTTTATTTGGCGAAAAGCACAACACTTTGTTTTTATTGTGAGTATCCACAAAAAAAATAGACACTTATCAGGATCTAATGATGTACAACACTTAATATGTAAGATCAAAATCAACAGAGTATTTTGAGTTTCTTTTGCACTGATAAGAAAAAAGCGATAGCCGACCTCAGAGGGTTAATAAAAGTTAATTTCATTTTCATCTCAACTCAAGCTCAGTGCTTTTATAATCAAATGTGCACTACCAAATCAGGTGCCACCATCTGTAGAACCTAGTGGTACCGGTGCTCCTTCTCAATGTAAGTCTGGAGCCCTGATTTGTATTAAAATATTCACACACACTCTATTTAGGTCCATATTCTGTCTTCGTGTGATTTGTACAGGTGGAAAACCTTCAGGCTCTGATCAAAGATAAGATAGAAGACTATGGTATACTGATGTCAGCAAAAGAGCAGTGCCAGCTTGATGTGGAAGAGCGTAATGAAGAGATTGAGAAATTGGCAACTCGTATCCGTGAGTTGGAGCAGGCGTTACTGAGCTGTGCGGAGGCCAGCCGAACTGTCACACAGCTGGAGCAAGAACTTCAGAAAGCACGCAAGAACCTTCAGGAGCTCACACAGGTGCACAAAACTACACGTACAAGTTCAGATGTGTCTTGCATGTATTCTGATTTTACAGAGCCACACATTTAAATGGTAAATGGACTGCATTTATATAGTGCTTTCACAGACCAAATGGCCACCAAAGCGCTTTACATTTTGCCTCACATCCACCCATTCACTCACTCATTCATACACTGACGGCGGTGTCAGCCATACAAGACGCCATCCAGCTAGTCAGGAGCAGCTTGGGTTAGGTGTCTTGCTCATGGACATCTCGACACTTGGTCAGGTGGAACTGGGGATTGAACCACCAACCTTCTGGTTTGTAGACAACCTACATGAACCACTGAGCCACTGCCGCCCCTTAAGCCCAGAATTAGGTTGTCTAGTCACTGCTTCAGTTAAATAATTCAATTAATTTTCCATTTTGCACCAATATCTATAGTTCTAATCTTGTGTTTGTTCTTTCAGGATAAAGAAGCTTTGCAGCAGCAGCAGTATGCTAATAAGCTCCAGATCTCTGCCCTACAGTCCAAACTCGATGAAACCAGACACCGCTTCCCTGATATGACCCCTGACCCTAACCTCCTGGAACAGCTGGAAGCTACACAACAGGATCTGCAGACCAAAGAACAACAGGTGTGTGTATATCAGCGCTTGATTAAGCAGATTGAAAGAGATTTGTGGACTGTCATGATTGAACAATCAGAGTAACATTATCCAAGTAACAAGTTTGCATTTGCTTTTCAATGAATATAGAGGTCTTTAGGTTAGTTCTCTAAACAAAATACTTGGTTCATTTTCATTCTTGGCTTGTGGGTATAAAAGTTTGAAATAGCTTTGCAATGGTATACTGCTAGCAGACATCCCAACACTGCTGAGAGTGAGAGTAAAGCGCATTGCACATATTTCCATATTCATCTAATTGCCAATTACAACAAAATAAGCACACAGCAAAAATTACAGTGTTGAGAAAACGGCATTTAAGAAAGCATTTGATAATGGATATGTTTGCACAAGCTCTGCAATTCGGCACTCCAGTCAAGCCACATTTATTTATATAGTGCTTTAAAGCACTATATCTATTTTATACACATTAAATATAAAAACGGTGGATGGAATCACAAATATACCAGTAATTCTAAACAATTTATCCGCACACTTGACATGCACATGAGCGATGATGGAAACACATTTACCCAATAAATCCCTCGATGCACAACAAACTCATGTGACTTTGCCTCAACAGTGGATGTGTTTTGCACAGCTTCTCTATTGTTGGTTTGACCGTTCTGAAATGCCTGAGCCAAGTCTGTCATCAGAATGATTTAGTTTAATTCCCTCCCCGAAGTCTTACACAATTCCGTTTCCTGAATGCAAGATAACACAACACTGTTTTTTAGGAAAAGTCATTTAAGATGTATGAAAAAAGAGCCACACCAATTGCAGCAACTTCCATATTTATTACAGCTATTTTTACAGATATTCCGGTATTATATTTTTCATTCTTTGATTTCACTTTAATTATATTGGGGCCTTTAGAGTTTATTTAAGAGTACATGACATGACACCATGGTCTAACAACTGTAGGTGCAACATGTTGTTTGCATATGTTCATTTTTTGTGCTGCAGAAATTAGAATTGCAGGCAGCCAATGAGAACACGTTTGATTTTAACAGTAACATTACACTCTATGGCTTACCAAGCATTGTCAAAAATAAACTGTGAACATTTGCATGGTTTCTATTTCTAAGACAAAACCTCAGATTTATGAGTAAGATCTAATTTTGTTTCTTGTCCACTTTATGGTATTTCTTTGTTACATTGAAACTTTTTGTCTCTTAGGTGGAGTTGTTGTCGGAGCGTATAAGTGAGCTTGAGAAGGATGTAGTAGTGAGTGAGGAAGAGCTCGGACAACTAACACTACAGCTGGAGCTCAAAAACAGAGAGAGCAGAGCTACAGAAGAGCAGCTCCACGCTCACATCACACACCTGCAGGTAAGGCTCTGTATAGTTGTATAATGACTTTAGTCTGGTAGTTATATTGTGGTGGCCAGTATGTTCACGACCTTGGATAAATTGTATTCATAGCTCAGTACCTTCATAGAATATGCTTGGAGTTGTATGGAGAATGTGAAAAGGTCCTCATTGTGTCTGTCCTTTAGGAGACTGTGGACACTCTGACAAGGCGGCTAGAAGAGGGCAGCGATGAATCCATCCTTCAGCTACCTTCTGCCCTTCTGGAGGAGAAGAATATGGAGATCGACCACTTAAATCAGCAGATCCTCCAGCTGCAGCAGGAGCTGGACATGACCAACGATAATAAGGTATGACAAGTGTCAGTGTGTCCGATTCCTAAACATGAGTTTTAGTCGTCAGGGGCTGTATGTATAAAGCCGCTCAAAGTACAATTTTTGTCTGAAGTGTCAAAATTCTAAGAACGACATCATTTTACTCTTATTCCTAAACTTAATAAGTGTGATTCATAAAGGTTCATAAGTGTCATGACTTGATCTCAACTCCTAAATTATTTAAGAGTGCTGGAGAGATCTCCTAACCTAGTTAGGAGTAACAAGATGGCAGCAGAGAGAACACACTTTCAGTCAGCACTTAAGAATCAGTCTTATGGCGCTTTTCCACTGCTGGTACGGCTCAGTACGGCTCGGCGCGGCACGGTTCGGCTCGCTTCGCTTTTCCACTGCGTGGTACGTTTCGGCTGAGCACGGCACGGCTCGGTTCGCTTTAGCTCGGTTTGGTTTTCCACTGCAGTTAGTACCGCTTCATAGTGGGTGGGATTATAGCAGTGCCCTCAGATTTCTGATTGCTTAAAAAAAAAAAAACTTGGAGGCAAAATATTTTTTTTGTGATTATGTGAATTACACTGCGCAAACCAAATACTACCCACCGGATGAAGAAGGGTTGGCTCTCAGTCTCCACAGTACATAAAATATTCATTTTATTTTATTTTTCGTGTTCACATTTATGAGGAAAAAACAATGTTACGGACGTGTTCTCCGTTACGGACGTGAGCGCTCTGAAAGTGGCACTAAAAGATGCTTTAGAACTTTCAGAGACATCAAACAGAAAGCACAAAACCTTTCTTTAACCTTAATTTCGTTTTGTATTATTTGTATCTTGATTTTAATCAGTCTTTCATCAACCAATTGCCTGGATTTAATAAATAAGAAGTAAATATAGCAGACGGTAGATAAGAAACGGAGGTGCCGGCGCGTGAACTGGAGCTCGTCTCATAAATGAACCGAAACTCAGCATATTATAAGGTAGCCTACTTGCCTCACATGTCTTAAACAGAACAATTCACAACGAAAGAAAACAGACTACAGACTGCTCTCTGCTTATGTAATCCTTATGAAATGTGCATTTCTCTCTGGCGCGTTCACTACTGAAGATCGCGAGTCAGCATCGTCAACTTCATCTTAGCCGACAAAGAAAACACTTGTTTATTAATAAACAATTAAAATATCTCCTTGCTATATTTTACATATTCATAATCATTACTTTTGCCGGTTCTTTGTGAAGAACAGCGGTGGTTGTTACTGGCTATTTAAATCTAGCGGGTTTGATGTCTCGCAAATACAATGCCCTGGTAGTGACGATTCTGTCTGACCAATCAGTGATCTGCAGTGTGCTAACGTCACATTTTAGGATCAGTACGGTACGCTTGGAACCTCGACAGAGGTGGTACCATTTAAAGCGAGCCGTACCGTGCCGTACCATGCAGTGGAAAAGTGCCACAAGTGAGCCGTGCCGAGCCGTACCATACCAGGCAGTGGAAAAGCGCCAAAGCGTGCCGTACCGAACCGTGCCGTGCCGTACCATGCAGTGGAAAAGCGCCATTAGACTTTACTGAAATTTGCTTTTAGCTGCTTTATAAACATCTCCTACTCTTAGACAAGTCTTACTTTTTACTAAGAATTTTGACACTTAAGTAAAAGCTTAAGACTATTTTTAGAGCATTTCTGAGAATTTTATACATATGGGCCCAAATCTTTTTAGTGATTTAAAAACAAAGTCAGTCAGAGCTGTTACTGGATAAGTTTGACCCAATAACTTGACTCGACCAAGGATCGTTACTTTTGTAGAGTTATGTAGCACTTAAGGTTTATAACAGTAATTAAAAGCCTAGTAAAGATATATTATAATAATAATGTTAACATTTTACAATAATGTTTTCGTTAACATTAATATAACATGAACCTATGAGCAATACAATTGTTACAGTATTTATTAATCTTTCTTAATATTAGTTAATAAAATGTATATATAAAAAGGAATATAAGATTCATTTTCATTACATCTGTGAAAAGCTTTGTGTAAACAAACCTTTTCTAAAATTATTACATTTGTCATATTTATTTTTTATATCCCAACCCACACACACACAACTTCTTCAGAAATACAGAAGGAATTGTTAATGTAACTAGAATAACGAAGAATCCGAAACATTCCTTTAAATTCCCATACCTAATATTCAGGAAGCGGACACATCTCATTTCATGCTTCTAAAACTTCATTGCTCTCTTTCTGCACCTTTTAATGTATATTTTAGCTGATTCTATAATCAAAAGTGACTTGAAATACAGTTATTACAAGGAAAGTAAATCTAAGGTTTTGTGTCTTGCTTAGTTTGAAGACTTCCGTAATTTATTTTGTACTGATTAAATAATAGCTTGTACAAGCTGCTGGCTTGTAACTGGTCCTCATTACCATTTTCAGACACTAGAGGAAAAGCAAGCTGAGATAGAAGAGCTGCGCTCTCAGGTCGAACGTCTTCGTTGTGACCAGGAACGTTTACGGCAGACAAAGGAAGAGGAGACCGAGCAGCTCCATGAGGTTATTAACAAGCTTCAAGAGGAGTTGAGCCAGCTTGACCCCAACCATCATGAGGTCAGTGACCCTAGCACTGACAGCGCAGAGTCATCGGACTTTCCCTGGTCCACTCATCCCCGCCAGCAGAGGGCATCTGAGGAAAGCCTGTGCCAGGAGCTCAGCAGCCACACGCTGCAGTCGTCTCGTGCTCGCTTGCAGGAGTTAAAGGTTGAGCTGGAACGTGCCGCCGGGGAGAAGGATTCTCTTCAGAGGCTGTTGCTCTCCCAGGAGGAACAGTATGGAAGTCAGGTGGAGGCGCTTGGCCGGAGTCTTGGAGAGGAAAGGGGGAAGGTGGTCCTGTTGGAACAGGAGGCAAATGAGCTGAAAGTACAGCTAGAGGAAAAACGGACAGAAGCTGAGCGATTGGCGGCCCGTGTGGAAGAGTTGGAAGATACAGAGCGAGCTCATCAGTCCAGCATGAGAGAATCTGAGCTCCAGTTGAGAAGGGTGGAGGAGAGAAAAGATGAGGTCCAGCAGGAGCTTGACAGGCTGCAAGAGGAGGCGAAGAACCAGCGTGTTGAGAAGGAGCTTCTGGAAAACCAGATCTCAGAGCTGCAGCACAAAGAGGAGCAGTATGAGAATGAGCTGGCCGCTTTACAGTCCACGCTCACAGAGCTTGAGGAGCACGTCCAAGTAGGCAGAGCCAATGTCAGTGCCTTGGAGACCGGCAAAAGAGAACTGTACATGGAGAGAGAGGCTCTGAGAAAACGGGAGGGATATCTCCAGGAGGAAATAGAGCACTTAAAACAGGAAATGACATCAAAGATGAACTACATAAAAGAACTACATGAGCAACAGGAGGAGACGGTGGCTAAACAAGGGGAAGCCCAAAAAGAAGTACTGGTGAGATACTTGTAAAAAAAATAATGATAATAATTATTTAAACCGTGCTCACTCTCATCATATGTATGGATTTGTTTATTTATTAGTTTTCATTTCTCTTTGTGGTGGAATTTGAGCAACACAGCAATGCAAACAAACTGTAATTGTTATGAACTTGGACTGTAAACTCTTTCCATGTCCTGTGATGTAAACACTGAGTTATTTGGGAAGTTGCCTTTTGGTTTTAAGCTTTCCAGAGTCTTTAATTAGTCGCAGATCCACAATGTTGTGTGTGCGGTCTCTGTAGTGCCTGAAATTACAGCAGGATAAAAAGGGGAGGAATGAGAACAGACTGATTTAGTCCAGCCCTCTGGCACACAAGAGGAGAGTTTCACACAGGAAGTAACATTTCAAAGAGGAAGTCTATCTGAAGTCTTTTAAACAGTTTATTTTTAAGCTTGATCTAAATTTGAGATTGGTTAATCACAACGTAAGGTGGAGAGCCGCTCTATTTATATTCGCTGGGTTCTGAGTACAATGGAGAGGTATTTTATCAAATAACTGTTTCTTGCTAGTGAGTGACAAGTGTACTTTTTGTTGTGATTAAACAGGAGGCAAAACCCTGGTTGCTTTAACTTGAAATAATCCATATAGATAATGTCCAACTTTACATGTTCACTAGCTAGCTGGGAATAGTTTGTTTACAAGAGACTTGCTGCGCATTTAAACTTTTAAAAAGGAGGTTGTTGCTCATTTTTCATAGCATGGCTTTAGCTAAATGAAGTGAGTTTGAAACTGCTGATGTAATGCATTTTGAGTGAGTGGTGTAAAGGACTGTGTTTTTATGTTTGCAGACATGTGCTGAAGAGACCTTGGCTAAAGCTGAGACTGCTTTACGTGAGAGGGAACAGCAGCTGATCCACCTGAGGGCGGAGCATGATGCTTTAAGGGCGGAGCTAACAGCAGTGAAGGAGGGTCTTAGTACCAGCACAGAGAGAGCGGAGAAGCTACTGGAAGAGGGACAGGTATGTGCAGTAGTTCATTTCCTTAATTGATCCACTGATATCCTCTGGTTCATCTGTTAAAATATTTATTTATTTATTTTCAAATTTAAGACTTGCCTATTTACAGCCAATGTCTTGTTACCCTAAATAGTCACCTGGTCATGAACCTGATAGCATGATCACTGTCAAAGGAGGTTTAGTTTTTAGCAATTTAATTGTTACACACATTGATTTTAAGTTCAAAATAATTTTATAATCTTACCTGTATATTATCTTTTATCCACATTATTAAGCAATCAGCCTAGGAACAAAACCGTTACATTAATACTAATATTAAAGGGTTGGTTCACTCAAAAATGAAAATTGTCATTACTCACCATGTTGTTCCAAATCTTCAAGACTTTCATCCATCTTTTTATATTTTTAATGAAACCTGAGAGCTGGATTGCTCATATGGACTACTTTTACAATCTCATGAATTTTTGAAGCACCAAAGTTTTGGTGTAGTGGACTTTCAATAGAGGAACAGAAATCTCAAACTTCATTCATGTTAATTTGTGTTTTGAAGATGAACCAAAGTGTTTTGGGTTTGTAACAACATGAGGGTGAGTAATTGATGACAGTATTGACTTTTTTGGGTAAACTAATACTTTGATAGAATTGAGTATTCCATAGAGCCATGTAATTCCATTATGCTGTCTGCTTTTAAATTGTAACAGTTTTACGTAATGTGTGGTATAAATGACACCTTAGTTAAAAGCGTAGCATTAAACGTGGCACTGACTTTCAACATGGCAGCAAAAAAATCAAGTTTTCTGATTTGATGTTTCACCTTCAGACGAAAGATCGTGCGTTGGCTGATCTCGAGGTCCTTAACCAGCATCTGAAGGCGGAGCTGCGGAGTCTGCAGGATGACCTGGCTGTGCAGGAAGAAGAGTTGGCCTATCAGCAGAGGGAGCTAGAGCAGCTCCGACAGCGCTGCAACCTGCAGGACCACCATCCCAAACACATCCACTGCTTCCTCGAAGGCCTTTCCCGTGACCCGTCCCTCTCCGCCTCACTGTCTTCCCCAGAAGTTCTGCGAAGGTTGGACTGCATCGAAGAGCGCCCCTCTCGTCTGCAGGTTTCTCATCTCTCAGAGCTCAGCGCACTACACAACGCCAGCCTGGAGCTCCACAGCAAGGCTTCACCCATGGAGCAGGACAAGGAGAGACCACACGGCAGACAAATGTTTATCCCACCTTCAGAGGAAGTCCAACCCATCACACACTCTGCATCCCCATGCTCGCTTTCTTTGTCCGAACACCTTTCTGTGCTCGACTCGCTGGATGCAGTAAAGGTAAGCATGCATTTAACTTTTCCAAAGAAATGTACTACCAGGGCTCAGTTAAAAAAAAAAAAAAAAATTTTTTTTTTTTTTTTCACTTCTCCCATATCATTAAATATCATTCTTTTTCATACTATTAATGGGGAAGAAAGTTAATTACATTCATTTTTTAGGTCTAACAAACATGTGCGAACAACTTGTTTACAAGTTAACACAAGAACCTTTTTAATTTAGGACCCCATTTAATTTTTTTCTGGTTTTTGATTTTAATATAAATTTATCATCAGAATTTTTTTGACCAATTTCACCAGTCTTTAAAGGGTAACTAAACCCCTGGTCAGAGCCTGACTCCACCCACTGGCAATATTATAAAAAATGCTGGAAAAGTGGGCGGAGCCCAGCGGAGATAGAGGGGATGAACGGATACTCTATCCTGATCGTTTTCAATACTCGCAATTCCAACTCCTGACTCGCTACAGTGGTTTTGACGAAACAATATGGTTTTTATACTGCCATGGACGTGGTAGCTCATACCAAGGGGGTGGTAAGCTGAAACCTGCTTACATCAGCTCTCACCGCTACCGTCACAAACTACCGCAAACATCCAATAGGAAAATTTAACTGCAGTAGCCACCGTTCAACCTGAAGAGGACAGCACTCAGACGTTTTTACACCATACATTGTAGAATTAAAACACTTTATACCCAAATGTCAAAAAAGTTACTCGAATCAATGAACAGCACTAATAAAGCCCCAGTCTTACAGATCATTAATTAAAAAAAGTTGGTCTAGTGTTTAGTTACCCTTTAAAAATGTAATCAGATAAAAATAATTAATTTATAAATAAATTCAAGTGCTTGTATACAGTATATTTTAAAACTGATGAAATAGGAATACATTAAATTGTTTTAATAAATATTGTTTTTATAATTGTTTTTAGTTCTGTAATTTTATAATTTCTCTAAGTTTTATTTTGTAGTTTTATAGTGAAGACATTTGAGTTTCTGTATCATGAACCTTCTTTCTTTTATTTTTTTTATTTAAAAATATTGATTTATAGCCCAGCCCTAATGCCAGAAAATAACATTTGTCATTTAAATGTTAAGTTTTCTTACAAGAAAATGTTACTTCATGGGTGTGAAACCACGCACTTTGCTAGGTGAATTTTATAAGTTTATTGAACAGATCTGAAAATTCTCACTCTTTGGTTCCCTATGATTTTTCTTGTATTTGTGGAAAGTGTTCTAAACAGATGTCAATAGTTGGAGTTGTTGCTACACATGCTATTGTTCTCTTAGTTGACATCATGTTTAGCAAGCTAATGGTGTGATAATGGGGCTATGTTTTAAGGTTCTTGAATCGGACAATTCGGATGTAACGCTATCTCGGTCTCCACTTGGCTCCACCTCTCCCGAGTCTGTGCCAGAGTGGGTCAGCGATGGATACGGCAGCAGTGAGTTGTGTGTTTATGCATGAGTTTGTGCAAGACAGACTGCATCCGTTTAATAGAGGTTAAAATCTTTTATCTTGTTTGAGTTATCTGAAGTGTATTTGTGTGTGTAGACGTGAGCTCAGAATTGGAGGCCATGCTGAAGCTCGAGTTGGAGAATACGGAGCGTTTAGATGCTCATTTTGTGGAGTATCTGCGCTGCAGAGGAATGTCTCCTGCTCAAAACACAGATAGCGCTGCAGGCAGCATGAATGAAAGCCATGAGGCCCTCACACCTGAGTTGCAGGTAAACGGTCTTCACAATGCTACCCTCATTCATACATAGGTATGTAACGATTCACTCGCAACCAGTTGAAAATCGATAAAAAAATTGTGACGATTCAAATCGGTTGAAATGTTAAATGAATCGCGATACACGTTTTAAACAGCAGGGGCGTTTACTGTAGCCTATTGTGAAGTTGTGAACCTCGCTTTACAGGCACAATAGCAGCAAGCACACACTGGCGCGAAGCTAGCGAGTGTTTTCACTTCATTCATGGAACTTGAGCTTGTGTGAGCCAAGCTCAACTTCCATAGGAATGAACTGAAAACGCTCGGTTTGCTCCGCTCGCACCGCGCCAGTGTGTGCCATAGACTGGTGTGCGCGCGCCGTCAAACACATGGCGACGGCAAGCGTAAATGTTGACGTTGACTCATTCAAATCGGAGGTGTGGCGGCATTTTGACTTTCCGTATACTAATAATAATTACCACCGTGAGAACCAAGTCACCTCCGTTTTCATGTAAAAGGCATTAATACGACAAGTGCGACAGCCACGGAGATCACAAGGTGCATCAGTGTTTCCGTGGCAACCAGGTGTTGTATTTATTTTACTATCTCTTTCTCTAAATGTGTACATGGATATATTTTTTTTATATATATATATATATATATATATATATATATAATTTATTGATGGTTATGGCATATTTTTCTAAATGTGTGGTTTTTTTAACTCTTGCTAGTTGCTAGTGTAATGATACAAATTATAACAAAATTAAAACCCCTCTTAATGTGGTACTAATGTTACATAGTCGTTTACTTAGTGTGCGAAGGTACCAGTGCCCACCCTCTTGACCAGACAGAAAGACTGAGTTGAAACAACCTTGAAGGGATTTTTTTTTTATTTCAATGTAGTTTTTTTATTTGACAAACATATTTTAAAATTAAACAGAAATGTGCAGCATTTTGTCTGAGAAAAAATAAAAGGGACACTTTTTCATTTATAATTTCTTAAATTAATCACTTGTTAAAAAAATCGTGAGAAAATCGTATCGTGAAACCAGTATCGTGAATCGCATCGTGAGTTGAGT
This sequence comes from Tiaroga cobitis, assembly GCA_030578255.1. Taxonomy (NCBI): domain Eukaryota; kingdom Metazoa; phylum Chordata; class Actinopteri; order Cypriniformes; family Leuciscidae; genus Tiaroga; species Tiaroga cobitis. The sequence goes on from CM060596.1 coordinate 39,516,461, forward strand.
GAATCGTTACATCCCTACTCATACATAAAGAAATGATTTGTTTTTATATTTGTCTGTACCATGCATAGGCTATGTTGAAACGTGTCTACCAGGAAAGCTGCAGAATCCTGTCTTTGTCCCATCGCCCTGCCCCATCTGGCCAGTCTCGGCCAGATTCTGAGCCTGCTCCGCCCCCCTCCTGGCAGAGGGAGAGACGGGCCTTACAGGAGACCATCCTATCACTCAGAGAGCTGCTCTGCAGGATGGCTGACAGGGAACCCAAGGTGAGACTCATCTGTGCTTTGCTTACCTTTAAGTCACGATGAAACAGAACTAGTGACAGTATTGTGCCACATCCAAGTGAAACAGCCTAGAAATAGAAAAAAGTGTAGGGTGTGGTCTTGGTTCCATCTATTGGTTGCTGGTTAGATCAGTGTTTCCCAACCTTTTTCTTGCTACAGCACAGTTTTAATAAGTAAAACATCCCACAACACAGCAATAAGCACTAAAATAACAAAATTGCACAAATATGCATTGCTTTAAAGGTGCAATCAGTAAAAATTGAGTATCTATTAACAGAAATGCAAAATGACATCCATAACTATGTTTTCAGTGGTGTATAAAGAACTTACTTAATAAACCGTAATGTTTTTATTACCTTAGAATCAGGCATTTATATCTACATAGGCGTGGGAATCCCCTTCTATGAAGGTCGACATATTGTGACGTCATATTTCTACCGTAGCCGAACGCGCACAAACAGCGCTACAGAGCGTGTTTCGTTCATACCTTGAAAAAGAAGCAGCAGAAAGCTAGAAGCTAGCCATAAACACCGTGAGTAGTGACTTGTCAGTGGTGTAAAATATGTAGTTGGATTGTTTCATGTAACTTAGTTCTCCCTCGCTGTGTTATGGCTTTGCTATGTGGGGATAAATGGGCTGGTTACGTTCGTGAGACAGCTGATTAGTACTCTTGTCATTGACCATAAAACAGTAACGTTACAGGAATCACCAACCCGTCGATCTTGGAAGCATTTTAAGTCGATCGCGAAGAGTTTTCAAAATCAGAGAAAAAAAGCCTATTGTGTGTAGTAAATGGTGTCTAGGGGATGCGGAGGCGCGCGCGCTGTTATAATCATGTCATTTTTGCCGCGCGCACCTTTGGGCTCATGCGGACGTGTCGAGTATAAACAAGGCTTTACGCTTTAACCAGCTCAGCCACAGTAACAGCTCATATTTAGCCAGCTAAACTTTTACTAGCAGCTACCCTGTTAGAAAAATATATAGTTGCCTAGTTTAATGTGGTTCTTCTCCCTCGCTGTATTATGGGTTTAGACAATCAGCTGATTAAGTTACTATTATTATATTATAGACCCTTGATCCTCACCTGACTATGGCTTTGAAAACGTTATCCATGATGTGGTTTATAATGGACTGTGGTACAGAAACAGTGACAATGTTACACAGTCTTGGCTTACTCTGGCTATTCTCTGCTGTCTCAGACGACGATATGTTTGTCCCGTTTTAGCCACCGTAGTTTCTTCGAAAGGGAGGGGTGAGCAGTGGGCTGAGCCCTTAGTGCTTATAAACCTGCGCACATATTTTAAAAAGCACATAACTATAGAATCAATTCTGAATGAGCATGTGAACGCCGTCAGCGTTAATCACAGGTTCGCGTTTAAAAGTCTGATCATTTCGACGGAGGTGAATCAATCAAAGTTAACTTTAGCTGGAAATAACATTATTCAAGAACCGCTATAATGCCAAAACAATCTGTTACCTTAAATTATATGTTTATCTCTGTAAAGCTGCTTTGAAACAATCCATTGTTAAAAGCGCTATATAAATGATGACTTGACTTGACTTGCAAACTCGCAACCGAACCGCTAGATGTCGCTAAAAATCACACACTGCACTTTTAAATGGCTTATTAAAACTGGATATTACATTAAAAGTAGGACTTGCATTTAAGGTGAAACTTGTGCTTAAGTCAGGTACGAACATAAGGTCATATAGGTCGCTATATGATGCTGTAAAACAACTAATTTACAGATCGTCGCTGTCAAAACCTCATATTTTTAAATAAACACTGTCGTCAAAGTTGGTATTGTGGCTTTGTATATGGCCAGACACTTGCACGTTTCATTATAGTATTAACATTTTATGAAAATCAAGATCAAATGGAGTTAGAAGGTTTTTGACTACCGAATGACATGCATTTTGTCTGTCATTAGAATGGGTGCATCTGAGGTAATAAGTGCATTGCACTACTTTTTCATCAACTTGGAGGTATTTTACAGGTTATAAAGTTTATGGTAGCTATTTAGGTGCTCAGTTTTTCTTCTTGAATACATTTGGCCAAAATATCAAATATAAAAGATAAAGCGCTATGCACAGGATATTTTAAATCATATTTTGGCTACAACTAGATTGCAAATACCAGACTATGACTCTTCTCCACTCTTCAGATACAGAAAAAAACATTAGCTTTTATGGATAGTTTCTTGAGTAAGTAAAATGCTGTACTCATTCAAACATCAGTTATTTATTTACCTTTGCATTGCAAACAAACAGCGATCTATCTCAAAACTGTGTGTGGCACTTCATTCACGATAGAGGCGGGTGGAGTTATGAGGTATCGTCGACAGTTTGAGGAGCCAATGGAGTTTAGCCATAAGGCTCTTTTTATTCATTTTTAAAATAATTTTTAAAACTTCATTTATTATTTTTGGTTAATTATTTGTAAAACCCACATACGTGCGTAAAGGATGACCAATAGACCTTATTCAGAGCAGCGCCAAGACAGGTATGAAAGTGAGGGATAGACTTGCCATGTTTCCAATGGTATCCGCTGTAAAAAGCTGTATAAAGCTGTATAAAGCTCCAAGATTACTTACAATTTTCCACAGCTTATATTGTTGGGGGTTTTGTCAACTGAAATTTCTTGGAATTATATTTTTCCAGTGTTTGATGAGCAGAACAATCCAAAAACGCATTAAATAACAGTACAGCCCATTGAAGAGATGCATGTCTGTCCCTCACAGCCTCTCTTTCATTCCCATTAAAAATCAAAGATGCCGCTGCTGTGAATAAGGTCTATAACATTTATTTAAAAAAAATTTAAACCACAAATTATAGAGATACAAGGCTTCTGCCCGACAGCGACGGTATATTCTTAGCATTTATTTTAATTTATTGTTTTTCTTTTCTTTTTTTGGAATTCAGGAAAACCTGACAACCTGTCACGGCACACTAGTGGAAGAATATGGAGCTCATAATTGAGGAGGGGAAAAAATACATTTTATTCAGATGTTGCTGATATTAAGATAGCTTGTAATTGTAATCAGTGAGCTCCTCAGGTGCTCTTCGGTCATTTCTGATCTGAAAATTTTTCTGTTTTGACATTTTAGAAATCACAGCTTCATCGGAATGTTACAAAACTTGGTGACTTTTATGGCATTGGGTATGTGAACACAAAAAAAAAAAATTGAGGTCATGATCAGAGCAGGCTAAGTGGTCGTAAAAAAGTCACACTTGTGCTCTTTGGTCAAAAATGACCGACCATAGGAAATGAATGGGAAATTGACAAAAACACAAAAACTTTGAGAATTTTTGTGTGTACAATCTACAAATTGGCCATGATGCAGAACAAGAGTGCTCAACAATGAAGGGGTGACACTCTAAAACATCAAGAGTGCAAAACAGACACATTCACCCACACACACACACACACACATAGAAACACACTTTTTATACACATACACACCAATGAATTGTGACCGACCATAGGAGATGAATGGGAAATTGACAAACACAAATTCTCTACAAATCGGCCACAATGCAGAAAAAACCATCAATAGTGAAAAACATAACACAACTAATAATTATAATTAATATATATATATATATATATATATATATATATATATATATATATATATATATATATAATATATTATATAATAATTATTAAAATAATTAATATAATATTTAGAAATAATAAATGTTTAAAAATAATCATAATAATAATAATAATAATAATAATAATAAACTGTGAAAAAGCATTAATGTTTTTTTTTATTACTTTTTTTATTATTGAATTGTAATGTTACCTGTAACAAAATGCTTTCTCTGTATTCAGGTTTGACTGTAGTAATAATGCAAAAACATGTACACTTCACATCAAATTTATTTAAAAAAAATGTATAAACCATGGCAAAAAAATTTATTTGAGAATTAAAAAACTAACCACATTCAAATCCAAATCTTAAAAGAATGTAATTTTGTCCAAAAACTACTAGAGAATTCACAAGCCTCTCCATAGAGAGCTATACAGGCATCTAGTGGTTACACTATGAAACGACATGTTTTATTTTATTTTCTCTCAACAGATGGCGCTAATCTGACTTCAAAAATTGGATTTAAAAGGCCTGGGGCCTCATGTACAAAGACTTGCGTTGAATTCATACTAAAACATTGCGTACGGACAAAGCTGTAAATGTGCGTACGCACAAAAAAAAGCAGATGTATGAATCTCTGCGTACGAAGGATCCCACGCATATTCTCTTTGTACATCCCAATTAATGTAAAATTGAGCGCACATGGACGAGCGCAACACCCCGAGCAGTCTCCACCCCCAATTAAATTAATTTAAATATGGTAATTAGACCAATTTGGCAAAAGAAACCTGCAAGAACATGGCTAAAGCAAGCAAGAAACGAAATTTCACTGAAAATGTCTTCTATGTGAATATATAGTAAAGTGTCATTTATTCCTGTGATCAAAGCTATATTTTCAGCATCATTTCTCCAGTCTTCAGTGTCACATGATCCTTCAGAAATCATTCTAATGTGATGATTTGATGATCAAGAAACATTTTTGAGTATTATCAGTGTTGAAAACCGGTGTGCTTCTGCTTCATATTTTCGTGGAAACCGTGATATAGTATTTTCAGGATTCTTTAATGAATAAAAATTTAATTCAAACAGATATAGAAATCTTATAATCTTTTGTAACATTATAAATGCATTTACTCTCACTTTTAAACAAATTCAATGTGTCCTTGCTGAATAAAAATATTACTTTATTTTTTTATCTTTACTGACCGAATTAATGAAGTTTATTTTTTATTCCTAGTTAAGCCAACGCTGCCATTGCTAGATGGGTTGTATCAATTTGGACATGCTTTATATAGCCTATGTTCTTACTTAATTGCATAATATAATATTTTAATAAAACTCGTGTGACAATATGTCAAATAATTTATCAATTACAAATTATAAGCAATATCTGACAGCTGGTGGTGCGATAGAACAATTCGTAGTGTAATGTTTGCCACTTCACTTTATTGCCACTGAGTCGCCAACGGACAAAAATCACGACAAATATACGTACGCCAGACATGAAGTTTACTTGGAGGAACGCACATTCTTACGTTAATTTCACTGTTAGTACATCTGGCCGTGAACGTGAAAGCTGGCGTACGCCGTGTTTTTGTGCGTACGCAGTGTTGATACATGAGGCCCCAGGTCTCTATATTAATCTGAAATACTGCAATAATTGAAGAAATATTTTTATAAATTAGGGAGAATTTTTTTTTTTTAATTGTTTTCAATGGCAAAAATGGACCATAAATATTAATAAGTAACATCAAATTGTCTCAAAATACAAAATTAAAAAGAAAAAATTAGGGCTGTCAGTTAAACGCGTTCTTAATGGCGTTAACACAAACCCATTTTAACGGCGTCAATTTTATCGCGCGATTAACACTCTTTTTGGCCTGGCAAACTTTGTAGTTTTTTTCACATGCTGTTACAACAGGACGCGGCATGTGCGGCGCTGCGCTATGAAACCCATTTATTTCAATGGCTAGCGCTGCGTGAGGACGTTTTGTTGCTTCGTCGACCAAAGCGCAAGCGGAGCTAGCTAGACCGGAAACAAAACAACAGGCACGTCGCCGCACACACTTGTTTAGGCTTGCGAGCCGGCTAAATAGTTGGTTAACGTTACGCTTTGAGTGGATGGCGAGCGTGAAATGCCGAAATGGACGCCAATAAGATTCTGAATGTAAAGTTAACTTTTAAAAAGTTGCCAAATGGTTCCATTGACAAGACCAAAGTGATCTGTGTTTTGTCGTTGTGAACTGAGCTATCATCGCAGCGCGTCCAGTCTGAAATACCACTTGATGGCCAAGCACACGCGCGCACACACACACACACACACACACACACACACACACACACACACAGCTGATGCGAATTCTCCGCCCCCTCGTCAATATCAGGACCTCGTCAGTATTTCTTTCACCCTTTTATTAATGGACAGTGTTACATTGACAGATTATTTGCTCCAAGTGAGAATGTTAGTGTCAAATTGAACACAGTATATGTCAATGTTGTTTTCAATAAAAAACATTTGCACAAAGCAAGCCGATCCACTTTTCCATGTTGATAAGAGCATTAAAATGAGAAAAAATAATGGGACAAAAAGAAAATCAAGAGACATTTAGAATAGATAAAAATAATTGCGATTAATCGTGAGTTAACTATGACATTAATGCGATTAATCGCGATTAAATATTTTAATCGTTTGACAGCCCTAGAAAAAATATTATTGAACAAAAATAAATTGCATTGGTTTTACTGGGATGGAGAAAGTTTCATTTTTAGGTGTCCGGTCACTTCTGACCTGGAAGATAACAAGTGTGACTCCGAAACGAAGAGCACCCGAGGGTTAAAAGTATCGCAGGCTACTTGCATAAAATGCATATAAATATCTTTTGTTACTTATATATATCTTACCAAGACACATTATTGGGAGATATAAAGATAAATCTCTGTAGTTGTAGGGTGCAAAACATTGTGAGATGTACAAATATAAACATTCCTCAAAAGCCTGATGTACAATATTTGATACTCACATTTTAACATGATTTTTCAAAAAAGTAAGAAAAAAAAAAGATATATATATATATGTATGAAGTTACACCTAAGTTGTTTCAGCCCGAAAAGTGTTCATCTTGAAATATTACTAACAATATAAAATGTATTATGTTTGCTTTATATAAATCAGTCAAGATTTCTCAGTAAAAAACACATGTATCCTGACCTGAAGGTGAACAGTTTTAGAATTATACTAAAAGCCCTTTTAGTTTGTTAAAAAATAATAATAAACTCAATCAGATGACAAAAGGCATGTAAAAGATTGTGTACAACAGGTTTTTCAGTAAAGTTTTGATTTAATTTGGTTCCCAGTGTAGTTTAGAATTATGGTCTGCATTAGCATGTGTGTGGTTCAACAGTCCACTTGTATTTTAATTTTTGTGTTTGTGTGTATACGCATGAAGACTGACAGTGGGGACGTGGACTGGAGGCGCGAGCTGTTGCATGCGGTCCGCAGTGTGTTTGACAGTGAACGGGAGTGGCTTCACTCTCAGCTTCAGGCTTTCATGACATCCAGCACTCAGATGGACCTCACCCCTTTGCTGGACCAGTTGAAGAAACTGTTTCAGAAGCAGGTGCTGAGCAGCCCAGCATGTGATGCTGTTTCCCCACCATTCATGTTCTCTCATCTTAATCTTGACATAGATCAAGTGTATTCAAGTGCTTCTGTTATTCATTAACCTTTTCTCTTTCAGGAGGAGCAGCAATGGAGATCTTTAGAGCAGCTGTTCAACGCGGACCGTCACAGTCTATTGGCTGAGGTGCGCAGCCTGCATGCAAGCAGCCAGCAGAGTCAAGAACAGCTGCGGCAACTACAGGATTCACTGCACACCGCAAAAGAACTTGGCACGGAAATGCAACATCAGCTGCATAGAGATGGTAAATATTTCAGTGTCATCTATGGTCAAAAAGTGGAAAAAATGACAGCAAATATCAAAAATAAAAAAAAATCGGTCACAAAGGCAAATTTTAACTTTGTGCACTGTTTTAGTTGAAGAGCTTGAGGTGCGGCTGCAAAAGGAACAGACGCTGTCACGTGATCTGTGCTCCACACTGGAGGCTGAAAAGAATAGAGGACTGGAGCAGCAGAGACAGTTAGAGGCAGAGCTAAAGGCTGTGTCAGTGCTGAAGGCGGAGCTAGAGGAGACCAGACTTCAGCTTCAGTCAGCATACAAAATTCAAGAGGAATTAAAGAGCCAAATTCACAAGCTCAGGTATGGCAAACTTGTGCATGCACCCAATTGAAAATGAATGGTCACTTTAGTAGTATGCAGTAAACCCTTTTTTTTCTTTCTTTTTTAAATGTTTACCTTAAGGCTGAAGCTGGAACATGATGAGGCTGAGCATCAGGCCTGTCTACAGGCAGTGGAGAAAGAGCAGGCCAGAGTACAGGAACTGCAAGAGGACCTTCAGCAGCAGAGACTCAACGATCAACAAACAATTGAGCAAAACCACCAAAATCAGGAGGTAATGCACATTTTTGATGTACGGACCTTCTTTTGGTGGAGATTTTGATTAATCTCAGTGAATCGGTTCACCAAAAAATCAGATTCATTCTATGATTTGTTCAGTGGCTCTTTGTTCTGGTTAGAGGATTTTTCCAGGATGTGGTGGCTCTCTTTGTTTTGTGTGTTGTGAATGAGCCATTGAATCACTCAACTGATTGTTGTCTGTGACCGCAGAATTAGACTTGCGCAAGCCAAATTTGTACAGGCAATGCAACAGTTCTGATATGATGTCATGCTCGCAGCATCTTTTTTCTACCCTAATGGTAGTTGAACAAACTCAGGGTTACGGGATAAGTTTTGAGTTGACCAAACCAATTCAATCTTTGGCCTGTTGGACAAAGCCGGTTTCTGTTGCTAACTTGCTACCCAGGTAAGTTCGAGATTAGTTTGAGCAAACTCTGGTTTTTCATGCTCAAGAAGGTGGTTTGGTTTTTAGCGGTGTTCATCACCATGGTAACTTGCACTACACGGCTGACCTCATCCGGAGCAGGTTTTATTAATTCTGAGATAGAGATCGCAAACCAAAACTGGACTGAGCTGTGAGTGACATGTATCTGATGCAATAAAGCCACTCCTCCTGTATCTCTCACTCCAAATTAAAGCAGTTTAGAGTGAAAACCTTTTAGAGACTAAATTGCTCATCTTTTGCTGCTAATTTATTATATTTATATTATATGAAATATGAATTAAAATATGTGCATTAATATATAAAGCTTTTAAATGGATTAAGCTTGTATTTATTAATTTGAGCTCTTTTTGAACCTATATAAATTATTAGAAATATTTGTTTGATTGTCAGATATTTTCTTTCAGCTGCCTTCTCAAACTTTTGCTGCACCAGCAGTGTTTATTCCTGACTTATAAAACACACTTAATTTCATGATATTTTCCATAATGATCTCTTAATCTTCAGTAGAGTTAAATTGCACCGGCTCTCTCGCAAAAAGCGACTCAAACTGACGCTCTCCTTGTTCCGTGTGATTGGCTGTTCACTGCACATGACACACTTTCAGCTGCACGTGCTTCATAGTTAATCGCAAACTTTGGATTAAACCTGAGTTGACACAGAATGTCTATACCGAGCGTTGTGAGCCTGTTGAACCTGATGTCTAAACCATGTTGGATTTGTATGGCTTTGTCAACTCTAAACTTACTCTGAAACTCAAAGTTTGTTCAACTAGCTTCATGCAACAGGCCACTGGCTTCGTTGGTATCATGATGCTGAACGTCAACTCCAAAACATTCTCTTTCTAGGGTTCCCACGGGTCCTTAAAATCCTTAAGTTTGTGAATCTGAAGAAAAAAATTCCATATTATTCCCTCCGGTCCGCTAATGTGATATTTCGCCAACACTTCGTGGCCTATGCATACTAGCTTGCTTGATTTACGCTAGTTATGCGCATTTACACGTTACGTTAAGTGTTTCCCATACTTTGTTTTGTACGTTGCCATGACGTTTACGCGCGCACGAAACTACTACGATGGTACCTCAACCTTTGTTGTTAAACACAACAAATGTGTCCCAAAATTAAGTCCTTAAATTTGAGGGTATTGGACCTGGAAAGTCTTTTGAAAGGTCCTTGAATTTGAAGTTAACCAAGGTGTGGGAACCCTGTCTTTCAGTACAGGGGCATATCTGTTCAGTAGATCCAACCAATGAAATGCTGTCTCAATAGACTATAGTAGGAGCTATAGTCGGCTAAGGCTCGAAAGCAGTCAAGTACTTTAAAGAGAAAATATTACTTGGGCCAATGCAAATAATTTTTTCACTTAAAGAGAAAATACTTAGTCCAATGCCAGTTTTTTCACTTAAAGATTCGTTTTAAGATTCATTCAAAAACACTGATTTACTTAAATTATTTCTTTTAAAAATCATTCATCATGTCAAATGTATTTGCATAGCGCTTTTCACAATACACATTGTTTCAAAGCAGCTTTACAGAAAATCATGATGTTAATGTTTCTAATATTTTAATATCTTCATGCCTTAGTTTGTATCATCTTAAAATGTAAACTAAATGTGACTATCAAGCAGTTGAGATTAACTAGAGTATATGGTATATTTGTCTTTATCCGTCCGTATACAGTATACTCTCATAAAGATTGCTATTTTATATATAGAGATGTATATAGTTTACAACAATATAAACAATCACTCATCCGAGATTTGCTATATAGTGTATATTAATATACGTGAGTATAGTGTACAGTATGTATGAATATATAGTATAAATATATATATTGTAGTTGTATAATTTGTTATTCATTTATCTTTGGGAGTTATATGGTGAGAGAATTATGTTTTGAGGTTTTGTTTAATTTATAATTGTTTGATGCAGTAACTATCCAAATGACTATTTTATTGTGTATCACTGCCATGGTTAAATGTGTATAAATGGCTGTTAAAATTGATAATCTGCCCTTACGAGTTTTGTTTCATTTATTTTTTCTCTTCTTTTTATTTTGTTTAAACAGTCTTTGCACCAGGCTTTGAACGAGCAAGCATCACATGTCAAGCAGCTTAACTCCGCTCTGAACCAGGAGAGCATCACATGCAGTAACCTGCGCTCTGAGCTCCAGATCGAGCAGTCTCGCTGTGAGGCCCTAATGGCCCAGGAGCGAGAGCGCACTGAACTTGCACTTTCCCGCTTGGAGGAGGAACGCTCTCGATCGGCGGAGCTCTCGGATTCCCTCTCTCGCCAGGCCCAGGAGCACGCACGGCGTTTAGAGGAGGAAGCCCGCAGACAGGAAGCGGCCAGTGCCCACGACAGAAAGTTCATTCAGGACCTACGGGCACAACTAGAACACGAGAGGCGTCAGGGAGAAGACCTGGCTGCGATGTTGGAACGTTTGCAAGGGCAGGTCCTGGAAGGAAAGCGCAGGCAAGCGGAGGAGGCCGAGCGGAAGGCACACAAGGAGCAGGAGGAAGTGAGGAGGCTTCGTGCTGCTCTGGAGGGCCTGCAGACTCAGAAGAAGGAGGTCGGGCGCACTCTAGAGGCAGAGCGAGAGAGAGCCGGTCACTTACAAGTGGAGCTGGATGTGATGAAGGAAAAGATGAGAGTGGTAAAAGAGAGGGAGGAGGAGATGGAGAGGAAGAGGAGACAGGAGAAACATGAGCAGCTGGAAAAGGAACGGCGGCAGGAACGCACCAACGAGAAACTGGTGATTAATTCTTTTCATTTATACCTGCAGAACACCCCACCCGTTATCCGACAATTAAACACTAATTTAATTCCGTACCCGACCTTTTTGACAAAGGCCGCAACCCGAACTGCACCCGCATTAAATCAACTACATCAGGTAGACAAAATTTATTTATTTTCTCATGTAACGCAAGCAATCAAACCAACATTAGACATTTAAGAAAAAGACACACAGCCCAACATGGTAATGATTAAAGGAAAAAAAGGATGAGAACGTGCATCCATTGTGTAAACGATACAGGACTTTTGCCTATATGTGAACAATCTGCCCATACAGGCTATTTTTGAACAAATGTGCATAAATCGTGTAATAGACTACAGGCGCATAGAGATCTCCATAAATTAAAAGAACATAGCCAAATATGAGCCTTTGCTGTCATATAATATCGGGGATATTTGAGCAGATTCACTCCACATTTAAATGTGGTTGTTTCTCCTGATACTATGCCGTGCAGCCTATTCGTCGCCGTTGGTCCTCTTAGCAGCATGAAAAATAAAACTTTTATTTAAATTACAAATGGAGTCGAAATAGTCTCGGCTATTGGACCTGCACCACAAATGACAACGCAAATATTATTCCACCGTTACATTAAATAATAGCAGCAGGAGTCAGATTTCAATTACGAGACTGAGAATGACTGACAAGACGATAGCAGAGGATTTGGTGTCAAAGTAAAAGTAAGCGCAACATATCCTGAGCGTCATTTTTCGATTTTTATGTGAGCATCATAACGTCAGTGTTCTAAAACAGTATTTTTTTATTTTATTTTTTTATTCTCTCAGATGGAGTTGGAGTTGTTGCGTCAGAAGGATCAGCAGAGATTGAGGCAGCTGCAGCAGACGCTTGCTGACCTGGAGCAGGAAGAGAAACGGCTCACATCAGAACGCCTGCAGAGAGACACACACTCCAATGGCCTGACCTTCGCCCAGAACACACTTGCAAACATCTCTCAGGTAACATTCTTCATTCCTAAATTTGGTATGGGTATTAAGTACCTGTGCGACAGTGTGCCAGACCTGTACTGTAAAATTTTAAACCCAAACCTAACCCCAAAATACTGACTCCTACAGGATTTCACTCAGATGAAAGTGTATGGCATTATGAGTTGTATGACATTTTTAAAATAAGGAAAAATAGATTTGTGGTACTGTGTTAGTACGAAACCAACACAGATGTTCGGCACAAATTCAGATTTTTGCATGTGATTTTGTCATTTAAAACCAATGCATGGGGAAAAATATCAGACGGGTTCAATGGATGTGTGAATTCACTCTCTTGACAGTAGGTGTTGCAGAAAAACCCTGGGTACCAGACAACGGAAAGAGTATGATATAGAGACATATAAGATAAATATAGATAAATAGATAATTTGGTTATATTAGATGTCTTATCTTAATTAACCATAATCATTATTGTAACTGTCATGTTTTGCTTACTTTATACCCGTAAACAACTGCATATAAATAATACCTGGGACTCGAAGACGGCTGAGCCTCAACATCTTTTCACTGCGTTTTATTTTAGTCAAACTTGCAGTACTATAGTGATGTGCATGACAGGTGGGTACATTTCCCTCTAAACAAAAATGTTTTCTGATCAACTGTTTTTGTCTTGGCTTCAGTTTTCGTTTACTAAAATAAGCTTGGTCAGCTCAGAATTAACAGTCATCCGTTCAAATTAAAATGATATTTTGGTGCCATATTCCTGGTGAACACTTGTCTTTGTATGAACGGGACTTTATGCGACAGTTGTTAGTGTAAGCAAGCATAACATGTCTGATATTGTAATATATTTGATCCTGTGTTCCATAGGACTCTACCTCATCTACCCCCTCTCTAATGGAGCGTTTGCTGAAGGAGAACTCTGAGTTCTCTGAGTGTCTCGCTGCTCTGAGTGAGGAGAAGATCGCCCTCAAACACACTATATCCTCTCTGGAGAGAGACCTGCAAAGCTTCAGGCACCAGGAGCAGGTAATCTTTATTTATTAAAAACGGTGGAACTTTTTGAACAGCAAGCAAGTAGTGTTGTCACGATACCAAAATTATTGTTTCGATACCGATACCAAGTCAAGAATTGCGATTTCGATACTTTATCGATACTTTTCCTGAAAAGGAAAAGTATTTCTGACAAAGCGTTTCACATGCACCTCATTTGCGTAGGTCTGTGCTCTTTAAATGCTGTAATAACCTAATATAAATAAATCACTGACGAACATGCACATGCTCTGATTATAATCATAGTCTATAGATCAATTTAGCTGATGTTTTGTATGCTTTATTTTAGCAGCTTGCAAATTATTTATGCTATTTATGAAAGTTGGGGGGAAAGTTGTACACCTAATACAAAAATAAATAAAACATCTCCAGTTAACTAGCAGAGAATTAATTTAGTTCACTATTAAATAAGATCTAGCGCTAAAATCTGTTGTTTTTTTAATCAAGTGTTAATGTTTAGTATGTAAATGTTTTGATTTTAGTTGTGATGGTTGTGTGTGCATTTCTGTCTGTCCGGTCAGGTGAAGTCTCCCATGGTTACAGAGCAGTGCGTGTCATCGGAGAAACTGGCCTGGCAAAAGGAAAAGGCGGCTCTTCAGACTGCGTTACGAAAAGCAGAAGCTGAACTGTCAAGAGTTACAGCTAGCAATGAGAACAGACCTATCAATGACCTCTCAAACAACAAGGTAAATCGCCTCAAAGTTTCTCAACGTACTATCTGCCCCTATGAAGTAGTAGACCTGTCTCTACTTTCAATAAGAACATCCCACACGTTACTTTACCAGTATATTTTAATGAAAAAGCTTAGTCCATTTAATTGAATAAATGTCAATTAAATAAAAATGATTCATGAAATTAAAGCTGACTTTTTTTCTTTTATAAATGGGAAACCGTTGAAACTGCTTGCTTTATTAACCTGTTCCTGTAGGTACAGCGGCTCTATGAGAGATACCTGCGGGCAGAGAGTTACAGGAAGTCGCTGGTGTATCAGAAGCGCTATCTGCTGCTGCTACTGGGAGGGTTTCAAGAGTGCGAACAGGCTACGCTTGCGCTCATAGCTCGTATGGGCGCACAACCAACGTTAAGCCAATCGCAGGTCTCCAGACCTCTAAACCGCTTCAGAACGTCTGTCAGAGTAGTCATCGCTATCTCAAGGTAAAAAAAAAAAAAAAATGCCACATGGATTCCCAACTATGTGTCTGGCAGGGTTAGTATGATGTTTGGAAAATGCTTGGGTGAAAATTCACCCCATCTATTTTCTAAATGCATGTGAATAGTGTATAATCAGCACGTCATTGCTGGACCATATGGTGAAAATAAACTAAAAAATAAAGTTCTGACATGCAGAACTTCTCCAATCATTTAGTCCATTTGAATCTGCAAGTTAATGTTCATCTGCAGATTTCAAAATCCCAACAACTGATGGATGGATGGATGGATAGAACCAAGCTTCCTTACTTCCCTACCCTACGTTTTACTTAGATGCATGTCAAAATACGGGAACAAAATCTGATGCTGCTACCATTTCACTGTGACTTCAAAAGTTAAAAATGTGCTTGAAGTTTGATTATGACTCTGGAAAATTATTGTTTAGTTTCTTATTCCTTCAATACAAGGCTTTCCTCCATTGCCCACCAGTTATTTTTACTTAGTTGTTACTGAGTATTTATGTTGTAAGACAGTGATATTAAATGAACAAATTCATTATACACCTTATTGATGATGCATCATCGTGTACATGCAAGCAGATGAGCCCATAAAATGAACGCAGAATATAAATGCGTTTCCTCTTGTTAATGTTTTTTCCAAATAAAACCATTACAAAGAAAATGCTTAACCATTTAGCGCGTTGCATTCATATTCTGGGCTCATCTGTATGTGGTATGTATCATCAATATGGCGTATACTCAATTTGAGCTTTTAATAACACTGTTATTATGTTATGTTTTTTTACGTTAAAGGGTTAGTTCACCCAAAAATGTACATTGTCATCATTTACATCATGTGGTTTCAAACCATGAAGAATGCTTTCGTTCATCTTCGGAACACAAATGAAGATATTTCTAATGAAATGTGAGAGATTTCGGTCCCTCCATTGACAGTATAAGCAACTACCACTTTGTCGCTTCAAAAAGTTCATAAAGACGAGATTGTAAAATTAATCCGTTTAGTTCAAATTTTCTGAAGACACAATTACTTTATATGATTAAAGGTAGGGTATGTGATTTTTTCTTTTTTGACCATTTTTTTCAAAATCACTTGAAATCCTATTCCTAACCCACTTACAACCACTGAGGTAGCACTGAAGCACTGAAATCAAAATTAAGCAATTTAATCATTTGTGGAACGGGCAGGACTCGAAAAACTCCAGCCAATCATTTCCATGACCACCTAGAATCATTGGACTAAGTACGTCAATCAAACGGTCGTACCATACCCGCCTCCCCTTCGTGCGCGTGTCCCCTTCGTGCGCGTGTCCCCTTCGTGCGCGTGTCCCCTTCGTGCGCGTGTCCCCTTCGTGCGCATACTCAAAGCTCGTGACCCAGTCACAGTAAGTACAAGTCGCCCCGGTACACAGAGAGAGAGAAAGAGAGTAAGTGCAATCTCGCGCATCTGAGTTTTGGAGATGCATGATTGCGTGTCCATGTTCTTCAAATGGGTGGAGTCAGGGCCAGCGTGGGAGGAAAGAAGGTAGGACCTTTTGAGTTGTGTATTATCTGCCAGCCGTTTTGCAAATCCCATACCCTACCTTTAACAGATTTATTTTAGGCATATATCAGCTCACACATTAGTTGTGGTAAACAGAAGCTCAAGGATGTTCGCTTAACGTGTGAGAACCAATGATGTTCATTCTCATGCGTTACGCAGCATGTTAAGAATTTACATGTTTGACCTTCCAGAAGAACCAATGAGTTTCATTCTCGTGTCTAGGAGCCAAATGTAATTTGTTCCACCACTAGATGGCGGTGTGCATCTGTGGTGCAGGTGAAAGCCACACCTGTTCCATCACATGATATTTAAACTGAATTGGGTTGAATCAGAAGGGGACGGGTGGTGGGAATATATGGTTCTTACCATAGAACCAATGCCATGTAAAAACTTTGTAACATCTCATTAAATGGACAAAACAAACAACTGTTCAAACGGATATCGCTGTGTGCAGTGTTTTATGTGTGAGGAACACCTTTCCACCTGTCTTGGGCTTATAGGAAAGCCACTACATCGTGTGTTGCGAAGCACGTTTGAGCTTCCACAAAAGGCTTGTTCTCACACGTTAAGCAAGTTCGGTTGAGCTTCTGTTTATGTTTGCTGATCAATGTTTACATTTCAATAAAAGCCTAAATTCAATCTGTTCATTGTATAAAGCGATCGTGTCTCTTTAGAAAATGTGGACTAAACTGCTCAATTCATATGGATTAGGTTTACAATCTCTCAATTAACTTTTTGAAGCGTCAAAGGGGTAGTTGTGTAGACTGCCAATGTAAGGACAGAAATCTCTCAGATTTCATTAAAAATATTTTAATTTGTGTTCCAAAGATGAATGAAATTCTTACGAGTTTGGAACGACATGAGGGTGAGTAATTAATGACAGAATTTTCATTTTTGGGTGAACTAGCCCTTTAAGCATTTTAGAATGTTCTGGTGTTTTTAGTGATTGAAATACTTCAGCAGTTGCTGTATATGGATCACAAGTGTGAGTTTTTTTTGTTTTGAGGTGATTTAAATATTTGTGCCTTGAAACAGATTGGTCAAATTGGCAGTTCTGTGGATGGTTTTCTCTGCTGGCCTCTGTGCTAGTCACGTGACTGAAAACTGTGAATTGGTGATTTACTTATTTTCTTACCACTTTTTTTAGACTGAAGTTCCTGACCAGGAAATGGCAAAGAGCTACAAGGAAAATCTCAGGCAGTGCCATTGTTAACGGGCATGGAACAGGACCAAGCACAGGTTAGCAGTAACATGATTCACTTGTTCAGCTGGAGTATTTAAGAGGCTTGATTTGGGTAACTTAAATCATTAGTCATTCATGTGCCGCCTTTCCTTCTCTCTTAGTTCCTGCTCTGAGGACTGAAGTGCTGAGGCCGCAGCAGACTGGAGTTGCGTTCAACTCTCCACCCACCCGTGATCATGCCTTCGCTCAAAGGGGCGTGGTCTCATCTCTTGTGCCACCAATCAAATCACCTTTCAGGCTGAACAATAGGTGACGTTTCTTACTACACAATAGGGTTGATCTAGCCTGACGTCGTCAGGCTAAGATTCTAGTCAGAGTGTGAGTCTGATACTGCTCCATTGGGCTGTGTTTCTGGGGCGTGTTTCAACCGAACCAGGAAAAAAAAATGCCTCTGCATTCAATTGGATCGACAAATGCCTTGATCGCGGTTCTCTGTTCCTCTTTTATAATGAATGCGCTGTCTACATCTTCTATAACAGACGCGATGGCTGAATCTACACATCTAAATTCTCCAGCGGCAGCCATTCTTTGTTGTAAATAAATTCAACCCAAGCGCTCTTTGGTGACGTGGATGATTTACGATACTGTTGATCATCTTTCCATCATCGTATAAAGCCCGCCCTGACAATTCGATTGGTCCGAACAGCTTTGGTTCGGGCATACTTGCTTCACAACGGATCAAGTCCAGACCGAACTTCCCATCCTCAAATGTTGTGGGCGGGGCTAAGTTTGGCTGGCGTCCAGGCTAGTGTTGATCTACACTAAAAGAAAAATCGGTGTAGAAACAATTTTCACTCAGATATTGCTGGTAAATTTCACAAATATTTACAAAGAAACAGCACATAACATTGAATTGAATTGAACATGAAAATTTGAAGTAGAAAGAATGAAACAGTATTTTCTTGTAAAACATACTCTAGTCTTTTTAACTTCAGATGTTGTAAATTGTAGATTATTTTTCCTTCTAATAAGCAAATAGTTTTAGTAACTTAACTCCACTGCTATTCTCTTCCACCAAGAATGTACACCAGTTCTGTGCCAGGACCAGCTGAACACTCCTTTAGCTCTTCCCAAGATCAGGAACGTTCCCTCACAGAGTATATTCAACATCTGGAGACTGTCCAGCATCGTCTGGGAGCCGCTCATCCAGGTAGGATGAGGCCAGTGGAAATTTACCTAATTTTTTAATGCTGTAAAAAAAAAAAAAAAAAAAAAATTCTTACTGGCTGCAAGCTTTTAAACAGTAGTATATATTTTGAATGATGTATTTATTGGCTGTATGAACCCGGAATATTTCAGAAGAAAAAAAATGCACTGACCTCTACTGGACAACTGAAGCATGTCACTCTATAATCACTCTTGAATTGTGTCTTGCATTCAAATGGTAGTGGAATTGACATATAAACAAACTTAGACCTTTTTTTTTTTTAACTGATTACACAAGACGGTTAGTATTTTTGTTTGACTTTAACTCCTTTTAACACTGAAGGTAAAAGGATAAAAAACGTTAATGAAACAATGGCCATTTGTGACTTCTGACCTTACCATCTTACAGTCCCCAGAGCGGACAGGAGGCATAGCCTCCCCGATACCATGAACTTTCGGCAGAAGTGGTTTCTAGAAAATAGAACCTGGCTGTATTTGAGTTGTTTGGCACCGGGCTCCATGCGGCCTTTAGGTGAGTGACGGTCTGGCCTGATTTCCATGTTACCCAGTCACCGGAGTTCAAAGACAAATTCACCTTCTTGTGTGATCAGTCACGTTCTGGATATTCTTGTTTCACAGAGGTGTGCATGCCTGTTCGTCTGCACGTATACTCCCTTGTGCTGCAGTGGCAGGTTAGGCATATGCAGGGCTGATGTCATTTCTAATCAGTTTTTTTTTTTGTTTCAGGTTCACCACCAATGATTCCATATGCCAGAAAATCTGACCGATGAATGAAGAAATCTGATCACATGTGCCAGTCTGTTTAAATTAGTAGGGAGTTTTTTTACATTCATAATTGCTGTCTTTTTGTTGTTGTCATACATTTTCATTTTAGCTAAAACAATGTCACCAATAACGTGTTATTATTATTATTATTTTTGCAACCAGTGCTATTTAGTTATTTTTTCACTTTTTTTGTAAACAATTTTGATTGGTCTGTAAATGTTCAGTTTATATTCTTTTATTTACATGTTGTCCACAGAAAGCATTTAAGACTTTTGCACTTGAATTTGTGATTTTTAATGGATGTCACTGTTTAAATGCACATGGTTGGACATGTTTTGTAAAATGTTTTATATTGCTTTTTTTATGGACAGTATTTCTATAAAAATCAATAAATATTTTAGTCTAAATTGCGATTTGTGTCATTTCCTTTAGAAGAGCTACTCCTATTTTAAAGTTATTCATCATTGTATTTGTACTAAATTTAATGCATGCTTTAAATTTTAACCCTCGGTTGCACCTCTTAGTAACAAACACACTTAACTTTGCAAGCACATGATACATATAAAATGGTTAATAATGAAAGGAAAACCGAGTAAACCAATGAGAAGCGCTTTTTTGCAGTATGTAAGTAACGTTTTACTCTAATCGTAAAACACTGACACATCATCGTTTTTTTTTTCATAAATCATTACTATTGGTCAATCTTTACGTCTGTCTGTGGGTTTTGCAAATATTAACAAATGAAAAGTATGTAAAAGAGCTTGAGACTAAACCTTGTAACTCAATTGGATCCTCAAACTGTCGGTCAAAACCTCAACTCTTCCCTCCTTCTGTGCCGAACGGAGTTCGGACGTCTCTGCTTGTTTACAATGCAAAGGTAAACGAAAAACTGATTGTTTGAAGAAAAAAATCTGAGCACATACATAACATAGCTCTACACACTTTATAACCTGTAAGTTGATGAAAGAGTAATGCGATGCACGTACAGCCTCTGATGCGACCGTTCTAATGACGAACAAAACACGTAACATTAACGTTAGGCCTATGTCCGAGATTCGCTGGTCAAAATCCTCGTTACTCCATTTGAGCTTGATTTTGGTAAAATGGTAATAATGCTTGCTAGAACACGCATGCTAGTGTCTGACCATTAAAAAGCCACAATATCAACTTTGACAACACGTGTTCAGTTATTTAAAAATTGTCTAGTTTAGTGTTTTTGTTCCCATTTCTTGATAGTACTCATTTTGGACATTAGGTTCTCAAAAATGTTTTAGCCTATGACACAATGTGAGGTAAATCCGGCACAGTGCATGAACGTCATCTGGATCCGACTGAAAAATTAGTGATGTGTAGATATTGATACCGGTCTATGATTGATACACGTGCTAATACAGCGTGCGCCTGTGTGTTAAAATCAGAACTAGTATTCTCACAATGGCCTGTTTCTGAACACTGCGCATGCGCTGAAATTACGTTCTGACTAGTTGAAATGCAGACGAATTTTAATCGAATTGCGAAGTTTAAGGCACATACTTACAGATCTTTTCAAAATCTGAAACCGGATTGTGGTTATTTGTATTCATAAAAATTAGGAAACATGTTTTTTTACACTACATTCAACTTTCAACGTTACCACCGTGCTTGCTGCTGTAGTTCAGCTCAGGTTGAGCGTGTGTTGTTGTTCACACCACACCCGCGAACTCATTTAACGCATTGTAGTATAGCATGTCTGTCTATCATTTCTTTGTTGTTTACTTAAGAGTTGTTGTTTTGTTTGTTTTTTGACAGGTTGATATTGATGAAGCAACGGGTTGGTGAAAGTAGGTGGCGTTGTATCTGCTTTTCAGAGCCCGGATAGCTCAGTCGGTAGAGCATCAGACTTTTAATCTGAGGGTCCAGGGTTCAAGTCCCTGTTCGGGCGGTACAATTTTTCATTGCTTTTACTAACGAAAAATGTATGTGCTAGTATGTGGTTGAATGATATGCGGTCGTTTGATTTTCAACCATTTCATTCTCGAACAGTGTAAAAACAATAAGATTTGTTCTAAAGAGGTTTGCATTCAAAATCAGATCTATTTCTTTTTTTAATCCGTTATGAAACCATTCTTGACCAGAAAATTACATAATGGCATCCCTAAATGCATTATTTTCCACATCGATGATTTTATTTTTGGCACAGTATTTGCACTTTGACACTTTATTTGAAAAATAATTGTCTGAAATTAAAATATACACAAACTATTAAATACATTTTATTGATTCATTTTGAACTGTACAAAATGTAAATATACAACAGCCTAGAAAACTGAAAACGAAAGAAAATGGAAAATGCACAGCTGCAGTTGGTAGATAGGTAAGGTCACAGAAGCATTTCACAGGCCAATTATTACAAACACATACCAGGCTATAAAGGTCAAGGGTCATGCACAATTTGCACCTTGAACAATCTCTATGCAAGCACGATGTATGCAAGCAGTGTGAGATATGAGAAATGGTGTCAGTTTATGTGAAACAAAATGTACACTTTTGCCATTTTATGCATTGATGGTCTATGAACGAGATCCAACATCTTTGCAGTCGCACACAAATTACACAAAAGTTTGTCAACTTCATTTTAGCAGTTATGGGTTTGAGGATGGAAGGTGCAGCTGTCAATCACAACTTCAGTGCCAAAAACAAGCTGGTCCTGAGGTATCTGGAATATATAACGCTTATCCTATAGACAGAAATATACAACTTTCTTTAAAACTGCATGTTTATGAAAACAAATCTGATTTGCTCACTGCCTTTGTGTCATCCTTTGGATCTGAAAAATGATAAAGTGCATTCTTGTTTGATATTGTGCAAATAATAAAACTTAAATAGCATGCGTTATTTTTACAGTGCCATGCTTGAATGATCTTCAGTGGTTCCCCCCCTCACAGATATCTGGGATAGACAATAAAATCTAATTTTGCAAAGCGTTAGGGTTCATAATGGCACATTGCATATTATAAATATTTCTTCATCCTATCAAAACTATTCAAATTAGCTCAGAAATTCTGAGCACAAACTTCTTGCATCAACACCGACCTGTACTTTTTGATGTGAAGGTCAACTGAGTGCAATCCTACATGACAGTTTACTCAATGGTCTCATCAGGAGGCCAAATATACTTTCTTATTCACAATATAATGGCTTTGCACCTTCTATCAAGTGGATCAATATGTAAGATGTATGAATCATTTAATATTTTGATGATGTACTAAGCTCAAACCATTGTAATGCATTTGAAATGTTGATACATTTTGGCATAATGATTAAGCTGGGAATCTCGAGTTCTATCCAGGAGTAAATAATTATGACTTTTGTGATCAGTGTCCAAAAGAAAATGGATGGTGTGAGTCTCTCTTGTGTACTTCATCGACGATATACCTGTTAAGTCACCTAGAAGAAAATAGAAATAAGAAACAGAAATAAATATTAGGAATCCAGCGCAGATCAATGCTGCTTCCAAATGTGCCACACAAGCAGGGTTGCCAGGTCTGCGCAACTAAACTAGCCCAATGGCCAATCAAAATTAGCCCAGTGCGTATTCTCCCAAATAACCCGGAGGAAAAAAAAAAAAAATCAAAACCATGGCAACAATTTAAAAGTAGCCCTGGAAACCCTGCAAGTCCTGAGAGGGTAGCCAAAACATTTAGATCGCCCCCTGGTGGCTGGCTGCAGTATAGGTCATAACCCCCACCCGCTCAATGAAACGAATGGGACGTGAGCCAAACTAAAAAAATAAATAAATCAAATGACAATTAAAATACATTTATCCCAAAGACATTTTCTGTCATTTTAGGAAGTTCTTATCACACTGACGTATGTTCTCTAATAAGTTTGGTTTTAGCTAATTATGTGATGTTATAAAACGGGCATCATCACCAATGGAATTCTTTTGGGAGTTTCAGTAAGAGATAAGGTTTATCTTTTAATTTTCCATAACTGATTATTTGTTTCGCATTGACAAAATTAGTTGTTTAAAAAGTTCAGGGGGGTGTGCTTGCAATTGAGTCTGTGGGAGTATGGGCAAGACCTTGATACCGTGGCTCCACCGCCCAATCACTACTGCGCAGACTGGCTCCAAATGATGTCATCAGCCCAAGATAGCAGTGGCTATTTCTGTGACATTTTGGCTTCATTTTTCTACGGTTTACAGTCTATGGTTATACCTTATGGATGTGTGGCGGTAGATCATCCTCAGCCCCCTCCTCGGGCACTGGGTCGTGATGCCGGCCTGTTTGATTCTCCTCAGACCAGCCGCCCATAGGCATACGAGGTGTCCTCTGGACTCGAAAGCTTCCAGAAACAGGATCTGCGGGAGACATAGAATGTCGTCCATGTAAAGACTATGGAGGGGTCGTATTTTCGTTCTTGTCATCTGCGAACAGTCATTTCTAGTACCTGAGGTTCCGTCGAAGCGTCGCTGGGTGCCGCTGTGATGTGCTGCCCCCTGCTGGTGTGAGTTGGTGGCACTAGGGAAAGTGCTGGAACGGGGAAATTTGCGAGCAGCTTCCATGTCTTCATTGACACTCTCACTGCTCTCGTCACTCTCCTGTCTGTGCCAGGTGTGTCGAGACAGCTCACCTCGCGATTGCTGCTTATGCATCTACATACACATTCGATATAGTTTCTAATCTTCAGGTGCAGACTACAGACTGACATTTTTCAACAGAACCAGACAAGACATCACAAACGCTTTTGGTTAATAGGTTGATTTGGATGGATTAGTAAAGGAAAAGCAGATAACAATGGGAATTGTAGGTAGTGGAAAAAAACCTGGTGCTAAATTCCATACATGTATAGTAGAATCAATAGATTTTTGTTGCTTTACCTCATGAATGTAGAGAGCATGGATGCTCATCTCTGTGGAGGCGTATTCTGATAGGATCATACTGGATTGCTGGCCTTCCCAGGCACTACTGCCAGAGCTGATGGTACGGGCGTCAGTGCTAGACAAGAACGATCCAAGAGTTAAGAGGGAGAACAAATGAACGATATAATGATAGTCAAAATAATTTTTACACAGGCAGGGACAATTTAAAACTGATTCCAGCTATACAGATACATATATTGCCTTTCAAAAGTTTGGAATAGGTAAAAAAAAAAAAATGTTTTTGAAAGAAGTCTATTGTACTCTGCATTTATTTGATCAAAATAAAAAACAGTAATATTATGAAATATTACAATTTATTATATTTAAATATATTTTAAAATGTTATTTATTCCCGGTGATGCAAAGCTGAGTTTTAAGCATCAATACTGCATCATTGTCACGTGATCGATCATGAATCATTCTAAAATGCTGATTTGGTGCTCAGAAACATTTCTTATTATTGTCAACAAACAGCTTAATATTTTTGTGGAAACCATGATGCATTGTTTTTCAGTATTTGATGAATAGAAAGTTCAAAAGAGCAACATTTACTTGAAATAGAAATCTTTTGTAGCATTAAAAATTTCTTTACTGCTACTTTTAATAAATTGTGAATTAACGCCCTCGCTGAATAAAAGTATTAGTGTTTTTTTTTTTAAATCTTACTGACCCCAAACTTTTGAACAATAGCATATACAGATGACCAATTCTGAAATTGTAAATATGTGGTTGTAATTGTATCTAAATGTTTTGTCTAAATTGTTATTTTTAAAAAGTATGTGATTCTAACAAGCTGTATTAATTTGGCTTCCCTCTTAATAAGAACTCTTTAAGAAAAAGAAAAAACCGGACTCATTCACAAATAATTGCGCACAGATTTTCTCAACAGGTGTGTATGTACATACATTTGAACTCTATCTAAATTTAAATTTTAACATAAAGCGCATTCCGCACAACAAAATGTCTAGTGTGCCGTTCAGAAAATCAATTAAAACACAATAAATGTCCTAAATTTAGGGTTAGAATACACAAGAAAAAACAATTAAAAAGTATATAATTATTATTAATAATAATATTTTATAACAACACATGACTATTAGTATATTATATAGGGTATGTTAATGATTATATTACACTTTTATATATATTGAATCATTACCCAGAGCCTGTCATTGCTCGCCCAGTCACCACAGGATGGTCCTGTCGTGGCAGTCTGGCGGATGGGTAGCTGCCTCGGAGGTGTAGACTCGCGCTGACCGGAGAGAGGGATCGGAGGGCGGAAGCTCCCTCACTCACTCCAATGGACACAGGATTGATGGAGCCCTCTCGACCCAGATGCAGCGAGGCCAGGGAAGGGGGTCCTATCAGGAGATTTGCAATAAGACTGCGAGGCTGAAATGAAAAAAAGAACCAAAATTAGACCATAGAAAAATAATCCATCCAATTATTTGTGTAATCATATTATATTTGAACTTAAAAGTGGGTTTTCTACCTGGTCCATTTTTCAATCATAGTGACTAATAATATGAAGTATTAATAAAAGATGATATTTGCAATTCGAAATCATCATATTAAATGTAATAATCTGATAGATGTTGGCAGTCCAGTCATTTGAATACCTCTGAATCAGACTGTAGTGAATGGGTTGAGGTAAAGATAGGATTCTCTGCTATGATTCCCTGCTGTCCTCCGGCGGCCTCGCGGTGCACCTTCTCTTTCAGAAGACTGATGAAATGTGTGCTCTCCCGAGGGGGCTGCCAGTGTGGATTTGTGATCGCAAAGTGCATGAGTGACAGTTCTGTCTTCCCGTCTTCTGCCTGCTGATAGATGGAGGCCTCCGTTTTCCCAGCAGACATCCACTATAGTGGACCGAAAACAACATCAGAGTCAGCAATAAAGAGAGAACTAGGATGATCCATCTATCTACTAAAAAAAGTACAATAATGAAACAAAGTGGAAATGAAATAAATGTGTCACTTACTGCAGGATGACCATGTTGACGGACATCCATCTGTGCAAAAGAGCAAGTATCACCCACACCGACCACATCCACAGTAAAGTTTCGGAAAAAATCTATGATCTCCAGAGATTTGCGGCGCAAGCAGAAAATGAGAATGAAGGGAGTGATGACCGGACTCAAAAGCTCCTCGAGAATAAACACCTACAAGAACAAGAGATCAATGAAATGAAAATCAATTTTCTAACTGCATGCTATTGATTGAATTGTTTAGAATCGTTTCATTTTTAGATTTTTTTTCTGCACAATTTTTAATCAAAACTCAATCTTCTGGTGCAAGAAGCCTCTTGACTTGTTCAATGATTTAGTCTGCTTAAACCTTTCTTACAATTGACTGATAGTACGTATGCATCCAATCAACAACTGATAGAAATCAAATCACAGTACAGAAAAGAAAACTGTTACTGTTTCATTGCAGCTTTAACACAGGGAGAAGGGGAGCAGATGCTTGCGTTAGGCTGGGTTCAAGTTTTTATTTCAGTTTCAATATTTTTACTCTCCAATTTAACCCTTGAGTTTCATTTTTGCTACTCTATGACTGTCTTGTTTCAATTTAGTTAGTTTTTCAGCTTAT
This sequence comes from Tiaroga cobitis, assembly GCA_030578255.1. Taxonomy (NCBI): domain Eukaryota; kingdom Metazoa; phylum Chordata; class Actinopteri; order Cypriniformes; family Leuciscidae; genus Tiaroga; species Tiaroga cobitis. The sequence continues at coordinate 39,543,463 of CM060596.1, forward strand.
TCATGTTAAATAAATAAATCTATAAATTGGCAGCCATTTTATTTGTAAATGAATATTTTAGGGATGCCAAAGTTAGTGTGAACTGAGGTTAATTTATTCATTTGATTCATTATTTAACTGCTTGATTATTGTTTATTTATTAATCACATTCAGAAGGGGACTCAACAAAACTCCCAAAACGTCATTTGCACTATTTAAATGGCATTATCGTCACCATAATATCGTAACCAGTCTTGATTCTGTAATGTATAGTATGTTGTGTATCAAAAACTAAAATGAATTTTTTGGTCCTTTTTATTTTATTTATAAAGTTAGAAAACTGTAATTATGTTTCTCCAAATTTAGTTTTTATTTCAGTTTATTTCAGTGTTATCATTTTGTTTTCATTAACAATAATAGCACACTGGTGTTGGGTACAAATAAAAGAATTTCTTTAACTGCTGCATGACTTACAGCCTTGTACTGAAAGAGCTGTGCGAACTCGTCTCTGGTCTCATAGCGGTGGGCATTTCCCTGCCAATGATCAGGCATGTAGTGAATCTGTGCCAGGATCACTTTAAGCAGCTGCTCTGGACAGAACACCATATGCTTGTCTGGGATAAATGACCTGGGGCAGAAAAGGGAGGAAAGAGTGAGCACAAAACTCTTAGCTGTAAAATACTATATTTTTCCTCTCTTTGCGCACCTGCAGACTGTGATGCCGACCCCAAGTAATGTGATACTGCTGAGCACGTGCTCCACAGCCAATACATCTTCATCATAAATAGTCAAAGCAATCAAAACCGCAAGTATGGAGCCAGCAAAGAATGCCACGTTCTTGGCCACCACCGTCAGTAATGGTGACATGAAGCAGTTCATGTACTTTGAGGAGGCCTTGTAGCCCTTGCTGAGGCGTGACATCAGCTCATGGTCTAGTTCATTGAAGTGTCTGAGGTAAAAACGGCCATACAGAGACCAACATCGAGCACCCAGGCTTCCCGGCTCGCGCTTAATCACCTCAGTGTAGCTGAAGAACGCGTAGAGAATCTGCCAAATCAAGATAACTGGACACAAGAGAAGGTTGGCGATTCCAATCCACAAGATCCGTGAGCTCAGACGATCTGCTAGCTCTAAACGGTTCCCTCCACGTTTGTACTCTGACTTCAAACTCCACTCGTTTTCAAAAAGAGATCCAGGGCCCCAGAAGAAAATCAACTCAAAGTTATACTTGAGGCCACGGGTGTAAAAAACAGTGTCGCCCAGCAGAGGCAAACGAAAGCGCACAGGAAGAAGTGACTTGTTGACCATAGCGACCATGTAGTTTTTGAAACGCAGTATGCGATGGTAGATGTCGAGCTCTGTCAGTTCTTTTTTGTGGATGCAAATCTGGTGCTCCTTCTGTATCTCAACAATCCTTGCCTGCACCTCCTGCCAGGTAAAATAAGGAAGGTCCGCCTACCAAAAGAAGAGGGCTGATTAAACATTTTAATAGGTTGAATAATAGAATTTCATCAGTTCCTTTGGTACGTTTTCTCTGAAAATTATCAGCAATTTAAGTGGCTTACTGGCATCAAGAAGACAGCAAGAACTCATAAAAGTGGAGTATACATGCTTTCTTCCAGTGCTGACTCAAACGTCTGTTAGAACCAAAACATTTTAGTAAATGTGCTATAGTGAGTTAGCAGAAAAGCTCACCGTGGACATTTTTAGGGCATTCATGTAAAACGATCTGATCTCCCAGTAGCAACAGATGTTGTAGAAGAACTTGACGAGACGGTGGAGCCAAAAGACCCCTGATATGATAAGGATGAAGATGACCGAAACACTGTCACGGATCCTAAAACATACGTTAACAAAGGACCGTTTGATTTATGATGGATTATACTGATAAAGTAGTAAGAAGCAATAACATTAACGCCACATTAGGGACATTTAATATATAAAATATACCGAGCACTGCACTCGTCCACTGGTAGAAACGCATCGGGCAGCGTAACCTTTGAGGAATCAGTGTGATTAACAAACTTGTTGGCAAAAAGGATGTCATAGTCCACACAGTTAGCCAGGAACACTGTGAATGCCACCACAAACACCAGTTGCCTAGAATAATCAAATATTACATGACAATTCAGAAGGGTAAATTAATATGATCACTGATCTGTTGTTAACAGACAACACTTATGAGTCCTATCACTTTACACAAAAAATGTCATATTTAATAAATGAATTGATACTTACACAAGCTCAAATATTTCACCCAGCAGCATACAAGTAAATCCATTCTTCTGGTGTAGATTATAGACTTATTAAATGTTAAGAAAAATGTCAGATATGTTGACTGTAATTACTAATTTTAGGTCAATCTACTTGATCTAACACTTGAATCTATTTAACCCATAAACAAGCAATTCATTTCAGTGTGCAAAGGATATTCTCTGGAAGAAAAGGTCTAGATTTTCAATGTGGTGCCATGGAGCTGCAATAAACAAATGTATTTATGAATTTTATGACAAAACAATATGGAAAAATGGTGTTCTAGTGTCTATGGTAAGAAGCCTGCTGCATATCCATTGCTCATTTAACCCACATCAAGGGTTAGTTCATCCAAAAATGACAATTCTGTCATGATTTACTCATCCTCATGTCATTCCAAACCCTTAAGACTTCCATTTATCTTCAGAACACAAATGAAGATCTTTTTAATGAAATGGGAGAGATATCTGTCCCTCAATTGACAGCCTATGCAACTACCACTTTCAAGCCCCAGAAAGGTAGTAAAGACATCATTAAAGTAATCCATGTGACTCCAGTAGTTAAACCTTAATTTTATGAAACCACGCGAGTATGTGTTGTGGTGCTCTCGTGAACGCGTTTTGGAGATTAATGTTGAACATTTTTTGTGCAAATAAAGCTCTCGCGTTTTAAATTAATATTATAAATCGGTCGATTGTGTTAAATTGTGTTTTTTACTGTTATATTAAAAAAATATTTATTTTTATATTTTACAAATGATATTGTAATCAAAAGTATTTGGTTATTTAAAATCACAATTTATTTATTTGTTTATTTAGTTTATTAGTTGAAACTTTTTTTATCACTTCTTTATTTTTATATTTTTTACACTACTTTTCTCTAACCTGTTCCACAGACCCCTAGCACTCCATTGTGGCTCCCTGGGAATCCCCGATCCCAGTTCGAAAACCCCTTATTTAAAGCAAGGTTCCCAAAAGAATAAAAGCATATGATTCTGTCATACAATAGACATACACACTATGTGGCACTGTTGCTTTATTTAAATTGTGGATCTTACATTTGGATCCCTCTGGAACATGCACCAGTAGATTCTCTTCTCCGGGAGGGGAGTCGCTGTAGGATGCCTCCAGGCGCTGATACTCTGTATCAAAGTGGGCCATCCCGCTGTCAGACCCCGAATCTCCTGTCACACACTATCCCTTCTAGTGCCTCTGGATTAAAAGAACGTTTATTATAAGCGACCCACTTGGGTATGACACAAAACATGATAGAATAGATGTGGTCTAATTTGTCTTTTCAGGTCATTCAAATATATTTAAACGTGACAGGCTGTTATTAAAAAATACCCAGCCCACAAAAACATCATTGCACAACAGCAGTGGGCCCACGCTCATAATATGATTCACGGTATAATAAACCAATAAAATAACACACTCACCCAAAGATATTAGGTTTATATCACTGGATTTTGTTGCCATTACGTGAGCAGTTTTAAAACAAATGCTGGTCTAGTTTGACAGCTTTGTCAAATATGCCAACCTCTCAGAAACAAACAATGCTATCTGAAACGTCTCTGCATTTAAATATATAACACGGTTTATTACACGATCAACTCTTACCTTGTACCTCCCTCCATTTCATTTATGAAATCAAAAGGACTACGGGACCAATTCTGCTCTTCCTATAGATGAAAGCGCAAAAAACATAAACATATTCAGTCCATTCTTGCAAAAGGCACAAAACAGAGCACAGTCGCATAGTCTCATTTAGAAGGCTTATATATTATCCTTAAATGACTTTTAATACTTTACTTAAAATAACCAATGTGTTATATTATCCTTGGCAGGAGGCAATAAGCTGTTTATGTCAACAGAAGCCTGAGGAAAATATGAGATGCGCGTCACATTGAGAAACACCAACCTATGCAGCAACAAAAGGCGATTCGTTATTCAGAAATATTATTAGGATGAAATCTTACCTCATTCAAATGTGAGCAGCGGTGATTTATGATTGGCACTCTGCTATAAATGCCAAGTTCTCTTTTGTTTTCCAATTTGAAGCATTTTTGGTTTCGATTCTTGACGCACGGTATAGAGGCCGCGTCCACTGTGTGACACATTTGCTGTCCAATCAGAAGCAGGTTTTCGGTGTAAGCGAGCCAATGGCATTAGGGGGCGGGTCTTCTTTTAGAAAATACCACAAATAACATGCACCCCAATAACCCAGAATAAATACACAGAAATAATTAATTGTACCTGCATATTTAAATTACACTGAGGGTTAAACAGTAAAAAGTGATTAATCATAGTTAGTTGTATTTTACAGGACAAGAAATTAAGCATTTTGCAGAATGTTTTAACTACAGGACCAATTGTTTGGACCTGTTGTTTCCAACAAGAAACAACAGAGATGATAAAGTTATCAAGCAGTTCAAAAGGCCAAATCATGCTAACCTTCTAGTGCCGAAATTATGGTAATGTTTAAACCCTCCTGTACTATACAATGGCTCCACCTTGTGACTAGTTGTTACATGAAAAATTAACTGAATGGCACAAATTTCTGCCTGCAATGAAAAATTACATAAGCCTGCAGACACTAGACTTTAGATAAAGGCCAATATTTAGATCATGGTAGCATACTGTACTGCTTGGTTGCATACTAACTGCAGAACTGTGCGGGTGGCACAGAAAGTGCGTATGGACTAGGACAAAGGTTAAATTAATGTTTCTTTATTGGCTCATTGCTGAAATTAAGGAATATGGTACAGAGGATTACGGAGTAGACTATAAATTTTGGACTCTCTGCCATGATATTCATGATGTATTCAAAAGGACAGAACATAAAAAATGCCCCCATCCTGATATATTCACAAGAAAGCTATTACAGAATGTAAATAGTGGTACAATTGTAAAACAATTCAAAATCAAATCAAAATGTATTTATAAAGCACCTTAAAAAACAAAGAGTGTACCAAAGTGCTGTGCAATTTCAAATGAATGAAATAAAACACAATTGTTACTTTTGATATAGCAAAATATGTTTTTGAGTAGGTGCTGTAATCGATATTTAATATGCAGAAAAGAATTATCCCTAAAATAACTAAAATAACATCCCCATATCTGTAAACAGTAAAATCAAGTTTGTTTGTTTTTTTTGTTTTTTTTCAGAAGACGCTTTCAGTTAATCATTTTGCATCCTAATTTCAGTATGTTTTAGCTATCAGAACTGGCCGGTTATTTATCCCTGTCAATTATTTTGAGCGTTCACAGCAAGCAGTCCATATACGGCAAGCCGGAAGTAAAAAAAAGTGAGCGGTTTTCAAGAGTTTGAAGAGGGTGCAAAATATTTACGATTTTTCATCTGTCAACAACCGTTTATACAGCCAAATATTCTATGAGGAAAATGAAGACAGAGGAAAACAAAGAGGCCAAATGGCTTCGGGAACAAAAAAAAAAAAAAAAAAAAAAAAAAAAAAAGACGAGTGTACATCGGTAAAGCTTCTCATCGCTGGAGGGAACTGAGAGCTTGTATAAGCTACTGGAAACAGATGCACCCTCAAAGCTTCCTTATTGCTTCTGCTTGACAGGTAAAAAATACCATGGTTATGCGTAAAAGCTGTCGGTTTCGTCAGAAATCTGGTCTTCATTCACTTTTATACACACAAACAACAAAAATTTGAAATATGCATACAATTTCTACCTAAATACAGTGCATAATAAAACAACTTGGACATAAGTAAATTCTTTCAGATGATAAACTGTTAAAGTCGGCAAAAAATGGAAGTTGTTTTAGTATTTTCTTCCCTACATTGTGACATCCGAGTGAAATGGCAATAGGGAAATTCCATCGGGAATTGAGTGACAGGTTGTCCCGCCCTCACGCCAGTAAACACGTCATCAGAGAAGAGATGTCGTTGCAAGGGAAGGGAAGTTATTTCGATAAAAGATTATAAGGGCACATGAATAAAAATTATGTGCACGGATAAACTATTTATAATAGATACTGCAATACTGCATAAAAATAAGAATTGTATATTTGTTTTTTATAGTGATTAATAATAATAAAACATTGTATGAATAGAGGGCGTGTCTAAGCCTGCTCTAGAACGGCTAACATTGTGTTCAGCAACTTTAAATACGAAGATAACCTCATCAACAAGCGTACCATTTTCACTTTATTTCAATCACTTTTGGCAAGGCAAGTACTCTATAAAAACTCAACTGGGTCAGACAAATTGCATTACTTGATAACCTGTAGTGGTTGCTGCAGTGGTGTTTGTAGCAGCACCAGTTACCAACATTTAACACACAAGATGAAAAACAGGATTTATGATTGTGGTTTTATTGCAGCATGCTTGCCCATGTTGACCTTTGCATACATTAGTGATATTGAGGACTGATTCAGATGAAATTCTGTCATACTGGGATTGACAGGAGGAAGGAAGGGAAACAGGGGTAAGTGGAGACCCCTCTTACTCAGAGATGAAGTCATTCCTCTGGGGATCCTTAATTAAATTGAACTGCTGCTGGGAACCATATCAGCTACAGTATACACACACATTCTCTTTCCTACTGCCTCTGTTTTAAACCCTTTAGGAGCATTGTACAGTTTCTCAACATTTTCTCTAAGCATTAAAGGGATAGTTCACCCAAAAATGAAAATTAGCCCATGATTTACTCACCCTCAAGTCATCCTAGGTGTATAATACCATAAAAAAAGTCCATAAAAGTGCATCTATCCATCATAGAAGTGCTCCACATGGCTCTGGGGGTTAATAAAGGCCTTCTGAAGTGAAGCGATGCGAAGAAAAATATTCATATTTAAAACTTTATAAAGTAAAATAACTGGCGTACTGCCAAACGAACATACGGATTCGACTTAAGTCTAAGCGCAACTTTTGCGAGTAATAAATTTACGCTACACCATGACGCACTACGCTACTTCCGACGTCCTAAGTGGACTGCGTTTGGACGGAAGCTGGACTTTTACTTTGTAACATGTTAAATGTGAATATTTTTCGCATCGTTTCACCTCAGAATGCCTTTATTAACATCCTGGTCTTAACAGTTATTAGAAATGTAAAATTAAGTTCTAATTTCTTATAGTGAACTATAACTATGAAAATGGACCAGTGAAACTGAATAAAATTACTTAATAGCAAATGAAAAATAAATGCTAGTAACATGAAAATAGATACAGTACTATCTCGTTTGATGCCCTCCTCTCTAATGTAGGTCTTGAAGAGGCTGGATCTGAATACACACATGTATTCATTTCCTGTAGTCCATGCTTCAGTCTGGAGAGCAGTGTACATGTTTGTGAGGGAGAGATATGCTTTATGGCACAGGGCTTTACTGTGTTATGCTTCAGACATTTTCATATTAAGGATTGTAGAGGATCAAGGTGCACACATGAATTTATAGGACAAGTATTCATTTCTGTATTGAGGGATAATAGAAGAGAGAGTGTGCTGGGGGCAGATTCCTTTTTTTTTATATAAATTTGAAAGATTGGATAATCTTGGATTTGGCATGGGAATGTGAGGGAAAGCCATGCTGAATTGTGTGTCTTTATTTTTGTAGTTAGTATCTTATAGTTGTGGTTTATAACAATTTGAAGATGGAAAGCTTCTGCATCTTTAATGTCAAGTTAACATATTCTAACATTCCACTAACTAGATTAGAAGTCAGGTTTGTTGAAATATTCACACCAGAATCACACACTCTCTGTGTTGTTCATAGTGCTTCATGAATTAATTCAATCATAAATCCGTTCACTTTCTGTTTGCAATCCTTTCAAATCTTGTGATGATCCGAGGACTCTCAACTTGATTCCTTTCTTTTAGCTTTCTGTAAACACAATAAACATATTCACTTTCCCATGGATGTTCTTCCTGTGGACCGGTTATAGTTTCAGATCACACACATATTCTCTAATGCAACCCAAAATTGAGGGCAGTCTAGAGACTATATATTCTAGACCTTTTGAAAGTTACCTAAACTTTTGTGAAGAAAGATTTTTTACTGCAGTTTAAACATCTTTTTAATACCAAGAATTAAGGTAAATAAAAAAATATTAATATAAAAACACTGTCCAGATTTTTTTACTGTCTCACCAGCGATCAATGAAAACGATTTCTAGCATCATAAAATACACCCTCCCTGTCTATTACAGAACCATTATTATGCCTCCAGACACAACACCCATAGCACTTAACTACAGCATTGACATTCTCGTGGCCGTCTAGCTCAATAATGGCTATTGATTGATCTGAGATCAGTGGTGAAGATGTGCGCTCGCTTATTTCTCTAAAACGTGTACCATTCCATCAAAATATAATACCTAAACATGGCTGTTTAGCAAAGCAAGTGTCACAGTTAATATTGCTTATGGGTTTGAACAAACTAACCCTAACCCCCAGTATTAAACTTCCCAATTGATCTGCTGGTCTAACTTGTTGAACATTAAATATGTGAAAATGTCCAATAGATACATTGAAGGAAAGACCTGAGCCATTTCTTAGGTCCAGAATATGATTTGGGCTTTTTTGCCTGTAAACTCCAATATCGATTTTTGCCTGTGTGGACATTTGATTTTAACCATATTTCTGAAATGACCAATTTTGATCAAAAATACAATCCTTTTGCTTTCCTATACATCTTTTCCACTATGAGAAGTGAGAATTGTCTTGACAGCTCTTTCTCAATTTTAATGCTGCCGCCAGTCTCATGTCATCTTACCCAAGAGACTCTTGTCTGTCTGTCTCTGTTCCCATAAACAGATACATAGGCACCTGAATGTTTCTTTTTGGGCCATTGCCTGTGGAGATAACAATATTTGCATGCAGGCAAACTATTTCCAAATTCCAATTTGATTCACAACTATTTGATTCTTTAGTTTTTTTCTAATAGGTAACTAAATATAAGTTACCTAATTTCGTGCATTAGCACTGTGAGATTTTAATCTGTTCTTATGCTTTAGACAAAAGGAAAATCTCATTACGCTAAGGCCTCTGTTGGTTCACTGAATCAGAGCGATTTATGGTGATGGCTATTGGCGAGTGCCTTTGATTGACAGTAATCTGTTTGTTTCTCACCCCAGTGATAACAACAGTATCGACCAGCTTTTACTACTTTCTGATTCGGCAGTAAAAACACCAGGCTGCAGAGAGGAGAAAGCATATTCAAGCGAGAAGATCAAGCCTGAAAGTATTTTTAAAAAAAGAATAGAATTGAAATGTGCCTGTTTAACTTTTTTGCAACTTAATGCTGGTACTATTTGCTCAGGTGGCTCATTCAGATGCCACTATTTTTTTGGAACAGTTTAAGTTCTAGCCCAGGGGACTCAACTCGATGGGGGTGCAAAACTAAAATAATCCATCCCTGCAATGACTCAGTTGGACAGTTGGACAGTTAAACGGAACAGGACTGTGCATAAATACACCCTTAGACAGCACTCCTCAGTTCATCAACAACCTCTCATATTTGAAAACTGTCCATGTGCCATCTGACGTCAGCGCATCACAGCCCTATTACAAAAAACATACTTCTTTTATTGGCATGGCAACATGGTTGTTATAGTTGCAAAACTTGTCAGTGGTGCCCAAGATGCTATGATGATTGTCTTTGTCTCTCATCTGTTTCTCCATATGTTTGGGCAAAATAAAGAATAGAACAACAATTAAGACAATAGAACAATTAGGAGCCAATTGTTTTATTTGTTATTTAGGGGGACAACCCTATGTAATCTGGTCTTATTTCACAAAACCAGTTGTGAAGAAAATCTATGATGGTCCAACCGCAGGGCTCGTCACATAGTATATCACATTCTTCTCATCTGCCTACCCGCTTAAAATGACATCACCCTGAGAGTCCGATTGATGTCACATTAAAATGACATTTGATTCTGAAGTACACTTTTGGGATATGGCTCTCAGTTTTCTAGTTCCCTTTCAGTCGGCCACGTTCGACGTACGTCTCCGTTCCCTCCTTCGGGGAACGAGGGTTACATATGTAACCGAGACGTTTTCTCTGTCGCTTGCTCATCTGTTAAACCTGGAACCCTACTGGATCTTCCTCCTTTAAGCTTGCCAGTGTGTCACTTTATTGTTTTACTGTTTTTGGGGACTTTATGAGCATCATGCAACACATGCTTGTTGAAAGGAAAGCATCAGGTGAATGATTATGAAGCCCATTCACGTTAAATTGAGTTGTCACAGTAGGAGAGTGTTGTTAGTGAAAGGGGGGACCATGTGGAACTGCCTCAACACTTAAAAATAAAGCAGCTCCATTCAGCAAGATGAAACAAAAGACAAGCTTCCTCTGAACGTGAGGCTCTGTTACAGTGGTGTGACCCCAACTCACGTCCCACAATGGGAGGCAAGGGATAAAAGGCTGGAGGAGACAAAGAGGCAACTTCAATACGGGCGGTTTGCTGCAGGCTACACCGCTTACTGGGGGGCCCCTAAAACCTTCAGGGCCTCCAGTGACAGGCATGAGAATACAATAGAGAGGCCTGGGCAGTGGAAGCCGCTTCTGGGCTCTATAGTCTGAATGTCTGGAGCACAGGCGAGCGTGCTTCTTGCCATCACATAAATAGATGAGCATCAATATTATTTTGGTTCTCGTTGCCAGGAAGCTCGATCGGTGTCAATACTAAAGCTATTTGACTGCCTAAAATAAAGTTGCAAACATATTATGTAACCAATCCCCCTCACCTTTTCTCCCAAAAGACCGCAGGTTAAAAGCCATAATGGAACAGGTGGTGCCACTCGCATAGCTGATACTCATTTTGACAAAAAAAGAAAAATAACCTAAAAGGTGTGTGTGTACATGTGTGCTTTAGGGTGTAAAATGAGCATGACTTTAATTTAGTTAATTTAGTGATGTCAGTGACCATAGGGATTTCACATTGTTGTCTTCACAGCTTTTGTTTGTCAGATGATATAGTCATCAATCTTCAATGTGTGTCTGACTCAAACACACATGCTACAATGTATTGATATACTTTGTCTTGCATGGATTACAATGCATGATCGTGCGTCATGAATATCTCCGAGACTTTTTGGCACCTTCTGAAATGTATTTAATGTTCTTTGGGGTGAATTTACAGTTAGCTTGAATTTACTTTAGCTTTCTGATGACTCGTCTTCAAATAGGGTAAAGAAAAAAAAAGAAGAAAGAAAGAATTCCAATATCTCAAGATGTTTATTTGGACCAAAAGAAAAAGATTGTCTGTGTGTATTTGTGTAGTAGAACCCCATAATTTCCACCCTGAAAAAAAAAGAGGCAGAGGTAGTACATTTAAGACAGTTAAGGATCTGAATAACACAAATGTTAAAAGTTCAATTCCTAAAAGAGGTAACCCAGTTCTCATCATAATTCTGCTCGATAAATACAGTATTTTAACTCTGAGAATGAAGTCCCACATTGCTCCAGGGGTGCTGTTATTACAGTTAGTGTGCTATTAGGTGCTGAATGAAACGTGTCTATCAAATGGCTTGTAAGTCCTCAGGAAAACCTGCTCTTTGTCTCCCCTAATTGAAAACATCACAAAGATTTACAACTCTATAGAGTCAGCACTGAAGTTACATTAAGGCCGAGAGCATTTACAGGTTTGTACTCGAGTGTATTACTTTTTCTTTTGTTGTGTTTGGACCTCAACATAAAAATAAAATAAAAACACTAAAAAAGGTTTTTCACACAATAACTAAAATATAGTTCTTGATTAAAATGTTAAAAACTATTTTTTAAGGTAAAAATTGTCATTGTAAAAAATGCCCTGTACCTTCTTCAATGTGTTTAGGTCAGTCTCCTAAAATATCATTTAATTTGCTATGACATGATTAGTTCAGATTGTCAAACGGTATAACCACACGTAAAAGTCATAATGACTTCAGGAAGTCAAGCGATGTTTGTAAAACAACAAACAAAAAAACCCCAATGCTTTTACATTGTAAAAAATTAAAATAATGATTGTGTATTTGCATGTACAACTATTAAGAACTTATTTTAAGAACAAATCGTTTAAAAACATTGCACATACAGTTTTTAAAAATGGTCATCTTGGACAATTATGTATCAATGAAAATTTTAAATTACACTGTTCTTCTTGGGCTAATCGAATCCGGATTATATTTTATGTCTCTCAAGCTGTGGGAGATAAGAGTTTAATGATTAAATACATCTACCATCTGCTTTATATTTGACTTTCATGCAGAGAGTGACCAAACTGGCTCTTTATTTTGACGATGTTGCAAATATGAACTTGTTTTCAGAGTACTATGCCTGCCCTGCAGACACCGCAACACCTTCTATGTGAATTGATGAGTGAATCTGCTCTACCCCACCCACTGCATGGCGCTTGCAGAAATATGTGTCAGTAGTGCTACCATGGAAACCCATCTGAGGCGCTCGCAGTACCACATCCAACACATGGGATTTCTGTCTGATCATTCAGATGATGGAATCTGGCTGAAGCCCGTTGTACTGTATTTTACCATATAACGCTTTCGATCTCACTTCATATAGTGCATCAAAAACGCACTATACTGTATGCTGTATTATTGATTCAGAGAATATCTGTAATTTCTGTCATATTTATTTCTGCGGAGCCATATTTTCTTCATTTTACTACCGGTATGCACGGTAAAAAGGGCAAACTTGGGGGGTTGTCTTTGCGCGCGGTGCGCCGCCCAACCGGAGATGCGCGAGCGGACACTGGCTCATTTGCTCTGGTGCGGACACCGGAGTCTGCCAGGCATGTGTTTGGACACCGGCGTTTCGAGTAAATAGAAAAAACACTTACAGAAACGAAACACCTGAGCGTTTTCTTTTCCCCACCGGCTGTTATTTGCCAACGGCCGTTTCTCGCGCCATCAGTTGTTCGAATTGCCACCTCACGCAGGACTGCAGCTCCCTGCTCTTCGTAAACATTCGTGAATGGAAAGCAACTGCAGAACAGACATACATCTTGTCAAAGGTTTCTCGAATCCTCTGCAGTTTTGTGACTGATTAGCTGGATCCTCTTGCATCCTCTGAGGGAAGATGGAGACCTTCTTCGCAGAGGTGGGCTCATTTTTGTAATCAAGGGAATTTGTCATTTCATCTGTTGTGCTTTATGTGTAATGCAAAAACAATAGATTGTGTGCTATGTTTGTGAAATAATGTCCTCAGTAGCCTTATGATGTAAGTAAAGACCGCTGGATAATTTGGCTGTGCCTCAGGATGTTGCAAGTAATGCCGTGTCATTCCGTTTACAACTACATACATACAAGCGTTTTACTGTTTGTCATTGAAGTGTTTTATTAAAAGCGACCAGTTCGTTATTTCACACGTTGACAGTAGTCTATGGTGATGTCGCGTGCATCGGTGTCTCGAGCTCGCCTGGGCTGTGGCGCGCGTGAGGGGGGAAGGGGCTCGCGCATTGAAGCAGAGGCAGGGTCTCTATCTGATATGATGCTTCTCCAAGGGTGCTATGCAAGGTTTTCTAAACCTCTCACATTTTCCAAATTGTTGATTTTTATGCATCTACATTATTTGTTATAAATCAATGACATGAAATCTCTCAAAGCCAGTGCGTGACTGTGTTGTGAAGGCTGTCCGGAGATAATTGGGATTATTACCACATTCCATATTCAGAGCAGTCACCTTGAGCCTGATAGGAATGGTTCAGGAACATATATGCAAGGGCTCATAATAAACATGCCACCCTGAGTGAATGCATGGTGGTTCTGTTTACCTCATCTGAATTCTGCAGAACAGGCCTCACAATATCATTTTAAACTATTTGTTTCATTTCTGCTTATCTCTGTATACCATTAGATTGGGATGCCCAAATCTTACTTGATTGGATGATTTTGTCATTGCTCCTTCCCTCTGACCGCACACACTCTTTGCACATCATACAAACACCTTCATTTGATCTAATACTGAATTACAGCATCCCCATTAAGCCATTTATCCTCTTGAGCACATGCTATGTTTTAAATGGTTTTAAGCAGTCAGTATTTAATCTGTGTCAGAGTGGACAGCACACAAGGCTTAGAGAGTAAATGACATTAATTTATGATGCAAAGTACACTGGATATTGTACTTACCTGAGAGAGGAGTTGGAATCCATGCGTTTATTGATATGCTATAAGAAACTGCAAAAAATTAGCTATATGATGGCCGATAGGAAACTTCCCTGTCTATGGAACCGAGCAGGAGAAATTGATCTTTGGATCCTTCACAGATCACTATCTGGAAAAGCTATTAATTTAATTTATGGGGCATTTATGGTGAAACCTGTCTCTGTATAGGTTCTAATTACTGGTCTTTCCAAGTGGTCCAGAAAACTACGATGCTTGTGATACATCAGCTAGCATGAGTACAATTAGATAGATGGTTCTTGCCCATGCAAAAATGGCTGCCTAGATGGGAGTTGCAGGTGGTTGGTTGGTGTTTCCAATGGGGTTTCTAAGGTGTTTTGAGTGGTTTTTGTGCGGTTGGTCTCTGTGTTTGCAAGTGCATTGAAAGGTGGTTGTTAACTGTACCAAGTCAACAGCAACTTGTCTTTTGATTTTCTGGTCCCTAGAAATGGCTTGCAAGCATTAGTCCATAAGTCCAAAATAATAAGTTGGATAAAAAGAAAAAGAGTAGGCTAATAGCCTTAGCCAGTGTGAATGTAGGGGTCAGAGGTTAAACTTCCCTCCCAGGGGAGTTGTGCGTAAACTGATATTTTAAATGATGTAATGCATGTAAGATGCAGTGGAGCATATAAGCCCCCCAAAATACACGCCTGACCCACCCACTAATATCCTTATCTCTGCCCAACATCCTAATGTGTCATCGCCTTAAAGCATCTCAGGAGCCCAGGGGTGTTTTTTGAGATACTGAAAGCTCAGTGACCCTTTAAAGAACAACACAGAAGCACATACTCCTCTTTCTTTCAACCTATCTTAACCCCTTTTTCTGCTGTCTGCTCTGCGGTGACAGTTCAGGTTATCATTTCGGTGACTCAACAGTCCACACCTCCTGTCCCCACAGCAACATTAGAAAGGAGGCATGCTTTATTTTACCGGGTCACCTCATGGTCCTAGTGCCTGGAATGTAATTTTGGAATTATACTGAGCATATGTATGTATATGTGTATATTATATGTGTGTGTGTGTGTATATATATATATATATATATATATATATATATATATATATTAGTAGACTTGCTTCCTTTTCAGAGCAATTTTCTAATGTAGACCAGAGATTAAAGTTTAAGTATACTGACTATATAATAGATGATGGCCTACATCTTTAGAGGAGGTTCTATTTTTATGTACATGATTTTTAAAATCTCAGTTCAAACTACAATCTCCTCTAACTCCATCTCTTTAAGATTCTTTTTTCTTTTTCTTTTTTTTTTTTAAATAATAAAGCATGTTTAGTAAAGCAGATTTTATTGGAAGACTTCTTTTATCAAAAGAATACCATTCCATAATGGTGTTGGGTGTAACAGCCAAATCAACTGCGAATCCCAACTTTCTCCCAATCTGGCATCCTGTGGTCACAACAATTTGGCAAACCCAACCTTGACCTTTGATGTCAAGAGTGCCAGAGTTCCTCACTTATTCTTGGCCTTGATGAAATGTAAACACTGTGTGAGAGTAGGTCTCTAAATCCTAAAATCATGGCTGGATATTCTATTCTACATATAATTTTTTTGACAACACTCAGTACTGAAAAGAGTGTCCAATTTAGAGTGTGAGTGTATGTGTGTAAAACTTGGGGTTTGCATTAAATTTGGGTTTGTAGTAATTTATAAACATTTGTCCATGTGCACACAAAATCACCTGAGCTGTGGGAATTGTCCGGTCGGGGCTTTTCTTTTTTCTATTTTTAGGTCAAATTCTGGTTTTGATTTAATTCTTTTATAAAATTCTTGAGTCTCTGCACTTAGAATTACTTGATACTTTCAGACTCAATTGGGCCACTTTGGCATGTCCACAATCTGAAGCAACATCAGCAGTGGTTAGTGGAGAGAGCCAACTCAAACTGTTTCTCACCAGACACAGAGACCTATTTATAAACATGGGCTGGGGGGTAAAGCAGAAAAGGACAGGAAGTCAGAGAAAAGAGTGCTGAAGGATTGAGGGGGAAAATGGAGAAATAAAAGAACAAAGCTAATAGAGCAAACACTGACTATCTCTGAATTTCTGAATGGAATGGATGTTGGCATGCCATTTCCATTTGTATGGCTTTTGGCTATTTTTATAGAATTCTAGAGTAGGACATTTAATATATAAAAATAGGAACTCATGATGTATTGGTACCAAATTTTATTTATCCTTTATTGCTTTTATTTGGACATTTATTGCATCTAATTTGACCTATTTTTACATTTAGATTAGCATCGTCCAACACCTACTAATCTAGTTGTTTTAATATCAGTTACATGATCTCAAAATAAATATTCAGTTTTCTTATGGATTCTTGTGGGGTTTCAGTTGAAAGTTCACCTTAGTCTTTAATGGCGACAAATATTCAGGATATCATCCACATGATGGTGGATTGTCTTTTTGTAGTTTTCATTTTGTATATTATAATGTTATTATGCCTAACTTAACTTTTCGTCTTTTTTTTTTGATAATTATGTTTAGCCAACTTATAGAATTTTAATATTGGCCATTTGTTGGTTATCTTTATGGTTATTTTCAGTAGCAGGCACAATTGTAATAATGGTGTTTCCGTATATGAAGTTGTTGGTTAGATAAATCATGAGAAATTTAATGCGAAACGATTACGAATGTGATTTGTTGACAGGTGGCAGGAGCTTCAGCAGCTGTTTTATACAGAGCAGAAAATAAAGATAATTTGTGTCGTGTGTGTGTGTGTGTGTGTTCTTCCAGGTCAGAGCAGAATTTATGTTTCATGATGACATGAATTGGGTGTCCTCTCTCGTTCTCGGTGTCGCTGGTTCTGAGGAAATCAGCCACTGGAGATGTGTGACCTATATTTCCTTAGCTTCATTTGAAAGCGAGGGCCTTGATTCGTTCCAGTGTGAATCTCTCTTTTTTCCCCTCTCTCATATCATTCTCTCTTAACACAACATTATTTTACTGCTGTCTCTCTTCTCTTTTGATTCATCCATTGCTGCAATGCACTTGTAATTTCACAGGTTGTTTGAAGTAGGGGGCTCTATATGGACTGGCTTGTTATCACATACTATTGGGCTTTGGAAAAGATACCATCAATTTCCATTCCACTTCATCATCTTCTGTCTTCTTTTTATTTTTGCACTTGTTTGATTGCTGTTGAAAAGCCTACATGTGGTATGATTGTGCATCAGAGCTATAGTGTGTGTGTGTGTTTTCTTTCCTTAAGTATCAGATTCTCAGTTTCAGATTAGAAAAGGCATTTTTTCATGGATTCTTGTGAGGAGCTGCCTATTTTTTTTTTTTTGTAAAAATATATATTATAGTAAAAAGTGTCCATTTAATGCATACTTCAGATTCTCACCAGAACCATCACATTTGGAATTAAATTGAATAAAACGAGAAGTATTTTATTTACAGTGCCCTCCCACTAAAAATATGAATGGGAATATACTTCAGAGATATTTTACTCGTAAGAATTTCTAGGTGTGCCAATAATTGTGGCCAACAAGTATTGGAGAAAAACATTTATTCACAATGTGAGTTTCCTCCCACTTTTAATTGTTTTACTTCAATGAAAGGTTAGAATTGTGTGATTTTTTTATGTATGAAAGATCAAAAGGATAAACAATGAAGATTTATTTTGTGTGTAACGGTCACCAGCTGGAGTGCCCTTGAGAGCCACCAGAGGGCACTCCACATCAGACTATTGTCATTCCCTCACAAACTACATTTCCCATAACTCACTGCCCGGATTCATCATCCCTGATTGCATCCACCTGTGTCTCATTACCTTATCAGTCTCAGCCTTAAACCATGTACACTCATTCATTCCCTGCAAAGTCTTGTTTAGTGTTTATACTGCATTTCTTAGCATTCTCCCTGGTTTCATTGTCTCTTGGTTCTTGGATTTTTGCCTGTTTCTTGGATTCCGTTTTTGCCTCTGACCCTGGCTGTTTGTTTGTTTGTTTGTTTGTTTGTTTGGACTGTCTTCCTGTCCTTGACCCTTTGCCTGTGTTTGATTAAGATTCTGGATTACTCAAATAAACTGCATTTGGATCCTCAACCTTTGTGTCTCAGAGCAGTTCGTACAGGCTGACTACATTATCCCTCCCTTCAAATATTGTAGCCAGTTCACAGTTTAGTTCCAGTTCACCCACATAACCGTATTACAGGATATGCAGTGACTATGAAGGGCATCAAAATCAGGATGGAGACAGAGACATGAAAAACTGAGGTCTACTGCATGTGTGCGCAATTGTGTTCTCAGTTAGAGAGACCAGCAGAGAGAAGCACTGAGCAAAGTTCTCTCTCCTGACCCAGATCAGCCGCCTCCGCCTGGCTGTGAAGAGCAGATCTGACAGATCGCTCCAGGGAAAAGTGCAAATCTCTCTACCACAGCTGATGCACGTGTGCCCCTTTCCTGTGTCTCCATTCCTCCTTTTCCTCTCTCTATCCCTGTACATTCATGGCAGCATTATATGGTCTAGTCATTGTTCTGGTCACTTGTGTATAATTAGAATGGTCTCCTATAAAGTCTCACTCGTCTGGAGTGATAGACATTTATTTTACTCAAGTCATCGTCTTTGAGGTTGTCAGAATATGATCTAAACCCCATGCAGAGAGAAACCAGGGTGCCTCAATCCCAACATTTAATCTCAGCCTCTGATCATTACAGGGTTTTAACCCGGGCACATTTTAGAACCAGAGGCCCTTTAGCTGTGGAAAATAAGGGACACACTTAGTTTCTTAGATTAGAAATGTCTGACTGCAAGTCAAGTCAAAATACACATTGTTTCAAATCAGCTTTACAGACAATCATGATGAATCATGAAACAAGCTATCAAGAAGTTGAGATTTGCTAGTACTGCTTTGAGTGTACTGTGTGAATGTGGATGAAGTTGGACATACATATCCAACTTCATATAAAGAACTGGGCGATAGTTTCATTTTGTGACTAAATAAAAAATCAAGCAGTTGAGATTTGATTGAATAGATAGTACATCCAAAAATTTAAATTCTGTCATCATTTACTCACGGCAAAGTCATTCCAAACCTGTATGCATAACACAAAAGATAAAATGCTGGTAACCAAATAATTTAGGTTCTTATTGACTTCCATTGTATTTTATGCCCATACAGTGGAAGTTATTGGGAACCGAAACTGTTATCAACATTCTTCAAAAAACATATTTTATGTTCCACTGAAGGTAGACAGTCATACAGGCTTGGAACGACATGAGGGTGAGTAAATCATAGATATGTATATACATAGATACCTCAGTAGCTTCTGTTATATAAGCCGTGAACCCAGAACATTATGGAGAGCAAGTTGATTGTGAGTCTGCAACCGTAGTTATACAAATCTGTGAATATCCAATGAAATATCGAATGAATACCTAAATAAATGTTGCCTTTCCAAAATAGCGGGCGCGTCGAATTGTGTAGCAGCTGAATTTGGAATAGGTTTAAATATCAATGATGAAATAAATGATAAATGATGACAGAATTAAAAACATTTGGTGGCTAAGCAATCATTTTAAATTGAGAAAACATCCAAAAGGTATGCATGTGGTTTGTTGCAACCAGCAGCTGGTCCACAATACAGGTCAGTCTGCTCAAGAACTGAAACAGAAAGAGACAGTCTGACCTGATGTGACCATGCCTTTTGAGGCTGAGACAAGTTGGCTGGTGCTAATAAATTAATAATACTGACAGAGTTGCTGTTATAAGAGGTTTTTCCACATTATAATATCATGTGGCTAATATTGTAACTATTTAAAGTTAGTTTTGTAATACTGTGTAATGTGATTGTGTGTATAGATAATATACTGTACACTACTGTTCAAAAGTTTGGGTTCAAATAGATTTGTTTTTTTACAAGACGTTGGCAATAAAACATTTATGATATTTATAACACTTATAAAATAACTCAAGATTTCTGACTCAAGTGATATTCTTTTGAACTTTCTATTCAAAGCATTTTATGTCTGTACCAGTTTATCATGGATTCCACAAACATTTTTTGGTAGCACAACTTTCCCAACAGTGATAATAATATGAAATATTACTTGAGCACCATATCAGCATATTGCAATGATTTCTGAATGATCATGTGACACTAGAGACTGGAGAGATGAAAAATCAAAAATCAGCTTTGCCATCACAAAAAATAAATTCCATTTTAAAATATATTATATTAAAACTTTTTTCAGAAACATAAAAAAAACTGTTTATAAAACAACCCCAAACTTTTAAACAGTACTGTACAATTCTGTCCATTGTTCAGGAAGATGAGCTGAGTAAGGTGAGAGGAAGGTCTTAGCACATGTGAATAAAGAATACGTGTGTATGGGAGAGGGAGAAGTACCCGTCAGAAATGAGGTTAGGTGGTTTACGTCGACAGTACAGACACAAACATGCAGGCTAAAAATATACCCATGCTGCATGTGACTTTTCCCTGCAACCTGAACTAGAATATTTTTATCTTGATCCTCTCCACAGGCATTCAATAATCAGTCCAGTCAGTGTTAGTCATTAACCATCTGTGCCTTAAATCAGTCCAAATTCCCAATGCAATATTTCAATTTTAATATTTAACCTACTGCCCTGTCCACTCCACTGTTGCCCTAGTTCACACCCAACACCTGCTGCCAGGACCCTGTCCCTCTGTTGCTATGGCAGCCGTGTGCTTGTGCTAAACCCTCAGATGGAGAGTTGGCTGCTCGGTGGGATTATAGTAACACAGTGGGTTATTAAAGTGATTATTGTACCTTTATAATGCTCACAGAGGCCAGGGTCATCTGTCTGCATCTTCCTAGGGAAATTTTATGGGAAATTATGTTATATAAAAAATTGCACAAGACTGCGTGTAGCCTTTTGGTAGATTCCCAGCTTGTGTGTTTTCTTTTTTTTGCTGGCTGTATAGGCCTATAATTATCAGAACGCAAACAGCTAGGCTTGCGATGTAATTAACTCCCTTTGTCATTACAACTGCAGCTTTGGCTTTCCTGATTTAGCATCGTTTCCCCTGTGATTTCACCCTGCTGATTAGAGCTAAAATGGATGACTTCACGGAGTACCATGTTAACCCAACACTTTTTTGGAACACTTATTATGAGACACTGCTATGCTTTTAAGGATGAATCTCACAATAGGTCCACGTCACGTTTTTTCTGAGGATTTCTATACAATATTGTGCAAAAATCTCGTCTCGTCTCGTTCTCGTGAACCCAATCTCGTGTCTCGTCTCGTGAGATAAGTGTCTCGTCACACCCCTAGTACCTGTGGTCCATGAACACACATTCCCACTCTGTCTAGCATAGAACATATATCTGCCCTTGATGGACGATTAACTCCTCTACTGCCATGGTGAACCGCTTGACCGTTTAGGTCTCGCTCCTTTTCCAGATGTATAAATCTGTCAGCAGGCCTTTAAAAAAAAACATACTGGCTTGGCAGGGAGGGGGTCTCAGAAAGGTGTCTAATTTCTTAGTCTTCAGTGTTCTTGCTTTTAAATCAAAATGGGGCATAGGGGTAATAGAGAGGGAGACTGTGTGAAGGACAGAGTGAGAAAGAGGATTTGAGAGAATTGAGAGAAAAGAGTGTGGAGTTAGAGACTAAAAACAGCCTGTGCCGGCCCATCAAAGTAGATAATCCTGCACTATGTTTCACATATTGTATAAATATACTGATTTCTTTAGTATTTTTATTTTTTTTAATTGAAAATAATAATATTTTCCACACTGAAAGAAATTATAGTTTGGACCAACTTTTTTGGACCAAAATGTTTTTACAGTCAAGTTTATTTGTGTTTCTCAAATTATATTTATATACATTTTTATTTAAAATGTAATCAAAAAAAAAATTTCTCCAAAGACAAAAACATTATACAAAGTAAAACGATTATTTATTATGAAGACCATATACTTATTCAATATATTTTCTTTAGACATAAGCCAAATATTTTACTTAGCTCCAGTCCATAACTTTTTTGGGTTAAAAATGATCCAAAATACATTTTTGAGCAAGTACATAACCAGCCAGTGTTTAAAACTATCTGCTTGCCATAGCGCGAATCAAAACAGTAAGCTTGTAAAAAATGTTTTTAATTCCAGTGGTACTGGTGGATTTCCGTGGATTTCCGATGTCTTTGCGTCATTACGTCACATCTCTACACATAAAGAAGGAGTCTCGGCTAGTATAGGCTATATTGCGTGTGAGGATGTTGGAGTGGAGAGTTATAGCCTTTTCTCACAACACTTGATATAATTAAACTTTTTAATTTGATGGCGGATCCAGAAAGGTTCAAACGACAATCACCAGTGACAACTGGAGATTCACCGGTTGTAAAATGCAAAAGGACTTCGGAGTGGAAAAAAAGAGACTGCAACCAGACCCATGCGAAGACAAGGATAAATATCTGAAGGGCTTTAAATGTAGTCACGAAATGCTGATGTTGTTAACATTAACAATTTGAGAACAACGTATAATTTGCACGGTTTGAGGTGATATGATAAGCAATCGTTAGATTTAATCAGCGTGATTTACTGCAATGCTTTTTTCCCTTTAGTTGGTCAGAACAAAAGTGGATGTTACTTACTTGTTCAGATGACATTTTCCGGTGAAAATTCTTATGTTGGTCATATTTCCAAAAAGTAGAATCTGTGATTCTGAATGCCAGTATCCACACCGGCGCGGTGACTGACAGCCGCACATTCTCCTCAAAACATTGGATTCATCCGCGCTGTGCAGTGCCGAGGCACAACCCACATAAAGTTGATAATTCCGCGAATAACTGCAATTGCAGATTTCGAAAATGAGATGGCGACAAAGAGGAAAAACTACTGCAGCTTTTACTGCAGCTTTAATGTAGGTCGGTATAATTTTATTTTGGCTTTTTGCAACTTAATTTCACCACAAACTAAAAGCTAAATTAGCTATAGGCCTAATATGAAAGCAGAATTTTCACTTAAAGGTATTGTAGGTAGGAATTTTATAAAAACTTTTTTCCAAATTTGTTTAAACTTTCTGTATATATCAATGCATAATCAAAATGTAAGTACTCTGATAAAAAGAGTATAAAAATTGAGTGACTCTAGACCGTTTAATCTGCACTAAACACAGCTCATTATTTCCATTCGGGACGAAACAAAGAATTGGCTTAGGCGACTGTCACTCTCTCGCAACCATGGCAACCACCCTTTTGCCACACAGGACCTGCCCACTTGCGCGCGCATCCGTTTGATTTGAGGAATTCAAGAGGCACGGAACCTAGGAATTGCAAAACAATGGCAGAGATTAGAAAGACCAATCAAAATTCACATATGCAGTTCGCGAAGGCAAACCAGGCAAAAAAGGAAGACAGTAACGTTACTAGAAAAGATAATTGAACAAAAAGTCTTTGGATAAACAACAAAATAAAACGCATGCCAATATCGGCGTGGCTTTCCAGCGATGCCGAGAACTGAGAGACCTCAATGGGCTGAAAAGTGACGCCTGGATGGCTATATTTCTGCTGGAGAGGTAAATCTTTCTTTTTGTATTTTGATCATACATATTTTTTTCTTTATGTTTTCATGTAGCATGTGTCATTAGCACACGTAGCTGCCTAATATAGCTAACATAACATTACTTAGCGAGCCGTAGTAGAGATGATAAATAATATATATGCCTAGCTCAAGATGATAGCTATAGTGTTGAATTGTGCATAATTTTGCTTTAGATAACTAAATACATGTTTAACATATATTAGGCCGATCCGCATCCAGGAAGTTTTCTTAGAATTATATTTACCCTCTGTCTAACTCTTTTACCATGTTCACCTGGAAGTTTACCTGCACGTTTTTTTCGCCTTTGTTTTGTTTTTAAACAAAAAATCCCTCGACACCGGATCTGTCCTCGAGCTGACGATGCGGTACTTGTCTCCGGAGTGTAGTCCTCATCAGAGTCAACAATGCTTTCATCATGGAAACTCTTACATGCAGAACACCATATATGTTATGAATCTTACACGAAATTCATCTTCATCACAGTGTAAATGATGGCAATGGAAAAACGTGTATCATGCAACCTGTTTTTAGCTTTGCCTTATAGATAACTAGCTCGTTAGCGAATCAATAAATATATATTTTAAACTTTACCAATATCAATATGCTACTTGATTGTTTATCTTCATAATGATAAAGTTAGATTTTTTTATTACATGTGATTCTGACATGATGTCACTACATGCACTGCGGTCCTTCCTCTCCGCTCGTCTCAGGTAAATAATGCGTCTTCAGCTCAGCGGTCGGAGTCGCGCGTTCATGTGTTTTGGAGGCGTGGCTTTGGAAGTAGCCCAGAAGGGAGGGGGTGGAGTGAATGGAAATAATGAGCTGTCTTTAAAACAGTCGTGAGAGGTCTACAGACACTCGATTTTTATACTTTCTTTTTCAGAGTACTTACATTTTAATTATGCATTGATATATACAGAAAGTTTAAACACATTTTGAAAAAAGTTTTTTTTATACAATTCCTACCTACAATACCTTTAAGATAAAACGTAAAAATTTATTTGTCAATGTTTAATTTGGTTTACTTTATTGTGATGACTCTTTTTAAAATACGCGTCATATTTTCTGTTACTTATAAAAAAGAAACATCAGAAAAATTAATAAAACCCACAATAATTTCTGCAGTCAGTAAACCAGTTAGTGTGTGTTCTGCACATCAACACTCTGGTGTTAAGAAAAAATACTATGTAAACAAAATTGTGTCTTAATATTGTTTTTTCTGTGGGGAGTGTTATTTAGTTTTGGGCAAACTGAAGAAAGTTCAAACTGGAAACCATGAGTTTAATTATTTTCACATGTATAGAGACTTGGGCCAGTAGGCAACCACCTAGCAACCAAATATAAACATGCTTAAAATCCCTCAGGACATTATAATAACTTAACCTTAGCACGTTTCCTTCAGAAAATCTCAAAATCCATTTCGGACTTGTATCTCATCTAGTCTCTTGTGTTCTAGTTCCTCCTGTTCACATCAATGACCTTGTTCAGGCTGACAAATAAAATGCCCCATAAAACCTGTGTGTTTTAAGTGTGTGTTAGTATGTAGGGCATAAATTAAAGGAGGAGGGGAGAGGCGTAGGAATGTGTAGCAAAGCCTCCTCATCATCTCTCTGTTTTCTTCAATATGGTAGGAATCTCTCAGGCACAACTTTTAGCCTAACAGCTTCATCTATCATTAATTTCTCTCACTCTTTTTCTCTCTGACTCTCTCTCCTTCTGTCATGTATATTTGATAGCTGCACAGGAAGTGCAGTGTAATGACATTTTCACACTGTTATGTGTGAACATCCATGAGGTTAGGAGACCAGAGTGAGATGAAGGAGATATGAGGGGAGGAAAGTAGAAAGGAAGGAAGTAGAAGGTACCGAATGTATTAGCTAATCATCGGTATAAGACATTGACACAGAATCAGTTATATCATGTCAGTCAAAAGAGGGAGGAAAACAGGTTGTTGGGAAAATGACAGAGGAGTTGCGATTTGTAGCATGAAAAAACTGTTACTCACTGAAAGGGGACAATTGGACACTTTCACAAACCAACAAATCTTTCTACATTGCAGAATAAATCTCTAATTCTTGTTGATTATAATAATATACTACTTTAAAGTCATTAGAAGCCGTTGTCATTATTGAATTAAATTAAATGCTTTTGATTATTTATGCTTCTTAATATATGGTGCTTTTCATTTCAGTGTTTCCTTTACATTTGTCTGGAGAAGTTACGTTACGCTGAGAAGTTACAAAGCACTTTATGTGTAAAACATATTTACTAGCAAAAACGAAAAGTAATTTAATTCAAAGCTGTGTAATTAATTAACTTTGTTTTAAAAGCAGCAGAAAAAAGCAGAAGCCACCAAACTATCGGCAGATGTCGTTCAAAATAACTCAACTGGATGTAGGTATTATCTCTTGATACCTGTTTTGTTTTTCATTTATTTAATTTCTTTTGCTTTGTTTGAATATTATAGTTTTTAAAACAGTTTAACATTCCCTGAACTGTGTAAAAGTTCATAATGATATTCTTGCAGACATTTGGAAATCAAGTAGAACTGTAAATGTGGTTATTACACTTTTTCGGCTTTTGCGTTCTTTCAGGCTTAATTTTAGTGTGCAGAGCTGCTGAAATGAAATCCTGAGAGGAACTCTGGAACAGTGTCTTCAGGGCATTGTGCCTACAAAAAGGACAGAAGCTGCTTTTCAGATCACCTGAGCAGCTAAAATTCTCCCTACAGGGCAGAAAGATGGGCAGAGTTTTGGCATTATAACTGAGTGATGTCTGAAATGGAGCAGAAATATCTTAAAATGGTCATGTTGCAGTAACTGAGACTCCACTGGTGAACACTGAAATGTCAGCATGTTTAAGGCCATAGAGGTGGGTGATGGGATGCAGCATTTTCCTTGGGCTAATGAGTTTATTTTCCCTTTTACAGTCAATACTCTCCCTCTTTCTTTTGCTATTTCCCTCTTTTGTCCTGCTGTAGCCTATCACAATATGCTTCTACTCTGCATTTCTAACACGTTGCCAAGTGTGCCGCTTCCCTAATGCTGTATTAATCCTCACAGAATCATTCAGGCACTGTTCCACACGCCCTCTGTTTCTCAATGTGAATGTTATTGTGTGGTAGAATTGGTAAATCCCCCATTGAAGGTTGTTGGGAGGTCAAGAGGCTGCCTGGTGATAAATTACGTCGGCCATTAGATAAAGGTTAATAAAGGCAAGTATCTGTGCAGGGAGGTTTTGAAAGCCATGGTTGTCAAGGTTGTGTAGATGTTCCATAACAGTTACTTGATGGGTTCTATGGGTCTCTGTTGGGGTGGGGGTGGGGGTGGTGGCCATAACTTGAGATTTTTCTGATAAAAAATTATGATTGTGTTTTAAAATGAGATTTAAAAAACAAAACAGGTTTGCTGTGCTTGTTTGTGCAGCACAATTCTACCACAATATGTGAGATTATATATCAAAATATGGCTATAAAATAGTAATAATAATTATATACATATATATATTTATTTCCATTACTCGATTGGTTCACATTTTCTTAAAATAATTTGCCCATTTTAGAGATTAACATTATTCGAAAACATAGAAATTTGTGTTAGTTTATAAGAGAAACACAGTTTTGTTTTCCTGTTTTTTTTTTTCAGTGTATATAGGCACTCTTGCATACTTTCCCCTTAAGAGCATGCTCTCCTTATTCTCACATAGAGGGGTATATGTGAGTGGTTGAGTGTTGCTTTTATATTTTCAAGCTTTATTATAGCTGTTTTCTGACAGCTGTGCGAGTGCAACAGCAGCGATATCTGTTGATGAAGATGTTGAATTCTTTCATCTGTGTTCTGTTTACGCATGATTACCCGCTCCTGCTCTCCATAGGGTCTGAGGCTGAGCTCTCATTAATGATTCGTTCGTTCAGATCGGGGAGCAGACCTGCATCTGTGCTAATTAGTGGCTCTAGATCCCTGTTAGAGATGCTATCTGCGCCTTTGCAAACATAAAGCTAAGAGATAAGAACATGAAGAACACTTGAGAGAAAGACAAGTCAAACATCGCTAGAAGTCACTTTCAGTTTCTGAATTTCTTCCCATGCAGTGGCATGCGTGTGTAGGGCTGCACAATTAATTTAAATAAAACTAACCGAGTGAAGCATAGCACTGTGTTAATTTACGCACTGGCTCGGTTTCCAGTAAATGGTCTAAACACATCTGCATCTGCTTTGAGTTTGAGTCATGAGCTTATCACGTGCATTTGGGATGCAACGTGCGCCAAACATCTTCCCAAACTTGTAATGATGCATGCTTATAAACCGACTTTTGTCAACAAAAGAAAAGCTTTAAGTGCTTCCTGTCATTTCCCACCAAAATGAAAGCTGGTTTAATGTTGTAAAATTAAGAAATGAAGACATAGTTATTAGTAGGGCTTAAAAACTAAAACTAAAATCAATTGGTTCACTCGAAGCAGAATCAATGTTTCAACGCTTCTGTTCATGCGTTCTTTCTGTAATATTATCATTCTGTAAATGGTTTGATTTGAGAAAATATCAGTTAATAATGTTTTTTTTTTTTTTTTCGTTATACAAGAGCTTGAATTTAATTTTATACTAAGAGCTTGTGACTAAACCTCGTAACTCCAGTGGATCCTCAAACTGTCGGCACTACCTCATTCAGGAGCTCCACCCGCCTCAATCGGGAATGAAGTCCTGCACACATTTTGGATACTGTCTCTGCAAATATGCAGTGCAATGGTAAATAAAAAACTGGTATTTGAATAAGTACATAGTTTTCTTTTATAGTCATATTGGTATATAATTACAAAAAAGTGTGCATTTTAAATTGCAATCACAATTAATTTATTTTTTAAATTGTGCATTGTTGCAACTTTGTTTCAATAAATATCCTGTTCTGATATATAATTACAAAAAAGTGTGCATTTTAAATTGCAATCACAATTAATTTATTTTTTAAATTGTGCATTGTTGCAACTTTGTTTCAATAAATATCCTGTTCTGTGTTTTTTTCCTTCAAAAGAGCAGGGAAAATTTCCATGATGTGTCCCCTTTAATGTCTTCTAATGGAAATGAAATGTGTAAAAGTGTTTTTGCCCAGCTGTCTGTTGTATGTGTTTTTTTCTGCCTGGCTTGGTTCCTTTACCCAGGGGCAGAGCAGCCTGCCTTTTGTCTTCACCACTGTAGTTCCTCTGACTGGAGGTGGGACGGCCCGTCACAGTCAACCATCTGTTGACAAAGAGCAGCTTCTGTTTATCTGTCTGTCTTTCGGTTTGCCTGTCTGTCTGCCTATTTGTCATCTAGAAATACATGTGGCGTAGAGGAGGTCATCCTCTTCAGAATCAGTGTGGATGATGTCCATGTCTGGGAAACTCAATCTTATTGTCTAGTTTGTGGTTTGGGGTGGATTTTGGATTCACACATTATTCTCTGTTTGTTTGTTGGGCAGGAGTATGAATGACAAATGAGTCCAAATTTAAACTGCATGCATGCTTGTGTTCATTAGCAGTGTTTTTTTGTGTTGATTTCAAACATCAATTTCAGTAGAATAATACTTTTGAAATCTGTCTTCCAAGATAAAACTTGTTACCATTTACATGTTTGCTGCTTTCTGAATTGTGTCTCAATTGTTTTACTGTTGCATTTGATTTAATTGCAGGTTAGTTTATTTAATGGCATTGTAACAACCTACTAGGGTGGGTTGTCACAAAAGATCAACATGTTTTAAATGAATAAAAGGTGCATGTTTCTTCTGGGTCATTTAATGCGTTGGAAGTAATGTGACTTTCTGCTGGAGCTGGTGATTGTGTATTGAGCTTCCTCCCTGAAGCTGAGGGCTTATCGATCCATTTCCCAATTATTAGTAGTTAACTTCATAGAGCTGGTCATAATAATTCAGTCCGGCCCACACATGGA
Source organism: Tiaroga cobitis (assembly GCA_030578255.1). Classification (NCBI taxonomy): domain Eukaryota; kingdom Metazoa; phylum Chordata; class Actinopteri; order Cypriniformes; family Leuciscidae; genus Tiaroga; species Tiaroga cobitis. The sequence goes on from CM060596.1 coordinate 39,573,295, forward strand.
ACAGCACTCTACCTCTGTGGAGAAGAGCAGGAGGACATATCTGAAATGACATCAGTGCTCATTGTGCGGTGTGTTATTGCATTTACAAACTATAATGTGGGAAAATTCAATAAAGCACAAACCTAGTCTGAATCTTTCATGCTTCATTTGTAGGCTACATTTTTGTAAGGTTTTAAATATTTTTTCAGTTATAAATGTAAGTGTCAATTAATTGCATTTTTGCCATTTCAAGTTAAATTAAAATATTTTAATGTCAGACAGAATATAACAAATGGTGTAGGATTTACTCTGAAATTGATTGATAGGAAATTTCACAAATAATTACCATGAAAAGGCAAGTAACACATTGATTTAAACATTTTTCTTTTAAGTAGAAAGAAATAATATTTTCCGATAATCTTTGTTTTATTTATTGGGGAAAAAACTGAGAATATAATATAAATCCTGTCAGAAAGGAAACAGGATGGAAGAAATTAGAGTGTAACAGATCATGAAACTGCTAAGATGTTTAGAAAGACAAATTAATTCTGAAATTTTGTATCTTATTTTCAATGATCAATTGTTGTTTGAAATCATTGTAAAAGGCATGGCATGTGCCTTGTTCGTACATAACAATTTAGACTTTTTATTGTTTTTTCTTTTTGATTTTTAAAATAATTCATAGTTTTAAAATGGGGAAAATCTTATCAGATCAGGGTTGATACTGTATGAGTCTCTTTAATGTTATATTTTCTATACAAGTTATATATAGTCATATATATTTCTATATTGTCTTTTATATAATAGACAATTTGTAAATTAGTTTTCGTCAAGATGTGCATATTTGCTACAGCCAAGTGAACAGGCCAAAAAGATATCTTCATGAAAAATGTTCATGGATCTTCATTTTTACAATACTGTAGATATTTGTTGATATTTTGACAAATATGGCACCAATTTTGTAGAATGACCCAGTTGTTTCTTTGGGGAACACTGTGGCTGTTTCTTTTTATTCTCTTCCCTTATATATGCTACTTTCTAATGTGCTCCAAGGGTATTGGTTTGGCCTTCACTTCAATGCTTTGAAATAATATAAGGTAAAAAAAAAAAAATTCTGACTCAGGCTGTTTTCTTTCTGAGCTTTGTGTGTGGGCATCTGTGAGGGTTTGTGTCTGAAAAGCCACCCATAGTTCACCCTGAAAGTTGTGACTTTCAATAGTGGTCGGCTACATGAAGATTTTGTGTTTTATTGTTCTGTAACTCGCACAAGCACCTGGGACATATAATCTGGGATTGTGTTGATTTGTGTCTGACTGCTTTTGTGTGTGTTTTGCAGGGTTCTCGAGTTTGGTTGAATCATAAAGATCAGCTGGTTCCGTCTACAGTGAACTCCTGTGGAGATGGAACCGTGGTGCTCACCACCGACTACGGGGAGGTAAGACTCAGCAATCTATCCTAAAACACACACATATGCAAACACACAGATGTTGACCTTAATGGCTGAATGGGTGTTGTGTGAGTCAGAGATTACTCTGGTTTGGTATTGTGCTCTGAATGTCATCATAACAGAGCTGAGGAGCTGTGTGTGTGTGTGTGTGTGTGTGTGTGTGTGTGTGTGTGTGTGTGTGTGTGTGTGTGTGTGTGTGTGTGTGTGTGTGTGTGTGTGTGTGTGTGTGTGTGTGACAACATCATATCTGAGGCTAAATCAATACATTCACCCTCCCATAAACGTTCATGTGAGACTGTATCATATAACCCTAATGTACTCCACCATTCTACATGAGATTCTGGCCTGTCCTGGTGCAATATGATATATGCAGACAGAGTAATAATCACAGAAATCATGAAAGAGAGAGACAGTAGAAGAGAGAGAACACTGCTTTTAGTGCAGACTGCAGAGTTATACACTAATATATGTTGTCATGGTAACAGGGTGTTCTTTAAAAGGTGATGCAGCTGGAGAAAATTGTACCAGACCTGTTATACAATAAACAACAAACCAGCTGGTATAACTGGACATGCAATATCGTACAATATCACTGAAAAACATGCTCTGTCATGTTTTTAAATTAGATAAAAAATACCAATTATTGTTTATAATGTTAAATATATGTATGTCCAACTTTATACTGTATATTCATATAGGGCGATATATACTATGTCAAATCTCAACTGCTTGTATTATCTATGTTATTATCGACCCGCTCTAATCTGCTAAAAGGCATGAACCCAGCTAACAGGGAACATTCTCACAACTTTGGCTAATGTTCTGTTAAGGTTTTCTCAAAGTTATGAACATTCTTCTAGTAACGTTAATATAGAACGTTCATTCAAAGTTATCTGGTCTTTAATAATGTTCTCAAAACGTTGACATAAAAACCTTATTTATAGATGGTTCATGGGATGTTTTTTTCTGAAACGTTTTAGTTTGGAAGTTCATCTAACATTTTACTTGTTTCAGAATGTTCAGATAACATTAAAAAATAATGTTCCCATAATGTTTGTAAAATAAAATGAATTGTTCCTTTAAAATTTGCATAACCAAGAATAAAAAAATTTAAAAAAACTTGATGTTTTCATGTAAAACTCACCTCATCAGTTGTAGTTTCTTAGTAGTTTTAAGAGTGTAATGAAGTCTGTGCACCACCAACCCTTTAACTTACATATGTTGGTAGAACTGTGATGTCAGGCTAATAATAACAGCTGTGCTGGCCTGGATTCAGCTCTGAGGGAGAAACTGCACAGCAGGGAAGGGTTATCTGTATGTACAGATGCATACAGGAAGCCTGTTTGCATTTGTGTTTTTGTCTACAAACAATGTGTGGCACGTGTATGCTCATTCATATGTGTGTGTGTGTTTGTGGTGATAGGGGGGAACGTCATATCATATCATATTTCTTTCAGGGAGAATCACGATCCACAATCTCATCGTGATTTTTTTTTTATGTTGGTCTTTAGGATTATTTTTTCAAGTTTCTGAGCAGTACAGCGAAAGTAATTTCCATATTTACACTAAAAGGTAACAAAACATAAAATAATGACAGACATTGAGTTGAAATGACCAGTGGTAGAATGTACTGCAGTCCTACATCTGTCATCTAGAATGATTCTTAAATATGACTCTGTTGTTAAATGTTAAAGGGATACTCCACCCAAAAATGTAAATTCTGTCATCATTTACTCACTCTCAAGTTGTTGCAAACCTGTATGAGTTTCTTTCTTCTGCTGAACACAAAGGAAGATATTTTGAAGAACGATTGGAACCAAACAGTTGTTTGGCATCATTGACTTCCATAGTAGAAAAAAAAATACTGTAGAAGTCAATGGTGCCAAAGTTTCAATCGTTCTTCAAAATATCTTCCTTTGTGTTCAGCAGAAGAAAGAAACTCATACAGGTTTGCAACAACTTGAGAGTGAGTAAATGATGACAGAATTTACATTTTTGGGTGGAGTATCCCTTTAAGGTCTTTCTGATGGAGATGCACATGCCAACAGGGGTCAGGACTTCTGTTTGACCAACCAATTATAGATGGCGTGTTGGAAAAAAACTATTATTTTTGCAATTACATTTGGTGATGCTGGTGATACAGAAGATTTAGCTCTAAGGGGACAGTGGAAATGGAACCAAAACCTATTGGTGACAGAAATTGAGAAATAAACCTAGGGAGAAACCAGGCTCAGTCGTGGGACCAGTTCCAGTAAAACTGGCCGGCTAACCAACACAGTGTGGTTTAATTCCAGGCTGCATCACAAGTCAGACTGTGGATTGAAATCATTCAGAATATTTCATCCAGTTCTTTCTGCTGGAGACATCACGCCGGAATGTGGAGGGAGGATGTGTATCAGTGTATCTTTTTTTCCAACCAAATGAACTGAAATGAACATTTAAAAAGGTCTGAATCACTACTGCTGAACCCAAGGTGGATTCCAAAAGGCTACGTTTCCCAATATTTCCTATGTGCTGGTAACCTTGAAGATTCATGCCCTGAACACCAGAGTGCTTGTGCTGACAATATTCAGTAGCTTTCTCTGCAGTAGTCCAAACCATCCTCCATAAATCAATACATAGATCTAGTACTCTGCTGGGTCTCAAGCAGCTTCTCCAGGAAACCCCAACACTTTCTCCCTGGAGGTCTTTCACCCATTGTTTTAGCCCAGAGCTAATCTGAAGGATTCAGTCCAAAAGGGTTGAGAAATTGCATTCCGTTTGCTGGGGATTCGTTTTGAAATGGCAACCCTGTTGGAGAATGCTGAATTTTTTATGTAGATTTAAATGCATGTTATAGTACAGGGCTGGATGTTTCTGATTTGTTTAATAATTTAGTTAAGCATGGTTGTAACCCCATTCCTGCAGTGCTTCTGACCGAGTTACTGGGACAGAAAGCATGCTATGAATACATGCATGATTGTGTGTATTGTACATGCCGAGTGTGTTTTTACAGTAAGCACAATGTTTTCCAAACATTGCAATTTTATTGCAGTTAGGTTCTGTCCCTTTTTTATGTTACGTTACAAATGTTGCCTAAAAAAGCGATGCCTGGGCTTACTAAGGGAATTGGGTAAAAGTGTTAACCTTTTTATGACTTATGCTAACAGGGTCTTCTGACTTTGTCACAGGCCTTTGTCCTTGTGTATGATTCCGTTTTAGTAGATTACATTGTTGGCCTTGTCCTTTCAGGTTGAATTTGAGGATGTGAAAAAGGTCACCTTATAATGTTGGTGATCATAATGTTGGCTTTGTCCATTCAGGTTGAATGTGAAATTAAGTGAAAGAGTTTGTATTTCATCAGTATATCTGTAAATCTAGTGTGTTTTCCTATATTTCTCTCTATCAGTTGGAAAAACTGTGTGTGTGTTGTGTTTTTTTTTTTGGTATGTGTGTGTGTACCCTCCGGAACATTGGTCAGTGAGTATCTCCTTCCTACCATTCACGCTGAGGTGAGTCTTCTGCTTCAGTGCGTCAGTGTGTGTGCGCAAGTTCACCTAAAGAATTCACAGTTTTGTTATAGGATTTAAGAACTCTGAGGCACACATACAGACTGTGACCTAAATTTGAGAAGTTAACCATCAGAGTTCACTATCAACTCTGAGCTACAACGCTCAAAGGCTTCTTACCCACCCCCTCCTGAGATCTCCTTTCTGTGTGTCATCATGTATGTGAGAGCTATTTCTTATACATTTCACATTGAGGCACAACATATCAGCGGATGTTCACTCTAAGGGACTGTTCGTTATTTATTTAAGGGGCCACCGGAGGAGATTTGAGATCTGTAGTCAAAAAAGACTTGACCCTCCCTTTGCCAGCAATAATTTTTTCTAATGACCCTCCAAAATGATTGTGAAAAAAGGCATGACCCTCCTCGATAATTTATTGATTACTTCTGTACTGGTTTGCGCTTGGCAAAGATGTTCAGATAGCCATTCCATGATAAACGACTAAACTCCTGCTTTCTCATCTTGCTAGGGCTGTAACAATAGACCAAACCTACAATTCGGTTCGTATCACGATTTTTTATTTGAAAAAAAAAAATATATATATATCATGTTTTTGGTGCTGTTGCAGTGGTGACGCGTTCATGTAAAATGTAAGGGTGGCGCTGCCAATAAAGTATCTTAAAGCTGCCACAAAGAACCAGCAAAAGTAATGATTATGAATAATATAGCAAGGGGACATTTTAATTGTTTATTAATAAACAACTCTTTGTCAGTGTCGGCTGCAAATATAAAGGTGACGATGCTGACTCGCGATCTTTGCAGTAGTGAACGCGCCAGAGAGAATTGCACATTTTATATGGATTACATAAGCAGAGAGCAGTCTGTAGTCTGTTTTCTTTCGTTTTGAATTGTTCAGTTAAAAAGAAGTCATGTCAAGTTTTCTATATATTTATCAGGTCTGTGAGGCAAGTAGCCTACCTTAGGCTATAAGCTGTGTTTCGGTTCATTTATTAGACCAGAGTCCAGGTCACGCGCCGGCGCCTGTAGAAAATCAAATGATGATTTTCTACTATATTTACTTCTAATTTATTAAATCCAGGCAATTGGTTGATGAAACATTGCTTAAAATTAAGATACAATTAATAAAAAACGAAATTCACTTTTAAGAAAGGCTTTGTGCTTTCTTTTTGAGGTCTCTGTGAAAGTTTTAAAGTCACTTTCAGAGCTGTCATGTCCGTAATGGAGAACTGTCACGTCCGTAACATTGTTTTTTCCCCTCATAAATGCGAACACAAAAAAATAAAAAGAATATTTTGTGTTATGAGTATTAACAGTCTCAAACCAGGACAATTCGATCGATGGTTGTTGTGGTTATGTCATTATTTCGACATATGTGTGCATGCAACAATCAAGATGTGCATTTGTAAATCCAACTATATTTGCTTCTTATTAATTCAATCCAGGCAATTGGTTGATGAAAAATTTATTAAAATTAATATACAATTTATACAAAACGAAATTCACTTTTAAAGAAAGGCTTTCTACAAAACAACACTTAATGAAGTGGTCAAAATCATGTCTGGCCATGTCTCCCGATATATTGCGTAGGCTATACTTTTCATAATCAACATAGATGAAAAAAAAAAATTATAATAAATATGAAACTAAATGCGTTGAAAAGGCATTTGTTTGTGGATAGTAAAACATATCTGCAACATTTATCAAGTTCATGCATTTATTAATCATTATGATACTAAAATCATAATAAAGTAGTAGGCTTCCCTTTCAATAGTCCAAATTGTGCATGCATTTATTAATCATTATGATACTAAAATCATAATAAAGTAGTAGGCTTCCCTTTCAATAGTCCAAATTCGCGGTGGCGCTGCCATTTTCGTCTTTCATCTGTGGATTTCTTCAGCTCCTGATTGGTTAAATTCAGATAGATCGACAAATTGGCTCATTCAACTGCACAGCGCACACACCTCACGAATTCAAGCCTACAGCTCCCAAACTTTTTAGACATGTTTAAAAATTATCGTGAGGTCGAGAGGTTCGGCTCGGCTCGTATCTTCCTAGCACACGACACGAGCCGCAACATGCTAGCACAACCGATTTCCACGCCATTTCTCCCGAGTGAAAAAAAATAATCTGCGAGCTCGTAAAACAGCAAAAAATCGCACCGTGTAAGCCCGCCTTAAGGGAGTATGAATATATAAACAGACGTTTCAGTATTAAATGCATTTTCTGAGAATTTATATTTCAAGTTTTGACTGCAAATGTCACGTCCATAACGCTGGAATTGCCCAATTTTAAAGAATTTATCCTCAACTAGTTTTTTTGGTGTAGGTCTGTATTTTATTATGTTAACTTCAAATAATACTAATAGTAATTTAAAAATGTGGTAGCCCTATGTCCAACACATCACACTCCACTGTTATGGTGGCAATTTCAGTAGATTTACTCACTAACATTGTTGTGGAAACACAATAAGAATGGAAACTAAAATGTGGTAGTATGGTGCTACAGCGCACATTATCAGCTGCAGTTCTGGCGCCTCAGTCCCAATACTGTAAAACTCGACGTACATTCACATCACATGTTAATGCAGCGGTAGAGTTACACTCAAAGGACACTGCACTTATTCGCAATTACAAAAGTTCATTATTTGCTCGTGCTTTAAAGCTTTCCCGGTAAACATTTCATTGGCGTTCTATTCTAATGCACTTTTTCTGAGCGCGTACTGAAGTGCGTGCGCACTGTCAAACAGCGCCAAACTGGATTTTTGTTGGGTCAGACCCATCTGATAGCGATGGGGGGCCGAGACCGAGAGAGCTATAGCTACATGGAAAAAATATGCACCAAACAAGCCACTTTGAAATTTAGCTGTTTTAATGAATACAAAAGTTGGGTGACCCTCCCCTGAACAAAGAATCAAAAGACATGACCCTCCCCTATTTACCTCCGGTGACCCTTTCCATAAATACCGAACGGTCCCTAAGCTCGGTTGATGGGATGAAAATGTAAAAAGATTAAAGCATGCTTTATTGGAGACATCAGTCTATTAAAAAGTTTAATGCAATTAATTGCATTATATGCTGAATAATTAATAGAATTTCAAAGTAAGGTCAGTAAGATTTTATTTAGAAAGAAATTAATACATTTATTCAGCAAGGATGGATTCAATTTATCAAACGTGACAGTAAAGACATTTTAAATGTTACAAAAGATTTCTATTTCAAATAAATACTGTTACTTTGAAGCTTTATATTCATCAAAGAATTGTGAAAAAACAGTTTTTGCATTATAAGAAATGTTTCTTGAGCAGCAAATCAGCATATTAGAATAATTTCTGAAGGATCATGATGATGGCTCAATCGTATTGAAGAGCCTTCATGTAAACACCTTAATCGATCCGATTGAGCTCGATCTGAATGAAATTTTGATCGGATTGAAGGGGTGGTTTATTCCTTTTCTAATCCAATCCATGTCAGTCTCCTACACGAATCACGTAGTAAACACAGTGCAGCTCTTCTGGGTTTTAAGTCAGAACATGGCCACTGAAGACTGGAGTAATGGCGGCTGAAAATTACCTTTGCCATCACATGAATAAATTACATTTTATATTAACCCTCTGGGGTCGGCAATCACGCCGGCGTGATCTGCTCACTTTTTGTCTTATCAGTGCAAAACAAACTCAAAATACTTTGTTGATTTTGATCTTACAAATAAGTGTTACACATCATTCAATACTGTTAAATGTCTTCTTTTTTTGTGTACACTCTTATTAACATCAAAACCTTGTGTTTTTGTAAAATAAATACAATAAACAGGGTGTGCTTTCAGCTCACACTGTCTCCGCAAAAATCTTTCTGAAATGCGTCCGAAAAATGAACTGTAACTCAATAAATACTTGTCACAGAGACACGAAAGATTTCTCTTTATGAAGCTGAAATTCTCTTCTTTTAAATGAAGTAATTTATATAAAAAAGCAACTATTCTCAGTTGATGTAATCTGTATGAAAAGAGAGAGATGTCGGTCTTTTTCCTTTCACCTAATTATAGCGTATGACGTGTTAATTTGACCACGCCCACTGAGAGCGCGCGCTATTCAAACGTTAATGTTGAGGCAAGCCATGAAAACACCCACATCAGAACGCCCTAACCTTTATCTCGTCTTGCTGCGCAGTGAGGAATAATTCCTGGAAAAGTTAACTCAGTTACCCGTTTCATTTCGAGGAGCACGGATTCAGCTGATGTAGTAAGTCATTTATTCTTGAGTGCTTTGTTCTAATCGCGTTATTGAATAGTGTCTGTAAACTGCACAAAGACTGTTTAAATATTAAATGCGTGTCTGTGTGCGAATGAATGGACGAATTCACAGACGCGCGCGCGCTGTGCGTTCATTCACTCTCGCTCCTACATTAGTAATACTACTGAGATTTGTTCTAATCGCAATATAGAATAGTATCTGTAAAACCAAAAAGACTGTTTAAATATGAATCGGGTGTCTGGGTGTGTGAACGAACGAACGCACAGATGCATAGCCTACTGTTACAGACGAAATAGATTAGAAAGTTTTTACTATAAAATAGACATCAAATAAGCTTTAGTTAGACAGTTTCTGCTCATATGTTAAATATATAGTAGCCTATGTTTTGTAAAAAATAAACTAATCAACTGTTATCCAATGCAAGCTTATAATACTATTTATGGAAAAAAAAATCTTTTCAAGATGTTTCCAACTCTAACTTTGAACCAATTCTATACAATGACCCATATAACCTATTTGACCAGGATTTGTTTCCAGGTATGACTAAAAATGGGTTTTTGACTTTCATTTATATTTTGATTTTATATATATATATATATATATATATATATATATATATATATATATATATATATATATATATATATATATATGAAGAGTTCAGATGCAAAAGCCTCTAGTGCCATTTGAAGTTTTCTTCTAGAATGATCATTTTTATCAAGCTTGTACATTTTAAGTTCAGTAATTTCACTTAAATGACAATTATTAGGTAATCTTCATTGCCATTTAAGTGAAATTACTGAACTTAAATATACAAGCTTGATAAAAATGATCATTCTAGAAGAAAATTTCAAATGGCACTTAGAGGCTTTTGCATCTGAACTCTTCATATATATATATATATATATATATATGTGTGTGTATGTTGTTCGCATATTGCCTTGGCAAACAAAAAAAAGTTTTTCACAATAAAACCCAATTCACAGTTTTATGTGAATGATTAGGCAGGATGTTTTTCAGATCATTTTGAAGAAAAAACACTAGGCAACAACATCCATTAGTCAAAAGTCTTGTGGACACATATTTATTATGTGTTTTGTAGCCTTATTTCAGAAACTTTCATTTTTAGTTTTTTCAATAACCACGCATAAACAATATTCTCTCAAATATACAAACATGTACATACATATTATATCACATATTATCATAGCCCTGTTTGTGCTAAATATAGTGTAATTTCACCTGTGCCATTAATATGTTTATAAGCAACTGAAAAAAACACAAATGTCACAGCATGTCAGAACATCTCAAGGACCCCAAAAACACCTTAGACCCCAGAGGGTTAATATATTAAAATAGAAAACAGTCATTTTAAAATCTTAATAATATTTCACAATTGTCAGGAGTATGCTTTGTGTGACCTAGTTTTCTAGTCTGTCATCCTCATTTAGTTCACTTGTTGTTAATCAGTTAGCTCATTAGTTCTGGTATTTATACTCCGTTTTGGTTCAATCATTTGTCATGAGTCATCTATGATTTAACGTGGTTGTGTTCTCCTGTGTTGGAGCGATTATTAAATACGGTTTCCTTGGACTATTCCTGTCATGTGCTTCACTCAGCACATCAATGTTGCTCTATTTGTACTATATTTTTGATCAAATAAATCCAGCCTGGGTGAACTTTTGAACAGTAGTGTAAATATTTGGCGCAGATCCCAAATTAAAATAATTCAATCACATTACATTATTGTGACAGGATGAAAGCATTGAATAGACATTACAAAAATGGCTTTAGAAATCCATACATTGTTTGTTTTATTTTCATATCACTGAACATACTGTCCTACAGTCCACAACAATCTAATTGATCATCAATCTTTCAATTTTAAAAAATTGGATTATTTTCTTGAAAGACATTCTTTGATACATTATAATCAGTTTGGGCTTCGAAGCACCCGCTCAACAGCTATGGCTTTGATGAAAATCACAGAGGACATTATTACAGAATTGGAGAATAAAAATCACACAGTTGGTGTTTTTATTGACCTTTTTGACCACTCTTGATCATGGTATATTGATATCTGAATTACAGAAATATGGAATTAGAGGTGTAGTTTTAAACTGGATTATTAGTTACTTAGAGCATAGACAACATGTAGAGTATAGGCCATGAATCTAAGTTGGAAATAATACAGTGTGGAGTCCCTCAAGGCTCTGTGCTGGGGCCTAAATTATTTACTTTATATATTAATGATCTCTGTGATGAATCAAAGATTTTACGTTTTGTTCTTTTTGCGGACGATACAAATTTTTTTGTATCGGGGAAGAACATAAAAATATTGAAAACTGAAATGAAAAGAATTAAAACTATTGAACAAGAATTGGTCCTACTTCAGAAATGGTAATAAAAAGAAACTGTCGTTAAATTTAAGTAAAACAAAATTCATGTTGTTAACAAATCAAAAATGCTCTGAAAATGTTCGTTTGACTTTAAATGGAATAACTATTGAGAGAGTGCCAGAATTTAGTTTTTAGGAGTACTCATTCATGAAAAATGTAAATGGAAGTCACACATTGCTTATGTAAGAACTAAAATTAGTAAAAACATTGCTGTTTTGAGTAAAGTAAAGTTTATGTTAAATTATAAGGCAATGATAAATATTGTTCCTTCATTTTGTCATATTTTATGTATTGTTTGGAGATATGGGGTAATTCTTATTTCACTAATTTAATGCCCTTATTTATTTTACAAAAAAGGGCCATAAGAATAATTAATGGAGTTGCTACAAGAGGACATACAGGACTGTTTCTGGAGTCAGGCCTACTCAAATTGAAGGATTTGGTTGCTTTACAAACTTTATTAGTTGTTCATAAAGCAAAACACTGTCTGTTACCGCATGGACTGCAAACCCTTTTTACTGTAAATAGTGAGACAAGCAGAAGAAATAATGACTTTAAACAACCTTTTGCTGGAAATACCCTCAAACAAATGTGTGTTTCAGTTTCTGGTGTGAAAAGATGGAATTTTCTAGAAAATGATCTAAAATGTTGTTCCAATATCCTACAATTTAAATACAAGTATAAACAGAAGATACTTAATTTGTATAAAGATGAATGTGAAAATTATTAAAATCATAACAACAATGATGATGGTCTCGTCGTTGTTTTCGTTGCCAGAGTTGTCATCATTGCATCATTGTTGTTTTTGTTTGTTTAGTGTTGTGTAAGCAGAATTAATAATAAAAAAAGTGTCTTGTGCCATGTGGGCCGTGTTTTTAATTCAAATTTAAAAAGTGCATCTCAAGACCCCACGTTGTTCCATTCTGCTGCTCTTCTGTTTGTCTATAGGTGTGAATGTAGGTCACTGTGCTTATAGTCTCTCTCTCTCTAGCTCGTGCTCTTTTTTTCCAGCTTTCGTCTGAATCATGCAAAGCAGCTTCAAACATCAAACAGATTTGCAGGAATATACATGTGCTGAGGGGAGAGAGATGGAGCAGCTGTGTGCATGTGTGAGTGGGTGGGTGGAGAAAATGGAGCATGAAGACCTCCTCATCTCCTCTTTTCAGCATCTAAACTTACAATCGTCACAGACTCACAACCAAACACACACACACACACACAAACACACAAACAAACACACTCTCTCTCTCTCTCTCTCTCTCTCTCTCTCTCTCTCTGCCTTTTGGTATCTGTTTTATGTGATGCCACTATATGATCGTTCCGCCATATTTATTGAAACTCTAGGGGTGTGCATTGGCACTGCCCTCACAATTCGATTCGATTACGATTCACCAGGTAACGATTCGATTCAATTTGATTCTACGATGCATCACAATTGTACTGCACACAACAAGGCAAATTTTTCATCAGTCACGAGGCAATACAAGCAGTCAGATATCGAACAACAGATTTATTGGCTGCTATGTGTGTATTATAACTCTCCTGTATCTTTTACATATGCCATTAAATAAAATAAATTTAAATCCAAGCTTTGGGTGCGTTTTTGATTACCCGTCTATGGGCCTGTTCTCATATCGCGTCTTTTGCACGCTCAAGCTCGTTATTTCAAATGTAGGCGCGCGGTATGCGCCCTCATAATGGAAGCGAGGCGGTCGCGGTGCGACGCGCTCGTTTTTTCCAAGCGCGTCCGCACCGCATTGAGATAAAAACATCTCAACTTTTCAGAATGCCACAAGCGCATGTTCCTTTTTTAAACACACTGTATTTCTGAGATAAAAACATGGATGTCTCAAAATTTCTTGTGTCTAAATAGTGATAAGACTGAGTTCTAGCTTATTGGCACTCCTCATCAGCTTCGTAAGGCTGGTTCACTAATTTTGAACATAGATGGGACTGATTTGGCATTCAAGCAGATTGAGTCAGACGTGACCGATCCACATCAGATACTTACAGTAGTAGTTATACAGTAAGGCTGTTACTGTCAAGCTCTAAAAAGGTCAAAAACACCATAAAAGTATAATACAATAAATCAATAGTATACTTTTGTGCTTGATTTCAGGTCTTCTGTTGCTTTGTTTGATTTGTTTTACCTCAAATGTGATATAAAGATATAAGCTATGACCAGACAGACACTGAGGCGAACAGAAAAGTATAAATGGAGACTAGCATTTGTTACTGTAAAAAGGATGGCTACTAGTAGCTCTCTTGCCTTTGTATGAATTTGCCGCCCAAAGAGTGCTTTAACCCTTAGAAATGAGCAATATATATATATACATAATCTTATAATGAATAAATATATAATCTTTTGATGAATATATATATATATATATATATAAACCATATGATGAATAAATGGCATGTAAGGTCTTCTAAACATAAGAGTGATATATGTGAGGAAACTAGTATGTAAATATAATAAATACACAGACATCTTTACAAGCTAGTTCGTATTTGTCACTTGCATACATTAACTTTTACACTCAGGGCAATTAAAACGTTCATAAACAAAGTGTAGAGAACAATGTATAAACAGACTGCTACTTTCTTTACAGGCATGCACACAACTTTTGCAAAAATAAATAGACCTGACCTGCGTGTCTTGCTTTGAGCGCTGATTGGCTCGCTGGACAGAATATAATCTAATGAATATAATCCTAATAGAGGCCTTTTTTAAAGTAACAAACATATTATGTCTCTAATAACACACACTCAAATACACCGAAAGGATGATTTATTTCATTCTAAATCAGCTTTGTTTCTATATATTTCTAATGTTTGATTCTGATCAGGATTCTGGGAGGTCAATGTCATTACCGTCAGTTGTATTGATTAGCAGCAACTTGTCTCAGCTCATAAACGTTGACCTTTCCTTCCTTCCTTCAGTCTGTCGACCCCAATTTAACAGCATGTAACCAAGGCAAACATGATTCTCTCTGTCTTGCCCTCTAGTGATGGTATATACCGTATTGTTCCGAAAATAAGAATTGGGGCGTCTTATATTTAGGGTCTGGACTTTCATGTAAATAATTCACCCGCAACAATAGGGAGCGCCATATACGTCTGAAACAAGTGTGCCCCCCAGGATTGATAAACAGAGATGAGTCATCAAACAATGCAGCCAAGAATTATGGTGTGTAACAGTACGTATCCACCGGCGCGGATCAGAGTGAGCGTTTTCAGTTCATTTCTATGGAAGTTTTGCCTCCGGCTGACGCGTGAGCATGAAGCTCAACATCAATAGGAATGAACTGAAAACGCTCACTCTGACACCGCTCACTTGGCACCAGTGGACACTAGGGTTGTCACGATTCGAAATCAGTCATTTTAAACTGTCTGCGAAATGCAATTTCACAAACAGCGTGAGTGTTCAGCGGTGCCGCGTCTTCTCTCTCTCTGTCTCTCAAAATGGGTTGCACAAGGCAATCGTCAAGCGCGCTGCTCTCACGTTTCGGAGTCGTGACATGACGGAATTGTCACTTGCATAATCGGGCCAGCATTGCATCGTGACGTGAGTAACTAAAGTTTACCATTTGCACATCTTTTTAAGTCTTACTAACTTACTGACCACTCTAAGCCTGGTCAAAATCTGGATGTTCCTTTTTAAACACACTGTATTTCTGAGATAAAAACATGGATGTCTCAAAATTTCTTGTGTCTAAATAGTGATAAGACTGAGTTCTTGCTTATTGGCACTCCTCATCAGCTTCGTAAGGCTGGTTCACTAATTTTGAACATAGATGGGACTGATTTGGAGGCACAGACTAAGTTAAAAAATTTGGGAGTTATATTTGATTCTAGTCTGTCCTTTGACTCTCATGTCCGGTACACTGTTAAGAACTCTTATTTTCATCTCAGAAATATTGCCAGACTTCGCTCTATGTTATCCCTCTCGGTGACTGAAAGGCTTATTAATACTTTAGTTTTTTCTCGCATTGACTATTGCAATGCACTTCTTGCTGGAGTTCCAAAAACCACACTGAACAAATTACAATGTGTACAAAATTTTGCTGCTAGGATCTTGACTGGAATCAGAAGGAATGAGCATATTACACCAATTTTAAAGTCTTTGCACTGGCTCCCGGTCAGGTTCCGAGTTGACTTTAAAATACTTTTGCTCACATATAAGGCACTGCATGGTCTGGCACCGCAGTATCTGTCTGCGCTTTTAACTTTATACACACCCAAGCATCATTTACACTCTTCACAAGCTGGTCTATTGGCAGTCCCACAGACTCGGTTGCGTACTGTAGGGGATAGGGCTTTCTCATCCTATGCTCCTAGACTTTGGAATGCACTCCCTCCAAATATCAGAGATGCACAGTCTTTAAGTAATTTCAAATCTTTATTGAAGACGCATTTTTTTAGGCTAGCTTTTACTTGACTTTTATTTTATTGTATTTTATCTTTGTTTATTTTATTTTTTCTCTGTGTTGTATTTTAATTTTGCTTGTTTTATTATGTAAAGCGCCTTGAGAAGCTGCTTTAAAGGCGCGATATAAGAATAAAGTTATTATTATTATTATTATTACTAGTTTGAACATTCAAGCGATTTTAAACTATTCAGTACTCGCGCGCTCTCTGAGAGATGGTTTTCTTTGCACACATACATAAAGCCGCCTCGCAAACAGGCAGATGACGACATTCAAGTTCACAAAACAAACAAACAATTGTTGATTTAAGAGATAAATCTATGTTTTGGCCCAGATGCCCTGCCATGTTAGTCGTGCTGCCAGTGGAAGAATATGGTACAGCAGAGCTTGCAAACTGTGGCTTTTTTGAAGCGGGAACGTTGACAACATAACTCACTGGAAATCCAAAATACTTCCACACCGGTGACTTCAATGAAAGAGTAGACGGTTCAAGTACTGTCGATGGGTCTCCTGCATCTGCAGTTGCCATGCTATCTTTTGACTGGCTGTACCTAGAGGAGGTTGACTCGCAGCACTTCAACACGCGTGTTTTTTTCCGTGACATGGGGGCGTGGCAGCATCGACGATTCCATTTTTTTATTCGAAGTTCGAGATTGTGACTTAATTTTGATCGATTTCGATTCAAAATCGAAATCGTGACACCCTTAGTGGACACACACCGTAAGAATGATGTGGCGCAATGGATTAGCATTATGCCACAGAACAAGTCTTTCTCAGCCCCTGCCCTCCGACTTCAGGTAGAAACTGCTGTCATTTCAGCGCTTTGGAAAAAAACATTAATATCCCCTGGATTAGATAGGTAATGCGGATCAAACGCCTGTGTTTTTTGACATGCCAACATCTGTCACTGTACATAAAAAAGGTGAGAAATCAGTCATTGTGAAATCAACTGGAAATGAGAACTAGGTTATTTTTATGGTATGCCATAAAGTGTTTATTGTTGTGATTGTTGGGACATTTTACCAATATTTACCATACTTTCAATATTAAAACGGAAAATATGCAATATGAAAATTATTTTCAAATAAAAGCATTTTCTTTATAAAAGAAAAAATCTTATAATTAGGGTCGTCTTATATTCGGAACAATACGGTACATACACATACAGTACATGTGTTTTGCCTGTGCACTTCAAAAGATTGTGGCTGATTTAATGGGTTTGAATAGGCCAATTTTGTGTTTGTAAACAGCGATGACATTTTTTGGGCGGGGCCGAACTGGTGAATCAAATTAAACCATAAGAATATGGATCATCAAGACGCTTTCTCAGATTATTTTAATGGTTTGCCAGTAGAAGATTGATTGTCTTACATTAACAAGCTAACGTTTAGCAACGGGGTGAGGTTTCCTGACCCATACTCACTGTCGGGGCAATGAGAGATCCAGCTAAATGACCAAAGCTGCAGTGGCCTGACATCTTCTTATACCTGGTAGAAAAACCCAGCGTCTACACTGAATAATAACTAAAGGCATACAAGTCTCTTGACGCATACAACTTTGTACTTTGCGGTCATGTCCAGGATATCGAATATCAAGAATTGTCTCATGACTTTTGTGTATTACGGACCGACGTTTTGCCTAGGCAGCGGCAAGGACACAAAACTCAACTATACAAAACGTGGGCTATTATTAACAAATCAAACAACTGCATACTGACGGCGAACTGCAATTGTATGGCTGGGTACGTATTAACTCCTTTTTATTGTTTAATGTATGTTAGAACAATGTAAATCACTGGAAACTACTGCTGCTACTACCTAGGTGGATGTAAATGTTATAATAGTTATAGGGTTAAATATTATTTCATGCTGTAGGCTAATACAGATTTTCCCTCTATGAATATGTGAATACGAACAAATAAGCATTATTAATTTAAGTTTTAAGGTATTATCTAGATCTATTGTTTACATCAAATTCATGCTTTAATGTAGTATTCATGACAGGTTAGGGTCGTGCTTCACTCCAGTCTGTCCATTTAATGGCTTGCAACCATAAACGTCTACGTTTAGCTTCAAATGGCGTATTCGACAGTATTTTATAAAAAAGTAGGTCATCTTGGCATTTCTATTCTGACATCCAACAGCGCAACAAGACATTTTTGTGGGGAGTCTCGCCCGATTCACTCATAGATGTTTGTTTGTTTCCGCTGTTTTTCTGCCACCACACAGCTGCAAGTGACGTAACTGTGACGTTGGCTCGAAATTGGTCTATAGTAACAGCTCATAAATCCATACCTGAAGTAAATGGCACACACACACACACACACATTAGTGGTTGCATTGATTTTTAATCTATCAGACTCTCAGGTCTCTCCTCATGAACTGGGCTGTGCTCTGTGGTTATCATGGCAACGGGTGGCACAAGAGTTAGGTTTCAGCAGGAATGAAATAGAATGCTGAGAAGAAGAGAAAATAGTCTCTCCCTTTTGTGTTGTCCACTCAAATAAAGCAGAGAACCTTTTAGGAAAGTTCAT
Organism: Tiaroga cobitis; assembly: GCA_030578255.1. Lineage (NCBI taxonomy): Eukaryota > Metazoa > Chordata > Actinopteri > Cypriniformes > Leuciscidae > Tiaroga > Tiaroga cobitis. The sequence continues at coordinate 39,591,844 of CM060596.1, forward strand.
GTAATGTACATGCATATTGAAGTTGAAGTGTACAATTTCTGCAGCTACAGCATCACCAAATCGATTTTATACCAAAAATAATGACTGTTTTATTAGACAGGTTTCACTTCATCTCTCTGCAGACCCTCAGTGTTTATATTTTTTGAGGAATTCAACATACAAATGGCTTAATTATAGTTGTCTGCAAGCGCAAGAAGACGCAAAAGAGACAATTTGGCACACGTGCACTGTTTTCTTGCACAAATTATGTCAAAATATCCAAATAAACACAGTCGTTATGTCTTAAGTGAACGTTAAGAAAACGCATGTGTAACAGTATATTGGATCCGTGCATTAGGTCTTAAAGTGACAGCAGGCTAATAAACCTACTTCCGTCTGTGTCGTTAATCAAAGAACAAAAGAAAAAGAAAATCACTCAATGATCTTGATTGAATAACATTTGTTAATTTAATAAGGATTAAGCTATATTTTATTTATAAAAAGAAAACAATGCAGTGTTATTTTACATTTGATTTCAATTTCTGAACATTGTTCAATTGTATTTATTTGTGCTATTGCTAATTTGCTTATTTGTTCTTATTGTATTACTGACTTGTCTTTAATAATGTTTGAAATTTATATTCGTTTGTCTAGTTTATTAGTTGTTCTTTGGGCTGCTGACTTTTGTTCATTGTATTCAGCTGCAACAGAATATTTAGGAAAAAGACACAGAATAAATATGTTTAATATCTAAATGTTTGACTTTTTTACCGTATTGGAATCGAAATTGAGAATCAATTAAAATCGGAATCGATAAGCAGAATCGGAATTGTAATCGAAATAGCTCAAATTCAAACGATACCCAACCCTAGTTCTATCTATCGGCTCTTGATTGGATGGAGGCAGATGTGAATGCAAGTTCCCTGTCGATTGTAAGAACGGGGCGGGGTTTAAGAGGACTCAATAGTTGAAGTCCGGCATACTTTACCAGAGAGAATTAAAAAAGGACAAGCTCAAAAATAAAAAGAAACATATGCATGGATGAATCATTCACAATACGATCAATGACATGCATTTAGAAAATAGATAGTGTGCATTTTCATTTCATGCCAACTTTAAGCTGTGATTGGAGAATTTTATAAGAATATATCATTCATTTTACATTTTATCATTTTAAAATTTCACAAAATGACTTCAGCTTTAACATATTGCTATCTTAAACACTGACAATGATAAGCTGCATATTACACATGCAAAAACATGTTTAATGTTACCTCCTGCACCCAGGTACACAGGTTTACGTTTATCTCAATTGCTAAGACTATTGTTTTGCTGAGTTTAAATAGGCCAGACTGTGCTCTGCTTGACAAAATGTCTGGTGTTTTTGTGAGGAAGTGCCTGTTGTGTATAAAGGGTAAAGAAAGGCCTCAGCACGCTGGAACTCTGTGGAACAGAAATGCGGAAACCCTGCTGTCTGACTAATGCATTATTTAACTGCAGGCATTCCCTTAAAATGGCCCAGGCAGGCTTCTCCCCTTTTTGATGTACTACTCATGCATCTGTGTGTATATCAGCAGTTTGGGAATTTTTAAGCCCATTCTGCCTTTCTGTCTTTCAGGTGGTGTACCTGCAGCAGGCGGAGGTGAACAGGGAGAAGGTGTCCCCTATGGACCAGAGCAGCATTGATGGAGTGCAGGACATGTCCATGTTGGCAGAGCTTCATGAGGCCGCCATCATGCACAACCTTCATCAGCGGTACCAAAAAGACAGCATCTATGTAAGAATCTTACAGACACCTGACCTCACAATGCTCCATGAGTCCTTATCAGGGTTATTATTATATGCCTCCACTAAAATAATTAAAAAAACTTCTGTTAGCTGAAATAAAACTATTTAATTTTATAGGTTTACAATGATTAATGTGTTTCAGTGTCTTCAGGTTACTTGTCCTGTCCTCTTAAAAACAGTAAACGCCTCTTAGATATCTTGAAATCTCTTCCACATTGAAGTTCCCTTTGTTCATATGATATCTCTTCTACTGTTATCTGTCTCCCAATTAAAAGTCTCTTCACCTGCTAGAGGCCAAAAGTAAATGATCCCTCTGAATGTTAATAGCGCTGCTCCACAGAGGTGAACAGGTAAAATCACAAAATGTAACTAAATACACCATGATTTATTTACAGGTGAAACTCGAAAAATTTGAATATCGTGCAAAAGTTCATTTATTTTAGTAATTCAACTTAAAGGGTGAAACTAATATATTATATAGACTCATTACATGCAAAGTGAGATATTTCAAGCCTTTATTTGTTATAATTTTGATGATTATGGCTTACAGCTATGAAAACCTTTTTACAATATTCTAATTTTGAATTTGGGGTTTTCATAAGCTGTAAGCCATAATCATCAAAATTATAACAACAGCACAGAACCTCTTCCATCCAGAGAGTCACTAGACCCAACTAAACCTTTGACTTGTTAACAATACATGTTATTGTATTGCAATAGAATTTGTCTTCAGACAAGAGTAAAAAATGAATGATTAATCAAAGCTGTAGAATTGTGTTTAGGACCCATCATTCAACACATTGAGCTGTGGTTCTAAAGTGGGCACTGTTAGTTTGAGTCGAGCTTATCATTTCCTGATCTTGTTTCCCCATCATATCCTTTCCACTCTATACATAGGCTACAGGCCAATAAAAGAAAAACAAAAAAAAATTAAAGCGTTACAACGATTGTCAATATCATTGATTTCACCCTAATATAAATCATTATAGGTTTGCACATTTTCACCAGGGATTCTCTCCACTTTTCTTCATGCTAGTACTTTATGAAAAAATAGGTCAGTTAATGCCTAAGTGTTCACTGAGTAATCAATCCTGTGTTGTTTTGTATTCTGAGTTTTAGGGTGGACAGCTCTCTGACTGACTAAGAGAGGAACTGGAGTTTCCTGCCTTAGTTTAACAGAGTGATATTAACTCAAAACATCTCAGCCTGGGACTGAAAGGAAACCCTGTTTGATTAAGGAATTTTCCTTCTTCAACAAAAACATCCGAAGCCTAATACATCCCAAACTGGGTTTTCAGACCAAACTAATGTGATGCAAAAATGTGTACTGTAAATAATAGCCTGAGTAAATGTTCCATTGTTTGCTTTTATTTCTATTGTTTAAAGTGAGTTTATCAGCTTAGTTCTCTTACGAGAGGTTCTCTCGTATTGCGTAAGTTTAGCTTACGCTACGGGAAAGATTCATCTTCTCGAGATATTGAAGCCAAAAAATTATCCTTAATTTTGTATTCATTGTCAACGCAGTGCAGCAGCTAGCAGACCTAGAGCAGGCCATCTCGCGTGCTTATTGGCTGCCCTCCATGCATCTGCTGCAGCCTACCAGTGAGCCTCGCGTGACGTCACGCCCAATTGGAGGCGCTCGCGCCTTCATAGCGTCATAGCCCGCTAGGATGGGCGTGGCTTAGCGTATATAAGAAGGGGCTCGTAGGCTGAATCCCTGATTTTTCGACTCTTCAGCGAGCTCTCCGCATCGCTGAATCAGAGAGAAGCCACCGCCGCCGTCGAACAGCGAACAGCCAGCTCAGGACAGCGCTGAGGAAGCCGGCCGTCTTCGCCACCTTCAGCCGCCGTGCAAGCTACGCTATCCGGCGACGTATCCTTTTTACATTGCTTCCACAGGAATTTCTAAAAGAGCGCGAGCGTCTTTCTAAAGATGCCTCGCACTTCCTGTGGCTCGTGCAGAGCCCCGCTCAGCGTTGGAGACCGCCACGTGATCTGCGCTCTCTGCCTGGGCCTGGAACATGCAGAGCTCGCCCTCGCGTCCGGCGGCTGCGAGCTCTGCGAAGCGCTTCCGCTGTCGACCCTACGGGCTCGACTCGAGGCTTTCAATCCGGATGCAGCCGCTCCGCCCCCCGGGGGACCGCGCAGGAAGAAGCGCCGTTCCCTGAGGCAGCCGGAGCCCGTGGCCACAGCGACGCGCTCGCCGGAGGATCTCCCTCAAGCCTCGCTTTCGCCCTCCCCGCCTCCCCTCCCCGACGCGCAGCTGCCGCTCACGAGCCTCACTGCCGTCGCATCGGAGGGGGAGGCAGAGGAACACGCCACGAGAGATTGCTGCTCTATCCTGGCATCAGACAGCGAGGAATGGTCGCTTCATTCCGGCTCCTCGTCGATCCAGGAATCCAGCCGTTCCCGCGCTGGAGCTGACGCGGAACTTATGCGCCTGCTGACGCAGGCCGTCGACCGCCTCGGGCTCGAGTGGTCGCTACCGAAGGAACCCGCGCCGAACAGGCTCGACGGCTGTTTCCTTCAGAGTCGCCGCCGTGCAGCTTCAGCGAGCAGGCCCGCTCCATTCCTGCCGGAACTTCACGCGGAGCTGACGAAGTCCTGGAATGCACCATTCTCCTCGAGACTTCAGTCCCAGGCCTCCGCGTCGCTCTCCCAGGTGGACGGCGCCGCCGAGAAGGGATACACGGCTATTCCCCCCGTGGAAGAGACGGTCGCAGCGCACCTTTGCCCGCCCTCCGCGAGATGGCGGTCTCGGTCAGCCCTCCCGTCTAAAGCCTGCAGAGCCACGTCCGCCTTGGTCGGCCGCGCATATGCCGCCTCCGGCCAGGCCGCGTCTGCTCTCCACTCCATGGCTGTGTTGCAGATCTTGCAGGCCGACCTCCTCCGTGAATGGGACGAGAAGGGCCGGGATCCGGCTGCGGTTACAGATCTGAGAAGTGCGACGGATCTCTCTCTCTGTGCCACCAAGACCGCAGCTCAGGCTATCGGACGAGCCATGGCCGCGTTAACCGTGACAGAGAGGCATCTCTGGTTGACGCTCGCGGATATGAGGGAAGCTGAGCGGGCCACCTTTCTGAACGCGCCGCTCTCCCCCACTGGTCTCTTCGGCCCATCGGTTAACGGGATCGTTGACCGTTTCTCTGAGGTACAAAAGACCACGCAGGCCATGAATCTCTTCCTGCCGCGACGCTCGAGCTCCTCTACAGGCCGCTCTCGCGAGAAACAAAGCCAGCCTCCTGTACGAGCTAACACCCAGCGTCCAGCACAACCGCAGCCTTCGCAGCGACGTCAGGGCGGCCGCCCTAGGTCGCGCTCGGACAGCCGTCACAGACCGCCGCCCCCCAGGGGGCCTCGGCAGAAGATTACGTTGAAGTCTGAGCATGCGAAATCCTCCTAACAAAGAGAGAGAAAAGACGCGCGTGTCCCGCCACGGCCGGACCGCCGTCAAAGCTCATCTCCCTGTCAGTCCCCTTCAGTCAGGCTACTGCAGTGGTTCATTTAGCAGCCAACGAGCCGGTTTGTTCACCCTCTCGCCTGCACACAAACGCCGTTTTTACGGCGACCCAGAGAAATCTCAAAAAGAGCATTATGTCTGGTCCGGCTCCCGCCGTCAGTGTTTTAAGTGTAGTGAAAGTGCCCACGCCCCAGTGTTCACCCCTACACACAAGCACATCAAATATCGTGTCACCCACAGAGCACACTCTCATAAAGCGCAGAAAAGCCGCTCGAGTGTTGAATGTAAGAAATGTGTCCACAGTGTTGTGCCCACTATCTGCCCGCTCTGTTGCACGGTCAAAACGGCAGGTTATGAATGTAAGTCCCGTGCCCGCCAGAGAGCGTTCACGCTTGCTATCACAAACCCCCCCCCGGGCGCCGCCCGCAAGTTTAAGTGTTATCATGAAACACAGGCCGATTATAAAACGCTCCCCATCTATTTTGATCGGGGCGTCACATGCATGTGTAAGTCTCGTGCCCGCGCAAACGCGCTCACGCTTACAGAACGCTTTTCTGCCCAAAGCGCCGCTCGCGCTTCAGAAAGTGAGGAAAAAGGGTTCCCCATCCCTTATGATTGGGACATCTCACACAAAGCAGCCGGTTTCGGTTTTCAGCGAGCAGCCGTTGCCCAGAACAGAGAGCGCGCGCGCCGCGCTCTCAGCTCCGGTTCAGTTTCACATGCCCGCGAATGGCGGCGATCTGAACCCGGAGGCCATTCGCCCCCTAGCGGCTCACATAGCTGCGTGGGAATCTATCCCGGGGGTTTCAGAATGGGTGCTGAGCACAATAAAGCAGGGCTATACACTTCAATTCATTCGCCGTCCCCCGCGCTTTCAAGCCCGGACCGCGACGATAGTGAATGCGGAAGTAGCACACCTACTTCACGCAGAAATAGCAAAGCTGCTGTGCAAAGGGGCTATAGAAAAGGTGCCGCCTTCTCTGAGCGAGTCAGGCTTTTACAGCCGTTATTTTCTCGTGCCCAAGAAGGACGGAGCCTTCAGACCGATCCTAGATCTGAGACATTTGAACAAGGTGCTTGCGAAAAGACCGTTCAAAATGCTGATGACCAGGAAAATCCTCGCGCACGTTCGCCCGAGGGACTGGTTTATTTCTCTAGATCTGAAGGATGCCTATTTCCAGATACAGATAATACCCCGTCACAGGCGATTTTTGAGATTCGCCTTCGACGGTCAGGCATATCAATACACCGTCCTGCCGTTCGGCCTGTCTCTGGCACCCCGTACATTTACGAAGTGCATGGACGCAGCGCTCGCCCCCCTGAGAAGTCAGGGGCTGCGGATAATGAACTATCTGGACGATTGGCTGATTTTGGCACAGTCAGAGGCGGAGCTGCTGTCTCACAGAACAGTGCTTCTCAGTCACCTGGAAAGTTTGGGTCTCACGGTCAACTGGACCAAGAGCTCATTACTACCCAGCCAGTCAATCTCCTTTTTAGGAATAGAACTGGACTCGGTGACCATGTCGGCCTGTCTATCGGCGCAGCGTGCGCTCCGGGTTCGCCACTTAGCCGCGGGTTTCCAGAAGGGCAGCGTTCTCCCTTTGAACACTTTTCAGAGGATGTTGGGCTGTATGGCTTCAGCTGCAGCGGTGCTTCAGCTGGGCCTACTGCGCATGCGCCCGCTCCAGCGCTGGCTGAATGCTCGCGTGCCCCGCCGAGCTTGGGTTTCTGGCGGTCAGAAAATCAGAGTGACTCAGACCTGCATAGCGGCTCTGCAGCCCTGGTTAGTGACCGACTGGTACCAGCTGGGAGTGACGATGGGAACCGTCTCTTACCGGAAAGTCGTTTCGACAGACGCGTCCAACTGGGGTTGGGGCGCGCTGTTCGAGGGCAGACCGGTCTTCGGCCAGTGGTCAGACCAAGAGAGGGGGTTTTCACATAAACTGTCTGGAGATGATAGCGGTCGAGAATGCGCTGAAGTGCTTTCTCCCGTTCATACAGGACCAACATGTTCTCGTCCGCTCGGACAACATGTCTGTGGTATCCTATGTAAACCGTCAGGGCGGTGTCAGATCCAGAAATCTCTGCAATCTGGCGGAGCGCCTCCTTATTTGGTCCCAGTTGCACCTGCGCTCGCTGAGGGCAGCGCATGTGCCGGGCCATTTGAACGACGGTCCAGACAAACTGTCCAGGGGCAACGTTCCCCCAGGGGAATGGTCCCTGCACCCCCAAACGGTCCAGAAACTGTGGCGCCTGTTCGGCAGGGCGGAAGTCGACCTATTTGCGTCAAAAGACAACGCTCAATGCCCGACGTTCTTCTCGAAGGACGAGGACGCGCTGGCCCAAGTCTGGCCCAGCCTCCGGCTATATGCTTTCCCTCCGGTCTCTCTGTTACCACAGGTAATCAAGAGAATCAGGGAAACGCGCCACTCGGTGCTCCTCATAGCCCCGCGTTGGGAGAATCAGATTTGGTTCCCGGAGCTGGCACGGCTGTCACACACAGCTCCGTGGCCGATTCCGGTGCGGGCAGATCTCCTCTCTCAGGCTCGCGGCACGATCTGGCATCCCCATCCAGAGCGCTGGTCTCTGCACGCATGGGTGATCAACGGGTACTCGTTGCCCTGCCAGGAGGAGTAATGAACACGATCACGCAGTCTAGAGCCCCTTCCACGAGAAGGCTCTACGCGTCTAAATGGTCGGTGTTCTCGGAATGGTGCACTGACAGAGGTCTGGACCCGCGGACATGCGGGGTGGCGCAACTGCTCTCCTTCCTACAAGAGCTGTTGGAAAAGGGGAGGTCCCCATCCACGCTCAAAGTATATGTGGCGGCCGTGGCAGCGTTCGCAGAGTCGACGCACGGCCAGTCATTGGGAAGACATGAGCTGGTCATCCGCTTCCTTAGGGGAGCTAGGAGGTTGAACCCGCCGCGCCCCCCGTCGGTTCCCATGTGGGATCTATCTCTGGTCCTAGAGGCCCTGAAAGCCTTCCCTTTTGAACCACTGGATTCCGTGGAGTTGAAATATCTATCACTGAAAACCGTCTTTCTGACCGCACTGTCGTCAGTAAAGCGGGTGGGGGACCTACATGCGCTGTCTGTCAGCGCGTCGTGTCTTGAGTTCGGGCCGAATGACTCGAAAGTCATCCTCAGACCTAGACATGGCTATGTTCCGAAAGTGATGGGCACTCCGTTCAGAGCGCAAGTTATCTCGCTGTCAGCGCTCCCAGCATCTGACAGCGAAAGTGATGTGAGCCGCCTCTGCCCTGTCAGAGCGCTGAGGTCTTACATTACGCGCTCCGCCTCATTCAGGCGTTCGGATCAGCTGTTTGTTTCGTTCGGTGGGCGCGCCAAAGGTCTCGCCTCCTCGAAACAGAGTCTGTCCAGATGGATAGTGGACGCTATAGCAGCCGCTTATGCGTCAAAAGGTCTGCAATGCCCGCTGGGCATCAGGGCTCATTCCACGAGAGGCGTGGCCTCTTCGTGGGCATGGTCCAGTGGAATTTCTATCCATGACATATGTGTGGCGGCGGGCTGGAGCTCCCCGTCTACCTTTATCAGGTTTTATAACCTGGAAGTTCCTGCCTTGCAGGCTAAACTGTTGTCGGTTTAATAGAGAGGTGTATTCTGCCCAGGCTTCCTGCTCAGATCACTCTTACACGACCCAGCTCTCCTGGTTGAGCTGCACTAAGTAGGGTATGTGCCATGTGCCTATACAGACCGGCGCGCTGCTCTGTATTCCCTATGTGTGCTTATGTACAAGTGATGGCCCGCTTGGCTGGCCACCTTATTCTCCACCTTATATGGGTTCCCTGAAAGTTCGGGGCTTCATGGTGGATGCTGGGCGCGCACGGCGTTGACAAAGTGTTCCCGTAGCGTAAGCTAAACTTACGCAATACGAGAGAACCTCTCGTAAGAGAACGATACTCGGTTACTGACGTAACCTCGGTTCTCTCTAGAGAGGGAACGAGTATTGCGTAACCGGCCGTGCTCGCGCCACGAGCGACTTCGCTTCAGTGGTCGAAAAACCAGGGATTCAGCCTACGAGCCCCTTCTTATATACGCTAAGCCACGCCCATCCTAGCGGGCTATGACGCTATGAAGGCGCGAGCGCCTCCAATTGGGCGTGACGTCACGCGAGGCTCACTGGTAGGCTGCAGCAGATGCATGCAGGGCAGCCAATAAGCACGCGAGATGGCCTGCTCTAGGTCTGCTAGCTGCTGCACTGCGTTGACAATGAATACAAAATTAAGGATAATTTTTTGGCTTCAATATCTCGAGAAGATGAATCTTTCCCGTAGCGTAAGCTAAACTTACGCAATACTCGTTCCCTCTCTAGAGAGAACCGAGGTTACGTCAGTAACCGAGTATCGATATCAACAAAGACTTTAATTTGCCACTATTGTGGTTATCGTGTGAAATGATCTAGTTTTATCTAATATCTAATTATCTTAGATCTTATTCATTTTGGGTTATTCAACTCACTTTTATCCTTCATTATCCTTTCGGGACATTTTTTGGAAAACAGCTTAAAATTATTTTTTTTATGTAAAAATGCAGTTTTCTGTGGTGGGTAGATTTAGGGTTAGTGGATAGAATATACAGTTTGTAGAGTATAAGAATCATCATGTCTATGGAAAGTCCCCATAACTCTACAATCTACACCAGAAGCAACTGTTGCCATGTCGTGGCGTGGCGCAAAAGCTAAAACCTGTCTACACTGGATGCGAAAAAGCAACCATTGCAAATCCATTTGTCCTTTGTGTCAAGTAGCGCAAGCACTTGGAGTACGACATAAATAGAGCAGGGCATACGTTTACTATTGGGGATTTGTTGTGTCGTGCCAGATCCAGTGTAGACAGAATCACTGAGTGTGTTTACATGCACATTCTTAACCCGGACTGGAACTGGAACCTCATTTGTCTCGACAGAGCCATACATCACAGACTGCTGATTTAGAGTTGTGGCCTGGAGGAACTGGTATGACTCACAGTCTGAATTATGATCCAAACATTCAAGCTTGACCTTTGCAAAATCCATAGAAAAAGAGTCAGTAAATCCCGCTTTGTAAGGACTGACTGGGACAGAGTCAAGTATATTAAAAGTTTTCAGCATGATTACAAAGCTTTTATTCATCAGATTCTTTTTAATCTTCCATCATGCGGTTTTAACAAACCCAGAACAAAGTGAGGCACCATTTATAAAGTATCAGTCCCAGTGTCAGAGGTAATTACTTGCAACAGTTCTGAACATGACCTGCCCTGTCTAGTTTACTGCAGAGGGACAAAAACATCAGACAGTCATCTATACCTCAAATTACACATCATGCCATTCATAGGCTCATAGGTCCAATAACCTGCTCTAACAAGTCAGATAATAGCTGTGTTGTTGTTTATCTCTTTATATTTGAGCTGGTAATGAAATTTCAAGCCTTATGAGACACACAGTTTGATGAATAGCTTCTAGTTCCATATGCAATAGAGGAAATTATGTATGGATGTTTTTTTAATTAGCAACGGTCAGTATAATGTGTTTTATTAGAGCTTAAAGCTGCAGTAGGGAGTTTTGAGAAAACATTGACTTAGCCTGAAAACTTGAACAAGCACAACTTACAGGTCCCACCCCCTTGCTCTCTGCTGCGCTACAGCCCTCCCTCCACAGCTCCTCCCCCACAACGGAGCCAATTTGCAATACATGTAATGTAACTTTATAACGTTGCACCCTTTCTATAAGTTATAAATAGCTAGTAAGATAATATAACGGTAACTAACATAACAGTATGTAAGTAATTATTCTAGCGATATGTAGGCCTAATGCTAGATAAGGTTTGCTAGTACATTATTTCAGCAACATGACAAGCCAGTAAATTAGCAGGTTTCAATTGTTGCTTTGCACAGTGCGTGACATTTTATCTACATGTTACGCGGCTAGAGTTTTGACAGGGCTGTGATAATTCTTTCTTTTTTCACTTGTTTATCGTCATCGGTCTTTTTCCTTTTACCCGTATTTGTTTTATGAGCAGGTGCCACTCGAGAAATTGGCAGTTTAGGTTGTTTCTCCGCCATTAGCACAGCTGCAGCACACTGGCAATCTTGAGTTTGAATGACGGTACGCGCTGTGCAAGAGAGGGGTGTGATCAGCGCGTACACGAGCGTGATTGACACTGCTAAGACATTCCTCCTGGCTCTGATTGGTTGTTTCTGACCGGGAGCGGTGTATTTCTGCAAATGGCAATAGGACCACTAGGAGGATCCAGAGGAGCTTGATTTTTTCACAGATTATCTGTCTCATATTCTACTGTCAGGACATAATGACAGTTTTAACAAATATGTAAAAAAATGGTAGCCACAAAATAATTTTTGCAAGGACAACATTGGCACACTTTTCAGTTTCATTGTGATTTTTGTACAATATCAGCATAGTTTTTTTTTCTCAAATCGTGTGTTTTGCTTCTTAAAAAGTTTGAGATTTTTTAACACCTCATAAATAGTTCCAGTAGATCAGGGTTTCTCAACTCTTGCCTTCGAGGTCCACTTTCCTTCAGAGTTCAGCTTTAACCCTAATCACACACACACCTGAACAAGCTAATCAAGGTCTTCAGGATTACTAGAAAGTTACAGGAAGGTGAGTTTGAATCAAGTTTGGAGCTAAATGCTGCAGGAAAGTGGACCTCGAGGGCCAGAGTTAGCGTTGCCAATTAAAAAACCTTTAAAATATTTAAGACCTTTAAAAAAATTTTTTTTTTAAAAAAACAACTAGCGACTTTTTGGATTGTTGGTTAGCATGTAGTCAGTCTCTATATCATACTCTTCCCATTGTCTGACAGAAAATATGTAAATGAGACAAGCTTTATTGGACATTCGGCTATATATTGTATTAAAATACAGTATATAAGCACGGATTAGGTGAGATAACAGATGTAAAGTGCCAACAGTTGGTGCATTACTTTATGGGAGCGACATTTAGCTACTTTTTGTGCAGGTTTTAACTACTTTCCATTGAAAAGAGGAGGCAACACTGGCCAGAGTTGATAACCACTGCAGTAGAAGATAGCCATGTATGAAATCAGTGATTATTTAAAGCCTACAATAGATTTTTTTTATTATCCAAGCTCCCCTTGTGTAGCATCCACAGTGTTGTGTTTGGCTCCTCTCCAGGCATCCAGGAAAGTCGCAATTTAATCTTATCACTGCGCCATTGTTAAGATCAGCAAGTCATATTACTGCTGGTGGCCAGTGAGCATGGGTGTTGTTAGCCTCAATACATACAAATTGCAATCACACACCTGCACATAAACACATTACAAAGACCAGCATGTACCGATGCATTTAATATTAAAAGAGATGGATTTAAGTTGTTACAGTGCGCATTGATAAGGAGACACTTCATCCACAATCCCCTCATTGCCTACTGACCCTGACACAATCAGCTTCTAATGTGAAAGATGACCTGATCACATACTGATTGTTAAAGTTACCTTCAAATGTCCCTTCACTTGTGGATATAAACTAAAATGTGCACTGATCACAAATGTGTACATTTGTCTCAATATGCTGGTTTTATTGTTTTACTACCTGCTGGCTTTCAACAGTCCTTAACTTACTGCCTCTCTTTTTCTGTCTATCAGACTAACATAGGTTCTATCTTGGCGGCTGTGAATCCTTATAAGTCGATCGGAGGGCTGTACGATCTCTCCGCAGTGGAGCTGTATAGTCAGCATCATTTGGGCGAGCTGCCGCCACATATCTTTGCTATTGCCAATGAGTGTTACCGCTGCTTATGGAAGAGGCATGATAGCCAATGTGTGCTGATCAGGTAATACAAGCCCTTCGAACTTTTTTTTTATTTAGTCAAGCAGACAGATCTGCAGAACAAGCATGAAAATAAATAAGATACTTTCTGTAAAATCTTTTGAAATGTAGTTTCAAAAGATAAAGCTTTATTAATAAAAAAAAAAGCTCTCCAATAATAAAATAATTTATCGTCAGTAACATCAGTGTGTAATTGAGGGTTGCAGTGTTGTAAGTGCTCAGAAAAACAAAACACAACACAAACAATGTCCCAAACCAGTCCCCCATTGGCATAGTTGGCAGTCTCTTTTAAAGAAGCGTCTGAACCACTGCAACAGGTATACCCAATGGACTGTAAATTGATTTGTGGGCGGAGCAACCAATCACAAAACTCCCAAAACCAAACAGCAAGGGTTATCACACTCTATAACTTCTACCTGGAAAAAATCAGTGATGCTTTGTGTCACTTGTATCAGCAAACACAGAACGTTCCCCTAATGTTCCCGTATGGTTCCCATTTGGTTCTTGTTTTGGGAACCAAACAAGAACGTTCTAGGAACGTTCCCTGTAGGTTATTTTTAGGTTTAATTTTATAACCTAAGGAGAACGTTCTGGTAATGTTCCCTGTTGGTTATTTTTAGGTTCTATTGTTATAACCTAAAGGAAACGTTCCCATAAAGTTTCCAGAACGTTCCCCTAACCTTAAGGGAACGTTCTATTTACATTTAAGAAAACTTCCCTGGGTCACCAATAGGGAACATTCTTGGGAACGTTCTGGGAACCAGAAACTAACGTTCCCAGAACGTAAAATTGTTAGTGATGCTTTGTGTCACTTGTATCTTGTTTTAAAGCATGTAGATAATGTGAGGAAGGTTTGGAATGCTTTAGGCCTTATTCACTGACTGAGAACTGATGGGGATTCATTATTAGATGTTATCGCAGTGTACTAATCTCATTTGTGTTCAACCTAAAGGCTGAGTTTGAGCAGTTGTGGTTTAGACTTTTGCCACAAACTGCTATCAGATTTCACAGTATTGCAAATTCAATCAGGGTAACACAAATGTCAGTAAAGGTCATAAATGATTGTGTGTATGCATGTGTTTAACAGTGGTGAAAGTGGTGCTGGGAAAACAGAAAGCACCAAACTACTGCTGCAGTTCCTGTCTGTCATGAGCCAAAACTCTGCCGGGACACCGCCTACGGAGAAGAGCACGCGCGTGGAGCAAGCCATCGTACAGAGCAGGTATAGCGCATGCCTCAACACACACAGCCTAAGCATTTATATGCACACTCAAATGCACAAACCTTTATACTTTTCTTTCTTGTGCAGTCCCATCATGGAAGCATTTGGGAATGCCAAAACAGTCTACAACAACAACTCTAGTCGTTTTGGGAAATTCATTCAGCTTCATTTCTCTCAAAGCGGGAACATCCAGGGAGGATGCATCGTCGACTGTATCCTCCTCACTGTATTCATACATAGTTTTTGTATACAGAGATATCTTGACCTTTACATACCCTTGTGAAAAAGAAGTGAGCTTAATTGTATTGAATGTACACTTGTAGTTTACTTTAAAAAAACTTGCATATAATATAATAATATAATATTACTGAAATAAAACGCCACTTAAGTGTACTTAAAGAGAGTATACTTTCATGACTGTGTTTAAAAAGTGCACTTTGTAATCATTTAAAATTAAGTTTTACCCTAAAGTACATTTTAAATATTATGTTTTAATAATATTTCGCCATGCTTTAGAAAAGTACTGTACACTTTGATGTGTTGACTAACATACTAAAGCACATGTAAACTACTTGATTATCATTTTAATTGTACTGTGTTATTCAGTATTACATTTAAAGTTAACATTTTAAATGTATTAAATTGCAACTTCATCATCACAAATATGTAATTACAAATATATTTAAATACATTATAGGTTTCAATCAAAATGAAATGATATGACTGCTTGTCAATAGATTTGGCTGTACACATTAATCATATTTCAACAACAATACAAGTAATTAGGAAATTACATATAAAGATGTAAATAAGTCCTATCTAAGTGTGTGAAAAATTCAACATGCAAGTTAAAGAAATTGCATTTAATATAAATGAAAGTATAAAACTATAATATATTTATATTTAACACAATTAAGTGTCAGAAAACACTACATTCAGTTCACAGTTAAGTATTCTTTTAAAAGTATATTAGTGGACTTAAGTGGACTTCTTTTCCCCCCACATTTCTGCCATAGAAATTAATGAGTGACTGAGGTAACATGCTTAACCATGTTCACAGTACAGTTTACTACAAGCACAGTTTCATGCAACTGTATTTCCCTTAATTCTTGCCCCTTCAGATTTGCTTGAAAAGGTAAACCTAGCTGTCTCCTGTGTGACTCACCCCTAACTACAGTACCAGAAAACAATCTTCTGTGATCAACTGTTCACAGTATAAAACCAACAATTTTTCTGTTAATACGATTTGGCACTGGGTATCTTGTCAAAGGCAGAATCACTCCCCCATTTTGCAGAGAAACAGTGTCTGCCAAAGCGAGATTCTCGCCCACTCATCATATGTGATCTGATCTGTGTTCCAGAATCGAGTGGTAAGGCAGAATCCAGGGGAGAGAAACTACCACATCTTTTATGCTTTGCTGGCTGGGACCAGCAAAAGCCAAAAGGGTGAATAAACACACATGCATTTACACAGCGCAGATGATGCTGGTATATTAGTATCGACTAAAAAACACACTCATGTTGACAGACTGAATGATTAGATATGTCTCTGTTTATAGAGACATATTTTCTAGAAGACTCCCCTGAAGTTTTTCATTACCTGAGTCAGTCAGGATGTGTGAAGGACCGCAGTCTCGATGACAAGCAGCATTTTGATGACGTCATGGTATAAAAAAATCAAATAGATTAACATTCTTAATGTAGACAAAAAACTAAGAGCAGCATGATTCGTTCTCTCTTTTTGTCTTCAGGAGGCTCTGAAGGTCATGGAGTTCACAGAGGAAGAGATCAGAGATATGTTTAAACTGCTGTCTGGAGTTCTGCAACTTGGCAATGTGGAGTTCATGACAGCAGGGGGCGCGCAGATCACCACCAAACAGGGTGAGAGGTGTCATTCATCTGTTACTGTTAGATATACCAACAGTATATCTAACTGTCAGAATACTCGATTCTGATTGGCTGAAAAGTGGGCATTCAAACTGTATAATGCACAGGTAGTTTCAGTCAGTTTAATCACTGATATATATTAATGCACTGCTTTCATTGAAGAACACATATACGCACATATCACTCGCACACAGAGATTAAACTCACAGCTTCATTGTTAGTAAAGACACTGCAAAGATGCAAGGAATTCACATGCACATCTCTCATCTCTCTCTCTCTCTCTCTCTTGCTCTCTCGATAATGTATTAAAATAAATGTTAAATAAATGTAATCTTGCCACGCTACTTTAGCTCTGTGTCTGATTTAAAGCGTGCAGATGCTAAATTTAACAAGTAGTAGCTGACAAAAATAACCGGTAACCCTCCGATTCATGTTTAGTGGTTCTTTACCTCTACGTAGTGCATTAAAACCATGTAATGCACACCTAGCCGTGGATTAGCCCTTACATAGACGTCACTATTATGTGTATGTTAGTAATTCTCTTCTCTACTTCCTTTAGTTGTCACTAATGTAAGTGAGCTCCTGGGCCTGGACAGTTTTCAGTTGTCTGAGGTTCTGACCCAGCGTTCCATGATCCTCAGAGGAGAAGAGATCTGCTCTCCACTCACAGTGGAACAGGTACAATCATATATATATATACTGTGTGTGTATATATATATATATATATATATATATATATATATATATATATATATATATATATATATACTGTGTATATATATATATATATATATATATATATATATATATATACATATACTTTCTCGTAACAACATGCTTTTATAAAAAAAAAAAAAAAATCTTGAATAGTTTGGCAGTTATTCTCTTCTGACTCCACTCGTCCATTTTCATTTCTCATTTCTGATTGACAGGCGATAGATTCCCGGGATTCAGTTGCCATGGCGCTTTATTCTCAGTGCTTCTCGTGGATCATCATGCGAATTAATCAGAAGATAAAGGGCAAAGATAATTTCAAGTCTATTGGAATCCTGGACATCTTTGGCTTTGAGAACTTTGAGGTTTGAGGCCATACAGATCACATGTTCATTCACAAAGATAGACACACATAATATTTTTACTGAGATTCTAACACAAGTGTATCTGTGTTCTGAAGGTGAACCGTTTTGAGCAGTTCAACATTAATTATGCTAATGAGAAACTGCAAGAATATTTCAACAAACATATTTTCTCTCTGGAGCAACTGGAGTACAACAGGTAAAGACTGACATCCGTGAGTGCATGAAAAGTTTGGTCAAGTCCAGTCACCTTTATTTATAGCGCTTCATACAATACAGATTGTTTTAAAGTAGCGTTACAGTGATAAGCAGGAAAATAACGATTCAATGATGCAAACAGTATTCAACTGCTGTAAAGCAGCTCTAAAAAGACAATAGTAAACAGTCATCATTCAGTTGAAATTAGTTCAGTATTGATTCATTTCGGTTTAATAACTGTGTAAATTACATCAATTATGAAATGAGTTCAATTCAGCTATAAAGCAGCTCTGCAGAAAACAGTGAAACAGCTCTGCAGAAAGCAGCTCTCATCAAGCTAAGTTGAGTTCTCATCCAATAGTGTCAGTGCAGTCAAATCAGTAATATTGCTGAATATTAAGTGTCCCAAACTAAGCAAGCCAGAGATGGTTGTGACAAGGAATCCAAACTCCATCAGGTGACAGAAATGGAGGAAAAAACCTTGGGAGAAACCAGGCTTAGTCGGGGGGCCAGTTCTCCTCTGGCCAACGAACAAACACGGTGTGATTATGATTCAGGCTGCATCACAAGTCAGAAGTCAGATTGTTGATCAATACAGTTCAAATATTTTTCATCCAGTTTTGCTTGAAGATCGGATTCATCACCCCAGTATGGAGACGAAGCTGGCCATAGGGGTCTGTGCAGAGAACTTGGTTCTTGTGGTCTTTGCTGATGAAACTGTGCCGATGGCCGTCGTGTCGACGAGGCCATGTCAGGGGATTGTTCTAGTAGACACGGTCTCTGCTGACATTGCTGAGATGAGGTCGTGTCTAGGTGCAGGTCCACCATCTGATCTGGATACGACCCGGATCTGGCTGACTACGGTAACCTTTGGATAAGGATGAGACAGACAGACAAATGTTAGCGTTGATGCCATTCTTCTTACGATGTAACAAGTACATCTGGGGTTATGGGAAGTGTTTCCAGTTGACCTAATTTACAGCCTAACAATCCTTGGTAACACTTTAGAATACTGTATCTTACTTACTGCATATCTAATAAGGAATTATTAAAGATCTAGTAGGTAATTCTTCATTAACTACTTCTTCACTGCTGTTAACTACTAAGGAAGATGTGTTAACTAATCACTATGTAATAGAATTGTATGATTGTGTTAAGTAACAGTTAGTTAATCAATAACTAATGAATTCTTTCATACCTCCTGAAGAACTACCATTAATTATCTATTAATTAAGGTTCAAGAAAAATAACTATGAAGTAACTACTAATGAACAGTTATACACAGTAGTCACAACAATAATCCAGGTGTTTTTTAGCATTGTAGTGGTGGAAGAAGTACACAAATCAAGTGATTGAGCAAAAGTACAGATACCCCAATGAAATATTACTCCAGTAAAATTATAATTAGGCCATTTTCAAAACTACCTTAGTAAAAGTTCAAAAATAATTAATTTTTAAGTACTTTAAAACGTATAAGAAATAAGTATAATAATATACTTTTTAGTTTTTAACTTTTTTTGCACCATTCAAGTTCCGGCAATATCGCGGTGCTCTACATTTACTGTGATTTGGTGATGCAAGAGCGCTGGCATTTGCATCCTCGTCTGGAGAGTTCTCAGCGCCGCCGATTTGGTGCATTGCGGTCTGAAGTTAAAGCAGTTTCCCCGCCGAACACGAGCCCAGCTCCCGCAATAGATCCAGCACCAATGCCGTGGAAATGAGACCAGTTGATTATGTAAGGCCGTCTAATTCGATCCAATGGGGGTACTCGATTAGCGGTGAAGGTCTCACGCGTGTTCCGTCTCTTCCCATGACAAAGGGATTTTTAATTAAACGCAATACATTTTATCTTATGTATTAACTCGTTTCATCTGACTCCATAAAATGAAAAAGGTTTAACAATGATATCTGTGCATCATTAAATACACGTTAATGTTTGACTATTCCTTTTAACTCTAATGAAAATAAAGTCAAAGTCTGTTAGAATAATCAAATATAACAATTTATTATGTCAGGTAAATGTATCATTACAATTCCATAATCAAATTAAAGATAATCAATGCAAACCATCAAATGTTTCTAGAACAAAGAACTTTACCCAACATATTAACTACATGAATGCTGAGCCTTAAAGACACAGCATCATGGGCTGATCTGATACAAGAAAATGCAGTCCTGAGCTCTCGTTGCATTTTCCTTATATAGCCAGACCTTGTTTGATATGTAAAACATGTGTTTAGTGGAAATTTACTGTATTCCCCCACCATAGTTACTGGGGGTAGAAGTTGACCATCTGCTAAGAACAGTGGAAATTAGCATTCATGAATTTACACCTTTGGGAGTGCCTAGAGACCACATTCCTTTGTGTGCCAGTTCTTCCTAAACTCTTAAAAACCTTATTACCTTTTGTTTTACTTCTTTGGGAATGAGACATTGTTGCCAGACACCCTGAGACCTTTAAAATGATACTAAACAATAATCATTTCATTCACATTAAAACCATATAAATTCTTGTGTGAGTGTGGGTGATCTCTGCAAGAGTGGGGGATGTGGGGAAGGAGTGTATGTCGTTTCTTTCAGTCTTACAATTACTTGAATTACTTTTAAAGGTTTAACTTTTGATTTTAAAATGTTTGTTAAACGCGTTTAAATGTAGGCAGTATACATGTTAAATAAAGGTAGATATCATGTAGCTTAAACAAGTCATTGTAGTGTATTTTACAAAGGTTTAGATGATTACGTTAATAGTGTTTTTTTTTTTTACAGTAAGTTTTATTTGAGTCAGAAGTATGTGGTAATTATTTATTAATTAATAATGGGTTCCCTGTATTTTCACTTTAGAATACTGTTCCAGGTTCTAAGTAATTCTTGAAGAATTATCTAGTAATTCTTTATTAATTACTAATAAGTTCCCTATATTTTCGCTTTAGAATACTGTTTCAGGTTATAAGTAGCCTAATTCCTGGATAATTATTTATTAATTACTAATGGGTTCCCTGTATTTTTACTTTAGAATACTGTTCCAGGTTATAAATAATTCCTGAAGAATGATCTAATAATTCTTTATTAATTACTAATAAGTTCCCTATATTTTCAGTTCCCCTCAGTTGTTGCTAAAATACATGAAATTACTGAATGGCATTCTATGCTGAGGAAAACAGACACACACAGTACTGTATATAAAATATAAAAACGAATCTGAGGTTAGTTTTGTATGACTGTTCATTAGTTACTTAGTTATTTTTCTTGAACCTTAATTAGTAGATAATTAGTAGTAGTTCTTCAGGAGGTATGACAGAATTCATTAGTTATTGATTAACTAACTGTAACTTAACACAATCATACTATTACATACTGATTAGTTAACACATCTTCCTTAGTAGTTAACAGCAGTGAAGTAGTAGTTGATGAAGAATTACCTACTAGTTCTTTAATAATTCCTTATTAGTTATGCAGTAAGTAAGATGCAGTATTCTAAAGTGTTACCCAATTCTTTAATGGATTTGAATTATATAAATGTGATGTGTATGCCAGGTTAAAGAGATGTGTTTTTAGTCTAGATATAAACTGACAAAGTGTGTCAGATTCCCGAACAATGCTATGAAGACTGTTCCAAAGTTTAGGTGTTAAATAGGAAAAGGATCTACCGCCTGCAGTCGATTTTGATATTCTAGGTTTTATCAACTGGCCAGAATTTTTAGACCGCAATAGACGCAAAGGACTATAAGGCGTTAAGAGCTCGCTCAATTACTGAGGAACTAAACGATTTAGTGCTTTGGAAGTAATTTGCAATATGTTTTAATTCAGTGTTGACAGAACTGGGCTAATATGGTCATATAACCTTCCTGGTTCTAGTAAGAACTCTAGCTGCTAAATTTTGGACTAGCTGGAGTTTGTTTATTAAGCGTGCAGAGAAACCACCCAGTAGGCCCTTACAATAATCTTGCCTTGAGATCATGAATGCATAAACCAACTTTTCTGCATTTGGCATTGAGAGCATATGTCATAATTTAGATAAATTTTTAAGACTGAAAAATCTTAAAGTTCCTAACTGATGACAAAGACTTGACAGAGCAGCCATCAAGTGTTAGTCGGTATTCTTGCTTATTACGTATTGAGGTTTTTGGTCAGATATTTAAAACCTCTGTTTTTAAGTTAAATACTTAAGTTAAGTAGAACATTACTAGTCATCCAATGTTTTGATATCAACTATGCATTTCGTTAATTTTGTGAATTTGTACGTTTCGTCAGGGCGTGAAGATATATAGAGCTGAGTATCATCAGTGTAAAAGTGAAAACTAACACCATGCTTCCTAATGATATCTCCCAAGGGTAGCATGTAGAGGGTGAAAAGCAACGGTACTGGTACTGAGCCTTGCGGTACTGCACTTGTGATTGATATACCTCTTAGTTTACTGCTACAAGAAGATAATGGTCAGAAAAATATGTTTTGAACCATGCTAATGTCAACGTAATTTTTTATTCTATTTAAAAGAATGTTGTAGTCGATAGTATCAAATGCAGCACTAAGATTATAGAGAGATACAACCTCGATCAGATGATAAGAGCAAATCATTTGTAACTCTAATAAGAGCAGTCTCGGTACTATGATACGGTATAAATCCTGACTGGAAATCCTCACAGACACAATTTCTTTCCAAGAAGGAACATAGTTGTGAGGATACTGGCTATTCTAGAATTTTTGACAGAAAAGGGAGATTCGAGATTGGTCTGTAATTAACTAATTCTCTAGGATCAAGTTGTGTTTTTTTGTGTGTGTTTTTTTTATGAGAGGAAGCATAACAGCCAGCTTAGAAGTTTTTGGTACATATCCTAAAGATGATGATTTAATAATGATGAATTAACAATATTAAGAAAAGGACTTCTGGAACTTCTGGACTTCTTATGGACTTATGGACTTCTCTTTCAGTAGCTTAGTTGGAATAGGGTCTAACATACATGTTGTTGATTTTGATGATTTGACAAGTTTAGACAATTATTCCTCTCCTATAGCAAAGAATGAATGTAATTGTTCATCAGGGGGTCTATAATTTAGCCACTGTATCAAATAAATACCTAGGGTTGTGTTCTAAGAGAGCTAGCAGTTTTTAAGACCTGTCTGTGTGCAGTAACACTGTCCTTCCTCGAAATGCGAAATACCTCTAGTTTTATTTTCTCCTAGCCGTGCACCATTTTTCAGGCTGCTCTCTTGAGAGTGCGAGTGTGCTTTTTATATCATGGCGTTGGACTATTTTCATTAATCTTCTTTAAAGTGCCCCTATTATGCTATTCTAAAGGTTCCTGATTTTGTTTTGGAGGTCTCCTACAACAGGTTTACATGCATCAAATGTCAAAAAAACTTTCTTTTTCTCATAATATACATTGCATATCACTACATTTTTCAATGATTTTTAAACGACTCGTTGGATGAACCAGTCTCTCTAAATCCCTCCTTTCCATGAGCCTACTCTGCTCTGATTAACCAGATGTCCCAGTCTGTTGTGATTGGTCTACCCCTTACAGTGCACGTCAGAAACAAAACGCCCATTACCATAAACTTCAGCTCCGGAGGCTTCCGCGATTCAAGCTCAGCGATTGTAAACACAGTAAAGACTGTAACTATGGCGTCGATTTTACCATATCAATCCGAGCGCAAGTTCGATGATGAAACATTGGAAGAACTAGTTATTCAACCCGAACCTCCATCGAAAGGACGACTTGAGCAGGACGTTTCTCAGTGATATGCTACTCTGATTGGGGTGCATTATGAGATGTTGCAACTGTAATTCCTCATCACCATCAGCATTAACAAGTGTATGTCCATCAACAAATCGATGTTTATTTTTCTCATTTATTGTGGTGCACATGTGGGAACTGTATTAACTGTATCAATAACGGTGCATACATTAACCGAGCACTAACGTGAATGACTGATTAAACATTAAAGTTTGCCAAACAAATCTTGCTCCATCCTTTACCTCTACTTAAAGGGTTAGTTCACCCAAAAATGAAAATTAAGTCATTAATTACTCACCCCCATGCTGTACCAACCCCGTAAGACCTTCGTTCGTCTTCGGAACACAAATGAAGATATTTTTGATTAAATGTGACAGCTGGATCACTCCTCCATAGGCTCCCTAAGGGATTGAAACCTGACGGCCCAGAAAGTCAATGAAGAAATGGAATATTTAAACATTTTCTTCATTGACTTTCTGAGCCATCAGGTTTCAATCCCTTAGGGAGCCTATGGAGGAGTGATCCAGCTGTCACATTTAATCAAAAATATCTTCATTTGTGTTCCGAAGACGAACGAAGGTCTTACGGGGTTGGTACAGCATGGGGGTGAGTAATTAATGACTTAATTTTCATTTTTGGGTGAACTAACCCTTTAATAAAGTAGTAAGAACGAAAGAGAATCTGCATTAATAGACACAGTTTTGGTTAATAGTGGGCCCACAGCTGATTTGCAGAACTATTTCAGTAAGACAGTAATAACGTGAATCAGACTTACACAATATAAAACACAAAACTACGTATTTTGAACACCCGGTAGAAAATATATACATCAATAATTAATCATACAGGTTGTGATTCCGAGGAGCAAGTTGGTCCAAATAAACTGAGTATTGACCCATCTTTGAAGAGCAAGCGTTTTGCGAATCCCGCGTTGAACTCAGAGTTTTGAGAAGCAGTCGTCAGTAAATTGATGTGTTTGAAGGCGGGCCAAGTTGTTCACGGGGCGGACAACGTACAACAAACGCTGGCATTATGCAAATGTATTTCTAGTGACGTAGAACTGTTACGCAGTGGGATTACAAACAACTCGGTTAGATGGTTCTGAGTCGATTCTTTCTTTTGGGGGACAATAACTTTATTTATCGTGCACTTTTGACTTAACAACTTTCCAGAACGTTTACATTCACAAGCAGCTATTTTACACACTGCATGAAAGGGAATATTCGAAAAACCATAATAGGGGCACTTTAAGCGCAAACGAGAAACCTTGTCTAAAGTGCTGGAAAAGAGAGTCAATAGTTTCTGTTGCAACATTAAGTTCTTGTAAGCTGTCTGGTATGTTGAGGAGGAGTTAAAACTGACCAGGGAGATTATTTATAAAGCAATCTTTAGTGGTAAAGGTGATAGTTCTACCATATTTGTATCCAGGGAGATGGTTTTGCAGCCTTGGCTTAATGGTGTATTCACAAAACTAGATAATGATCTGAGATGCCATCGCTTTTCTGCAGAATTTTAACACCATCAACATCGATTTGGTCTGCTGTTACATCTATTCTTACATGTGTATTGTATCTCTTAAGTGCCAGATCACCTGAAAAGTTGTTACAAATGCAATTTTAAGCATTTGAAAAGATTTTGATACTATAACTAACAAATATTGTCATACAGGGAAGGGATTCACTGGGAAGCCATTGATTGGATGGACAATGCAGAATGTCTGGATCTAATTGAAAAGGTAATCCAATCATGGTTAGATGTTGGGAACCCATTCAGTTTAATTTAGGCTGACTATTTATGCATTCATTCATGCAAAAGTTCAATTTGATTATTATAATAGTAAAGGTTTTCAGATTTGAAAACTATTGTTAGTGTTAATTAACTCTTATCTAATGTTGTGTTTATGCAGAAACTGGGCATGTTAGCTCTGGTTAATGAGGAGAGCCGATTTCCCAAAGGCACTGACTTCACCCTGCTGGAGAAACTGCATGGCAGACACTCTGTGAGTTATATTCTCGTCATACAAGCCAGGGACATGATACAATTCAACCAAGCATAACATGAATAAACTTACAAATGAGGTTGTTTATCCACAGACTAATCCCTACTATGTGAAACCCAGACTGGCAGACCATCAGTTTGGAATAAAGCACTATGCTGGAGAGGTATACAAAGTGTCTGTCTGTCTGTCCATCTATCTATCTATCTATCTATCTATCTATCTATCTATCTATCTATCTATCTATTTATCTAGCTAGCTAGCTAGCTAGCAGTCTGTCTGTTTGTCTGTCTTCCTTTTTTAATCTTTATATTTGTGTCTTCTTTTTTATAGGTCTTATATGATGTGAAGGGGATTTTAGAAAAGAACAGAGACACATTTAGAGATGATATACTGAACATGCTGAAGGATAGTAGGTAAGACACGCACACACAAATTCAGAAACTCACACACTCGCTAAGGCAATTTTGTTCTTGTGTAGTTTAACCTGTGAGTGATTCTGTGTGTGTGCAGATTGGATTTCATCTATGATCTGTTTGAGCAAGTGAGCAGCAGAAACAATGAGGAGACCTTGAAGATGGGCACGGCCAGAAAAAAGCCCACTGTCAGCTCTCAGTTCAGAGTGAGAAATAGCTTCCATATCAAGATTTTCATTAATAATAGACCTTACTAGACTCACTAGTCAGTTAAGCCAGTTTCTTATTCACATATTGCTTGCAGCTAGGGTGACTATCATCAATCAAACCAAATGTGGGACGATTACTGAGTTTGTGTAGGACATGTTACCAACAATAAAACATAACCTGAAACTGTTATATAATGTCTATCTAACTTAATAAAAAATATGTATTCTGCCTTTCAGCTGATAAAAACACTTTGTTCTTTAGTCCCTTCCAGAAAACACCATTACATCACAATGTAACATAACATGTTTTTATTTTGTTTTACATGTCATTTAAATTCAACATCACTGACCCCAAAGGCAGCAGGGAGCATGCAGATAACTATTGATAATAATTAGTCCATTTTATTTTAAGTCCAACTTAAGTCCAACAAAAATAAATAATGAAATAATGAACAAATAAAATATAAAACAACATGAAATTAGTTCATTGACATTCTTTTATATTAAGAATATATTAAACCAAAAACTTTCATATTTTTAGAAAGGATGTGAATTAAAACAACCACAGCAGGCAACAAGTTGATAAATTCTGTTCTCCTCCAGCACCAGAGAGCACACTTGGCTGAAACACAGGAAAACAGCACATACCAACCAAATATTAAAATCATACTGGAGGCTTACATTATTCTATTCTGAATAAAATTTTAATTTACCGAATTATCCATTAGTTTTCTGACAGGGAACACATGGAACGAATCACAGCTCCACATTTTGATTGACAGCCGTTACAACCTACTAGTGACCGTGTTTACTCCTTTCTTTTCAACCATTGGAAAGAACTACACCGCAAAAAGAATAAATAAAATGCTTTCTTAAAAAGGCAAAAGTACACATGCACGTCTTCTTAATATGATAATTAAAAACCAACAGACTGATGAAAATGCGGGACATTTTCTCAATATGCGATGTGCGGGACAAGGGGTGAAAATGCTGTGGGGTACAACGCAAAAACGGGACGGGTGGTCACCCTACTTACAGCCCCTTTCGACTGATTGGTTGTCTCTTCTATCCTTCAGGACTCTCTTCATTCTCTAATGGCCACTCTCAGTGTATCCAACCCCTTCTTTGTGCGTTGCATTAAACCCAACATGGACAAGGTTAGAGCAGTAACATCAACCAATCAGAAGGCAATTTAAAAAATAAATTGTGATGTTATTCCACACACATTATCAATTTCAATAATGTTTTTTCTCTTCTATAGAACCCAAACAAGTTTGACCCAGATGTGGTTCTGAATCAGTTGCGGTACTCTGGCATGTTGGAGACAGTAAAGATTCGCAGAGCTGGATTCCCTGTCAGACGTACCTTTAAAGACTTCTTTACCAGGTAAGGGTTAAAACAAATATAGATGCATGAGTTTTTGTTGGCTCATGTTTTCTGGGAGACGTTTATGATTTTGTGGTTGTGTACATTAGGTATAAGATCATTCTCAATGAGAAGGAAAAGGCATCTGTGGCTTCCAATGGAGATGAGAAAAAAAAAAGCACAGATTTGCTGACACTCCATGACAGGACCAAGAAGGAGTGGCAGTTTGGAAAGAGCAAGGTGAGTGACCTTTGACATCTTCCTCTACAAATGTGCTTATTTATATCTCTTTTCAATTAATGGGACGGCATTAATGGTAGGCACATTTTCACGTGTTTTGTTTGATGGCACTAACCTGTGATAACCTTTGCCCCCTAGGTGTTCCTAAAAGAATCTTTGGAACAGAAGCTGGAGAAGCAGAGAGATGAAGTGCGAAGCAAAGCCGGACTGATAATACGAGCCTATCTTTTGAGATATACTGCCAGGTGTGTGTATTTCTTGGGTTTTTACACAGATTACATTAGATTGCATTTGGTTTCCAAAACATTTCAATACACAACATTTGTTTAATATTAGGGCCGGGACTTGATTAAAACAATTAATCTAATTAATTAGAGGCTTTGTAATTAATTAATCGAAATTAATCGCATTTTAATTGCATAAATATTTGACCTGAGAACAGTGAGAAGTAATTTTTTTCACATGGATTTTTAGTATACCATTGAATAATGACTGAATACATAAGCTTAAGCAACAAAATATTGTTTATTTTTGTTCAACCAAGTCCAGCAGACCAGTGTTTTTTGCCATTAAGTGTAGCAATAGCATATTATGCTATTATAGCATAATAGCATATTGCTACACTACAGACTTTAACGCGTTAATTAATTACACAAAAAATTATTTTTAATCACACTTATTTTTGCACTATAGCATATTGCTACACTACACTAATAGCATATTGCTACACTACACTAATAGCAATAGCGAATTCCTTGTTGCATAGCTTGCACACAACCATGCTCTTATCGACGCTTCCATCCGTTTTTGTAACAAAATTTCCCATCCACCGGCCAATCAAAGCGACCTCGTCAGCTTCTTCGTCATGAACGCTAGTTGGTGCGCCAGTATAATCGGTCCGCCGAAACTCAACCAGTGAGAAACGTTCCGCGGTGCAAAAATAAGTGCGATTAAAAATAATTTTTTGTGTAATTAATTAACGCGTTAAAGTCTGTAGTTAATTAATCTTAATTAACGTGTTAAAGTCCCGGCCCTAAAATATCCTTTTGGATTTGAACATGTCACCTGCTTTTTCAAAACACACGCATTACCTATATGGTCTAGTTTCCAGCTTGTCCAGATGTTTATTTGTCATCTGGTCACCCTATATTACATTTAGGTTTTGTTCAAGTTTCCCATAATCTAGTAATTATTTTTCCTCATAGAATAATACAAGACATTTAGAAATGTGCACTACTGTTCAAAAGTTTGGGGTTGGTAAGATTTTTTTTTAATGTTTTTAAACGTATGACGGCAAACGTTTTTTGTATATATTTGTAAATGCCTAATCTTAGCTTGTTGGTGCTTATCTCGGCCCTGTTTACATGGTATTAAGATGTGTTTTTGTCGATCGGATCACAAGTGGACGACTCTAAACACAGGTGTAAACGGACTGGAGTCTAAAACACTTTGAGCTTGTCCACTTTCGACCATTTCCAGAGGTAGTCGAAAACGCATTCGACCGGTTGTTTTCGTAGTGTAGCAACGGATTGTGGTTGAATGAGTTTGAACCGCCACAAAAGACTGCCTACCTACGACTGCGCCTACTGACGACCTAATGCGTAAACGTTATGGAAGCGGACTGGACAGACGGGATTTAAACTTTGTCGGCTGAAGACCCATGTTTGGTTTGAAAACGAAAAACGTACTAACCACAATGTTCTCTCACTGTTCCTGATTTCTAACACGCACTCACTTTGTTCGATGTGGTCTTGCGGCTGTCAGAGCAGAAATGAAAGCTACTGCTCTCTGTGTGTTTTTCCGTCATCTCCGTTCGCGTTCATATGTATAGTAAATTGTGTAATCTTATTTTGTCGATTTGATAGAAAGATCTGGAAAAAAAAAGATTACACACCCAGACCCTCCCCTCGAAGAAATCAGCATAGAAGTGGTTGAAAGTGGACAAAAGAAACTGATTAAAACACCAGGTGTAAAAGGGAATGTCTCCCTCGTCTACTTGTGATCCGATCGACCAAAACGCATCTTAATACCAGGTGTAAACAGGGCCCTTGACATGACAACAATCAAGTCGTTTTTTAGTGACACCTTTTTAAATGCTGTCATCTGCCAGAGACAGTTAAACTGTTACTTATTCTAAGGGAAATTACTGTGAATTTTGTGCTGACTACAGAAAGAACTTTAAGAAGGCTCTGGACAACATTGTGACCATCCAGAAAAACTACCGCGCTCATCTCTATCGGCGGCGGTTTCAAAGGAAACGCGCAGCTGCGCTAGTTCTCCAGAAACACAGGCGAGGGCAAGTGGCAAGAGGAGTCTGCCGCAAACTACGAGAGGAGATGAGGAAGAGAGAGGAGGAGGAAAAGAAAAAGAAAGAAGGGGAGGAGAAGAAAACAGAGGGAGAACATGAAAATAAAAAGGAAAAGGAAAAGGAAGGAGAGGAAGGGGCAGCAGAGGTAAGATACTTTAATGTTCCTTTTAAAAGCTTAGAGAACATGCATATTAGCAGTGTTTGTATTTTATGGGCAAAAATTCCACTCACCCCTTGATATCATGAAATCCCCATTAGGTGATTCGCTTTTTTTTTTTAAGTTTCCTAAAAAAAAATTAGGGTCTTATGTTGCTTCAAACTTTGAAACTTTGGGTCATGATTATGCAATATAAGTTTAGCTGAACTTTAAAATGCTGATTGCCTGTAATTTTGTCACATAGCTTTTTCTTTTTTTTCTGTGGAAGCCCATTTCCATCACATTAAGCCCGGGACACATTGGCCGATTGGCGGTCTGGCAATGTCAGGCTGTTTTTGAGCGTCGGACGACTTGTTTTTTTCGGTGTGTTCTGCACTGTTGGTGTTACAGTTATGTCTGTCTTGTGTCTGTATTCCTGTGTTTTCCCCCGTCATTGTGATTTGGTTTAGTCCTGTGTTAGTTTTCCCGCTCCTCGTTTGTGTTCAGTTCCTTCACCTGTGTCTAGTTAATTTGCCCCAGCTGTGTCTTGTTCCCATGATCCGTTCTCTGTGTATATAAACCCTGTGTTCTCCCTCACTCCTGGTCGGTTCTCGTTTATGTAACGTTGTTGTTAGGTGTGTTATCCTCTGCCCGCCAGCCAGAGACCGTCCAGCCAGAGACCGTCCAGCCAGAGACCGTCCAGCCAGAGACCGTCCAGCCAGAGACCGTCCAGCCAGAGACCGTCCAGCCAGAGACCGTCCAGCCAGAGACCGTCCAGCCAGAGACCGTCCAGCCAGAGACCGTCCAGCCAGAGACCGTCCAGCCAGAGACCGTCCAGCCAGAGACCGTCCAGCCAGAGACCGTCCATGCTGCTCTGGAAGACACGGTTCTCATTGTGGGGTCCATGGCTGTTTTGTGTGTGTGGGCTGCACACACATCTGTTACAGCCCATAAGTCCTCTTCACCGCTGGTTCCGCCCAGCTCAAAGCCTTCTTCGCCGCTGGTCCCATCCAGCACAGAGCCCGTCCCCTGCAGCCCTGCCGAGCCTGAGCTTCCCTGCACGCCTGCCGAGCCTGAGCTTCCCTGCACGCCTGCCGAGCCTGAGCTTCCCTCCAGTTCTCCCGAGCCTTCTCCGCTGGTCCCGTCCAGCCCTTCAGAGCCTTCTCCGCTGGTCCCGTCCAGCCCTTCAGAGCCTTCTCCGCTGGTCCCGTCCAGCCCTTCAGAGCCTTCTCCGCTGGTCCCGTCCAGCCCTTCAGAGCCTTCTCCGCTGGTCCCGTCCAGCCCTTCTGAGCCTTCACCGCTGGTCCCGTCCAGCCATTCTGGCCCTTCACCGCTGGTTCCATCCAGCATAGCCGGGCCTTCACCGCTAGCCCAGCCAGAGACTTTCCACGTCCCAGAGCCTGAGCCCGTCGCCTGCCCGCCAGAGCCTGAGCCCGTCGCCTGCCCGCCAGAGCCTGAGCTTCAAGCCAGCCCTACAGAGCCTTCTCTACTGGTCCCATCCAGCCCTCCCAAGCCTGACCTGATGCACGTCCCTGAGCCTGGCACTCTCCCCAAGAAAATTTTGGGGGGGGGATATAGGCCACCTGATGGTGCGTCTCCGCCATGGCCCCCTGACCAGCTTGCTCCGCCTTGGCCACCCGAGGGGGTCTCTCCGCCCTGGCCACCTGAAGGGGCGTCTCCACCCTGGCCACCTGAAGAGGCGTCTTCACCCTGGCTATCAGCACGGCCTGCTCCGCCCTGGAGGCTTCCTGTTCCGGGAAAGCCACGCCCTCGTCAGCCTCCAGGGCGCCCACCCTCCCGCCCCTATTTGATGTTTATACGGCGTGGGGACACGCCTTTTCGAGGAGGGGCGTAATGTTAGTTATGTCTGTCTTGTGTCTGTATTCCTGTGTTTTCCCCCGTCATTGTGATTTGGTTTAGTCCTGTGTTAGTTTTCCCGCTCCTCGTTTGTGTTCAGTTCCTTCACCTGTGTCTAGTTAATTTGCCCCAGCTGTGTCTTGTTCCCATGATCCGTTCTCTGTGTATATAAACCCTGTGTTCTCCCTCACTCCTGGTCGGTTCTCGTTTATGTAACGTTGTTGTTAGGTGTGTTATCCTCTGCCCGTCTGCCTGCCTGTATCCGTTTGTTGGTTTGCTTTATTAAGTAAAGTCTATTGTTTTTGGAAATCCTGATCTCCTCGTCTTCCTCTGCCTACACCTACCGTAACAGTTGGCTCTACTCAGACGGCGTTGAGTTTTTGGTGTCGATTCAGCATGTAGAATCTGCGTCAGGGTGTCGGTGAGAGAGAGTACTCTGATTGGCTGTTCAGTTTAGTGAACTAGTCAGTGTACAAGAATAATAGCAAAACTGTGACCAAAGAAGTCAAGACAGTACAGACAGAATGCTGTTCTAATTTTACGTCATCTTACCCGAGTGTTCCTGGGCGGAATTTTGCCCTGCAGCCTGCAGTGTCGGTTTCCCTTTTTAAATGACGAATAGAGACAAATATATCTGCAGAAATAGAGAGTTATCTCCTTTACAAGCAGGCGCAGAACGCGCATGCTAGCTGACAGTCGGTAGTAGTAGTCCTTTCGGTGTGTTAAAGCAAAGGTTTTTTGCCCCGACGCGAGGCGACAACACAGTTGGCTTTCATCAGGGCTAGTTCTTTGGCATCGGTTTGGTGTGGCCCTACCTTCAGAAAAAAAAATTGGTAAATCATAATTATGACATAAAAAGTCACAATTGTGTGACAGAACATTGAAAATATGCTAATATGAAAATAAAGCTAAAATTCTGACAAAAAGTAAAAAGTATGTGAAATATGAATGACAATCTTGACTTTTTATGTCATAATTGACTTTTTATCTCATAAATTTGACTTTTTGAGTCCAAAAATTACTTTTTATACCACATTTGAATAAAATGCTCAAAATGATGGCATACTAGTTATATTTAGGACATAAAAAGTCAAGCTTTTTGTCATAATTGACTTATTATCGCAATTTATATTTTGTTTCTTTGGGGCTTTCTGAATGACAGAAGGCATTTTTTTTAAACAAATCTAAATAGAGCAACATTTTATTCTCAATGAAAATGTAAGACCACTCCTCCAAAACATACGTGTTTATGTAGATACGTGCAGTCAAATTGTCTGACATTGAGTCTAAAAACCTGTCAGAGTTGCAGACAGGTAGTGTGAAAGTGTTTCTAATATTTGTTTTTCTCTAACCAGTGTTTCTGTATCTTCCCTCTCTCCTGCCCTCCTTTAGTCTCCACGCACTGCTGAGGAGGCCCGTCAGATGGAGGAAATTCTGCGTTTGGAGCGAGAGATTGAGCGTCTGCAGAAGAAAAGAGAAGACGGTGTGTCTTTGCTATGTGAGAGCTCGAAACAAGAACTCCGATTGCGGCGCGATGCAGAGGTCCTGCGCCAGAAGAAGAAGGCTTCCCGTGTCGCCACTGAATTCCTCGAACTACTCAACACCGGAGGTCCAGAAGTCATCCCTGGTAATCCTAAACAACCTGCCTCCAGACCGGCAGCCGCCACTGAGGAAGAGGTAGACGAAGGCTTCCACGCAGAGGAGGAGTGCATACCCCTTCCAGAGATCCCTCCTCCAGCAGAAGGTCCAGTGGATCAGGAGATCTTAGCCACTCTGCCACCCCCTCCTCCCGCTTTCGCCGAAGGCACGGTAGCTTCATCTGCACCCAATGTTCCACCTGGGGCTCCACCCCCACCTCCTCCCCCTCCTCTTCCTCCACCTCCTCCCCCTCTCCCTGGCGAAACCAAAAAGGAAGATGGAAAGGCTGAAGAGGCTAAAACGGTTAAAGAGGAGGATGGGAAAAAGGAGGGTGAGGACATAGACCGCACCAGCAGGCTGACCGCACCTGAGTCTCTGCCGGACACAGAGGAACCCATCTACAGCATCCCCGGGGACGGCGAGTCGGACTATGACCAAGACGATCTTGAGGATGGACAGAGCAGCATTGCGGCAACAGACACAGAACACGCACGCAAGTCCACCTGCACCAACGCAAGCCAGGAGTCCTACAACCGCAGCTCAGATTCAGTGAGTTTTGTAGAGAGAATATGCACACATGTTCTAAGGCAGTGGCTGTCAACATGGAAGCTGGGGCCAAACAGCTTTTGAACTTGAATTTGAACGTGGGCCACTGCAGAATTTCAGAGGTAAAACATCGAAATGAGTCTTAAAATTATTTAGATTTAGTTAATATCATAATTTTAATTAAAACGGTGAAAAACACCAAAAACAAAGACATAAAACATAAAAAAAAAATTGTTTATTTTTTTTACAACAGAAGTACAACAGGTAAAAATTAGCAATAGATAGGTGGGCCTTCAAATATTGTCTTGGACAAAGGTGGCCCTTGGCATCAAAAAGGTTTAGAACCACTGTATGGGACATGTAATTCCTACAGTGTCCATTTGGATCTTCATAATGGTAGCCCAATTAAAGGAACAGTTCACACTTCTTTTCCTTTAAATTAGCTAGTAAGTTTTAAGTTAGTAAGTTAGCTAATCATTTTTTTCCTCTTTTAAGTTAGCTAGTGTTGGGTTAACATACATATATTTGAATACTCGCACACTGGAACAAATGCTGGATAAACATGTTATATCTTATTGTGTAGTTTGCGATTAATGTCAGATTTGTGTCATAACCATTCTTTAGGGACAGCCAAGCTGTAAAAACAAGACTAGAATCTAGGGTTGGGCGGTATTACGGTAATATCGTATTCCGCGGGGTCTTAAAATAGCAACGGTATCAGTTTAAATACCGTCATTACCGGCACTTATATATAATATGTAAATATAATTTATTCAATGCCTAAAAATGCTTATGTAGTTGTCATCAAGTGACAGTGTGGAGGAGAAAGAGAGAGAGAGAGAAGGGAGAGGCGGTAAATACTGACGAGGCAATTTGTAAATGTTGCAATAAAAAAGGTGACCGCGAGAGATGGAAACACCTCTAACCTAATGTTGCATCTCCGAAACAACCACCCACTCACTGCTGCGAGGATGCATTTTGCCCCGAGTTCATTAAATAAGCGCATAGTTTATATTTGTTAAAATATTATAATGTTATTTTTTTTTTTACGTTGATAATGAAAAGTGAACAGCACGAGTAAGATGGGATGCATCGGGAGTCAGACATTGACCACTTAATTAAGTTTCATTTTGTAAAAGGCCTTTCTTTAAAGTAATTTCATTTTTTTATAAATTGTATCTTAATTTTAATATTTTTTTAATCAACCAATTGCCTGGATTTAATAAATAAGAATCAAATATAGCAGACAACATAATCATGACATGATCGTGCGCTGGCGCGCCGCGGTCACTTGCATTAAAATCTCATCATAAATTAACCGAAACTCAGTGTATGCCCCACAGACATGACAGATAGGCCTATATCTAAATAAAGCTTGAAATTTCATTAAACGAAACAATTCAGAAACGAAAAGAAATAGGCCACTAGCTGATTATTTAATCCATGATGTGCATTTCTCTATGCGCGTTCATACGGAGATGGCGATCATCAAATTCATTAAACGAAACTATTCAAAACGAAAAGAAATAGGCTAGCCTACTCTCTGATTATGTAATCCATGATGTGCATTTCTCTCTATCGTTCACTATGGAGATGGCGATTCGTCAATTTCTTTAAACGAAACAATTCAAAAGGAAAAGAAATATAGGCAGCATACTCTCTGATTAATCCATGATGTGCATTTGTCTCTATAGGCGCGTTCACTACGGAGATACCAATCGTCAATTTCTTTAAACGAAACAATTCAAAACGAAAAGAAAAGGGCTAGCCTATACCTTCTGATTATGTAATCCATGATTTGCATTTCTCTCTATATATGCGCGTTCACTAGGAGATGCCGATCGTCAACTTAATCTTTGCAGCAGACACTGACAGAAAAGTTGTATTAATAAAAATCAATGGACGCGTGTCACCGGATTTACAAATGCAGTGTTGTTTTTGGCAGCCCTTTTAGTTTTAGTCTTAGTCTTTTGGACGAAAATGCTTTTAAGTTTTAGTCACTTATAAACTTAATAGTTTTAGTCAAGTTTTAGTCAACGAAAACGCAAAAAGGATTTAGTCAAGTTTTAGTCGACGAAAACACAAAAAGGTTTTAGTCAAGTTTTAGTCAATTTTAGTCTTTAACAAATCAATTTAGGTGAAAAAGTGTTGGAAATGGGCTTAGATTTTACAGGTTGTAGCAAGTATTGCAATTTATAAAACAACAGCTAACCTTAAAACCTTTGCATAATAAACTAGACTTTCTCATTGATGGAGATGCAGTGCTGCCATTGCCAAGCTGTACTTCATTGTCACATTGGGCAGAAACCTTTTATCCCCATATTTCAAGTTATAGTTTTTCCATGAATATTAAATGCTATTTTCACCAGTAATCACAGTAATAAAGGAATGGTTTAAAGTTTAAACCGCAAAAAACTTTGAGCAACTACATTACACACAGATAAAGTGGTAACAGTGGAATCACTGTTTTACTCCAAAAAAAGCCAGGAATAAAAACTCTTACTTTTTAGCAATTTCACAAATAAAGCCACAATTGCCAGTGCAATGAACAACGTGCCCAAAATATAAGCTATTGAGGAACACATACTTATGATCTACAACTTGCGCTTCAACTTGTCTGCCAGTGCAACAACAAGATGCTTATTATTTGTAAACACAAACATCATACAACCCTGTCTATCTTTAACTTGTGCAAACTGCAAAGTTGCAAACATTCTGAAACAAAATAATACAATAAATAAATAATACTGAGGTGCATTGAACATAGGTTGTTAGGAATTTGAATATAAAGTATGAAACAAACTTGACACTTGAAATGTGTTGAACATAAAAATGAATAAGACAATCCCTGAATACTGTAAACACTGTATTTGGTCTTTAAAGGGTTAGTTCGGTATTTTACACCAAAAGCCCTGTTTTAAGATCGTTTTTGATGTAATAGGACAGTTAAGATTTTAATTTTGACAAATGCTGTTGTCCCGAGAATTTTAGGTTTGTGTGTTAGCACCCCCCACCTCCACAATGGTTGTCTATGAGCACTGGAACAATCATTCATAAAACGCATTAAACTTTAGTTCACAAAGACGTGAAACTCACCTAGTGGTCAGGGATGTTCACTGATATGCTCACACAAAAATCGCTGCAAAAGATGCTTTCCAACAGGTTTTATCGTAGTTTTTGCCGCAACTCCATTGACTTGACTTGGTACAAAAACTACGATAAAACCCGTGTTGTTGTTGTGTGGAATGGTGCGCGCGCGGCAGCCGGATGCAGCTGATATTTTTTTTTAGCTAATTACAGACAGTTTTCACGCAAAAAAGAGCAGAAATGACATGCATTGTGAACGTCAGACTTATAATCCTTTTCGTTCCGTCTCGTCTCGTCAACGAAAACTCTAAAACGCCTCGTCATGTTTTAGTCACCTTAGAGCCATTTTTAGCTAGTCATCGTCGCGTTATCGTCATAAAAAAAAGTGCGTCAACGAAATCATTTCGTTATCGTCATCACTGACGAAAACATCATTGTACAAATGCACTTCTTGCTTGTTGCTTGTTAATTTAATTTAAATTAATTAATAAAACGAATACTTTAATTGTCATTATTAAAATAATTAAATATTATTAAGTGTCCCATTGGTGATGCTGTCTGAGCCTTATGTCATCATTTTTAATTAGTCACGGTAATACTGTATACCCCGGTAAAATAGGGAGGAGGTTTGACGGTATCAAAATTTGGATACCGCCCAAGCCTACTAGAATCACATCGTGTATAAATGTGGTCATTCACTCTATCTGTCTCTCTTTCAGTATGCTGAGAGCGATGATGAGCATGATGGGTACGTGGACACAGATGAGGAGGTATCCAACGGTAAAGTCAACATCTTGAATGGGAACGGACCTCCGTACTTCCACAGTTACCTTTACATGAAAGGTAAGAAATCAAATGATTTAATCTTTTTATACAAAATAAAGTCCCTAATGCAATGCCTCAACTATTTTGACCCCCTGTTATTGTCAAATACATAAAAATGTAATACCATCTCACAAAAAACAGCTTGGACAATGTTGTTCACATGTTTTTGTCTCTTCTGTCTCATCCACAGCTGGGTTGATGATCCCGTGGCGCAGGCGTTGGTGTGTTTTGAAGGACGACACCTTCATGTGGTTCCGCTCTAAACAGGAGTCGTTAAAGTCAGGCTGGCTGTACAAGAAGGGAGGCGGACTTTCCACTCTCTCTCGCAGGAACTGGAAGATGCGCTGGTTCGTTCTGCGTGACTCCAAGCTCATGTACTATGATAATGACAGCGAGGAGAAGCTGAAAGGGACAATTGACATCCATTCAGCCAAGTAAGTTTAAGAGAAATAGGATTATTGTGGTATCATTAGGTGTCTGTGTCAGATAGGAAAACACTTTTTGTGATTGTTGATTGTGATCATCTTACATTTACATTACATTTATGCATTAGGCAGACGCTTTTTTCCAAAGAGACTTACATTGCATTTCAAGGTACACATTTACATTCTTATAATTTCGTGCTTTCCCTGGGAATCGAACCCACGAGCAACCCATTGCAAGCGCCACTGCTCTACTGTTTGAGCCATATGACTTACTTGACTCTTATGACTTCTTGCCATTTAGTTTTTATCAAAAGAGTCTTATTGTACAGTTCATTCAGAAACCATCTGAAGTTTCATCTAGTTTTTGTTTATCTGTTTTTAGGGAGATTGTGGATAATCATGAGAAAGAGAATGCTCTGAATATTGTGACAGATGAGAGAACATACCAGGTGTTTGCTGAGTCACCAGAGGATGCCAGGTACAGTATGCTGACAATTTTATACCAATGTGTTTTTCGTAATTGGACCAAATTGCTCTCCCTCACTCTGCAAATTTGCTCTCTTTCTCTTAGTGGTTGGTTTACCGTGTTGAGTCGGGTCCAAAATGCCACACCAGAGCAGCTACTGGAGATGTCACATGAGCAGGCCAACCCAAAGAACGCTGTGGTCAGTGTCCTTAGACTTCATGCACTTTAACCGTTAAACCACCTTTCTTTTATGACAACAGTTTTTTCCCTTTCTCTCAGGGCACACTGGATGTTGGATTGATTGATTCAGTTTGTGCTTCAGACAATCCTGACAGGTGA
The DNA here is from genome assembly GCA_030578255.1 of Tiaroga cobitis. NCBI lineage: Eukaryota > Metazoa > Chordata > Actinopteri > Cypriniformes > Leuciscidae > Tiaroga > Tiaroga cobitis. The sequence goes on from CM060596.1 coordinate 39,630,849, forward strand.
GTGTTGTATTTGTTACAGAATGTTAGAAGATAGCAAAACTGCTGAAATTGCTTACAGCACTTAAAGTTAAGGTGTGTTATATTTTCCATTATCCAAGCATAACAAGCAATGGACTAATTTTACATTTCCGGCGTTCTCAGAAGCAGAAGCCATTATTACGGTGGCCGAGAGGTGCAAAACAAATTACAATTCAGAAAACACAACAACAATTCAGGGAACACAACGACAATTCAGAAAACACAACGACAATTCAGAAAACAAAATAACAATTCAGAAAACAAAATAACAATTCAGAAAACACAACAACAATTCGAAAAACACAACGACAATTCAGAAAACAAAATAACAATTCAGAAAACACAACGACAATTCATTCAAAACGGAAAAGGTAGGTATATTTTGAGAATGGCATACTTGTCGCTGATTGGACGAGACATCTGTCAATCAAGCCAGAACCGGAATCAAGCGATTACTGGAAGTACCGAGGGTAGAAAAGTGATTAGTTTTTACCATAGACTGTAAAAAAATAGGTTTTTACATTGAAGTCTTCACGGTTACTTTTGTACATGCAGCTTTCTCTACCGTGAACGAGATTATAATGTTATTCCCCGATGCCGATGTACAGATCAAACTTTAAATCTGAAGTAGTAGACATATATTTTTCTCGGTTGTTTAGTTTCCTTAACTTTATATCTCGGCGCTGTGCTGCAGAATTGGGGATTCCCTCAATCGTCATTGTCCAGGATCACCCTGCGGTCAGGACACTTAAAGTAACTCAATGGACAAAACACAGTACAATAAAAGACCAAACTCCCACCTTATTGGGGATTTAGGCTATATTAATAGGCTACAGGTAGCAGATGGACCAGAATATGAACGTAACGCGCAAAGTTTTACGCTAAGTGAAGTTCCCTGTGAAGTATAGGCTAATGTAACTGGCATAAGCTGGCCTAGATATTCGTACATTTAGGGACCGTGACCGTCTCTAAAGTTACATACGACATTGGTACACACGTTTCCAATAGCATTTTAATAACTTACAGTCATAAAACCATCTGTAAATTGTTCATGATGTAGATGTCAGGCATGATGCACACTTTTTAGATAGTTGATATTAAAATTAATATGAGCTCATGCGGTACTGAAAAAATATGTACAGATGATTCGACAGTTTATTTGATTAAAATACCAAAAACGAAGCGCTTTTCTACCCTCGTACTTCCAGTAATCGCTTGATTCCGGTTCTGGCTTGATTGACAGGTGTCTCGTCCAATCAGCGACAAGTATGCCATTCTCAAACTATACCTACCTTTTCCGTTTTAAATGAATTGTCGTTGTGTTTTCTGAATTGTCGTTGTGTTTTTTGAATTGTTGTTGTGTTTTCTGAATTGTTGTTGTGTTTTCTGAATTGTTATTTTGTTTTCTGAATTGTTATTTTGTTTTTGGATTTGTTATTTTGTTTTCTGAATTGTTATTTTGTTTTTGGATTTGTTATTTTGTTTTCTGAATTGTAATTTGTTTTGCACCTCTCGGCCACCGTACATTATAGTTGGGTAAATTTCTATAGTGGTGAATGTTCTACAAATATAATTTTTTGCAGTCATATTTACTGCAAGAAATTGATTACGAAATTGAGAAATTGATTACGGTAGTAAAAGAGAAAAAGACTAATTTCCATTCTCTTTGTTGAATTGGAAACAGTAATGCAGTTAATTAGTTTATTTGTAATTTCATGCCAAGGTAATATAACACAAAAATACTGTTATTAATGTGCATTACATTTTTTATTCAAAATATATATATATAAAAAAAACTAACAATGTATTGTGGAAACATGTCATCACTATGAAAAGGGTTAATAATGAGTAAGCCAGTTGTTGGTTTTGCTGGTTATTTGATGATTTTAAACTACCTTTTGTTACTCTAGTGGCACAGAAGTTACACATTTCACCTTTAACATTAAATTTGTACAGCTAAATTTCTGAAGATATACAGTATATTTTTTTCATCTGGTGCTAACACAACTTCCTTCCGAATAGGCCCAATTCATTTGTGATCATCACAGCCAATCGTGTGATCCACTGTAACTCAGACCTGCCGGAGGAAATGCATCACTGGATTAGTCTCCTACAGAAACCGAAAAGAGACTCCAAGAGTGATGGACAGGAGTTCCTGGTCAGAGGTGTGTTAATCATCTGTAACCTGAATTTAGCTACCAAATCTAAGTGTACATTTTATGTCTGGATGATTGGTAAATGTGATTTTACCAAGTACAACATGTACTTGAATCAACATCTTTGTTGATCCTGGAAGAACGTTCCAATCAACCAATCAGATTTGTGGGACGTCAAGTTTTGGCTTGCATGTCTTGCTTTGCAAAATCATGGTGACCGTGGTGGATTAGTTATAATGGGTAGTTGGCATTAAATGTCCATGAGCCTTATTGTATAACGGACAGTGTATATTTGATTTTTCTGTAACTTATGTCCATTTTTTTAAACTGTGCATGTGTGTGTCTGCGTGTCCTTTCGTTACACAGGATGGCTCCACAAGGAGATGAAGGCGGGAGCCAAAAGTTCTGCTCTTAAGCTGAAAAAGCGCTGGTTTGTCTTGACTAACAACTCGCTGGACTACTACAAGTCTTCTGAACGTAATGCATCTAAGATGGGCACTCTTGTTCTGAACAGCCTGTGCTCTGTGGTCCAGCCTGAGGAGAAAAAGTTTAAAGAGACAGGTGAGTATAACTAGTTAAAGCCAGTTACATGTATAATATGGAATCCTGGCGCATGTTACTTGTATCATAATCATATTTTGAGTAAATCTTAGAGCAAAGTATGTCAGACATTTGATTCGCCATAGAAGAAGCAAAAAATTATTGTTTGAAATTATTGGGATGCATTTGCTGTATTGTTAGCAGTCTGCCTAGAAAAGGAAAAGGCCTTAAACCAACGAAATCTTTAGTATTTTGTTTAAATAATTTAAATTACACTACTTTAAGATTTTTTATGTTTTTAAAAGAAGTATTTAATCCCCATTTAGGCTGCATTTATTTGATCAAAAACAGTATAAACAGTAATATTTTTAAATATTACAATGTAATATAATTATATATTTTTTATTTTAAAATGTAATTTATTCCTGGGATGCAGAGCTGCTATTTCAGCAGTCATTACTGTCTTCAATGTCACATGATCCTACAGAAATCATTCTAATATGCTGATTTGATGCTCAAGAAACATTTCTGATTATTATCAAAGTTAAAAACTGTTGTGCTGCTTAATGTTTTGTGGAAAAAGTGTGATACCTTTTTTCAGGGTTCTTTGATGAATAGCAATTGTAACAATGTGAGAAAGTATTTATTGCCACATTTTTATGCTTGTGTGAATACAATTCATTTATTTTAGAAAACAAGAAAATTAATCTTACGGACTCCAAAACGTTTGAATTATATAACATATATAATCTTACTAATATATTATACTAATTATACTAATATTTGATGTCAAATACAAATATTGAAATTGTTGGTTATATGCCATCATTTTGCATTAGTTTTGAAGATTGATTATGAACATTTTTTAAGTTATGAATGTTTTTCTTTCTATAAACTAACATGGTGATGCTGATGTCTGATTTCACTGCAGGTTATTGGAACATCATAGTTCATGGACGTAAACATTCATACCGTCTGTACACCAAAATGCTGAATGAGGCCATGCGCTGGGTGTCTGCCATTCAGGGCGTCATTGACAACAAGGTGCCCATTGAAACGCCCACCCAGCAACTCATTAGAGACATCAAGGTAATCATTTTAAAAACATAAGTTTAGTCTTTGCACTCAAGGTCAGAATGAGTAAAACTGTTGTTTATTAAAAATGGTACATACATTTCTTGCCTTTTCTGACATTTGTATAGGAGAACAGTGTTAACTCTGAGGCTGTCGAACAAATGTATCGAAGGAACCCCATTCTGAGATATACTCAGCATCCCTTGCATTCACCTCTTCTGCCACTGCCCTACGGAGAGGTCAGCGAAAGCCGTGAGTACCTTTCATCAGCTGAACACACAAAAAGTGACGGAAAAAGTTTACTAACATACATGTTTATGCTGTTTATTTTTGTGCTGAGTAGCCTTTTGTGTTTGTACATCACACGTCAAACTCGCTAACGCTACCTCATTTCATGTGGCCCGAAAGATAGTTTTATTATACTGTGATCTTGTCGTTTTTCCACCTCATTTCATGTAGCTTGCGAGTTAATTGTTGAAACGTATGAGCGAAACAACTCAGTTAGCACTTCAAAACCAATCAGTTAGCACTTTTATTCAAATGCGTGACATGATGAACTGATCAATTCAAATCTGCTCAGCACTTGACATCTAACATGATCATTTTAAAAGTGTTTAAATCACAAAATACATTTACTTACACATATTTGAGAATCGTAATATCATATCTTGCAAAGGAAAACAAAGGAATAAAAATGTTTTAAGTGACAAGGTTTATCACCATGCAAATAGGAATGTGATACATTATATACTTCTTTCAGAGCAGACTTCTTCATAAAAACAATAGACTGTTTAAAAATTCCCATTATGAAATATATGGAATTTTTTATTGTCATCAACCAAACCATAATGAGTTTTTATACCTACTGTACATAATACTTACTAATATAATAACTTACTACTCTCTCCTTCTCTTTGCAGTGCAAAAGGCGAAGGGTTACGGAAGCCTGCAGGATGAGGCAGTGAAAATCTTTAACTCACTTCAGGAAATGGAGATAGTTTCAGACCCTGTTGCCATAATTCAGGGCATCCTGCAAACCTGCCACGATCTGCGGCCACTGAGAGACGAGGTGTACTGTCAGCTGATCAAACAGACCAATCACGTGCCCCAACCCAACAGCCCCGCAAACCGTGCACACTGGCACCTGCTCACCTGCATGAGCTGCACCTTTCTGCCCAGTCGTGCCATTCTGCGTTACCTTCGATTCCACTTGAAGAGGTAACAGAGAGGCATGCTCATTAAATAGCATCTTGGAGTCTCAAAGGTCATTTGACAAACACTATGTCTTTTTTGTGAATAAACTCAGGGTTAGAGAGCGCTACCCTGCCACTGAGATTGAGAAGTATGCCCACTTCATTGGTGAGTCCCTGAAGAAGACAAAGACCAGGGAGTATGTGCCCTCTCAGGAGGAGATCGCCGCCCTGCTGATCAGACAGGAAATGACAACTACTGTGTACTGCCATGGAGGAGGGTCTTGCAAGATATCCATCAACTCACACACCACAGCTGGAGAGGTGAGAGGAGAAGAGAGGTTCTTTATCATTTTAACATCTCTGCTTAGAATTGTAAAATGAAATGACACAGCATGCCCTAAGAATTAGGATGAAAGAGATCTCATTTGTGCTTGTTTGTGTGAAGGTGGTGGAGAAGCTGATTCGTGGTCTGGCGATGGAAAACAGTAGGAACATGTTCTCTTTGTTTGAACACAACAAGGTGGCGAGCCGGGCCATTGAAAGCCGCGTAATTGTGGCAGATGTGCTCGCGAAGTTTGAGAGGTAATGAAAATGTGACCATTCATATGGTGTATTTGATGACTGACTGTAGAATGACTGAGGCTCATCTTTGCTCTTTCAGGTTGGCAGGTGGTGGTGAGGAGGAGGAGGAGGAAGGGCCCTGGAGGCTATATTTCAAGCTTTATTGCTTTCTAGATGTGGAAAGCATGCCCAAAGAGGGAGTGGAATTTGCATTCATGTTTGAGCAGGTGAATTGCAAAAGTATTGTTTACTTTGTATACCCATTATAGAGCATTCTTAGCATTATTTGCCATCTTCCCAGTTTTTCCACCATGTTTACTGTAAAAATCTAATATTTGTCTTACAAAAATTGGCAGAAAAAATGCTTTGCAATGTCACACTTCATTCCAGGTCACATAAGAATATCTTTGTCATATATATATATTTACTATGAAGGACCACAAATTTAAACTTGATTGAGGGCTGTACACCAGTGTTGGGGAAAGTTACTTTGAAAAGTAATGCTTTACAATATTGTGCTACTCCCTTAAAAAGTAACTAATTTAACTTAAGTAATTACGTTACTTTTTTTTCCAACTGAGCTGGGCTTGTTTTTTATAACAAAAAAGTTATATTTTGGAGCAAATGTAAAGACCCTTTCACACCAAAAGTGAAATAATAAGCCTCAGGCTTAAGGAAATGCAAATTTACACGTGTACAGTAGAGGGCGCAGCTCAGACAAACCTTTCAGCTGATCTGCCATTCTGGATAACGGAAGTTTAAAAAAGGTTAACACTTTCTTTACCAATAAAAAATAAATAAATTCTATAGTCAAGGTCAGAAGCAAGTACATTGGTCAATAAAGTGAGATTAAATGCATAAAAATATGTTTTATTTAACATATTTAGTTATTGGAGGTTGTTTGCATAGTATTCTGATTCTGCATTTCACTGATTTTATTCATTTTGAGGAATACTGAATCTTTTTTTGTGCAAGTGAGATGAGTAAATGCACGCTTACATTTAGTCTAGAACTACAATAACTAGCATGTTTACACACAACGCCTCTGCACTTCGATTTGTTTTAACATGGGGACAAGAGAGGTGTCAGTCAATAAATGGGATAACAAAGTAACTTGCGTTACTTATTTGAAAAAGTAACTCAGATATTTTGTTGTAAATTTTAAAAGTAATGGGTTTCTTTGCTAGTTTCTTGAAAAAGTAAACTGATTACATAACTCAAGTTACTTGTAATGAGTTAGCCCCAACACTGCGTACATCAGTATAAAGAAAGTAATTTTTTTATATAATCAATTTCAAATTCACCTATATTCTACGGAAGCCCTGAACTGCAACATAAAAAGAATTCAAAATATTTCGAGATTAAAGTCGAAACATTTAGAGAATAAAGTTGTAATATTTTGAGAATAAAGTCAAAATTACGAGAAGTCTTCCGTAGAAGTTGAATGATGCACTTAAAATGTATCCAGAAAGGATTTATGGTGAAGAGGGAGACAGTGCTGTTAAGTGTTTTCGACCCAGATGGCGTCGCCTAGGGGGAGAGCGGGGCACAACCTAGTTGTAACACCCTTCTTTTAAATACTTCCACAAATGCTAGCATGACGAAACGTAGTGCATTTATTAGGTGCCATATCAACACCATAGAGAAAAAATTGCGCCAAAATTCTGAAATCTTTAGAAGATATCACTGAACATTTATTTAACCATAGCAAAAGTAATGAACAAGTAGTAAGAACTCCTACGGAAGACTGTATTCTCGTAATTTTGACCGTTTTTTTTTTATTTTTTTACGTTGCGGTTCTGGGCTTCTGTAATATTCTGTACATTTTAATGCAAAAATAAAACAAAAATGTTAAAACAAAAAGATCATTTAGAAGTGAAGATTTGCTTCAATTGCATGTTTTCCTCCTCTATCTCCCGCCAGCCCCCCCCCCCCCCCCTCGTGTGATACGACATGGTGGGCTAACTTTGGGCATATCTGTTTTTTTTTTTAATTGCATTCCCCCTTATCTCTCTCCCTCTTTTTTCACCATCTCTCTTAGGCTCATGAGAGTCTCATCAGTGGTCATTTCCCAGCCCCTGAGGAAACCCTTCAGCACTTAGCAGCCCTGCGACTGCAGTACATCCATGGTGATGTGGCCCGTACGCCCTGGAGCCTGAGCAGCGTCTACCCCGTAGGACGACTTCGCACACGCATCTTCCAGTCCACTAAAGTAGGGGGTGCCGGAGTACCCGGGGCTGGTATAGCAGGGCCGGGAGCTCACACTTTGGAACGCCGGAAGACCAACTTCCTGGACGGGACGCTGAGACGCAGCTTCAAGACAGGATCGCTAAAGAAACAGCGTGTGGAGGAGGAACATATGCTGGAGATGTTTGTAAAGGAGGAGATGTCAGCCACACTGACCAGTGTGCTGGAGAAATGGAGCCGTCTACAGGGCATGCCTCAGCACCAGGCCATGCTCGGTTACATGACCATCATCAAAGAGTGGCCGGGATATGGGTCTACACTGTTTGATGTGGAGGTGTGAATCCTTTCTTTACGGCTCTGGGCCCGTGGTGGGATTACAAAAATCAGTAAGGGTTCTTAGAGTATCACGGCTATAACTACCATGTACGTTGTAGGGCCACCATATTGGTGAAGTGTAGGGTTTAGTGATATTTGTTGACCACTATTGGGGGACACATCTAGTGACTACCTCTACTACTTTGCTACATTATTTTAAACCTATCACACTACACTTGGAATTCAAAAGTGGTAAGTGTAAATATACAGGAAATGCAGGATTTCAATCATGACAACTCTGAGAGTAGTTTTGGCATGCTAATGAATATATGTAAGGCAATGTTAATGTATTTGGTCATAGCAGACTAGACTTGGTACTGCCATTAGACTGTGAACATAAATAGACATACATAAATCCTGCAGCAGATCTAGGCAGGTGGAGCTGGGACTAGCCAGGAATAGCCAGCAGTGAACACTGAACCATACTATTTAAATGTTGAGCAAGCAATCTCATTGGCTGCAGAATCAGCAGAGGCCAATCAGCTTGTGCCGTATGGTAATGGTGTGAAATATACTCAAAATAAAAGCTACTTTTATCTTTTTATTTTAATCCTAAAAACTTTTAGCCAACTTTACCAGAAAAATCATGTTGAATGACCAACTTCAACAGTTAAATTTTGCGTTTGAACAGCCAGAACAGCATTGAGCATCATAAACCCGTAAGCCTAGTTATGGTAAGGGTTTACATAATGCACGCATAATCCATCATAAGCCAGGATTCATGAAATTCAGACTGGTCTAAGCTGCTTTTTCAGCAGGGATATTTTCAGATCTTCCACTATTATGAGAGCAGTCAGTAAGGAAATGTCTCAGTAATGTTAATTGACATTATTAATTACATGTGTTTGTGTTTTTATATATCTGTCTGCAGTGTAAGGAGGGTGGCTTCCCTCATGACCTGTGGCTGGGCGTCAGTGCTGAAAACGTCTCTGTGTACAAACGGGGTGAACCCAAACCACTCGAAACTTTTCAGTATGAGCACATCGTTTTCTTCGGAGCACCTCAGCCCAGCACATACAAAATCATTGTTGATGAAAGGGAGATGTTCTTCGAGACGTCTCAGGTAACACGCTTCTGTGTCTCTGTTATCAGTGCAGAATGTTGTTAAATTGCTTGTTTAAAAGCTTTAGGAGCATGTAAGTCTTTTGAGGATGTACACTACAGTTCAAAAGTTTGGCGTCTGTGAGATTTGTTTTTGAAAGAAGAGACCTATGCTCAGGAAGGATAAATTTATCAAAAATACAGTAAAAAATAGTCATATTGTGAAATAATATTACTGTTTAAAATAACTGTTTTCTATTTAAGTAAATTATAAAATGTAATTTATTCCTGTGATTGCAAAGAAAAAAAAATGTATGCTGATTTGGTGCTCAAGAAACATGTATTATTATAATGTTGACAACAGTTGTACTGCTTGATATTTTTTTGTGGAAACAGTGAGAAGTGAAAAGAAAGTTCAAAACAACAGCTTTTTTTTAAATAGACTTTAGTAACATTCTAAATGCGTTTAGTGATCAATGTAATGCATCCTTGTTAAATGAAAGTATTAATTTTCTTTTTAAAAATAAAACCTTACTGAACCTAAAATTCTGAACGATAGTGTATTTAGTGTGCAGGCACTGGACTGTGAAAGCCTCAAGTTCTTTAAAGTGCATCTAGACCAACCTGTCTATACATATCTGTAGATACATTTCTGTTCCCTTAAATCACAGGTTAAGTGGGCATATTGTCTTCAACAAAACTGCTAAACCAATTTTATAAACCCAGGCTGCGTCCCATTTCGCCTACTTATACTACGCCCTAAAAGTATGTTCTCTTTTTGTGAAGAAAAAGTACATACTTCTGAATGTGTAGCAAAAGAGTAGGCAAGCTTTGGGACATGCTACTTCGTCATCTTTAACGAGCAGATCTGTCGCGTGCATCCTGTCACCGTAAACTGCCCTGTCAATCATCTTGTCACAGTTAAAATTCTCCATTCAATCTAATTTAATTTCTTACCGTTTCGGAGAGAAATGTTGTAGCACGATCACCTGCCAGTCGTGGGTCTTTCATGTGGAGACTCTCCTCATGTATTTGCAATTTGAATATGGTGATGCTTTTAAAAGTAAATGGCTAAACATATCTTTACAAAAGTTCACAATGCTGCTGCAGATGCAATATAATGTAGCCAACATTGAATAAATACATTTTCGTCAGGTTAGATACTGATAATTAATCACTCAAACCCCTTTATCTAAACCTCTCTACATAACCACTGGACGCGCGCATCCTCCATGTCTGTAGTTTTTTTTAACACTTTTCACTTGTGTTTGTAGTTCTAACTGAATCCTTGTCCAATGCGCGATGGGTTGTGGGCAATATTAGCCGTTAGAGTGTGCATCGATCTGCACTTCGGATTCTGACCGGAGATAGTAGACCATCCGGGTCTCTTTGGAACACTCATTTCAACATACTACGATTTGGGCTGTACTAATTCTATTTTCGAATACTATTTAGGACGGATAGTATGCAAATTGGGACGCAGCACTATATTACAACAGAAATTAAGATAGCCTCTTATACTTAATTAAATCTTTGAATCTAGGGCTTCTGATTTAGTCACTATATTCCCTTGTAGTTTTTAAAGGATTAGCATGTGATTTTTAACTAGTGATTAACCAGTGTGTTTTGTTGTGTGCCTTAAGGTGGGTGAAATCACTAAGATCATGAAGGCATACATCAACATGATCGTCAAAAAGCGCTGCAGCATCATGTCCATCACCAGCAACAGCAGCGCCTGGACGAGGTGATCGACAACAGCCAGAGCTCAAAGTGTCCAGCAACACAATGTGACAAAAGTGAGGTATACTACTGACCGTTGATGAATGGTAAAAGAGAAGGAGAGCAGAGAAGAAATACTGGAATCCTCTGTCTGACCCGTCCTAAATACAACAGCACACATATTTATTTGGACCAATTTCACCTTTACGAAGCACAACAAAGCCTGGTAACCTGCTCAATGTTCCCACCCCTCACTGCCAGCACTCTGACTTATGACCAAACTTATTTATTTCCTTGTCTCCTCTTCTCTTCTCCATTCTGTTCCCTTCTCTCTATCCTCAGTTTTCAGTCAGTGATGTTGTACCTATCCGCCTACCACCTAGAACTACATTTACTGGTAGTTTTACTGAGGTGTGTATATTGTGCTTGTGTTTGCGCACACACACACACACAGGTGTATGCTTTGTGGAGCACATACATTTTGTAAAGCCATGACTGCTGGAGGCCGTTCAGAAAGCAGCCAGGAGAAACCTATGGGTTAACATTCCCATTGAGCTCAATGGCAGCTGCTAGGCTGGTGCAGGACCCCCCAGAAATACGTGATTTTTGCTCATGGTCACCATCTTTGCTCATTGCCGCTCAGTTTCACTTACAGGTTTTTTTTAGCCATAGATGCCACGTGACATCACTGTCTGGAGCCGCAGGAAAATGACATCATGGCAGCACTGATTGGCTAATGGTGTCAGAAGGAACATGCACAGTCGCTTCAAAAATATTAGTCACTGATAAAACATCTACTATAATATAATGAAATGTGTGCTATTTATATGTTGATTCCAAAAATGTGTAGTTACAACCAGCAGGGGCCACCTGCAGCCAGTGAGATCGCAGTATATCTGGGGCCGGCGGTATGTTGATATCAGCAGTGTGACTGTTCACACATCAACTCATATTTCACACATTATCAATGCAACAAACGTCCTATTTTATATTAAATGCCAGAGTCTATAAATACATATGCTAAAGTGTTACATTTGATACGGTCTAAAATTATTTGTATTTACAGTAATTGCAATGTTTCCGTATTTCATTATTTTGCCAGTTATACAAAGCTTGTGTAACTTTAACTGTACCAATGCACAAAAGCATTGTGACCAGTTTGGTGATTGCGAGTGTTCAACAAAAAAGTGTGCAGGTCCTAGGCATCTCTATTTGCTATTACAGACAGAGATCGGATAATGGTTATTAAGTATTATGCAAGTAGAACCAGGTCTGCCCAATGCAAGCAATGAAAAGAGGCCCTGTCATGTATTAAGCTACAGCAGTCTAGATTCAATAAGCATGTATTTGTACTGTTTCAATGTGTATACGTGACATTCATTTTGCAACATTACACTTATCCAATGATTTTTTTAGAGCCTATTCCACTAACACATTTTTTACAGTATTGATGCAAAAATGCTGAGCCCACTTTGACAATATTTTCAGAATGCAAAGCTAGATATCTTATTTACATACACTAATATTCATAAGTTTGGGGTCAGTAATATACACTGCCTGGCCGAAAAAGTCACTGTTTGGATTTAAAATAGGCAAATGCTTAAGAGTTTTTGAGTGATTGGATCATTATTGCAGTGATTATTATGTTTCTAGCATGTTATATGTTTGGCTACAGTTCTTCTTACCCTAATTGATGGAGTGTGTTGCTTTTCATTTCTTAAACAACCATGAAGACATACATATCATGGCCATATTCCAGGATGACAATGTCAAGATTCATCAGGGTCAAATTGTGAAGAATGGCTGGGGGGGAGCATGAAGAGTCATTTTCACACATGAATTGGCAGCGCTGAGTTCCTTAACACCTTAAATTCATTGAGTCTTTGGGATGTGCTGGAGGTGACATTACAGATTGCTGGACTCTTGCATTGTCAATACAAGATCTTGACCAAAAATTGATGCACCTCTTGATGGAAATAACATCACAACATTTATTTCCATCAAGAGGTGTATCAATTTTTGGTGCACCTCTGCAATAATGATTCTACTATTGACTCTTAAGCATTTGCCCATTTAAATCCAAACAGCAACTTTTTTTGGCCAGGCAGTATCTATATATATTTTGAAAGAAATTAATACTTCTATTTAGACGCATTAAATTGCTCAAAAAGTGACGGTAAAGTAATTTAAAGTGTTACAAAAATGTGGTTCTTTTGAACTTTCTCCATCAAAGAATCCGTAAACATTTTTTATAATGTATTAATATTTTTTTCCTGTTTCCTGTGCACCATATCAACATATAGATTTCTGAAGTACACTGGAGTAATGGCTGCTGAAAATTCAGCTGTATATTAAAATTTAAATTGTAATTGTATTTCTCAATATTGGTTTTACTGTATTTTTGATCAAATAAATGCAGCCTTGGTGAACATAAGAGATGCTTTCAAAAGCAATTTACCGACCTCAAACTTTTGAGCAGAATATATAATCCTTGCATTTTGAAATCACATAAAACTCTAGAATATGTGTCATCATATTTGACTACACAGAAAAACCAGCACAAACTAAGTCAAGCGGGTCTTTGAATCCTGAAAATGTGCATATAAATAATTTAAGGATGTACACAATGTGCAGGCATTGATATTACACCCATTTACTGGACTGTAAAAGCCTTGTGATCTTTAAAGTGCATCCTGACCATCTTGCAGATCTGTTCCCTCAAATCACAGGTGAAGTGACCGTCTTGTCTTTACAAGAACTGCCTGAGTCAGCCTGACAAATGACCCGAAACATCTAATTTCACAACAGACATTAAGACAATTTCTTGAAGATCTTTGCTCTGATCACAATTTTTATTTTGCTTTCTGGCATTTTATCATGGCTATAGCAGCCTTTTTTGTGTGTTTCATGTCATGAGCTTTGCTGGCATTCTTGGCAAGGTTTCATTCCAGAGAGATGACAGACAAAAGACATTACAGAGGACCACAACACAAAAAGAGCATCATCGTCCACTGGCAGAATGAGTCTAAGTATGCCTGTTGTTTTTCTTTTTATGTGAGTATAATCCTGAAGTAAACTGCGACAGTACCCGTGTAATTTTGCTGTTTGATATGCAACTATATTTGTCAGTGTAATGCAAGTTCTTTTGTGAATGTGTGTACTGTATGTCTGAATTTAACCATGAATTGAAACCAGGATAATGATGATGGAATATGTATGATGAAGATATTTAGGGGGCTATGTCATGTGTATGGGTATTTCTATTACAATATTGTTACGTTATATTTAAGAAACCGAATGGGAAGGGGTGGGTGAGGGTTTGCTGTATTTATCTGTTATGATAGTGTTATAGTGATAATTGGATAAATGAATGTGTAGGGGTCTCCCTTTCATGCTGATCTTTCCAGAACCATTAAAGTGGATCAGCATTAAAGGGCAGCTTCTGCAGACACTATTGAATTGTGTGAGCACTGTGAAGAAATGGATAGGAATAAGTGGAAAAGATTTGAATTTCTTGTGACAGTGTGTTGGTGCACCCAGCTAACAAAAATATGTTACTAAGAACGTTTTGCTAACGTTCCCATTAAGTTATGAAGACCTTATGTATAGAGAAAACATTAACGGAATGTTTTCTATGTTTTACCATTATGCAAGTATTATGGGAACATTATACTTTTACTTTCTCTGAACTATCTGAAAAATGAAGTAGGTTTAGTAGTAACTTTTAAAAACAAAAAATGATTCAGAAAAACGTTCCAAGAATGATAGCGTTATTAAAGACCAAATAACTTAAAGACCATATAAATATAAAGACCATTCTATTAACATTTCTGGAAAAAAATTGTTAATAACTTTGAGAGAACCTTGCCAGAACGTTCCCTGTTAACTGGGCATTATGTGTTGAAGTAGTTGTGTGCTAAGAGGAGGTTGTGTTTCAAATTCAAAGCATCGATCCGAGAAGACTCTGGTGCTCCTTTACACTCTGCCTCATACACACATAATCATAGACATACTATGCTCACACAAAAAGATAAACATTGCACACAAACATAGCACGGTTGGTTCTGTCTCTCTCACGCATTCACACTGGGGTCCTTGCTCAGCTGCAGGCAGCAAGTACAAGACCTGAATGTAATTTCCTCATTGCCATTGTTATATTCTAAATGATAGCTTTCTCGAAAAAGAAAAGAATAATAGTGCTTGTTAAAATATTGAGAAAAAAATGTTTTCTTTTGTAACTGGCTTTACAAAATGATTTAATAAATTATTGTAATTTATCGCAAGTTCTTCTTGTGGTGTTTTATGTATTATCCACCAGAGGGTGCCAAAACATCCGGCTACGCTTTATATTAAAATGTTTTATTTTGTCATCATTTACTCACCCTCAAGTTGTTCCAAACCTGTATACTAATAGTATATATTAATAATAACCTGTATTCTCTCTTCAGTTAAACACAAAATAATATATTTTAAAGAATGCTGGTGACAGTTGATGGATCCCATTGACTTTCTTCCATAGTATTTTTTTCCTATTATGGAAGTCAATGGCTACTGTCTGTTGATTACCACTATTCTTTAAAATATCTTCTTTTGTGTTCAACAGAATAAACTCATACATGTTTCGAACAACATAAGGGTGAGTAAATGATGACAAAATTGACATTTTTTTGGTGAACTATATCCTTTACTATTGAGAAAAATGCTCACACGTATATCGTTAATACATATACAAATAATCAAAATAATTCCAATTATTAATATGTATATTACTTTTAATTTATATGTTGACGTTATTCTTTATTGAATATTTAAGGATATGTTTCTCAAAATCTTATTCCCACTTATTCTCTTATATACTTAAGTACAGGCTATTAAACGTAGGCAGCATACCACAGAGTAATTTCTTGTTGTATTACGTGCATACAAAAATAAAAAAGAGAGATTATGAAAGGAAACGTAGACTCAGTCTATTGAGTTTGTATTATTATTATTATAATTATTTAGAACCTTAGACCGTTTTCAGACTTGGGGATTAAATATGCAAATTTTGCGACAGCTTAATAATCATATATCTATGAATAATCATGGACGAGTAATATGAATATGAATAATCCCCATTAGACGATTACAGTGCAACGTCATAGACTACTTAATATTCATACGTCAAGCCACTGTCATTGGAACATTACTAAGCAGCTTTTGTATTATGTACTTAATATTAATCAAACACGCCTTCGCCGAGGTAGGTATTGTAATTGAGGTGAAAGGGAAACAAAACTACAAAACCTGTTCCACGGTATCGGATGAAGTGTGAAGCTGAGGATTTAAAGGGAGATATTTGCAGGCAAAAAAATACAAACAAAACAGAGGAGTCCATTTTATTGAAGTATTCGTTCATTTAAAGAAGAAAACATGAATTGTATTCCGTTCGTCCTGCTTCTCTTTGGTTTGAGTTCTACACTGGTACAGACTACAGCACAGATAATTCCAACAGAAAATGCAACACAATCTTCAACTTCTACACAATCTTCAACAACACAGACTATGACTCAATCTACAAGTACAGCTACAACGACTACACCACCACCACCGCCACCACGTCCAAGTAAGGCAAATAGAGATTTGTTACAATCTAAATTTTGATTTCATTTTTTTTTTGTTTCATTTGTTATAGATCCTCTAGTTTCACTGTTGTTGAATTTACATAGACATATAATTCAAACTTATGTCCTGTGATTACAATAACCAGAATCAATCATTACTATAATTTTTTACTAGTTGTTTTACTACAACGGGCATAAAAACTATTACAAATACACGTGTTTTTGGGGCCATATATAAGCTGTTTAAACCTTTCATTTAAACAATATGTCGTACTAGTAAATAACTGCCTTACTCTGATTTCCCATGTTGCTTTAGTCTGTTTCATAACTACGGATGGCCAAGGCAACCACTGTCTCATAGGGTCGAATTGTTGCCTAATGTATTGAGTCAGACTCATTTCTGCTAACGTGTTCTCTCTCACTCTTCTCACTTTTTCTAGGTTGTGAGAGCAAGAATGGTACAAGCTGTGACGCATGCTTGGAAGATGTGAATGTGAGTTTGGATAACATTTTGTCTCTCTCTCTCTCTCTCTCTCTCTCTCTCTCTCTCTCTCTCTCTCTCTCTCTCTCTCTCTCTCTCTGTGATACCATTGTCCTAATATTTACTTATACATATTTACTTATTTATTTAATACATATTTTTGCCTGTCACTGGTCTACAAAGCAGACTGGCCTGTTTTATTCACTCCTTGTTCACTGTTTACTTACAACACAAACATATGAGTGAGTGTAAACATGTTACAGGAAGGATGGAGATTTGACCTGTATAAATGAAAACATAAGATGAGAAAGAGAATATAAGAGTGACAAGGAAATAATGAACTCAGCGAGTAGCTGGATTTTTTTTTAATACACTTATCAGAGTATCACTTACCTCACCTGTGGAACAGGTTTGGTCTGTTCTGTTCTTACAGCTTTATACTCTTTCCTAGAGCTCAAACTCACTTGAGAGAGCCTGTGCACTTTCCCTTTCCAAAGTCAGTCAAGAATTTACGAAGGCCACCTGTATTCAGGTCAGCTGGTTATTTAGTAATGTTTGCTAATCCCTAGCTTACAAAAATATGTTCTAAGAATGTTTTGGTAACGTTCCCATTAAGTTCTCTGAATGTTCAAACATCCAGATTTTTAAAAGTTTTAAAACAGTTTTTTCCTAGTTATTCAATCATTATGAAATCATTACATTTTATCATTCTGCAAACATTTTATGAACATTAGTTTTGAATGTTCTCTGAAGTAAATGTTAGATAAATGTCCAACTAAATAATGTTTTTGTGGTAATGTTTTGAGAACATTATTACACACCAGATAGCTTTTATTAATCTTCTATTAACGTTACTGGAAGAACGTTTGTTCATAACTTTGAGAGAACCTTGCCAGAACGTTATCCAAAGTCATGGTGCTATCCATTTGATTGAAAGGCATTTGAATTGTTAGTATCTTTTTTTAGCTATAGATTTCAGGATATGTGACACACTTCACTCTTCAAAGCTTTATAGGCTTCAGACACGCACACACTGCTGTTTTTCTCACGGTTCCTGACATGTGCATCAATATCAACATTCCCATCAACGTCAATGCTGATGTCATTGCCATCATCAGCAGCATTGTTGCTGTGACTATCTGCAACCCTCAATTCAGGGAACAAAATATATTGAGCTTTGAACCTACAGAGGATGAATGCATATAACAATATTAGTTTTCAATCTATTTTTTCAGTGTCTGTGGTGCATCCCAACTAAAAAGTGTGTAACATACCCAGCCAAAACCATCCTGCCCCCGCATTCCCTCTGCCCACTGAATGATGCTCGATGGGGCCTTTGCACTAGTAAGACATGTTTTCATTTAATTTCTTGAAAAACCTGCTCAAATACCTAAATATAGAGTGGTGCAGGGATGACGTAAAAAAAAAACATAGATTTTCCTATGGGTTTTCATAATGGGGTCTGTGGTAAACATAAGTTGACTATACTTAAATTATATATACCTAAATTACACACACCCATGTCGAAAACGAAGCTGTTATTTTTTATTTTATTTTATTTTTTGGTGTGTTTCTATTAAGTAACTAGATAAGAACATTTGGGGTGTGAGTGTGACATTGTAGAGCAAAGTTAAATGACTGCCGGTTATTTAATATTGGATCTTTTGATAAATAGCATTATTTGTAATTTATTTATGTCTAGATTACTGATTTATTCTCAGGTGAGAATGTGGATCTTATCAATTAGAAATAGCCCAAAACGGAGATGAAAATAAATGTGTGGCCTTTTAAATCACAAAGCAACTTCTAATTCAGATAATCATTTTTTTACAAGTCTAATACTTAATTTTTTTTTTTTTTTTTTTAGTTTAAAATAAATATTTGTATGGATTTATAACATTTATCTTTAGCAGAATTTCAGTATTGTTGCATCTATAATTATTATTCTTAATATTAACATATTTTAATTCATGTGTTTTTATTGATGTCTAATAATCATTTTTGTTTCGTTTTTGTGTCAAAAAAAAAGAAAAAAAAAACAATAATTAAAAACGTTTATGCATATTGGTAATCAGGCACTTATAGTAGCAGTCATAAACAAACAATATCAGGAGGACTATCTCTAGTCCTTTCTCTAGCCCAAATTACTAATTCGTCACAACTAAAAATTAACTACAGTTACCATAATCATATGTTCTTGCCATGATGAATGTTATAAGAATTGGTACTCCATCACCTTCAAAGATAATTTTTGACCCTTTTGTATGACTTTCTGTTTTGTTTTTTTGTGAAATTCAGTAAACTTCCAGATTTTGATCATTACGTTGTCAGTGGCTGCAGCGCTCTTCATCATTGGTTTTTTGGTGTGTATATTCTGTTGCTGCAAGTGTGAGAATGCTGGGTAAGTCTGAATATATGAGATGTGTTTGACCTATTGTATGTCACATGGCCTTTTATAACATTGTTGACTGACAAATGAGTCGCACCCTCAATTTTGTTGTCTTAAATAAATACTATGGAGAGTTGATGTCACCTGCCTCAGGCTGTAATTACATAGCATAAATGAGAATATTGATCTGCATCTCTGTGAAATGGTAAAATAGTAGAGAACTAAGACACCTCTGGATCATATAAATAGGGCTCAACAACTTAACTTTCTCAAACTGGGACAATGTGTCTTTCACAGATCTGGTCGATTTGATAACAAGATGAACCGGAAGTTAGACAAGACGAAAACGAAACAAGAGGAGAGGTAAGAGATTTAAATTTCAATATTCAAAATAGAGATGACATTAGGAAATTCAAGATATTATATAAAACCAGTTTAAAGGGGAAAAATTTACATTTTCATTAAGTATCATTATCAAATGTCTGCTTTCTATATCCATGCATATACAGAGACCACTGCAAAATGTGCAGTTTCTCTGGATTTACTATTTATGCGCTGCATGTGTTTGAGAAAAATGTTTTCAGACCTCGATTATGCAAAGAAAACAAGTTTATATTCATTTTTAAATTTTTGACTTTAATTCAGAAATCATTTTTGGTGGAATAACCCTCATTTCTTAACTCTTCTGAAGTTAAAACATTACTATCGTGTTGTTATTAATTAATATAAAATTAATATAAACATATAAATTTAATATAAACATGTTTTCTTTGCATTAACTGGTCTGAAAACATGGCTTTTTTAATTTTTTTTTATTTTGACCAGTAATCATTTTCTGCAAATAAATTCTCTAAATAACAATGTTTTTACTTGAAATATGGAAGAAATGTTGTCAGTAGTTTATAGAAAAAAAACAAAAATATAATTTTTTTCACATACATACAACACATACATATAAATCCAGAGAAACTGCTAATTTTACAGTGGTCTCTTATTTTATTTTATTTCCAGAGCTGTATATGCACATACAGATTCATTATGGGTAGTGTACCAACCTCGGAATTTTCATGGCAGACAAAAGATAATGTTATGAGGAACTTAGATGTGACAAAAGATGCCCTATGAGAAACCTGTTTTACAGCTGGAACGTCTACTGATTGTCAACATACCTTTAGGGTGTGTGTGTGTGTGATTTCACAAGGAATTTATGTTCTTGTGTTTTTCTGCCACAGAAAAGCTGAGATGAAGACTAGACACGATGAGATCCGTCAAAAATATGGTGAGTCAACAATTTCCTCCTCTCAGAAACTTCATAAATAAGTGAATTTGAACAGGTTATTATGCTGGCAGTGCATGAAAAATAAACCAAAACTGTCAATCATTGTAAAGATAAGCAGCATATGACAGTGTTTTAAAAATAGGTTTAGCCTTGTGTTTTGGAACGTTTTCAAAAAAGCTGCATGTTTTTAAAATATACTGTATTTGCTATGACTAGTCAAAATATTCATGTTTTTATGAAGTTGTGCTCCCTCTAGTGGTGATAATGCAATTTGTCCTCTTGTGTTTCTGCAGTTAACACTCTTTGACACGAATGTATATCTGTACATTAAGTTAATATTTATGTTTTATAATATGGTAATATTTAACATTAGGCTTTGTCCAATGGACTTTATTTTGACAATACATATGTTGCTGTATATTTGATTAATATATGTAATTTTATCTTTTGTATTTCTTTCTGTCTCTCTGTATCAGGTCTCAGCAGGGCAAGTCCTTATGCCAGATTTGAAAATCCCAACTAAAATGATGGGTGGATTATTTTATATATGAACACTGACAAACTGCTGTCTATGTCAACATTATTAAAATGGATAAATGGAAGAATGAGATTCCACTGTGCTCAAAATGATGAATTCAACCTAAGTCCATTTATGTTTCATTTATTTTATTTACCACAATTTTCCACTAAGGCTATGCCTTTTTAATCTCCTGTTATATATAATGTTTAAAATAGTGTTTTTTTAGTGTCCACTCATTTATTAAAACAGTCTTTTAAGTATTATTTTATAAGTACAAATGTTCATTTGTTCATTTTTGTTCTTGTCAGATTCTGTTAGATCAAAATGTTGACACAGAACACATTGCATAAGCACTGAATGGGTCAGGAGGACTCAGGACTTTGCATATCATATCATTCTCATACTGATTAGGCTGTTCAGTGACTGTTAAAAAACTGCCCATCATAATATGAAAGTATAATAACAAATTTACTCTGTAAAGGATTCACTGAAACCTAAGCTATTCTTTGTAAATGTACCTCAATATAATATGAAGTAACAAAAAAAACTTGATACTTGATAAATGCCTGCTGATGTAATGTATTGATTTATTGAATAAAATAATGAATAAATAATTAAAAGTTGCTTGCCTGTTTTGCCTTAAATCTAATAGAATTTTTTTTTTTTTTCAACAAATAGTACATTTTGAGGTATTCAATGTTCAGATGTCGATTATCTACGTTGGGATATGAACTATTTTATTATTATTATTATTTAATTCACTTTCTATGGGGTCTGAAAACCCTTTACCAAAACTTGTAAAATGTGTAAATATATTTCTAACATAGCATAGT
Source organism: Tiaroga cobitis (assembly GCA_030578255.1). Lineage (NCBI taxonomy): Eukaryota > Metazoa > Chordata > Actinopteri > Cypriniformes > Leuciscidae > Tiaroga > Tiaroga cobitis. The sequence goes on from CM060596.1 coordinate 39,652,817, forward strand.
TTTAATCAATGCACAATAAATACACATCATAGTTAGTCAATACAATTTGACAAAATCTGTAGAAATAATATATTTAAAAAAAAAACTATTTGGAATATAAAAACTACACATAAATGGGTATGCAAATGTCTCTTAGTAGGGGCCGGGGGTGGCAAGTTTGTAGTCATTGATAAACATATCTATTGTTGGTAACAGATTTGAAGGTTGAGATTGATGCATACACCACCAAAATTTGTGTAAAATTTTTTTGGGGGTTGGATTCAGCAAAATATTAAGTATCTGACTTTTCTCTGACTGCATACTAATAAAACATACATACACAAAGGACAAGGGCAATTAGGCCGAGCCAACATTTCGACACGTGACCAGAGAATTATTGTGTAATATCAAAATGCACTTGCTATCAATCTCTCTTTTTTATCTTCAATACTTGCAATGGGATTATTTGATCAGATGCCAGAAATCACTGACATATTCCTATCCACCACATAACACATGTAAACAGAACTGGGCCAGGAAACACCGGCATCATTGTGTACAAATGAGGAAATAAATGGCTATCACCAGTATTTTTTACCTCTGGTTAAAGCGGTATGTACATTTTAAATAAAATTAACTGATTCATTAGGCTTGCAGCTCTTGCTCGCTCTTAGAACCAGGACGATTACGAGCTCGATGGGCCTGCTTATCTCCAGATATTCGAGGAGAGCTTTGCTCGCTCCCGCGAATGAGAGGGACGTCATGTGACCAGACACCAACCAATCGTTGATAAAGTAGGTAAAGGAAAGCGCGTTCCCGTCGGCAGCTGTGTTGCTCTACAGTGTGGAGAGCGCATCTTGTGTTCAGTATATTTCCATAATTCAGACCAACAGACACCTGCAAAATGTCCGAAGACAAGCCAAAGGTGAGCCTCAGATTTGTAATTTGACCGTATTTTTAAGCTTTGTTCAAAACGGATGATGCCGATTTCCAGTTACATTTTATGCAACCTTGCTGTGATAGTGAGATTGCGCATTTGTGCGGGAGAAAGGCGGTCGGCACGCAATCATTGTCTTGTTTTCATACAAATGCCATCCGTTTTTATTTTATAGGCTTCTGCTTTCATCACTACATGTGTACAACCGTCCGCTAAGCAGGTGCTCATTCAAAGTACGCGATTAATTTGTACTTACCGCGCATTCGCCCCGGTGTAATTCAGCGTTTGCGGGTTTTTCTTTGTGAGAGCGAAGTGGCGCTCACCGGCCACGTTACGCCACTGGCGTAAGGAAATGCCGCAAGAACAGCGTTACGGAATGTAAAAGAGCGTCGTAGTGCACGATGTTCGTCCGCCATTTGGATGGTATATAAACGGATAAAGTGTATATTCCACGTTAATCAAAAGTATTCACCCCCAAAGTTTCATTTGAGTAATCTTTCGGTTACGGATATTGAGTTCTGAGTTGCACCTCGCTGCGCCAGATGCTTAAAAATGGCGCACAGAGCCGCAACAATGTTTGACTAGAAGGCGAATAGTTGGTCCTACATTTGCATGTCTGTTTTTATGGATCGTTCGCCTTGCTCTGTTCACTGCTGTTATTGTTAAAGAGGTGGCCATGGTGTACTGAACGTTGTTATAATTCGCTTTTTATCAATTCACCTAAGTTAGTTCTTAACTTCCACTAGGCCTTGTTGTTCAGTACTTAGCACTAGTTGTCGCCTTCGTAAAAAGATGTTCCATGGGCCTCTTACCATATTGCCATGTTCCACAGCAGAGTAGCTTATTTAAAAATGCTGTTGTTTCATGCATCTTAAATGTGTACATTTTGCACACTTTGATCACACCGTGCATCATCATATATGCACTTTATTATTGTTTCAGGAGGGAGTGAAAACAGAGAATGACCACATCAATCTGAAGGTGGCAGGGCAGGATGGCTCAGTGGTCCAGTTCAAAATTAAAAGGCATACGCCACTCAGCAAATTAATGAAAGCATACTGTGAGAGACAGGTAAGGCTCCTCCTGAAATTACAACTAGTTAAATGATCATATACATGACGTTGTTGCTGTGAGTCACGCCGTTACTGTCAGTGTGTTTTTGGAACAATTCAATAGAATACCAGAGAAAGCGCAATACAAAACGCATCTAAATCACTATAGGTTGAACTAAAAAATATTGCTGCTTATGATTAAAAACCTGTAATATCACATTCTAGACTGTTATTGTAAAACTGTAAACATTGCTTTCTTTCAGGGTTTGTCAATAAGACAGATTAGATTTAGATTTGACGGGCAACCAATTAATGAGACAGACACACCGGCACAGGTGAGTGAAAGTGCCCCTTTTTTATTGCTATCAAATCCCCAGTGTTATCTTCAATATTGTTTATGTACTATTACAGTATTTATTTTAATATTTGATTGAGCTTTTATTTTTATGTTTTGAGTTTTAATTTTAGTTTTTGTAATTGTCTATTTGCCCTTTTTATTTGAGTTTTAGTTTTTGTAATTGGCTATTTGCCATTTTTATTCGTTATTTTTTTATTAAATTTTTTTAGCTTTAATTTATTTTTATTTCCATTTTAGTACTTCAATGAAAACTAGAACTGGTGCATTGTCAGCTAACTGAAATAAGTTTTTCATCTATTTACATTTTACTATTATTTCAGTTTGTTTCAATTTGTTTCAATTAACGAAAATGGTTTAATAGTTTTATTAAACAATATTAACACTGGAAATCCCTGATCATACTCCCTTCAAAGGTTTACCAACCCCAAGTGTAGGGTGTTTTATATTTTGATTGTAGTAAAAATATGTTTGTCATGTTGTGTGTGTGTATTTATATTTATATTGTATTTTATGTGACCTGAGGATGGAATGTGTCTGTGTACACGTTTTTATATATATATATATATATATATATATATATATATATATATATATATATATATATACACACACACACACACACACACACACACACACACACATTCCATACATACACAACCAAAATTAACAGGTGACAAGCCATACAGTATTTCCATACCTTATAGTCACTTAAATTTTTTCTCGTTTGCCTGTTAGTTGGAGATGGAGGACGAGGACACGATCGACGTATTTCAGCAACAAACTGGCGGTTCTTGCTAAAACTCCACACCACCTGGACCCCACGCTAATCTATTTTATTCCTCATGATGTTTCATTCAGATACTTTCACATTGTTTCCCCTTCTCTTTCTCTCTTTGTCTCTCTTCTGCCATCTCTTGCTTTCCTAGAGTGGGCATCACAAATGTGTTTCCAGTATTTATATACGCAATGGTTAGACAGCTACTGTGGTGGGGGAACAAGCTCAAAAAGGCAGCCAGAGGGCGAAGTTCTTCAAATTGTCCACAGGCCCCACTAGCCACTTCTGCAGGGTTTTATGTTGCTCCGAACACTGATTCACTCGACAAGCCCCCTGACCGATCACAACTGGGAACCGCTCCATAGTGTATTCGCCCTATTAAAAGTGAAGAAGCATAGGTTTTTTTTCTGTTCTTCGTCTTTCAATTCTTAAGAGCTTTAAGTAGGTCTGTTTCAACTCGGATTGTATTTGCCTGTGTGTTGTAGAAATATGTTCGATCCAGTGTAGTATTCATTTGCCTTTTTAATGGGGCCGCTTCTCGTATGAGCTCACTGTAGGGACGGGATCTATGGATCATCTTGTTGGTCGTTTATAAATGAAGAGATGGATTACGTGACACAATTTACAGTGACCCTTTCTGGACCAAACCCCAAAGAATGGTACTCGATTAGCTGATAAAGACAGGATTACACCAACTAGTTCTAAGTTTACACTTTTAAATGTCTGTAGAAATCTATCCATTTACAATTTCCATTTCCTCTTAAATGTTGGTTGAGGACAGTGGAATGACCTAAATGGACCAATACATCTCTTTTTCCTTTCCTTTTTTTTTTCTTTACCCCTTTTTTAAAATAAAATCCCAAATCTACAACCAGGTCTTGAATCAAATCAAAAGGGAATCATTTCAGGCTTTGTTGCAGAGGTGTATCTGTCATCGCTCACAAGGACTGGTCTGATCTCTTAACATCTCTAGCCCTCCCACTGTAATTCATACGGCTGAAAGGGAGAGAGGGTTTTATGGGTCGTCTCAAGATTTCCAGACGTTGGCATCCTTCTGTATTGACATGTACATTTTTTTTTTGTCCTTTACTACTGTAAACAATAAATATAGTTTGGTACTTTTTTTTTTTTTTGCTGAGGCTTTTTCCATCATGTCCACAAAGTAATTGTTTAACAGCATGTCTTTTCAAATACAAAGCATTGTAGAAAAGCACAATGATGCATCCTTTAGCAATATGTCAAAAGTCTCTTTATACACACTTATTACATGTATAAACATATAAAACATGAGATGGAGTGTCAAAGATTAAATATAAAATATAAATAAATTCTGGAGTGTCACAAAGGCACTTGAATGTTTGTCACACATGTAGCTTGTTGCATTGTCTTAAAAGATGAGATGCAGTGTCGTTCATATCCACTTTTAAGATAAAAATATATTTCTAAAAATCTACAGTTACAGAGAACAATGCTTGTAAAACGATTTGGGATTTTTCAAAACTGCTAAATAAAAAACTCTTGCTTTCAGAATGGTAGTGAACAATATTTTCTTGAGATATTAAAATAAGCAGTCGGCCGTTAATATTACTCTTACTGTGTACAGATTGAAAGCTCTTTCATCCAGCCATTATTGTTCATTTTGTTTGTTTACTTTGGCTGAAACAAAAAAACACAACATCCTATTTGAGTGACTGTACTGTTTTTCTCCCCAAATCCTCTCTTAAAAGCTTTAATTAGTGTCTGAAAGCGAGTCTGGAATTTTTCAGGGAATTTCAGGTCAAGAATATGTGGCAACATGTTTGTAAACATATTTGTCCTCTTTTACACGATTCTTCACATAACTGTCTATGAAGAGAACTATGAAACCACTAGAGCTTATAGAATTGTCTTCATTGATTTGTTATAAAACCAAAATTAACTGTAAAACAACTTTAGCAAATTAGCTATTCACATTCATGTTCTTTCACCATGGTATGACTATGGCATAGACCGAACAGACACCATTTCTTCCCTAATTGTTATGTGTCTGTTTAATTATGTGCAATATTTACAGGTTTCCATCAGCTACACATTTCCACTGAACACTAAGCACCAATATTTATCTTCTGGCGGAATGCAAAGGCTTTCCCTCATTCCTCTTAAGATTTTCATGGAATTACTATCCTCATGGAGATGGCAGTAAACCTGAGTAAACATGTCTTAGCTTCAGTTCAGATTTATCAAGCAAACCATTTTCATTTGTGGAGAAAAGTGTAATTCAAGTGTCTAGTCTTTTTCCCTCTTAAAGAACCAGTTGTGTTGTTGGGATAACTGTTCTGCACTGAGAACTGGGAAACAGAGTGCAGGTTCTCTGCTTTCACCACAAGAGGGCGCGAGAAGACAGTGGATGTCTTATAAGAGCCCAGCTTCTCGGCACATGTAGTAAAACTGGCCTCTCTTTGCAATAAGGTTATTTGGAGAATCCATCTCCACGATATGTCCTTTATCCATAACAATAACCCTGAGAAAACAAAAACGGCAGTATTAGTATTGATAAAACATCACATTAGAGATATCTGAGCAATAATAAACATTTGTGAAGACCACTTTAAATTACGCAAGCTATTGTGTGCATTACAATTGAGTAAAATGAAAGTAATAATAATAATTAGTGTGTGAAATGTGATGCATCCCATTCATAATGAAGGTAAGCCGCTAATTCACCTTTTTATTATTTAGTCCGTGTCTATTTTTATTTGTAGTATGTCATTTCTACGCCGAGTATGGCACCAAACGGAAATGCAAAATTACCAAAACTAACACGTGTCCCATTAGAGAGTTCACACAAACATGAATATTCTGTCATTGATTACTCACTATCAAGTCATTCCAAACCTTTGAGACTTTCGTTCATCTTCGGAACACAAATGAAGCTTAAACGTGCTAGGTAACAAGAGAATTAACCTCATTGGTTCTTACAGGTCAAGCGAACATCCTTGAGCTTCTGTTTACGACAACTGGTGTGTGAATTGATGAATGTTTAAAAGCCTAAATTTAATCTGTTAATCATATAAAGCGATCAAGTCTCTTCAGAAAATTGGGACTAAACAGTTCAATTCATATGGATTAGTTTTACAATCTCTTTATGTACTTTTTGAAGTGTCAAAGTGTCAGTTGTGTAGCTGCCAGGAACAAAAATCTCTCAGATTTCATCAAAAATATCTTCATTTGTGTTCACGAAGATGAACGAAAGTCTTACGGGTTTGGAGCGAGATGAGGGTGAGTAATTAATGACAGAATATTGGGGTGAACTACCCCTTTAAGGTGCTGTTACATTAGCTAAATTCCATGGTCATAAAGGCCCATTGTCTATTGTCAATTGCACAGCAATGTATGAAGCACAGCTCACACAAAAGTTACTTGCACACCACAACAAGCATCATTCTGTTGGTCAACTCGGCAAATTCACGTGACCAACTGAACCCGATGCAAAATCTGCATGGCCTCAGTTACAGTTGTATATTAAAACGGGATGTGAGAAAGTATTTTAATATCGAACATTACACAGCCGCTTTTAAGCTATTTCCTGGTAGACTGTGAAGATTGAGATGCAGCTGTGTGGTCTGAAAAGTTTAGGAACCACTGTTTAATGATTTTGTATCATGACATACTTTGTGTAATCCATAATGGTATTGAGGCGGTGTGCTATGGTAAGAACAGCACAATCCTCAAACTGGCTGCGGATGGTATACTGGATCAGGGTGTCTGTCTCCAGGTCCAATGCAGCTGTAGCCTCGTCCAGCACCAGAATCTTTGTCTTTCGAAGAAGAGCTCTTGCTAGACATACCAGCTGCCTCTGACCAAGACTGCAGGAAGAGAAACATTCGCCATTGTCTCTTTTGCAAGCCATTCAGGGCCGGCCCTGACTAATTTGCTGCCCTAGGCAAGATTTTACCTGGTGCCCCTGGTTAATCTGGTTTTACATAAACGTTGCTATTTTTAATATAAACCATTATAAAAAAAATATCATTACTAATTTTGGCAAATACATTTAAAAAATTTCATATATCCCCCCCAAAACTGCGTAGAGTAAAACATTCATTTTAAAAAAAGTGCTAGTAAATGCGTCTAAAAAACTGACATAATTGTTACAAAATCACACTGTCGGGGGCATCTGGAGAACTCAGAACAACTGTTCGCATAAAGTTTAAGGTAAAAATAACTGCCATTAAATAGCATCTTGCAACTATGCAATTAGAGAAACTGTTAATTCATTAGGCCCACGTCACTTTACCTCTGTCTTTATTTATCCCCTTTATCCTCTTCTCTTCTTTTTGTCACTGTATCTATCGCAGACTATAATGCTATTTTATAACGTGCCATGTAAATTCGCCCATCCGTCACAATCAGGAAACTTTCGTCTCGAGCTGGCGCGAGCTGCCCGGCCCGGCTCTACGGGGGTGCTGGAGTGTGTTAAGCGCCCACAAACGAAAGCAATGCAGTCTACACTGGATGCGGCGCGCGCTACACAACACATTACCAACAGTAAACTGATCGCGCGCGCGCTCTGTTTCTGACGCACTTCACTCGCTGGGCGGGGGAGATTAAGGCGCCGAATCGGAGTCGGGGGACTTAGTTAAGATTTTGTGGAGTAGTATTACGAATTAATGTGTTTAAAATAGTACTAGTTACAAAAAAAATCACTCGTTCGCTCACTTTGGCGCCCCTGGCCCTGTGGATGAGTGGCGCCCCTAGCATTTGCCTATTCCGCTAAAGCCATTGGTTATCATGGTATAAAGACATTTAAAACCAAAAACAACATTCCCATTGTCTCAAATACACTAGCTTTTTTTCATTCATTTAAAATGGTGAAAGAATAGCACTATTGGATGCACATACCTGAGGTTTTCCCCTCCTTCTGAACACTCATGATTGAGTTTATCTGGAAGTTCAGACACAAAGTGTTTAAGGTGCGCCAGTTCCAGGGCATTCCACACCTCCTCATCAGAATAGGCATCGAAGGGGTCCAGGTTCATACGGAGAGATCCAGAAAACAGCACTGGGTCCTGGAAAGATATTAAAATTGCAAAACAGATTTGTGAGTTCATAATAATTTGAAATACAACAAAATATTACAATTATAGTTATTTTGGTTCCATTAGGTAGAGTGTCTTAGTTATACACACTTGAGGAATGATGGTGATGCGGGATCTCAGATCGTGAAGCCCGATCTCAGCAATATCGATTCCATCGATGTAGATCTTTCCTCTTGCTGCTTCCAAGATCCGGAAAATTCCAAGAGCCAAAGATGATTTTCCTGCACCAGTTCTTCCCACAATACCAATCTAAAAGGATAAAAGGAAACAAAGAGTGAGACTTTAGGATTTTTTTCAATATAACAAGGTTTCATCAGGAACACTTTGTATTACCACAATCCCACCAAATGTTTGTTAAGTTTAATTACAGAAATATACTTTCAACTTTTACCATCCTAGTTAGAACATTAAAACGGTTATATTTTGGGTGGACTATTTCCTCAAGCTGTACAAGAATATAGCCTTGTTCAGAATGAGGCAAGGTATAGCCTAAATCAAACATAGATAGCAATAATATTTTATAGTAAATGCTGAGGTAGAATATGTATGGACCTTCTCCCGCTCCTGGATGTGAACGGAGATGCCCTTCAGGGCCAGCTCAAGGCCTTTACGGTATTGAAGGCCATAATCTTGAAACTCAATGGTCCCTGTTTGAGGCCAAGTTGGTGGCAAAGAACTTCCTTCTATGCTCCAAGCTGCCTGTAAATGATGATATAGATGGTTAAGAGCTATGACTAAAAAATGATTGCTATTACTGACCAACAAAGAAAAAAATATGATTTTTGTTTATAACAATTAATTAGGCTGTATAGCCACACTCACCTCTTTTGGTGTGTCTGCATACTCTTTCACTCTCTCAACTGACACAATGTTGTTCTCTACATCTGTCCATGACCTTACAATCCAGCTCAGGAAACCTGTCACCTGAGAGACAGTAAAAAGCATTTTAAAACAATAGAATCACTAAAGAGGACCTGATTTATCTGATCTTTATGTAACAGAACAACAACAAATAATGGCTGCATTTTATTCTCCGCATTTTAATTTGAAAACGGCTGACCTCAAATGAAAGATACACCTTTTAACGCTTGTGCAAGCGTTAAAAGCAATTTTGGAGCTGAGGTTTGAGGGTGAACATTGCAAGAGCAAGTTTCCACATGCAATATCTCCAGTAGCCCTCATAATATTTGTGTCGGATTCTGCATAGAGACATTTGAAATGATTCACACCTGAAGTGAATGAGACACGGCCAGACCGACCATCCCAGGGCTCAGGGTTCCTTTTGCCATCACAGAGAGAATAGAAGCAGCGAGAACAATGCCATTACCCAGAAACTCCAAATTCACACCCAGCCATCTGAACAAAATGACATCCCGGAATTAGGTTATATATCAGTACAATGTCAATCAATCAAAATGTATCATAGGATGCCCACCATAGGGGGCGGTTATACAGGATGCGCTCTTGCATTACATCAGTGTCATTTTATATTCTGTTGTCTCATTTCGTTGCGCCCCACATCTGGCTGTTGTTGAATGAAAGAAAGCTTCCCGTGTGAATTCTTGTCCAGATTATGATATTTGATTCTGAGTGTACATGTTATTGTGATTGTAAAACTGGATGTTAAGGAGTGCCTCACCTTGTTGCTATGAATCGGGGGAAGTAAGCAGTTTGGTTAAGATCCACCTTGTGATTGGCACCCATGATGAAGCGCGACTGCTCATTGAACGCCCGGATGACACTGGCACCCTGCACAGTCTCGTTTAAGTGCGTGTAGATGGGAGAGCGACTCACTGACTCCAACCGCCGCAGCTGGCAGGAAGTGGCCACGTAGAAACTCTTCAAGGGTGAAAAGAGTGAGAGAAAGATTATAGTCAAAACCCAAGTAGGACTTTAGATGATTTCCAACATTCCTGTTAGATTCAGGTATTGTTGGTGTCAGCAGATGGCTTCAAGAAACTAGCATTTGAGGTTTGCAAATGAGCCTTTTTTTCCTTAACCCCATAAATTCAGATTCAGACGTACCTGTATGAAACCATAGAGGAGTGCCATAGGGAGGATGATAACGGCAGCGAAAGGAGTGGCCATCAACACAATGATACAGACTTCCAAGAGTTTGAAGAAGTAACTTAGCATCATCTTTAGCCCATCTGGGACCATATTGTCTATGGCATCTATCTCTTTAGCAAAACGATTGAGGAGGTTGCCGCTGGGAGTGGACTCAAAGAACGACATCGGGGAGTGAAGCACGTTGTTCAGAAGTTCCAAGTGAAGATGACGGGAGGCAATGATACACCCTAATGAGATGGCAACCGTGGTACCAAATATGGCAATTCCTAAAACACAGGAAATGAGTTTGTTTAGTTTACTTGAATCATAACTGAAGCTGGGGTAAAACACTAAGAGCAAACAGATTTACAAACAGCCTGTTAAGGCCTCAAGACTCTACTAACCTTGTGCAACGCCAAGAGCGCCATAGACTCCAAGTTTCAGATCTGTGTTTAATTGAGTGCCGTTGATCACAGGCTGATCCGCCCACAAGCTTAACCAGTAATTATTAGACAGAGACGCTGCTTGTTGGAAGGCGTACAGGAATACGATGGAAACTATTAAAGGCAAACCAATGGTGCGAAAGTATTCAATGTACATCTCAAGTTTGACCTATAGGGATAGAGAGAAAGTGGAGACAAGGTCATAAGCCAAACTTACGTGGTTAATAAAAAATGAATGTCATATTTCAAAAGAAGAAGATTTTAACATAGGTGATCTTACTCTGCCTATCCGGGCTTTATCAACCGTAGTCAGTTTCCCCATGTCGTCTGGGATCTGGTTCTCGTCAGATTCAGGTAGTGGCTCAATTGTAATGCTGTTTCTGTCACCGCTGAAAGAGATTTGAGTTTGAATCAATCAACAAACTTTATGTTTCTCATATTTAGAGAATAACTGATACAGCTGACCGTTACAAGAGCTAAAGTGAGCTGCAGCTTTGATGATAAAATTTGGAAATGAGTTAGCATTTTAGCACTTCCGGTTCCAACATCCTGAATTTTATGGGTTTTTTCAAAGGTATAATTTGTTTATAGCCCAGCTTTACTTCTGTTTTTACTTCTACCGATTGTATGTATGCTTCAAAGATCATAAACATTATCTTAATAAACAAAATGCACAAGTATCATAAACTTTTGTTAGTTCCAGTTATGACTTTGAGCAGAAATACGTAAGCCAATGGAAACAGTGTTAGTTTCAGTATGTTTCAGTTTTCTGTGTGTCATATTTATTTGCATTGAATTAGCATATTTAAAATCCCATACCCGATGAGCTGCTCTTGGGACAGATCCCTGGAAAATCGCATGTATTCAGTAACACTCAATCTTACAGATTTTCTGGAGCCTGCAAGTGGATGAGTTCAACATAAAAATGATCAATAATACTCAATCTATAATGAGTTGGGGTTTTTTCACAACAACTGGATTTAACAGATCCCTGTCATCTTAGAAGATCATCTCAGACCACTATGAATTTTCATACCGGTCCTGGTTGGTTTATGATGAACAGGTATCAGTCTAACTTATAGTACAACGCTAGTTTAAGCAGGGGAACTTTAGAAAAACCATGCTGTTCACCAGAAAAAAAATAACTTTGCCAGTGAAGCTTGAACCCCTGGTTAAACTAGTTAAAAGTATGGTGGGGACACCAGCATCCATAACATATTACCTCTCTGGAAGGCCTCTGAAAAGCACTCTTTCCTTTCAGAGCTTGCAAAGGTGTGGATGAAATCAGCAAAAGCACCATTTCGGTTCAAAAGTTCTTGATAGGAGCCTCTCTCACTGATCTCCCCGTCCACCAGAACCAGGATCAAATCTGCCTGAGGCAGGAAGCTCATTCCGTGGGTCACCAAAACCCGTGTCTTTATTGAAAATGTTGAATGTTAGAGGTTGAAAATGCTGAGGAGCAAGAAAATGACCCCCGTACCCCACGTGTAAGGTAAACGTTACAGTGAAAGTCACCTTGTCTCTCAGAATGCCTTTGGGCCCAATGACTTTGTTGAAGATGTGCTGACCAACATGTGCATCCACAGCAGACAGGGGGTCATCAAGCAGATACACATCAGCTTTCCTGTGAACAGCACGTGCCAAGCTCACCCTCTGTTTCTGTCCTCCAGACAAATTCAAACCCTGGAAGGAAGTTTTAGATTTATTTCAAGACATAATATACATTCTATAGAGATGAATGCTCAATGGTGATTGGTCTCGTGGATGCTTATTGATCCTATTGAAACAATGGCTCACCTTCTCTCCGATCTCAGTGGCGTCTCCTGCTGGCAGATTATCCAGATCTGGCAGCAGGGCACAGGCTTCCAGCACTCGCTGGTACCAGCTTTTCTTTTTTTCCCATCCAAACAGAATGTTGTCCTGCAAACTGGCATTTTGGATCCAAGCTTGCTGGGGAACGTAGGCAATGGAGCCCTATATAAACAGAAGCGAAGAAATGCTGAACAGACAATCAACTGTAAGGATGAAATATTTTAGAGTTTGATTAATGGCCTTGAACTAACGCAGAATATTAAATAATTATTCTTTACCTAATATTGTTTATTTTTTAAAACCTAAATCTTTAAATGCTAAAAATGTGTGTTTATTTTAGATTTAAATTGGCTTAAATTAGATTTTCATATGTATTTTATAATTGCAATATAGTATTCTACTTTGAAAGACAGGGCTCATATTATGGTCACCTACTCTATAAGTATAATCAGAACATGCCATTAAAAAATTTTATTTCATAAAATAAATACAATGAGAGTTATGGTTGATTAGTGCAAGTACCTTGACTGAGACGGCCCCGCTTCTTTTTTCAGTCTCCCCAAGAATGGCTGAAAGCAGCGAGGATTTCCCACTGCCAACATGGCCGACAACAGCAACCAGCGAGCCACAGGGAACTTTAACGCTGATCCTGCTCACACACACACACAGTGTAAGTGAGGGGTAAGTTGCTGAAACTTGGACACTTATTGGCTGATTGTGTATTCAGGTGCCTTGTGGAAACTTTCAGGATAATGATACCTTTTTAGACACGGGGGGCCATCCTTAGACCAGCTGAAGGTTCCATTGTCAAACACTACACCATCCACATCTGACAAGTATAGAGCAACAATGAAAGAGCAAAAGTAAAAAATGTAATATGCCTTAATCACCTACCCTAACATGCAATCTATGCAGGCAGACTATCTGCACACATCTATGTCGCAAACACAAATTGTTCTGGAGGAAAGTGCAGATAAAATTACAGAGATTGCTTCTGGGAAACTAGATTTCTTCTGCAGCTTGTGAAATTATAGACTCACTTTAATTACACAATAATTAGCTTCATCTTCACAATAACAACTTTCAAAGGCTATCTTGAACAGATTTGATGAATGCTGCCCACCCCCATCAAGTTTGGATAAACTAACTTATATGGATGTATAAAAGACAACTTTAAATACAGGAAGACGTTGCATTGTAAAAAAATAAAATAATAAAAAATAGCAATATAAAAGTTACTAACAAGTCCATATAAATGTAATTTGGATTGCAGAGTAAATATTTAGTATTTAAGTCAATAATTAATCAATAATAAAGTTAATATTGTAATATTGTTGCAGTGTTCATCTTGTCACAAGGCTAATTGTTTTTTAATGTACTGATGTTTTGTGCAAGGTCTATGGTAATCTAATATAAAATAAAATAAGCATATTGCCCGAGACATAGAACATAGAACAAGCGGTTTAGATTGATGACAAATAAAAATAAATAAACAGAATGTATTTTTTTTAATAAAATAAAATGTTATGTAGTAGGCGAACACTGCATTCAAATGTAGGCAATCCAGTGAGTTTTTAGAGATCTCTAATTGTTTGTGCCAGGGAGAGGAAGTGAGACATCAGTATCACCTAACTGTGAAATTTAGAGGCTATTATCAAACTGTTGTTAGTCTCGCTCTTGCTCATATTTTTACTGACAGACGGAAGTGAAGAGCAAAGGGAAAGTCTTACAGGCTACATACAACATTCGGTCTGTTTTTAGCCTAACAAATCTATTGCACAATAATGTTTGTCAACAAGTGGTCTCTCACCTGATTTAAAAGATTCTCTTGCTACATTTTCTGGTTTGATTTCGTCTTGACAGAGAAATTTCCCCAGACGCTTTAGAGAGACGAGAGCCTGCAACACAAGAATAAGTTGTGCATTTAATTCAAGATCAGTAGAATCCTGAAATAAAGAAATAACAACACATAACAGCACCATTAAATAATCAGGGCAGAATATAATGGTGTTGGAGTTCATATACTTCTCACCTGCATGGTTGTGCTCATGGCAAAAGGAAGCTGGCTTAGGGGTGTTTTCAGTATGTTGATGAGAGCCATTGATACAAAGATTTTTTGAGCATCCAGAACATTCTTATCATCAATGAGGACATAGACACCAAACATGGCAAAAGCAATCTGGCAAAGAATGGAAATAACAATCACAGTCAAAACTGTAATATCACATCTTGGACTTGGCCTTTATTCAGATTCAAGAGCTGGAGCTAGTCTGGACTATTCATAGAAAATATGGTCTAGTATTTGGACTTAAGTCCGGACTCGAGTACCACAACACTTGGTTACAGCTCTGATACATTTGTTAAGAATCTGTCTTTTCTTACCAGAAAGGACGAGCAGTTAAATGAGGCAATAGACACAGAGTATAAGATCTGCGATTTCTTCAGAGTTTTAAGCTCCTTCTCTCTGTATCCCAGGACCTGCTCCAGAAATGCCTTTTCCCAGGCGTAGAACTTCAAGATCTTGATACCATTCAGAATCTCGTTCATTAACTTGACCCGTCCATCCATGTACTTCATTTGTATCTCCTGCGGAATGAACAGAAAACAGCCAACTGTCATCAAAACACCACAAGCTTTGGCACGACACCACTAAATAACAGAGAGGGTTTGGGCTTTTTCTTTACTTGATGTCTGGCTGCCCTGCTTACAAAAAGCTGCGTAGCTGGTTATCAGCCTTGTTCCTACAAGGATTCTTGACTGAACCAGAAGGACATACATAAAAAGGTGTGTTTAGCTGATGAACTGGATCGGAGTCCACTAGTCGGACCACCATCAAACCAATTTGTGCAGGTTTAAGCTGGTCTTTTCAGCAGAATGGTTTCGCGTCAGAATGATTAACATTGAAGAAGGCAATACATTTCTAACTGCATGTTAAGATATTCTAGAACACAATAGCTATGAGCTGAGAGATTGACTCAGTCAGTGGCATGCCAAATGTCTGTTTTCTGAAAAATAAAATGTAATCTTTTATTGCCATTTGCAAGCATTGTGGTTGCTTTGCTTTGGAGGAAGCATGGGGAACTTCAAAGGAGCAAGGGAAGCTTGAATCCAACCCGCACACTCAAGCTGCGCTCACTTCACTATCTAAACCAGCTGTGGACTCTTCACGCTGACTTACTTTAGCACTCACTCATTCATCCATAGCACTCCTCAACAGTCAACAGTCTGTCTCCGGGTGAAATAAATGAGGATCTTAACTCATTTTGATCTCCTTTAATGAGAATCCCATTCAGAATTAGCCATTCCTCTTTGAACTTTAAGGGTTTTGGGGTCACAAAATGCATTTTCAGATCTTTATATTATGTTTCTGGAGATTACAACGTCAGACGGTCTTACTCGACATCTTACCCACACAGCAGTATCGTTCATGTGATTGATTGACAAAAATGAGTTGTTACATGTTAAGGGGCATGTTAAACAAAAATTCATATTTTAAACTGGTTAGTTAGCTTTGAGGTATGAAACTTGCAGTATGTTTTTATTGTACAGTAACCTCTTAAATGTGTAAATATCGAGCACATTTAGATTTTGTAAGGAGTCTGGGCCTCAAATAGCAGGTGAGTGGCAACACATGAATCCTGAGTTACAACATTACAGTACCTGGAGTTTGCTTCTCTTCCTTGCAATGAATCCATTCAAAGGGAAGATGAAGATTACGGTGGCGATACCCGCTAGAGCAGATGGTCCTAAAAGCTGAAATAAGACATGTCTTGTTTATTTCGCTTAGGAAGCTAAAACAACTATTCAACCAATATCTCCAAATGTTAAGAATGCAATTCAGACTTTACTTATATTAATAGAATGGAAATAGTTTACTGGAGTGGAATGAAAATACACAAATATATGTGCCCTCACCTGCCAAAGAAAGAAGAGACAGAGTGTGACCTCAATGGGTGCCAGCCACACTGCATTGAAATACACCACAAAATCCATCAGCTTCTGGGTATCGGCAGAGACCAGATTGACTATCTCCCCCACTGTGCATGTTCTGCGTGCTGCGCTATTCACGACAAGAGACTGGGGATAAACAAGATGCAGCGACAAAAGCAGAGAGACAGATTGATTAAAAACATTTCATTGAATCCCTTTTCATTATTTGAATTGAATTGGTCACACACTACAGAAAACTGAATTGGAATTACGGGAATGTATTAATAAAATGAATTAAAAGAAATTGAACACAATATTGTTCTATCAGGAAATGCATTAGTCCAGTAAAAACAGATATATATACAAACACTATATGTACAAAAGCATTGGGACACCTGACTATTACACTATCAGGGACATCGCATTCTAAATGCAGACATTAATATGGAGTTGCTCCCCCCTTTGCAGCTATAACAGCTTACACTCTTCTGAGAAGGCTTTCCACAAGATTCTGGAGTGTTTCTGAGTTTTGCCCATTCATCCAGTAGAGCTTTTGTGAGGTCAGGCATTTATGTTGGACGAGAAGGCCTGGCTTGCAAACATCCCAAAGGTGTTCATGGGGTTGAGGTCAGGGCTCTGTGCGGGCCAGTCAAGATCTTCCACACCAAACTCATTCAACCATGTCTTTATGGGCCTTGCCTTGTGCACTTTGGCACAGTCATGTTGGAGTAGAAAAGGGCCCTCCCCAAACTGTTCCCACAAACTTTAGGCAGCATTGTCCAAAATGTTTTGGTATGCTGGAGAAGATTAAGATTTCCCACCACTTAAAAAAAGCCCCATACCATTATCCCTCCTCCACCAAACTTTACAGAGGCACAATGGAGTCAGGCAGGTAACGTTCTCCTGGCATTCGCCAAACCCAGACTCGCCCATCAGAGAAGCATGAATCATCACTCCACAGAACACGTTTCCTCTGCTCTTGAGTCCTCTTTACACCACTCCACCGACGCTTAACATTATACTTGGTGATGTGAGGCTTGCATGCAGCTGCTCAGCCATGGAAACCCATTACTCCCACCGCACTGTTTTTGTGCTGATATTAATGCCAGTGGAAGTTTGGAACTCTTTAGCTATGGAATCAGCAGAGCGTTGGTTACTTTTACGCACCATGTCCCTCAGCACTCAATGACCCCACTCTGTGACTTTACGTGGTATTCCAGTTTGGGGCTGAGTTGTTGTTATTCCTAAATGCTTCCACTTTCCAATAATAGCATGCCTAGGTGCTTGATTTTATACACATGTGGCAATAGGTCTGGTTGAAACAATGGAATTCAAAAATTAAGAGGTGTGTCCCAATACTTTTCCATATAGTGTATATAATATTACACATATATATACATATATATACATATATATATATATATATATATATATATATATATTTGTACTGCTCTTGAAACTTTCTGCAAATACTCCCATTACCAAATATCATTGAACCATATGTTCTAACAAGGTTTTTGTGCTGGTAAAATGGCCTACCTTTCTGTAGACCAGACCCATGACAGCTGTTTTAACCCTCATGCCCACAGTAAAGCAGGTGTATGTGTACTGGTGGTTGAAGACAGACTGCAGGCAGGACAGGAGGAACACAAGAGAGGCATAGAAATAGCCCTTCCACAGCGGAGCATCCTCATCCTTCATAAAGCCTAACAACAGACTTTAAAAAAAAAGAGAAAAAGGGGTCAATAAAGGCACCATATAGTACAAAGAAATTTGCAGATTTTTGATGTAACTAAGGATTTGGCTAGATTCCTCTATAACAGACCACATCCAACCATTGTGGTTTGGCTCAAGGTTTACAGTAGCGAGTAAAGCCACAGCTTTCTTTGAAAATGAAGAATGGTAGATTTGTTGAGATTAACAAGACGTAGCATGTTCAACTGGAAAAATGTTTTTCTGAATGCTAACCAAATGCTACAAAATCCATGTTGGTTACTCTGAGGGCAGAAGACCTTGAATGTTTCCATAGTTCCCAGTAAAGTCCACCTTTTTTGACACAAGATCCCAAAACAATATATCTACTTGCTACAGTTTGCTGGTAGCTGACTGAACCTCCCATTTAACTGGCAGCTTTCCTGTAGTAACCACAACCCCGACAGTGTTCCTCTACCGTCCCCGAAGCTAACACGTCTAGGGCGGACGGAGTGCTGTGGTCATCTCTCGCTCTCAAGCTTTCAGACTTGAAGCCATAATTGCTTCTCTGTGGGCATAAACAGCATGATCTCTGTCTGGCTGGTATGGCGTCTCTGACTCAAGCACCTGCCGCACACTGCCACTTCCTGTTTTCATCCCAAGATATTGTGAACCGTAAGATGTCTCTTCTAAAAATATTTTGATAACCTAGCGAGCTGTCTTTAAAAGCACAGAGGGGCCATCTGTGTTTATTTTAAGGCAGAACTTTTCATAAACACAACTCGAAGCCTAACTTACTGGGAAAAGCCCAAATTTTGAGAACTTAAACTAAGGATGAGGCCAAGAACCTGTGGAACCTGTCTCACCTTAGAACCTGTGGAACTGAAAACATGAAGGCATCATGGACCATGAGGCACAGCGTCCCGGTTAGGAAGTAGGGTCCGAAGCTACGCGCTAGTGTCCGTAACAGACAGAATCCCGAACTCTGCTCTTTTTGAATCTTCCTGAGGAGTTGGGCCTGGTCTGGTAGTCGAGATCCCAAGGCAACAGTGGTGCTTAGGTGGTTCTCCTGCCTGTGGATGGAGAAGAGGCAAACGGACATGTGCATAAGGAATTGGTGCTGAAGCCTAAATGCAGTTGTTAAGCTCGTTTAATCCCTCTTTGTAAGTTCTAATTGAAAACAGAATGACATTAAAACATCCTGCGGAACAATGCAAGTTTCCACAAATTGTAAAACGCATGTGAGGCCTTAAAAGAGGATTTCAGAGGTCTTGAAAACACTGTATGTTTAAAGCAGAAAAGTGTTAACAAGCAAACCAATTGATACAATCCTCCTGTCTCGACTGTGTATGCAGCAGGGCTCTTTTTTGTCTTATTTTAGGTCTGTCTTTTTGTGGGCATCTCTCAGATGGAAATGTGATCGCACTGATCAAAGCAGCATGAGGATCCACAGCAACATAAACAAACAACTTAAATGTACACGTGACTCAACATTTTGTGTATGAAAAAAACCATGTCTGATGTTTTTAATGGAACTCACTGCTGTAATTTGGTACGCTCCGCAGTCCATTCTTCTTCCAGGTTGGATATAATCCTTTCTGATGTATCTTCTTCCCTCAGACTCCACAGATCTTCTGCTTGCAGAGGAGAACGGTATCCTTTAAAAACCAACCTGGAAGCACACGCAACACAAACTGAATGTATTTCTTTCACTGGACCAAGAAGCATTTAAAAGAGTATTTTCACAAATTAGTAATGGTGTTTAAATAATTTAATTCCATACCCGCTAAACCACCAGAAGAGGATCTTTGACAAGAACGATGCATCCTGAACAGGACATGCATTCTGAGAAAACGACAAGAACAAGTTGATTACAAATACACTATATGGCCAAAAAGTACAGCATGTGGATATGTTTAAATGAATAAAAGTAAAAGATTTTTGGTTTAACAAACAGTAGGCCAACTAGAAATACCATTGGTTCCCATGACCATTTGGCTATAAGTTATTGGATGTTATATATATATCGGCCCAATTTACTAATTACTATTTTTACTAATCATATTTTAATTAACAGATTTGGGCCAAGCCAAACATGTTAATTAAAATATGATATAGATACAGATTAAATTATCAATTATAACAAGGCTTGTCAAAACAGTTCTAACATTATACACATAAATAACCAGGTGTGAGGCAGTCAGTTTTAGAAAGAAGAGTTTCACAGTTTTGCTTTCTTGGATGGAGAACGCATTGGCTAGAAATCATATTTGGCAACAGTGAACTGAGAGTAAACAGAGAAACACTGTGAAAGCATCTGTGAGTAAGAGTGGTAGACCTCTATCTGTGTGTCTGTGTATGCCTTATGTGCCACAGTAACACACTTCCACCCACTGCTGACCTCAGTTCTGCCCCTTTGCCCATACAGCCAACCAACCAAACACGCACTCTCCCCCGCCTCCTCACCGGAGGTCTCACTCTTCAGGATGCAGTGAATAACCCTACACAGGAAGTGACTGAGGCAGGGGGGGATCAAGGGGTGTGGCACGACATCTGTGGCTACAACCTCATCACAAACACTCTAATTCCTCTCTGAGCTTGTTTCCTTGTTTTTCTCCGGAGGAGAACAGTGAGATGGACCACTATCTCACAAGATGTTAGGAGATTACGTTCTATGTTGCTCTGCTTGGTGCTATGTGTGTAATTTGCATACATAACAACCAAACAGTGGGCAGAATGAGTCAAGAATTTAGTTTAAAAAAGGATATATCATTATCCGGGAAGGAGGACCACAGAGTGTCCATGTAGATGAGTCAAGCTCTTTTATCCAATCATGAGTTCAGCTAATATCTAAGTGCAACATTCTTGCGGGAGACAGTAGTTGGATATGCTACCGCCATTACCATAAGGGAGGGGGGGGGGCGGCTTCTATATTACTTAAAGACAGAAGTAAACACCACAGGATTGTTTGTGATGGATTATTTTAGTTGATGAAGAGTTTGCTCCGTTCGTACCTTGAGGACGGCTTTGCCTGAGGGTGCTTGGTCTGCAAAACAGCTGAGGAAGAGCTGCGCCAACTGCAGGGCGAAGTAAGAGAAAAAGGCCAAATACCGCACAATATCCGGAGAGAGACCCTGAAAAGCAGAGACAACAGAAACAGCGGATCACATCCAGATTAAAGAAAGAGAGAGAGAGAGCACAGGCAGACTTTCCCATTTAAATGAGTACCGCAACCAGGGATTTCCCATAATGCTACTGTGATGTTATTCCAGTCCTGATCCGCAGACTTCCCAACATGCTGTTTACATGCTGAACATTCTGTTCCTATGGAACTCTCTGGAACACAACTTGTTGTTGAATTTCCAATCCAAGATAACATCTCTTAATGAACCTTGACGTGGTTGTTTTCTGAGGACAATCTGGTCAATGAAAATGTCACGCGAGAACTCCCTGACTAGGCGTAGAAGAGCTAGTTGGTGGAGAAAGCAGGAGACATGTTGTTTACTGAGTGATGTCATGTCCCAAACTAAGGATTAATGCAAAAAATATGATCTGCTGTTTATTGTATAGGAAATCACGCAGTGCAGTGTTCCTTCTTAATTCGCCTAATCAGAAGACATGGGTGTGCACGAGCATTAACAACATAGTAAAGCTTATTTTGAACAGTTAAGGGAAATCATGGTGAAAACCAAACTCTTTAATGGCCTGCTTTATATAAATGAATTACGTATGAAAAGAGCCATAAAAGGCCTCGAGTCACGCTACAATCTGGAAACTCATAGATTGCTGCTGTTCAAACCCCCGGCCACTATTTGCTGGTGAGGAGCCAACAGTAGCTATATTTACAAACTTTACACATGTGCTGTTCATATGCTGCTCATGCATTTCTAAATCTATAGTAGATACTAAGTTTATCTTTCTGGTGTCCTGGATATAGCATCTTGGCAACACTATTGGAGCACAAGCCATGTTGAGACAAATCTGTAGCAAACATCCGTTTGGCCATGGAGTCCCTTATAGAGGCGTTATTCTTTACTACACCACAAAATAAAAAACAGGCCACAGTGGTTTCGGTGGTCAAAATGTAGGTTAGTCAAAATGCCATCCCACTCTTATCCAAGGATAAAGTTAGCATGCCAGGGAGAAATATGCTTATCTGTCTTTATGTTTCAACCCAATTTTGCACGATATGGGGCAGAACTGCCTAGTCTAGTTTCTAAAATGTTAAACTTGCTTTTGTGCTAGGTTGTTTCTTGTGTTATTGTGTGTGGCAAATGAAATTGATTAAAAACACAAGCACTTAAGACACCCTGTATTTAAGACATTTTTAAAGATAGTGAATGCAAAAAAAGAAAAAACCTTCGGCTGAATTTATTTATTTAGCTTGACAAAATAATTAGCTTAACCCAAGTGAGTTGTTCACCTAATTTACACTGAGACTAATTAATTTTCTGAAAACAATTGTAATTTTGTCTTATTGAAAAAAGAAAAACACTCATTCTGTACTTCCGCATATTGTAAGGTTCATTAGGAGCACAAGTCAGATTTAAACACTTTCTGACATATGTTAAAAACTAACACCTGTACTTGGACTTCACCTGAACTCATGATATGAATGTGACAAACCAATTCCAAACATGGGGAGAATCAACAAGTTCCAAAAGTAGAAACTGCTGGAATGCTGAGCTGCCGGGTGTTTGTGTGAGTGTGCTGCACTGTATTTGCTTGTGCATGTGTGGATATGTATCTGTGACCATGTATGCATGTTTGCATACGTGCACCTGTGTTTCATCCATACCCATATGTGGCTGTATGTGTAGGCTTAGTCCAAGGTGTTGTGAATGTACCGTGAAACTGAAATTCTCTGTCAGTTGTCATTTTTCTCACCTGCTCTGCAGCCAGCTGGACCTTTGCATGAAGTGGAATAAGGGAACAAACCACGCCCAACAGCCAGAAGAAGAACAGGAAGGCAGAGGAACGGCATCCCCGCACTCTCTCCCAATGAATCACGCACACGGCTAACACCTGTCAAACACACACCTGTCAATGACATTTTTCTCATCTACTAAAATTACAGTTCATAAAAAACAAGTAATAACAAATAACTTCAAAAAGGAGCCTAATTACAGATAGCCCTCCTTCTGCTAAAAAACTTTCTCCTATCCCAGCCTAAGCCATTCGTAGGATACAGCTCTAGAAAGTGTAAACACTGTGGTTCTCTTTGAATGGCCAATGGTGTGAGTTTGGGGACAGGACTGTCTGTTTGGCCGACCATAGGAAAACGGGGAAAGTGTTCAGGGAAACTTCATTACTTCATCCTTTTTGAAATTACACATTTCACCGTTACGCTAACTCATTGTGAAGGACTTTAAATAGATTTAATTACATTTAATATATTTAAATTACTACTATCGAGGCCATGACCTTTAGAGAGAAGGAAGATCAGTAAGCAAATAACTTTTATCATCTCAAAAAAACACCCAACCAAGTTTTAAAAAAAACCTATGAAAAAACATTGTAGCATGCAGGTTAATTCTGTTGCATACTGGTTAATTCAGTCAGTTAGCAACTTTGGCATCAAAGTATATGGATAAAACACGGAGCATTTGAGAACTGAATTTAAGTTGATATGATCCAAATTAAAGAATGGCCTGACTGCAGTGACAGGAATAGATAAGATCAGAGAAAATAGAAGATGAAATCTGTTAGGGAAACCTTACTTTTAAAATTGTACTATGCTTTCTTGATGACCTGAAGACTAATCCATCCATCATTAAATTTGCTTTGTTTTTGTTTCAGTTGTTTTGTTGAAGTTATATTGGAATTTTTCCTGTCTACCACCACAGCTGTCTCCTCTAATAAAACAACATAGCCTATGTAAAGTGTGGCCTCTGTTGAACCCACATCTTTCTTAATTACTGTGTCTTTTCTTCATCCAAAAATGTGACATTCTGCATGTCTCAAAACCAGACTGTGTCAACCAGTGGCTCTTGCCGATCCCAAGCTTGATGTGATGCTAATTTGTTGCAGTATCTCCTAGGTAGCGCAAAACATCCTTTGATTACATCAAAAGCAGCCTCCTGGTACGGTACAGACAGATCAGGACTGGATCCAAAGACGCCTCCTCAAAACCAAACCAAAGCCATATAACCTCAGAGAAATGAGGTGAAACCTTTAAAAGGAACCCTTAATCATGTCCTAATGAAAGACGCCTGTGGAGGTTTGTTGTGCTACCTGGAAACAGAACATGTAAACCACATGTAACATCCGCATTGTTGATGTTGACTTCACGTCTCACGAGAATAAGTCCTCTGGAGTGGGAGGAAGCCAAAGCTAGCAATTATACTGGAGAGTTAAGAGCGGTAGAAGACAGAGACAGATCTGCTTCCTGCAGCTTAAATGAGAGCACACAGTGAAACTGGCAGCAGCTTATGATTGGTAGAAAAAGTTGCCAAGCATTACAGCAGACTTCAGCTCCAGACAACGATATTAACCAAAAATTCAATATTGAGGAGGACCAGATTTAAAAATGTAAGATTGTACCATTAAAAACCAATATTGATGGATCACTAATCTGAATATTTCAGGAATGTGTAGTGGTTACAGCCCATGGTTACAGGTCTATATCAAATTTGTTAAAGCAAAAATAACGATTAAGTAATGAAGAAAAGTATTGTAAGGAGACTTTTCAGGTCTCTGAAACTGGTGGACTGATGGCATACAGTCCCAACAAAGTCTGATGTATCTTTCTCGAACTAGCACTCATAACTAACCTGAAGATGGAGAATTGCGCAGTGCCAGTTGCGTTTGGCATAGATTTGTGAAAGTTTATGGCGTTCCTTTAATGAATCAGGTGCTACAACTATCCAGACAGTGTTGTAAATAAATTGCAATTGGTGGAGTGCTCTTAGTAAATTCCCCCTCTAGGTTCAATAGAATTGTGGAGGTTGTTGCTTTCTAAACTCTTCATTACATGAGCCCAAATATTATCCAAGAAAACCCATAGGTGGTAAAGGAGGTTGAGCAAAGCAACGAAGCAAAATTTTCAGAATTTGAAAGCAATATTCATGCACCTTCATAATAAATCTCTAAAATTGTTATTGAGCATTTTTACCTACACTCCAGCCCCTGCCCAAGTTATGACGCTGCTTTATTTCACTTTTTGACCAATTAAGATCACAATCTATTAAGGAAGGAGCCGTTTAAGGACACGATCACACTGTTTGACTCTTTAAGTGTTTTTACTTTGACACTAGCCAATGTTGACTTAGGTGTCTGAAGAGACCACAGATGGGTCATGAGTCTGGTCTGGAGCCCAGAAAGCGATGATGAGATTGTGTTCATTAGGCCATGTGTAGGTGTGCCCCTAACCTAGTTTACCTCAGAATGTCACAGTCTATTAGATGAAAACAGATCCTGCTGTGTTAGGGGTTAGGAGCTATTTTACAAACATAAGCAGGTGTGTTGTGAAATGAATGTAGGTGTGGAATGAATAAAGCTTATATCTTTAATATATATTTCCATATGTGGGCTGATGCATCCATCTTTAAGACATATGCTTATGTTTTGGCTACTGGTTCCTAATATGGGATGCTGATGTTCTTAACTAGCTTATCACAAACAAAACTAAAGATCCACACACTGCTGCAAAATTCCCACAGTTCCACTTGATGAAGATCCTTTGAATCAAAACACTGCTGAATAAATGGAAATTCTACAACAGTGAGCCGATCTACCTCTTTAATTTGTTGAGATGTTTGACAGATTGTCTAATGTCAGACGTACATACATTCTCTTATTTCTTAACTAGCTTCACCAGCAAGACCTCTTTGGTCAACCAACTTTAAAAAAAAACAAAGCCAACTGGCTTCACAAGCTAAAACTTTACATTAGCATATAATTTACGTTATGCTGGCCAACCTGATATACTAAAACGCTGCTATTATGTTAACCAGTCCAGACCAAAATGGAAATATATTTTGGTCTAAATTAAAATTTTGGTGTTGTGATGTATGAAGCACAGCTCACACAGAAGTCACTTTCAAACCAAGCAGCTTTCTTTTGCACAACACAGTGAATTCAGGCGAGTGACTGTTGCAAAGTCTGCACGTGGAAATCTTTCAGCCTAATTCCTGATCCTCTGGAATCGTATCAATCCTGATAGGAATTCCTGGATTCCTATTGAAATGACTGGATTTCACCATTGAAAATTTGCTGAACAATGGTAAATGAGACCACACCTCAAGCCTGAGCACCAATCTTTACCATGTTAAGATAAAACTCTAAGATTAAACTCTAAGATTAAACTCTAAGATTAAATGATTTGATTAAAACAACCGATTGGGGCTGACTTTTTCTTTAATAAACAGTTCTACACAATTTTTCATGCTGATTTCTGCCTGTACTGCTACGTTTTTCTCATACAATTTGGAACTTAGAGGTTACATTACCACGGTCAGACTGCGTATGATAGGACTGAGCAAGAAGACAAGGTGTTGCTGGATTTCCTGTCTTCGTTCCAACAGGATGTAGAAGAATTCCACAAAGCCAAAGGATGCCAAGAAAAACCCCAACAACTGTAAAAGAGCAAAGAGGAATACAATTCATATCAGAGTGAGAACTTGAGTCACTCTCTCGGAATCTCCGGTGGGCAATGACTGCAGAGAAGAGGTGCGATTTACATTATGATAAGAGTGGATTGGAATCTGTGTGGCTCTAAACAAACGGAGAAACAACTGTATTTCAAACAAAAGAGTTTTAGAGCGGAAGAGTGAAAAGTGACATCACGGCTCACTAGAGTGCTAACCGCACTCACACCACAAACTGAGGTTACACACACCACTCTCTCTTTTACTGTCTTCCTCGGCCACTAAAGCGTGAACTCGACCCCTGAGTCTACCCAGACCACCACCTTCACTTTGTTTTAACATTCTGGTTTGAATTTTATAGACCACAAAGCTGGTACTTTTGAGACCCGGACAGGCTTGTATAACATTAACAGGTCTTAGCGGTCAGCCTCACCAGCTTGGCATTGCAGAGTGAAGAGAGGGGCAGCCGACCTCGGCCGTGGCAGTAGAGATGAAGGCAGTAGAATGGAGAGAGGACCCACAGGTAGATGCATGGAGCCCAAACCAGGACTGTGTTCTGGAAGCAATTGCTCAGTTCAGGGTTATGCGTGTACCATGTCTGGTTCCAGTCCTGGAGATAAAGAACAGGGTGTGCTTAACTTTTCGGTAATACGGTAGTTATACGGTAATTGACAGTCTTCATTCTTTCAGTGGATCAATATTGTCTTGATCCAAACCCTCTACACAGAAAACCAGATATTGTCTTGATCCAAACCCTCTCCACAGAGAAACCAGATATGATATGAATGTTCCAGAACATCTAAAATTAGTTCATAATTTTGAACTTCTTGTGCTTTGTTTACTATGTTGGTCAATTTGTCTTATTTTTTATTGCTTATCATGGCCAAGCTCATCACTGACTTTATCTTGTCTCTTTATATTAATGGGTTAAAGAAAGCTGAGATTGAATTAATTATTAAAGACTTGAGATTGGACTAAATCATGTAACTGAAATGTAAATGTAACCGAAGGAACAGATCTGCCAGATATTCTGACAACTTAAGTTTGTGAAATCAGTGTATTAAAATGTACATTTATTTGCTAGCTTGTTTAAAATATTTAATGTCATGTAAAATAAATCACATTCTAAAGATTGACCACAATGCATCACCATCATCTGAACTTAATTCAACACATAATAAATAATAATAATCAAATAATCGAAAAGTCATACAAAAAAAACAGATATATTCTGGTTTTCTGGCTCTTGGCAACAGAGAACTTTCAATATAAATATCATACATAAAAAATAACAACTCTTTACAAGTAAATATGTGACATAAACAAAATATAAATCAATGATATATTTATATTAAATTCAATAATAGATGTATATTTATATTCCTGAGTAATATTCAAGATTTAAGGTCTGATATTAGAGGTTTGCTCACCCATAGTGGGTCAAGTCCACTTAGACTGCAAAAGGTATCCATTCACTCGTCTGGTCCTGAGGATGTACCTATCCCTGCTGTGTATCCTGGTTCTTTAGACTGTTCTGTCACTCTGTGCTGTGCCCGAGTCAAACTCTCCCTCCGTCCTGGGATCTCACACACTCCCTTATTCACTTGTGTCACTGCTTGTTTCTGAGAGTGTCTGGAAGTGTCTGCTTTTTGACGACCAGTCTAACAGCTGCTTACGTGGGTGGTTATATTCACTCTCTCCTCCCAGCAGTCTTCTTTAAACCCTCTGTCTCTCCCTCCTTCTCTATTTATCTTCCTCTTTCCCCGACTCCCACGTACTTTAGGTTCTTTATCAAAACAGTAATGTGGTTTTGCAAAACTCTAAGCCACCACCCGAAAAACATCGACTCAACCCTTAACATGCTCCTCTCCCCCTTTGCCTCATTTAAAACACTATCACTCTCATTTTCCCCCAAGCAGTCACCTCCACTTCAGTCCAAATGCAGAAAGTGCTGCTAGTAGCGCTCCAGTGCTATTTGTCCGTCTTTATTGAAGTGCTATTTTTCACTTTTCCTGCATGTACCTGAGAAACACTTAGTAAGATCGCACACACAACCAAGCTCCACACTCCACCTTGAGGTATGCATTTTTGTCCAAGTAAGATACACTTATTACACACACTCAGTCCAACCTGGAGTTCAGTACCTACCTTGCCTTATATCTAGTGGAGTTTGACTCCACAATCTTTCAGTTGCCAGTTTAAACCATAGGCCAGTGGTTCTTAACTAGTGATCAACTTCATGACAGCAAAAACAAATAAGCTTCACATTTCACTTTCTAGAAGCTAGACAGTCACATGCCTTCATCTATGAAAACTATTAACAAAACTATGACTTAGACTACATTAAATACAACTTTACTTGAATATTGTTAAGATATTTTAAGAACATTTACTTTCACTTTTGTACAATAAACAATTGTGGAAGCTGTCACCACTCATTGCCTAATTTAAAATCTGGAACCTGAAGCAGAACCAGTTGAGACCCACTGCACTAGGCTATACCATTTATGGTTTCACTTTATTTTGATGGTCTTTTTAAAACATTCTGACTATAACTTAAGTAATGTTCCACCTATGTCTACTAACTCTCATTAGAGTAGTAGACTGATAGGGTTAGGGTTAGAATAAGTTGACATGTAGTTGCAAAGTTACTTATATTCAACAGAATATTCAAAAGGGACCATCAAAATAAAGCGTTACCCCATTTATTCAATAAAGGTGGTAGACTGGTCTGATTTACTAATTTATCCCATACAATTTGCAATTTGTATGTGCACAGAAAAAGTTCAACAGAAGCACAAGCATATAAATGTGTCTTCTTTCAGTTGAATGAATCCGCATTGTTCTAAACGAGGGAGCACGTGCCCATGGATAATAATTTGCAGAACACGCACTGCAGCCATGTCCATATAAGGGCTTTCCTCACTTCTTCTCTTTCTTTCCCTCTCTCTCTCTCTCTCCCTCTCCTGTTTTCCTCACTCACATTCTCACCTGAGAGCATGCGCACTAAGATATTTAATTTCTATATTTATATTTATATTTCACAATTTCTTGGTGAAAACCAAGGCCAGCAACTATCACCTTGTAGCCTAGGACTGTTGGCCCACTGAAGCTGGGTTGAGCCTGGTCAGTACCTGGATGGGAGACCTCCTGGAAAAACATTGGCTGCGTCTGAAATCGCATACTTTCTTGAGTAGGTACTTATTCTGAATAAGTAATTACTTCACGACAGCTAAAAAAAACTATATAGTATGAATGAGTGTAGTATGAATCTAATCCGAACGTATTACATTGGCCATGTTGTCATTATCATGTGACCTACCAGAGTCAGTTACGTCGCTTCACTGCCATTCATAAATCCTCTCCCGTGGCCTCATGGGATAGTAATGTGTCCAACGTATGCACACTTCAGAATCTCACTGGAAGAAGTAGTACCCAGGTACTTTTTGCCTACTCTGTTATGAGTACTGTGAACATACTACTTTTGTCACATACTGTTTTTCGCCTACTATATAGTAGGGAAGTATGCAATTTTGGATGCAGCCTACGTTGCTGCTGGAAGAGGTGTTAGTGAGTCAGTTGTTAGTGCTCACCATGTGGTCTGTATGGGTCCTAATGGGACACTATACTGCCATCCTTCAGATAAGATGTTAAACCGAGGTCCTGACTCTCTGTGGTCATTAAAAATCCAAGGAAGTCTTTCAAAAAAAAGAGTAGGGGTGTAACACTGGCATCCTGGCCAAATTTGCCTCTGTCCATCATCATGGCCTCCTAATCATCCCCATATATAATATACACTGATTGGCTTTCTCCACTCCACCAATAAGCTGGTGTGTGGTGGGGGTTCTGGTGCAATATGGCTGCCGTCACATCATGCTGGTGGATGCTGCACATTGGTGTTGGTTGAGGAGATTCCCCCTTTGAGTGCTTTGAGTACAGAGAAAACCGTTATAAATGACTGAGATTATTATTATAATTACTATTATTACTATTATTATTAAAACGTTTGTACACAGATTTTATGCACAAATATATCTATACACAGTTATCTGTGCAGAAAACTATCCTAATCAATTGGCCTTATTGGCTAGACGTGTCATAAAAAGTCTTTTTGTATTTGTTCTCAAGCAGAACATGCGAGAACTGCAGGCCTGCATCTGGCTGCCATGTCAAATGGGTAAAGTGTGTTTAAAAGAGAAGTGCTCAAGCATTCTTCTAGAAATAGATCAAGAGTAATGCACTGAGACATAGATTTAAGACAGATCTACTCACGCAATGCAATACACATTTTCACACACAAGAACTCATTCACATAGGCACCCAGACATTCTCACACACATGTTTGTATTACTTGACTGGCACAAGTTAAACACCCGGTCAGACTGATATTATGTCTGTCTCTTTTGAAGCTCTCAGTAGTCTGCTAAGAAGTAACATCAGTCCAACAGAAACCCTGGAAAAGGCCCGTACACTGATGGAAATTTTTAGGTCGACCTCAGTCAAGGAGCTTCTGCAGAGACATGGAAAAAACGATGGATGGTCAAATCTTCCCACAAACGGCCAGTCATGTGTGTGAGGAAAGTTGTTTTGAGTTATCCTTCAAGGTGAGAGAATATTTATATATCAAGGCTTTTCTTAGAAGATGATTCTTTTGCAGCACCAGGTCCTATTCTTCTTAAATCTCATAATAAAGATGATAATAACATGACTCATTTCTCACATACATTGATTTTACCAAGTCTAAGATCTTCAAGAATCATTCCTAATGACCAGAAGAGCCTGTAAATCACTCAGAGTACTCAATTACAATGAGACCTCTGAAGGGAGCTTAAAAGAAAGTGATCAAATATAGCAAGAAGCCTCACTGCTCCTGGCGGTAATGACTTGGAAGGAGGCGTAAAGGAAACAGATATAATTAGTCCTGGTTTGCTAGTTTTAATTGTGTTTAGTTAAGCTCACAAATCAAGCAAGAACTAATGCAAAATGTCCAAACTCAAGATGTTTTTCCAATTATTTTAAAGTCATTGTGAAGGAATGTGATGTGGTCAGAAATGAAAATAGCAAGACTCCTAGAACTAATGGTTCTAAATGGTTTTCCTTTTTGGTGAACTATCCCTTTAACTAATGTGGCAAAACAACATTGAAACATTTTTTTTTACATTCTGAGAGTTGCTTTCATGTATGAATGTTTATAAAATTCACACACTTTTCAGTTGCATATCAACTCTCTTAGGCTTTCAGTGACCAGACCACCTATAGAAAAGCCAACATTACCAACATACCATTATACTGTCAGAACAACTAAACAGAGAGAGATGAATTGATGCATTCTTCCTGGTCAACCATGAATCCACCAGGGGATTTACAAAAGGACTCCAAACAACAATGACCATCTCATTCTGTCTATAGTTTTGAGCACATCACTTATGGCAGTAAATGAGCCTTAAAAAACTTCATGAAATATAAAAATGTCCCATTACTCTGTTGCATGATAAAGCTGTTGCTGAAGATCATATTTACATGTGACGGTAGCTCTGAGAGAACAAACAACAGTCTGTTTCCCAACTAAAATACTCAAATCAGCATGGCTGCCCACTTTTGTTTTTGTTAATCAAGACCAGACAGCTAAATAACAGTCTTACAACCAAACAAGTCAAAGTGTCATTATCTTTTTATGCTGTGGGTTGGGGCCAAACTATTTCCCACAGCTGAATTGTGTGCATCAAAGGTATTCTAGATACAGTAGTGTTGTGCATCAAGTCGTGTGCTCGCACCACCAGGACACACACTGCATTATAACTGTATGTTGGATAACTAGTCTGTGGTGTTGAGTGGGAAGCTAAAAATAGTCAGGATACCAAAATGAAACATAGACGTCACTTCAGATACTATGCACTCCTGAACCTATATTAACCCATAGAGCAATTTTCTGGAAAAAAAAAATTCTTAGAGAAACAGATAGAAATAGAAACAGATTTTAACAAATCCAATGGTAATGTCCTAACTTACTGGCATTTTTATGCTGGATCTGCTCGCAGAACCTGATTTTACCAAGTACAATCTTTGTTGATTCCAATCAAACAATCAGATTTGAGGGACACGTTTACAGTTTATGTCACGTTTAGGCTTACAACCAGGGTTATGTCCTTCTACATCAGTATCCGGCTTTCATTTCCCTCTGATAGGGATAACTTATGGGTAGGGTTAGGTTTATGGGGTAGGGATATGGTTAGCATCAAATTTTCGGACAGGAATGTTGTTCCAGGATCAAAAGAATATGTTGACCCAGGAACGCGTCTAACTCTGCAAAATCAGGACGTGGGATCTACTCCGCATATGCTTCACCAATTAGCACAATGCTGTATGGTCTCGATAGAGATTCAACATTAGTAGAAAAGGAGGCAGAAGTCAAAGCAGTTCAAAGGAAGTTGGATTGTTGCCACTTTTAGCCAAAAAGAGTTGAGCTGGCATACAAAAGAGACCAGAGTGTCTATGTCAGACTGGCAGAAATAGTGCCAGTGCATTGGTACACCAGTCAAACACCAGCCCCTCTCTTTCTCTCTCTTTCTCTATCTCTCTCCCTTTCATTTACTCTGGAGCGAAAACAGTCTAGAGAAAATAATGGTGTCATTTTCAACCTACTCTCTCCAGTGCAGATAAATATAGCTCTGGCCACAGAGGTGCCAAACCCATTAAGACACAGCTTTTGGTAGGAAGTAAGAAAATATCTTTTCTTTTTTTTTTAAGAACCATCATAAAGTCTGTGGCAAAGGGCCAAGGAGTGGTAAATCCAGATGTGTCAGCCTACGCATGCAATTATGACTTGTGTTGTTTTCTGCCACGCTCCCCCCTCCCTCCCTCCCTCCTGCTACGTCGTCTGCCTCTTCTCGTGATTCAGGAGGGATCAAACGAGGAGGATTATGACGGGCCTATCGTCCACAGACATGTCTCACAGTTTCCCGCTAGCCAATCTATTCCTGAGGCATTTGCCACAAGGATTTTCTGCAAACTGAATTGTGAGTTTAGGCATCAATACAACTGCCAATGTAGCTTATAATATGGAAACGCGCACAAAAATTATAATACCATATTTTATTACTTAAATTTTAATATATTTATAATATATTATAAAGTATTAAAATATAAAAAATAATATATATATATATACACATACTGTATATACACACTTTTTTAAGTGTATTTTACATGCATTTAACACATTGCTTACTTAAATATTTAGTTTTATATTGCTAACTTTGCTAGAACATCAGTTTTTAAAAAGTAATTAAAAAGTGTGTGTTTTTTTCTGTGGTCATGTCTTATCTTGCCTAGAGCATTACACCCCTGCCTAATAATGATTTGTATTGCTGAGATTTGTGCTTATGAAATGGATTGAATTCCACGGTAAACACAAAAGGAAAACCACAAGAGAAAGAGTAATCGCCTGCTAAGTTGCAGACACTATAAATGGAGGGTACCTCTGTCTGGATTCCTTTGGATGAGATTATGCATTTTGCTCTCACCGGAAGTGGATGCATCAAGATTTTCAGCACTCCAGTCAGTCTCCTAATTATAGGCTGGTTGAATGAAAATGTATCTTAATTTTATGCATCTATAAACTCACCATATAATTAAATCTACATGGCAGGCCTATCAACAAATGTAACACCTTTACATCAGAGTTGTTAATCTTTCCTGACACTGCCCACACCCCATATCTATAGGCCTGTATGGAAGTAACTGAAGATAATGAGGTAATAGTTTTAATTTAAAAAAAGATATAGAACACCCCCACCACCCTCATTATACAGGCAGTCCACAGTAGTCAAGTCAAGTCACATTTTATTTATATAGTGATTTTTACAATATAGAGATTGTTTCAAAGCAGCTTTATAGTGATAACAGGAAAATAATGCAACAAAGTTTGTTTCTAGAAGAAAATAGCATCATAGTCCAGCTTAAGTAGTTCAGTGATGGTTCATTGTTGTTGTAAAAAAGTTATTAATTTAGTTAATTATGATGAATTATGATGAGTTAATTATGATTCAGGCAGAATTACAGTTCATAAATCAGATTGGATTAGAACATTCAGAATATTTATCTAGTTCCATCTGGTTGAGTACCTTCATTGACCGCAGGGGCCTGCGAACCCCTGAAGAAATTAAAGTAACATTATCCTTAGAGTCAAGTGTCCACATGCCCTAAAATTCATGCAAAACATTGATGGCCCTGCATTGCAAATGTAAAAAAACACTTATCATTTCCTCAAAAATTATTATCTATTATATTGTTATTCGGTCCATTAACAAATCAGATTTTGAAGGGAGCGTTGTAATTTTAAAAAAGGCACGGAGGAAGGCAGCATGTGTGACACTTTGACTTGATGCATCATCCACATCAGGATGATGCATCACTGTGTCATTAAGGCTATTGCATCTTATTCTCAAACTCCAGATCAAAGACCAGGTACAAGGTCAAGAGTTGTTGATTGAAGACTCCAAAAGCTATCGACACACAGAGACCTGTACGTGCAACCATATGGAAAGTCTGAATGCTACGCATGTTAACAAAAGGAAGGACAATGTTATGGCAAGACTGTCCTTGGGTAAACATCGTCCAATTACTTTAACCTTATTTAATAGGATGCTGTGGCTTTTTACAAACTATAAGCAGGCCCTCTTGCCTGAAAATAGAAGCTTGTGGAAATCCGTGGGATCGGCCCGCAGACAGCTCACTGGAGCCTATCCTGTAATCTAATGTAGAATACCACCTACTCACCCCTGCTCAGTGACGTACATCCATTCATTTATGACATAATTCGTGGTACAGACTCATGCTACACAAACACAACTTAATGTTTATTGGCGTACTTTGGCTAAAAATATATTTGCAGGACTGAGGAATAAGCGGGAGCTCTGAGTCCTTTATGAGTGTTTCTCCACAATGAGCGAGAGTGTTTAACAAAACAACATTTTTTTGTAGTGCCATCTGAATATTTTATTTTCTTATACTTTCCACAGCTAATTGGGATCAGATGGAGCTCTAAAAATGTTTCAAATTAATAAAGCATTTTGGGTTTGGTTTTATACTCTAGTCTATACTGTCAATGGTACTGAGACTTTTTACACATGCTCTGATAAGTACAGTATGCCAATGTACCGTACATATGTCTCCATACATACAAAGCTGTCCTGGTATGACTATGTCAAAAAAGTATGTTTTATTAAACATAAAAGGTTTAAACTTGAATTTTCCAAAATTATACTTTTTTACTGTCTTTGTTTTTTTTACTGTCCATGGTTTTGTTTATGACAAATGGCACAGCTGTCCTCCAGATGGGCAGCACTGCATTCTGTATAAAAGAGGAGGGACAGTACTGTAACAGGGCAAAACCTTTTCTTTCTCTCTTTCTTTCTTGTTTGCAGTGCCTTCACAAATCAGGATATTTTCCTCCAGTATGAATTTCTGAACACATTAAAACAGAAAACATTAGGTCATGATTTAAAATAAGATGTTATTGAGAAAAGTCACAGTTCAATGAGCTCACTGTTTTGAGTCCACTTGTGCTGTATTAAATGGTCCAGAAAAAGATATTTCAGTTTTCTATTATGACAGAGATGCTCAGGCATCTCAGACACACCCTGACGGTCATGGCAAATTAAAACGGCAAAATTAATGTCGGTTTTCAGGAAAAACTACCCTCACAATCGCACCTTTTAAACATGTCAGACTTTGGAACAGTACCATCTTCGAGTGTTGTATAATCTAACTCAGGCCCTGTTTACACCTGGTATTAAGAAGCCTTTTTGTCAATCCGATCACAAGTGGACGACGCTAAATACAGGTGTAAATGGGGTCAAAACCGTTTTGAGCTTGTCCACTTTCGACCACTTCCAGAGGTAGTCGAAAATGCATTCAACCGGATTGCTTCAGTTTAGACGCTCATGTGGTCGAATACGTTCGAACAGCCACAAAAGACTGCCTACTCTCCACCTACTGACTTCATTTGTAAACAGACGGGATTTAAACTTTGTCAGCTGAAGACCTAAGTATGGTTTGAGGACGAAAAACGTACCAAGCACAATGTTCTCTCACTGTTTCTGATTTCTAACACGCACTCACTTCGTTTGGCGTGGTCTTACGGCTGTCAAGAGTAGAAATTTTGCATTCAAATGTAAATTGCATAAACTTATTTCGCCTATTACATCGAAAGATCTGAAAAAACCCATACATTTACCCACCCATAGACCCTCCCCTCAAAGAAATCAGTGGCCAAAAGTTGACACCAGGTGTAATGTCTACTTGTGATCTGATCGACCAAAACGCACCTTATTACCAGGTGTAAACAGGTCCTCAGTGTTGCCCAATCCTGTTCCTGCTGGACATCTACCTTCATTTAAAGTTTAGCTTCAACCCTGATCAAACACAACTCAGCCAACTAATTAAGATCTGAACTCTACAGATCTCCAGGAACAGGATTGGACACTCCTGATCTAACTGATAGATTATGACCCAATGGGCTGCAGGTATGTTCTTATAGCCAGCAAGGAAAAAAAACATGCTAAATGCAAATAATATGTGTGACTAACCACATTATTTTAAGTAGAGAGGAGAAAACACAAAACATACCTTTTGAAGTTGATGTTAAAGGCCACACATCTAATCAAACTCTACTGTATTTTGTTACAAATACAGCAATTACTTCATAACTTGGTAGTAATACCAGTTGAGAACCATCAGTTTTATAAATAAATAAATACGTTTGTCAGTTCAAGTTGTCTCACTTATCAAATACAAAGGAGTTTTAAATCAGAATGAATCAGACTACTAGACCATCTTCATATCTATAGTCTACAGATGTATAAGCTAAACAGGATCGTAATATACTTTTAAAGGCCCACTGAAGTGCCTTGGAACGCGCAGCTTTGTATGATGCGTTGACGTAATTTCCACTGAAACAGGAAGGTGGGACATATTGAATGGCTCCGCCCCCTTTTCAAATAGCCAATAGCGTTTAGTTTACCTCACAGACTGCAAGTCGTACTTGACAGCACCATGGAAGCGAAGCCGAGCGCTGATGATACGTTGGATTCAATAGTAGAAGTGTGAATAAATTCTAGCCATTTCATTCTTAACCAACGTACAGTTGGAAAACGGAATAAATCTCAAGCGTTTGAGCAACAGAACACACATCTCCAACCCATATTGCTCCGTAACGTGTCAACGGTCGCTTTGGCCAGGAGTTGTTTATAGCATAGGGGGCGGGACGCTTTAGATTCTAGAGAGCATTTGATTTGACAGAAGATGTGATGAGAAGCTGAAGTCTGTAGTGATGTAATAAAAATCAAGTGTAGCGTCAGTTCTGGCAGGACACGTTAGTCAAGCTCTCATTAGCTGACTCTTAGCTGATCCATGTCTACCTATAGGATTACGACACCTATCACTGTATATATAAACTCCTTCAGTATTATCAGCAGCTATCGCGTTTCTCAGGAGCTAATTACCCTCCTCCATCCCCAGCTCCTCCTCTCGCCCAGTCAGCATTTGGCATTCTGATGCCACTTGAATCAGAATAATTTCTCGAATTATGTTGTGCTTTAAAATCTTGAATTATTGATATCTGCATACATTCATGTTGGTTCTACTCTGTTTACCCTAAGGGGGGTTATAGCTGCTCTGATAGGCTGCATGGATGCGCAGGGAGTTCTCGCCCAAAACGGAACCATACCGCCAATCCAAACTGTATGCTAATTGTCAATCGTATTTGACGATAGT
This sequence comes from Tiaroga cobitis, assembly GCA_030578255.1. Lineage (NCBI taxonomy): Eukaryota > Metazoa > Chordata > Actinopteri > Cypriniformes > Leuciscidae > Tiaroga > Tiaroga cobitis. Next base: position 39,691,282 of record CM060596.1, read on the forward strand.
GGTCCTGATAGAAATCTGTGATCCATTTTAGCGGAAGTGAGAGACTGTACGTTTTAAACCCTTATATCTCCTAAATGCAAATTTTGTCATTGTTTTGAAACACACCAGCTTATTCATAACCTTAAGGCTAACATATTCATACTAAAAGCTAAAAAACTTACATTTTTATTTCAGGGGGCCTTTAAGGGCATCTTTCCCAACATCTGCAGAATCATCTCGTCAAAATTAAACATTAGTAATAACGTTTGTATATTATTGTGTCCGTGATATGCAGACTATTGCTTGTTTGCCGGCTCGTTGTGAATTCTGATTCATCCCAGCCAGCCACAGGGAGGTTTGTCTGGACATGAAAGCATGCACCCCACAGCCAGGTGCACATGCAAAACATGCTGGACAAGCCCCACACACTTTCCCCTACAGTAGTCGACTTGTTAAAAAAAGCACAGACAGACGCAGCGACATCTATTAGCTTACATCGGCCTGCTGAATTCACACAGTCTGCAAGAGCAGCCTGTTTTTGAGTGGTTTAACAAGGTCTGCAGTTGAGAAGAAACATTTTTGAGGGCAAACTCTCCGATATTGGCGGTAAAGCTTCTCCTCTCCCTGCTTAAATAGCGGACTATAAAAAGAGGTGTGAGTCTACTGAGACAATGCATATTGAAATCTGAATTTGATTCTTGTGCTGTTGTCGTTGCTTTTATGAGCTGGTTTGTCTTTTCTAGGGGGATACCACTGAGCAACTATAAAATAAAAAGTGTTGAGCCCATTTTTAGACTTGCACCAGTGTTGCATAACAGGCACAAGCAAGTAACCCAGTTCCTGACCACAAGACTATTATATGCACCAGTTTTTCCCTCGAGTCTGCTGAGCTACGCAGGTGACTTTAAATCCTTCAAACCCACTTTATATTAAGTGTCTTTAACATGGACTAACATTTAATCATTTAATACAATGCACTTATTGTGCATGTACATGTTTTTACATTGTACTTGTATTTAAAAAAATATCTGCATTTACATCTGTAATTAATTTCTTAAAATACATCTATAATTACACTGTTGACCCTTCCCACCTCAATAACAGCAAAAGTGTTTTGCAATAAAACATGAACAAAGTAATATTGTAGGCTACCAATAATTTTTTTAACACCTAATATAAAGTGGGACCAATCCTTCTTAGTGTCATCGTCATGCTCCAGGTCTCAAGCTGTGTTCTAAACAGGGGTTGTATAAGCAGAATAGGCCAATCAATAATATTCACATAAAAACAGTACTACAAACTCCATTTGTGACAAACTATTAAAACATTCTTCCATTTAAATATCTGGTAAGACAATTGCACATATCGCTCCCTCAAAAACAATCAAGAAGATTCCAGAGGTTATACCTCAACATATTGAGCAACTGAAAATTGTCATTCATCCAAAAGCATTCAAAGTACATTTTATTCTTTATATTCTTTTGTGCATTTTGCATTAATTGGCAACAACCCATTGACCTATTTTATATATATATATATAATTGTATTAGTAATAGTAACTGTATAGTATTTCATTATAAGAAAAAAAGTAAAAAGCTTCAAATGAATCGCAACTATTGGTCACCATGCTTGAACTTTGGCAACATAAAAGGGATGTGCAAAATATAGAGAGATTTCTTCTCTGATTGCATTGTGAGCTACTTATAAAAATGATTACTACACTCTTAATATGCCATTATATCCAAAATCAGATGGCCCTCGACATACAGTACATCAAGGCAAGAGTTGTCACGTCTCCCTCATCAGTGCAAACAAATAAACTAAATCTGGCCTGAAGCACTTAGACATTACTCCACCACAGCTATGTCTCAGGCTGTCTGACCAGAGCCTTGGAACAGAGGTGAACACATTATTTCTTTCAACACTTGTGGACATGTTACATGCCTACAGACACTCACTTAGGCCTATTGCTTTTATAAACAATTTTTCTGGGTAATAACATCAGCAGGACTTTTTTAGATAGACAAGAACCCATTATCAACTAAGCTGAAGATGTCAAATACCAATAACATAAAATAAATAGTTGTGGTGCTTAATTTAAATGCTAGCTCCAACCACAAACCTCTGCTAGCGCTATTCTATATTAGGCTACACCGCAAAATGATGGATATCTTAATTTACATCTTGTTTAAATGACTAATTTGAAATATAAGTGTTAACATTGTAATACTTTTTTTCCCCTAAGGCTGCTCTATTCACTTTTAAAGTTCAGATCCTGTGGTTTCTCGTTTTTTTTATCTCTCCCTTTTTTTCTTTTTTTACATTACATCATATCCCAAAGGCTGTTTAAAGATGAAATTGTCTTGTCATGTTGATCTAGCATCAGATTCCCACAACTAACTCATAGCATTGACTTTACAGGCCGACTTCTACCTACGGTTCAATGTTTACCTGCTAGTCGCAGTTCCACAGCAGTCAGCAACTTCTTTCTTCAGATGGCCATGCTCCATTTTTATCACTGCAGTGAAATATGTGCAGTATGCCTTAATCTAAAACATAGGCTAGCTACAGAGGCCATGGAATTTACTGTCCGACGGCGACTTGGGTGAAAAATCACATTCTACACTTGTAAACTGGACGCCTACAATTTACACGCCATGAAAATGACTTTGTGTAATGAACATTTCTGTAGGCCTACTGGTTTACTATACTGTTCCACTATTACAAAGAGTGAAATACACAAGCACCCGAAGTTGAAACTAAATGTAAAGGGCAATTGTCTAAGTTTACGCCACTGAAATGCAACACTGATAACTGCATTTTTACACTGACTAGGCTAGGCCTACCCAGTCAGTTGGGAATAAATGTCTCGTGCTGGATATACACAAAACAGATATCTGTTAATTTAGCAGTCCTATTGACAAATGTATTGTATTGTTTCGATACATTTTAATGACTTGGACTAGTTGGACTAATTTGTGTGTGAGTGCCACCTATGGGCCATTCCGTGAAATGTTGAAAAACGTATTAAAATACACAAGAAGGAATATTTTGTGATACATAATCTTTACAAGCAGTTTTCTTTGTTTGTTATGGTTGTTTCCACAAACCATTTTCTCTGTGACATATTATGTGCCCTTTCCACCAGCATGCACGAGCAAGTGGCGAGGCGATGACGTCACTTAAAAGCGCCACAACCTTCAGTGCTAATATTTCTCTTTACAGTGCGATATATAATTGTATAATTTCTAGACATGCAGAGAGCCGCGAAGTGTGCTTTGAGACCTGACCTTAGTCTTGCTTTCTGTCCATCAGGCGTAAGGAGCTGTCGCGCAGTAAACAGAGGTATGTGCATGTATGTGTGAGCTCATGACAGCGGGATCACACACTGATATCAAGAAAACAATTCCTCGAACTTCAGGTGTAATATACTGTTGAAATGATTACTTTTAGTGATGGCCTTAACCTGGTCAAAAGAACAGTGGGATACCTTGAATACCTTTTATTTGAGAAATTGTGTAGTTCATCTTAATCATCTTAATATTTCAGAAACTTGCATAAGGACTACATTTTCTAATGCAGAAATGTGAATTATGATACTGTGTCCACATTATTATTGTCCTCCTTATGTACTGAATATAAATTTACTAACTGGGTTCAAAATAAGGCCTGAAACAGGTTTCAACAATTTTTTTCAACAAATGGTCAGTTTGGAATTGCTTAGCCTTCAGAAAATGTTGACTTTGTGACATTTAATTTTCCAAATGTATTTTCTATTGGGTTTGCAGTTTTGCTGCTAAAGTGTTGCAAATAAAATGTTTTTTGTAACTAAAATGATATAACATATAAAAAATATTTAGTTTTTATCACTTAATTGAATATAAATTCAATCAATTGTTGTGTAATAAAAAAAATTCTGAGAAGGTCAAATATATTTTGATGTGGAACAGGACAAAAATCTCATTGTGGGCTATATCATATATGTTATGTTATATAATAGTTTATCATACATAGGCTATTTAATAAAAAACAGGGGGGCTTCTAAAAAAAGTCTTGGGTGCACCAGACTGTACATTATGGTCACTAGTACTACATACAGAAATTCCCATATTTTAATTTTTGCTGCATCATAGTTTGTGAAGTGATTATTGTCATTTAGAAATGTTGAAATAGTCAATAAAAACAGTGAGAAGGAGTGTCCAACCTTTTGTGTATTTAGAGGCAAAGTGAGTGTTCTTTGTCTTACAGAGTTATTGTGTTTGTATGTGTGCAGTGAATGGCTCAGTGTTATGTAGAAGATACAGCGTCCTTCCTCCACCACGTGACGAAGAGGAGAAAGCCATGCTGGACAGTATGTTGAGGGTTGACCATGCAGGAGAGTACGGAGCCAATCGCATCTACGCTGGGCAGATGGCAGTTCTCGGAAGAAGTCAGACAGGGCCTCTAATCCAAGTACTGAACGTCAATCTAATGACTTTAAATGCACATATGCCAAGTTTAATGGAATAACTGATGTAAATGTGCTTTTAACATCTGCAGCATATGTGGGACCAAGAGAAAATACATTTGGAAAAGTTTAACGAGATCCTGGGCGAGCATCGGGTTCGACCAACATTATTGTTGCCGTTATGGAATATCGCAGGTTTTGCATTAGGTACGGTTTTATGGATGCATGCTTATTTACTTGCTTTTGCACTGTAGCTTGTAATAATTTACTCTTACCTCCTTGGTTTCAGGGGCCTGTACTGCTCTTCTGGGTAAGGAAGGAGCCATGGCCTGCACTGTTGCAGTAGAGGAGAGCATCTCAGAGCACTACAACAGCCAAATCCGAACACTTATGGAGACTGATCCAGAGAGATATACAGAGTTATTACAGGTAATGTGTGTGCTTATACCAGTGCTGTGCTTGCACACTTACAATAAAGGGCTTGATATACTTCAAATGAACTGGTGTGAACAAAATCATACCAAAATTAAGTTTGTTTGGAGTTTGTTTCGGGAGTTAGAAACTTTCTGTAAAAGTTCATTCCGGCTGGTAAATGCCTTCAAACTACCATTGGTCAGTGGCGATTACATAATAAGGTGGGTGTGCTCTAGGGCTCCGCCTTCTTTGACGCAGTTCATTGTAGTATTGGGAAGTTCGGATCATTTTACTGACTCGGATCTTTGAATCTCGTTAATCAAAATGAGCGAATCTTTTTTCGAGTAATTTCTTTAATTTCAGCCCAATATATTTAAAATGTTACATGTTACCCAAATTCCCCAAACACATCAAATGTTGATCGCATTTAGAATAAGAAAAAAATTTGCAATGCAAGGAAAAGGCCAAATTTTGAGAAACAGAAACGATTAATTCATTTATCTTGGTCTTCAGGCTATGCAGTCTGTTAGTTTACCTCGCCTCCCGAAGCTGTTCGTTCTTCCTGTGACATCATCATAAACTGAGCTTTGCAGTAGTTTACCTCACCTCCCGATCCGAAGCCGTTACTTCACCTCGTGACATCCTCATAAACTGAGCTATGCAGTCTATAGTACCGGATACAGAGTTGATTAGTTCACAAGTCTATCGACTTCGGGTTCGAGTCATTCGTTCATCACGTGACAGCCCCATATAGGCTGAGCTATGCAGTCGGTACCGGATACAGAATTGATTAGTTAATCTTTTGAGTCTTCGGGTTCGAGTCATTCGTTCTGACAAAAGAACGAAAGACTCAGAAGAATCAGACCCGAAGACTCGAGAGGTGAACTAATCATTTCTCTTTCTGGGACTGACAGGAAAAATGAAAGACTCGGACCCGAACCCGAAGACTCGAGAGATTAACTAATCATTTCTGTTTCCAGTACAGAACCCATAGGATGTTGCGCATGCACGGTCAACACAAAATGAACGAATCACTCTCTGAGACAACTTGGTAGTCCCGAGTCATATTAAAGAGTCGTTCAAAAATTAAGTGAACGAATCGTTCATGACCGACCCATCACTAGTTCATTCATTCTGTTCAGTCCGTCAAGGTCAGACAGTAATAACATGAACACACTGGAGAGCCGCTTTATAGTAGAAATCGGAGTGTACTTCTAATTGAATTCATCATTGAAATGTTTTACATGTTTAACACTGTAAAGCTGTGTTACCGAATTACAGAGCTTGTACAATTACAGAGCTTGTACAAACATATCCACGTCGCTATGATCAGATGCTTTCTTAACATATTCATCTAAATGCCGCTCTCAGCTGTGTAGGCAGCGCCGGGATGTTTGCTAACAGTATATCGCTGCAATGCTATATTGAGATGACTGACCGTCCAAATAGCCAATCAAATCGCTGCACTGCTGCTATCTGTCATTTTGTCCATCAAGCTTTAAAGATTGAACCTTCGGACACACACAAACCTCCTATTTTTGCAAATCCCTTTAACTATGGTAAAAAGGTGTTGTGTTGGACTATGTAATATGATACTAAGAAACCAGAGTGGCTAGTTAATGGAGTTTTGTTCATTCTGTTCCCAAAATCAGCCAGTAATCTCGAAAAATGCAATTGCTTGACCAGACTTGTCGTTCTTTATGACACTAACCTTCGTTCAATTTAAACTTTCTGTGATATTTTATTCATTAAAAAAACTAATAAAGCATGTGTGTTTGGGCTTCACTTAGAATACTTGTGCATCTGGTGACTTCATCTTGTTTTAGTTTTTTTACCAAAATGCAAAAAGGTGGATATCTAAAATACACACTAAAACATAAACTAAATGTTTTTAATTCAATCAGATTATTAAAGAATTCCGTGATGATGAAATAGAACATCATGACACAGGATTGGAGCATGACGCGGAGTCGGTGAGCTGTGTATTTTGTATTGTTTTGTTTTGGTTGAGTCATGGGAAATGTACATGTTACACTGGTTTGCAGTATTTTATTCATTTGTTTTTCCCTCTTTAGGTGCCAGGATACTTTCTTTTGAAAACAGCAATACAGGTTGGCTGTAAAGCTGCCATCTATATTTCTCAGCGTATTTAGAGTCATTCTAACAATGTATCACATGTAAATATGGTTTTGTTTCTCATTCATGTATAGTAAACAGTTGATGTAAAGAGAGCACATTTAGACTTTAAATGATGCTTAAAGAACTTTTGGTATCCACAAGTTTTATAATTAAAAAATTCAAACATAATATGCCCTTTGTCTCACAAAACGCCCCAAATAAATTCACCCCAAATAAATGTATTAAAAAAAATCATTGTTTTATGTTTTATTTGACCTGGAGAGGACATCCTTAACAGAGAGGCTATAACAGAAACCATAGCAGGAAAAAAATAAATATGACATCATTATCACAGTTAAAAGTTTATATTTTGATAAGACGTTTTAAGTAAAGTCAGATGACTTGGGCTTGAAGATTGAAATGACTGTAATTTGGAAGTAATGAAATATGAAATGCATATTATCGTGTATGTTATCCGTATGGCGTCACCTGGTGGTCAGAATATGGAAAATGACTTAAAGGGTTAGTTCACCCAAAAATGAAAATTAAGTCATTAATTACTCTCCCCCATGCTGTACCAACCCCGTAAGACCTTCGTTCGTCTTCGGAACACAAATGAAGATATTTTTGATTAAATGTGACAGCTGGATCCCTCCTCCATAGGCTCCCTAAGGGACTGAAACCTGACGGCCGAGAAAGTCAATAAAGAAAATGTTTAAATATTCCATGTCACAACAGTGGCTCAACTATAAGTTTATCAAGCGACCAGAATACTTTTTGTGCGAAAAAACAAACAAAAATAACGACTTTATTCGACTATTCCTTTTCTTCCTTGTAGGCCTGAAACGAGATTTCCACGACGCATGCGTGAGAATTGCGATCTCCTTCAACTACTTCAGTTAAGTTATCGCGCGTGCGCGTCGTGGAAATCTCTTGAAGTCTCGTTTCAGGCCTACAAGGAAGAAAAGGAATAGTCGAATAAAGTCGTTATTTTTGTTTGTTTTTTCGCACAAAAAGTATTCTCGTCGCTTGATAAACTTATAGTTGAGCCACTGTTGTGACATGGAATATTTAAACATTTTCTTTATTGACTTTCTTGGCCGTCAGGTTTCAATCCCTTAGGCAGCCTATGGAGGAGTGATCCAGCTCTCACATTTAATCATAAATATCTTCATTTGTGTTCCGAAGACGAACGAAGGTCTTACGGGGTTGGTACAGCATGGGGGTGAGTAATTAATGACTTAATTTTCATTTTTGGGTGAATTAACCCTTTAAGTGGAGGAAGATTGCTCTCTTGCATAGGGCAACAAACAACCCAATGCCATTAATGTGTACTTGAAGTTAAATAAATACTATTTAGCAGTCTATTAGCAAAAGCCAAGAGATTCGTTTAAATTAGCACACTCTGAATTCTGAGTTAACACATCTAATGAAGCAATGTGGCATCTCAGAAGGGTTTGACAGCTGTCATTTACACAATGCCTATTCCTGACAAAATCAGTAACAATGGAAGTTGTTTAACCTCTTCTCAAACCCTTTGAAATTTATGAGTGTTTTGCAACAGGAGCTAAACCGAGGGACGTGATTTATGATTTATGAACACACTGTTTATATATGTGAACTAGAGCGCACCAGTAGTTTGTCTCAGTGTGCAGCAGTATGGCTGGAAGGTGATGTCATTCGAACACTGAAACATCTGATCCATTGTGATGTGGAAAATTGGTTTACAGGAAAGACAACCTGCTCAGTTCACAGAATCTCTGCTTATAAGTGTCAGATGTTACATTCATGTCTGTTATCATGTTCCTGTAGTTCAAATGGTGGAACATAGTACTAGCAATTTCAAGGTCATGGAGTTTATTTCCAGGAAACGTATGCACTGTAAACTAAAGTGCTTGTTACATGAAGACATGTTAAATGTCTTCCACTGTTCTCATTTAATTTCTTATGATCTTAAAATATTCTGACAAATGTTCTCTGAAGGTCTGGCCTTCAAGGTAGATTTTCATAGAGCTGTCCATTAAAAAGATAGTCCACCCCCTCATGTCACTCCAAACCCTTCTTACTTCTGTATTTTTTTTTGTCCAAGTCAATGGGAACTGTTCTTTAACAGTTCTTCAAAATATCTTTCAGAAGAAAGAAATGTATACTGGTTTGCAATGACTTGAGATTGAGAGAATGATGACAGAGGTTTCATCATAGGTGGACAATCCCTTTAAAGGGTTAGTTCACCCAAAAATGAAAATGAAGTCATTAATTACTCACCCCCATGCTGTACCAACCCCGTAAGACCTTCGTTCGTCTTCGGAACACAAATGAAGATATTTTTGATTAAATGTGACAGCTGGATCACTCCTACATAGGCTCCCTAAGGGATTGAAACCTGACGGCCAAGAAAGTCAATAAAGAAAATGTTTAAATATTCCATGTCACAACAGTGGCTCAACTATAAGTTTATCAAGCGACGAGAATACTTTTTGTGCGAAAAAACAAACAAAAATAACGACTTCATTCGACTATTCCTTTTCTTCCTTGTAGGCCTGAAACGAGACTTCAAGAGATTTCCACGACGCATGCGCGAGAATTGCGATCTCCTTCAACTACTTCAGTTAAGTTCTCGCGCGTGCGCGTCGTGGAAATCTCTTGAAGTCTCGTTTCAGGCCTACAAGGAAGAAAAGGAATAGTCGAATAAAGTCGTTATTTTTGTTTTATTTCCGCACAAAAAGTATTCTCGTCGCTTGATAAACTTATAGTTGAGCCACTGTTGTGACATGGAATATTTAAACATTTTCTTTAAAGACTTTCTGGGCCGTCCGGTGTCATTCCCTTAGGGACCAATCATATTAAGAAAAATGATGCAATTAATCATATCATCTTTCTATATAAACTGTTGTACTCTTTTGTTCAGGGGAATTCTCTCTGAAATTGGTCTGAGATCCTCCCAGCCGTGATTTAAAGCATATTGGAAGGCATTGTCTGGAGTCTGTCTGATTACTGCTGTGCGGCAGGCTAGACACTATCTTACTTCTATTCCCAAGTGATAGTGCTGAAGGGGAACACTAGGGACCTTATTTCCAAGTTATAGTGTTAAAAAGGGGCGACGCCTCTGACTCGATGCAGGTGTCAAAGATGAGACGCCTCGTAGAGTATTGCATTTTTAGGTGTCGAAGAGGAGACACCCATTTAACTTAAGTCAGGTTTGCGTAGGGAAAATATACCACAATATTTCATTTTATTATGGATAAAATGGAAAAATAAATGTAACCAATAATTTTTCCCATTGCTGCAGTTTTTTAAGGTTTTTTTTTTTTTACATAAAAAAAATAAAAAATGAATAATGAAAACAAATGAATAAATGCCCAGCCCCCCCTTTTTTAAAGCCCACCTGAGTCAGTCAGGGGTTTATTTCTGTTTTAGATTAATAGTGCTGCTAACAGCTTCGTTGTATGATGTAATATGTTTTAAAAAGGCAACAAGCACTGAACTGCATATTTGGCATCCGGATTGTGTGACAAAATTACTATAACATAAAAGCATGAGTGATGAGTCCAGTCAAGCTGCAGGTGTTAATACCAGTAAACCATAAAACCGACAACTATATTATGCACTGTTTTAGAGAACAGAGAGAAAATACCAAAACTTTGAGTCAATGCACAGATGTGTTGTCAAAAAAAAAAAGACCATAAAGTACAAGATGTTAAAATAGAAGTAAACAATGTTATTTACTTTTCTCCAAAAAAAGAAGGCATTTTTTTCTTATCCCAACTTTGGGATACTGTCTATTTACCCATTTGTCATGGACTATAAATGTATTTTTATGTGCCTGCACACAACTTTTTTTAAGCACAGGATATATAGCATACAAAGCAGCCAATTTTCAGTTGTTATAATCCCCTCTGAGCAATCTGAGGTTACCTTTTCAGTTGCAATCCGTTAAACCTACTTGGGAACATATCAACCTTTATGTCAGCACCCCAAATTCTTAACCATAAAGCCGCCTACAATAATGGCCCACAGTGCCAGAGCCAACAGTAACCACAGAAGCAGATCCTGTCTTTACCACTTTAGTCTGTCATCATAAATATGACATCAGTCTATCAGTTTGACTCAATTAATCTCACTCACTTCACAATCTGTTAGTGTGATGAGGCTTTTTTTAAATGATGATCACTTCATCAAACATGGCAGATGTTAGCTACATAATAATTAGGTTTCCATGCAAGCACTGTGTTTGATCTGTTTTTCTTCTTCTATTTTTCTGCTCTAAAAGTGTATGAGAGTCAGAGACCATGAATGATAGAGACCCCAAACTTGGCAGAATGGTCGCAAATGTGCACCACTATCTATGTTTTAAATCATAACCTTGGAACCGTGAAGGCTAGAAACAAAATACTCATAAAATCCTGTCATTTCCTGCCCAAAAAAAACCCTACTTTTTTATCCGATTTGCATGAAATTTGGCACATGCCATTGTTGAAAACTTTTCCTTCGACGAAGCAGAGACCAGGAGACTTGGTTGTATCTTCAGCAGGATTCTTTATTGAGAACACAAGCTGTCAGTAGCTGCAGTCATCAAGTCTAACTAAAGCAGTATACATTGTAGTTTATACATTTCAAGGGATTACATAGTGGTGGCAGGTAAATGAAGTACAGGAGTCAGCCTATTTCCCCAGTCCTGATCTCATCAGCATAACAGTCTCATTCACATTGATGATAATCCAATCAGCCTAACTATTTAACGACTGAGCCAGGGGCTCCCAGAGCCATTAAAGACAAAGAATCTCAATAATCTGATTCATTTAACTTACAATAGAGAGAACAAGACTGGCAGGAATCTCATGCTTAACAGCTGATATCATCATCATCATAACCTTAAAGCTGGAGGTTTAACCTTAAACCTAAAGGTGGAGATTTATAGCCTTTTCTCACAGCACTTAATATAATTAAACTTATTAATTTGATGGCGGATCCAGAAAGGTTCAAACTACAATCACCAGTGACAACTGGAGATTCACCGGTTGTAAAATGCAAAAGACTTTGGACTGAGAGTTTGGATAAAGAGACTGCAACCGGGCCTGTGCGAAAACAATGATAAATATCTGAAGGGCTTTAAATGTATTACGAAATGCTGATGTTGTTAACATTAACAATTTGAGAACAAAGTATACAGTAATTTGCATGGTTTAACGTGATATGATAAGCGATCGATTTAATCAGCGCGATTTACTGCAATGTTTTTTTCCATTAGTTGGTCAGAAGAACAAAAGTGGATGTTACTTACTTGTTCAGATTACATTTTAGGGTGAAAATTCTTATGTTGGTCATATTTCCAAAAAGTAGAATCTGTGATTCTGAATGACAGTATCCACACCACGCGGTGATTGACAGCTGGACACTATCCTCAAAACATTGGATTCATCCGTGCAGTGCCGTGCCGAGGTACAACCGGGTACAACTCACGTAATTGATAATTCTGCGAATGACTGCAATTGCAGATTTCTTACAGAGATGGCGACAAAGAGGAAAAACTGCGGACTGCAGCTTTAAATGCTAAATTCAATTTACTCTACCTTAGTTTTTCATGTTATGTTATGTAAGGACATAAGATCAGCCGATTTTAAACAGATAAACAATAAATTTGTAATCCAACACCATCTTGAGACTGTTATGATTACAATTATCTAAGGAATTTCTAAGCAATTAAGCGATGCAAATATAAAAGCTAATGAAAATTTGGTGTGTTGCTTTTGTGGTTTTCAAGTATTACTCAGATAAACCAACAAACATTAATGCCAGCATGCTAAAAAATTTAAATCAGGGCCGACTATTCAGAAATAAACATGTTTGTATGTAGTGTCGAACTGAGGCTGTGTACCAAATTTTGTAAGAATCTGCCACAATGTGCTGCTATAATAGGCAAATTGCTAGCATGAGATTTCTTTATTTCCTATTAATTCTGGCATCAATTGCCACATATATTGTTTTTATTTTTATATTTTGATCCATCATTCTAATTTTTTGAAACCCCTACTTTTTAAACTCGTCCTAGGCTTTTTGTCCAATTCACACTAAACTGGTTATCCACCTCATGATACTCCAGACAAAAAGTTATCAAAAGAATTCTGATTCATTTAGTTTGTTGTGGAGATAGGCTGATATATTTTTTTGGTGTGGCCTGTGACAAATTGGCCTATATCTTGTGAATATAATGTCCAAACTTCACAAAACATGGTTGTGGACAAAAGGACAGTCTGAGGAAACATGTCAAATGTCATGAATTTCTGATGGTCAGCTGATGCTTACAGTAAATTCTATATGGTCAGCCATTTATCTCAATAATACTGACAGATGAAGAGCTATAATACAAATTTTCTCAAAGGATAACAAATACTTTAAAATGAATCTTTTTCCATCAGTTTGAATGGCTGAATATTTTTTCAGTCAGTCTGTTTTGTAAGTATCATACAATTTGTAAGCTCTTTTATTAAACCTAACTTATAGTATCATTGGAGATGCAAGACTGGTTGACTTTAAAACACATAATTGGAAAAATGCAGACACATGAGCCATTGGTGCTAGGACCCTGATAATTAAAAATAATTTATTTTTATATTTATTTGTAATAAGCAGGATTACTCGCAAGATTAAGAATTTAAATATTTTATAATTTGTTTTTAAATTTGTCAAATTAAAATACTTTAATTTGTTTATGAAGAAACATATATCAGGACACATATACGTCATTCATAAAGACTGACTGATAATTATGCATTAATAATAATGTGATGTGACGGTGTGTTTTGGATGCTGTGTAACTTTATATCTGAGAAAGAACTGTTTCGCCTAAACTCACCTCTCAGAGGAATCCACTTTTATTTTGAGGAAATCGGCATCAAAAACAGACTTAAAAAATTCAAAACATTATGGCTCCTGTATCTGTGAAAAATTGTTGCTGTAAATTTTGAGTACAATGGTAATATAAATCCACACAAACCATGAAAACTTTCGGATGCACATCATTTTGTTTCTTGGCAACATCTGAAGCATCCAATAAATACCTGACTATAATGTTGAACACCCTCTCTGCTCATATCTCTCTGTCAGGTATTTTTATACATAAGATGAAAGTGTGTTTGTACTGTAAACCCTAGTCTGCTGTTATGCGGTAAGTCAAACTAATGTCTCTTCCTCCTTATACTGTCTCTGGTTTATCACATAAACAAAATGCTGTCATTATTTACTCACCCTCATGTCATTCCAAAACTGTATGACGTTTTTACCTTTTCAGAACGCAGATGCAGATATTTTGAAGAATTGCCCATGCGAGCGTCTTAAAATGGTTGTCTTGTACATGAATAAGATCACTCTTTATGTCTCTATGGAATGCTCCATCGTTTTCACCAAACAAATGTAATAAATGTTCTTAGATTTTACTGATGTGATTACCAATGTAGGGGGGGGGTTAATTACTTCTGTGCCTATAAAAAACCAATACTTGTTATTTTACATAAGATCACTGTCCTTGCAGTAACCACAACCATTTTTAGATCTTGCAGGTTAATGAGTACATTATACAGAAATCTCAATGTATTAAACTGATGACCAAACTGTGGCGTATAGTTTGGCCACCACTCCATTAGTATAAGTGCATGAGTTGGGGTGTAATAACATTAGCGCATAGAACAGGTGAGCATATGTATGAATGTATAGATGTTTGTCATGACATTGTTTGAGGAGCCTACAGTTGTGTTGGCACCTCCAACGGCTGCATTTTGGATCAGATGGGGCAGCTTATGTGAGGTCCCAGAGGGTGTCGTGACTCCAGGGAACATTAATCAATGGCTTTGACAGGAGTGTGGCTTCACTACCATGACTTCAAGGCCATTCTGCTGCTCAGCACTGTCATGGGTTTGTGCTCAAGCTATTTGCCCAAGCATTTGATAAGGCCCCACATGACCCAATAGTGGACTCTAACAAACACTTACAGACAGATCCCAATAGTACTCAGGATTCAGATGTCTTGTAAAAAAAATGTGATGTAGGGGGTAAAACTCTTGAACAAAGCACTTCAACCTAGGAAACTCAATGGCAACTGCCCTTGAAAAAAGTTTTTTTTTTTTTTTCGGCTGACATGTAAAGCAGCAGTGCATACAGTCCATAAACAATGGGATCTAGACAGTCAGTCAGTCACTTCCAGACGGTCAGTGTAAGTTGCCCCCTATAAGGGATAGTTCACCCAAAAATGAAAATTCTGTCATGAATTACTCACCCTCATGTCTTTCCAAACACGTAAGACTTTCGTTAGTCTTTGGAACGCAAATGAAGATCTTTTTTATTAAATCTGACAGCTTTCTGTCCCTCCATTGACAGCTACGCAACTACCACTTTGATGCTTTAAAAAGCTCATAAAGAGATTGTAAAACTAATTAATATGAAGTAAGCGGTTTAGTTTAATCAGCAAACATAAACAGAAGCTCAACCGAACCTGCTTGACATGCTAGAACAAACCTCATTGTTTCTTGCGGAAGCTCAAACTTGCTGTGTAACACGAGAACAAACCTCATTGGTTCTTGCTGAAGCTCAAACATGCTGCGTAACACGAGAATGAACCTCATTGGTTCTTGCTGAAGCTCAAACATACTGCGTAACACGAGAATGAACCTCATTGGTTCTTGCTGAAGGTCAAACATGCACTCAAAAAAATGAACGAGGAAGGTTTTGCACTTTACATGATATATTTATATTTAGTTTACTTATAATAATTGTGTTTTTTTTACTTGAAAAGTTTTTTTCTAGTAAGGTCAACATAATTATGTCTCAACTTAACAGTACAAAATCCTAACGCGTTGTCTAAACACAAACCATTTATGTTAAGTAAAAAATTCTTACATCCAGATGGTGGCAGTATAGTGCGATGCAACTGCCATTTTGCCCTAACTTAATTTGATTTTGTTCAATTTGTTTAACTATATGTATTACATGTGATTACATGATTGATTTGTGTTGCATTAACTGAAACTGGGCGGTGCTTGTTAGTTCCCAGCATGCTTTGCATACGGTTGAATTAAGAGAGAATAAATGTTCAAATTAGGTGTTATTTTATATTTTTTTGGGAGAAAATTAGAAAAGGGGAAGACTTGATAGTGTGTAATTGTGTTTAATGTTCAATTACATTGGAATTATTAGAACCTTTTAAATTACAGTCGGTTACCATGGTGGAGAAGAGTGGAGCATTTTGTTTGGCTGTGGACTGATTTCAGTTATTTTTTGCTGTTTGGTTGAAGGAGCATATAAATCTTAGCATTTAAGATGCTAATATGTGCTGCTGCTGCTAGCAAATAGCTAAACTCAAAAGTAATCTCACTAAACTAACTAAGAATGAACAAAACTCAAAAAAGATGCAAATGAGTTTAATGGAAATGTTCATATCATATTTAACCAATGCATCTATTTTGTGTTCAAATAACATGATAAAGGTTGGTTGACTTAACTTGGTTTGTTTAGATGGAATATAGGTGGCATGATTAAATCATGAATTTTTTTTTTGAGTGTGCTGCGTAACACGAGAATGAACCTCATTGTTTCTTGCTGAAGCTCAAACATGCTGCGTAACACGAGAATGAACCTCACTGGTTCTTGCTGAAGCTCAAACACGCTGTGTTACACTAGAATGAACCTCATTGGTTCTTGCTGAAGCTCAAACACGCTGTGTTACACTAGAATGAACCTCATTGGTTCTTGCTGAAGCTCAAACACGCTGTGTTACACTAGAATGAACCTCATTGCTTCTTGCTGAAGCTCAAACATGCTGCGTAACATGAAAATGAACCTCACTGGTTCTTGCTGAAGCTCAAACGTGCTGCATAACACACGAGAATGAACCTCATTAGTTCTTGCTGAAGCTCAAACATGCTCCGTAACATGAAAATGAACCTCACTGGTCCTTGCTGAAGCTCAAACGTGCTGCATAACACACGAGAATGAACCTCATTGGTTCTTGCTGAAGCTCAAACGTGCTGCGTAACATGAAAATGAACCTCACTGGTTCTTGCTGAAGCTCAAACGTGCTGCATAACACACGAGAATGAACCTCATTAGTTCTTGCTGAAGCTCAAACATGCTCCGTAACATGAAAATGAACCTCACTGGTCCTTGCTGAAGCTCAAACGTGCTGCATAACACACGAGAATGAACCTCATTGGTTCTTGCTGAAGCTCAAACATGCTGCGTAACATGAAAATGAACCTCACTGGTTCTTGCTGAAGCTCAAACGTGCTGCATAACACACGAGAATGAACCTCATTAGTTCTTGCTGAAGCTCAAACATGCTCCGTAACATGAAAATGAACCTCACTGGTCCTTGCTGAAGCTCAAACGTGCTGCGTAACACACAAGAATGAACCTCATTGGTTCTTGCTGAAGCTCAAACATGCTGCGTAACATGAAAATGAACCTCATTGGTTCTTGCTGAAGCTCAAACATGCTGCGTAACACACAAGAATGAACCTCATTGGTTCTTGCTGAAGCTCAAACATGCTGCGTAACATGAAAATGAACCTCATTGGTTCTTGCTGAAGCTCAAACATGCTGCGTAACACACAAGAATGAACCTCATTGGTTCTTGCTGAAGCTCAAACATGCTGCGTAACATGAAAATGAACCTCATTGGTTCTTGCTGAAGCTCAAACGTGCTGCGTAACACACAAGAATGAACCTCATTGGTTCTTGCTGAAGCTCAAACATGCTGCCTAACATGAAAATGAACCTCATTGGTTCTTGCTGAAGCTCAAACATGCGTAACATGAAAATGAACCTCACTGGTTCTTGCTGAAGCTCAAACATGCTGCGTAACATGAAAATGAACCTCATGATTGAGCTTCTTTTTACCACAACCGATGTCTGAGTTGATGAATGTTTATATGTGAATAAAAGCCTAAATTCAATCTGTTCATCATATAAAGCAATTCAATGACGTCAAGGCTACGATGTGATTGGTTATCAAGGCACACATGATCCAAGTTGAACGTTAAGCTTTCTCCAATGTTAGAGCCGTGGAGGTTGGTATCTCCCGTAATAAGACCATCTCAGTTACTGCTTAATTGTTCCAGAACACATGTGTAAATAGACCCTTTTTGCACTTTCAGGTTTGAAACGTGGAAGTAAACGATAGAAAGGCAAACTTTTGAGTGCGTTTTAAGGAAATTTCGTAACTTTTGTTACTCCGACATGACATGAGGTCACCATTTACAGGTGCAGTACATGGGAGACCACAGCAAATATTACTTTTTCCCATTTGCTCCAGCAGCAAAATATAAAATACAGTATTGCATTTAAATGGCTATCTACAAAATAGATGGGGATAGATGGATTACTGTAGGCTAGTCAGAAGAGAGAGATATACAGTAGGTAACATCCCTTGGCAGCTTATTAAAAACTCCATTGCATCAGTGTTAATTATTGTTTGTACAGTGTGTATGTATTGTACAGTGTAGAGTTAAAAATGTACACAAATTTGGTTACACTTTATTTTAAGATGACGTAGTTACATTGTACTACTCAAATAAGTACTGAAAAATACTATTTAACATACTATAGAGTTAGGTTTGGTTTATGGTTAGTTACTTGTAATTATTTATAAATTACTGTTATTACTACAGTAGTAGTATCTTGTAACTACGTCACCTTAAAATATCGTCTTACCCAAAATATTTTAAAATATGTATTGAGCAACTAGATTTATGATGTATATCAAGGTCAAAAATTGTGTCATCACACATTGTGTGGAAAACGTTTATTGCTTAATGTTCAGCAACACACAAGTAAATTGTTTTCACAGTGGTTAGTGCATCAACAATGCACCATAACAGGTATAGTATGTTCAGCCATTTAATACTACACACCTGCGACATTCTAATAGACCTCAGTTGGGTGTGGAACGATGCGATGAAGCTCTTGCATTATGAAAGTGACTTTTGAGTTGCACTCTTGCTGTGCAATCTCGAAATTCAAATCATGCCACTTGTTTTCTATGGCTATTACATCATGGAGCCTGCCAAGGCCATCAATCCCATTGACTGCTTACAGAAGGTTAACATGTCATCTACCATAACGCCTGCTTCAGCACTTTAGTGGGCGTCTCACACTTTGCACCAATCCAGCAAAGCCTGAGATGTCAGTGCTGATGACAAACAGCCATAATCACAGAACTGTTCTCAGCGAAAATCATCACTCCTCTTGGGCCTTACATTGTGAGCGTGCAAGTCACCTGCACCTTTGCATATATATTTCTCTCTCATAAAATGCACTTGAGCACTGCTGACAGTCAAAACTATCTAAGATTTTCAAATGATCCCATACATCATGGTTCAATTCAACCTATAGCTCTAGATGAATTTGGATCTACATGCACTGAACAAGCCGAACAACTGCCTGGTGTGCAAATCGCAAGCATTCAGCTTAGGTGTTTAGATGATGTGATCCCTTTGGATCACGACCTTTACACATTACTCTGCTCTGAAAATCAGATCTATACAGTTCTCTGAGGCGCGGCATGCTTTGATGCCTGTCAGCTGAAAAATGCACTCGCCTGCCTTCAAATGCAGTGTTGACACACACACGGACACAGACAAAGTGCTCGGACCACTCAAGTGCTTAATGTCAGGAACTGACCTTGGCTGTACATTCCAAACAAAACTGAGTTCTAGTTCTTTGCTGGCCAATGGCTTGGTCACTTGATTATGCAATGATATAGAATTGGTTTCCTTTTTAACGAAAATCAGACATTATGATCATCTGTTCCTCTTCGTGTCATTTCTGGTCAAAAGCCACTGAGTTGCTTCGGGTTCAGACCCACAGACAAAGTCTAACTATCTGCAGCATCTAGCCAGCTTCTGCAAAAATCTATTGAAGCAGATATCAAAGACAAAAAAAAGACAAAGCAATGCCATCTAAAAGCTTTTTTCAAAACATTCTGGCTTGTATTGGAAAAAGCAGGTGAAGGATTTACACCTTTTTTTTCTCTGTTTTTCTGCATTTTGAGGTCTGCTTCGCAGATTGTTGCCGTGAATTTTGGGAAGACAGGAGCGCTGTGCGTGCTTCTAAATACAGAAAGAATGAAGAATGTTTTAAGCTCAGTAGATCAAATTCAGAAATGTCATTTGATTAGCTGTTTAGACATTTTTGTCTAAATATTTTCACATATCTGAAGCATTTCTGGCAACACTTTAAAGACTTCAGGTCTTACAACACAATGAAAGGTAAAACATCTTGAGTCTAAAACTGTGCCTACAAGAAGTAAGCAATCATAATATAATATGTTATTATATTATATCATATCATATATCATATCATATCATATCTAATCATGTCATATCAATCATATTATATTATATTAGAAAGTTGCTTAGTTTCTAAATAACTTTTTTCATTGTCACTGTAAAAAAGGCATTAGCCTTATTTTTGAGTGCAATCAACTTGGATGTTTAAGTAATTTCAACTTAAATTACATTAAACTGACTTTAAAAATTTGTTGAATCTTGTATAACTTATTTTTAAAAAGTTGAAAATTATTTTGATGAGTTAAAGCAATGTAAAAACATGTGTTGTCATAACTGATTGATCATATATTTTTTTACAGTGTAGATATGTATTAGTAGGATTTGTTGTTGGTTTTATTGTAAATTTATAATATTATAATAATATTCCTTTTACCTTTTATTGATTCTTGTTGAGTATACCAATCTTTTTTAAGTTATACCCAGCGATTTCTGGATAAAACTGGACTGACAATTGATTACCACAATATTTGTAGAAAATTCTCATGTCACAGTTTAATAAAGAGACCTTTTTCAAGCAAGGGACAGCGCTTGTTATTTAGATGGAAGTATAATGCTTTAGTTGGTCAGATGCAAAGTTAAAAAGGTTTCCCATGCCGAAGATGTAACAAACTTTCCATAACATCGTTCATTTACATATCAATTTTACCATGATAGATAAGCAGAATGGATAATGACACCATCAGTCTCATCTGCAGCTTTATGTGAAGGTCACACTTTAACCCTGGCATAGAAATCAGCAGATACTTTGTAAATCTGTGCACAATTCACTGCCATTTTACAAACATCTCTTTCTTTAATTTAAGAGTTCACATTTTCAGAAGAGACACTTAAAGGATTATTAGGAGTGAGTGAAGAGTTTCTCCATATTAGAGTGAGCATGGGATAGGTCTGCTCCAATGACCTAGAGCCACATGCCATGTAGCTGCTGGGTTATGCAGGTATTTCAACCATGTAGGTGTTTAAATCAAAGTCGAGGGGAGGGCGGGAGGGCTTGTTGTGAGACTAAGTTAGGTGGGGAGGGGAAGTCTTTGAAATATGGTTGGGAGAGCGCATGTTATCTTTTCTCCTCGCCATTAGACGTCCAGGTTTGGTGTGTCATTGGTTGCAGCCCAGAGCTGGCACCAGCTCAAAGGGGATGTTGAGAAATGCTGCCCATATGGTGGCACTATAAAATCTAGCACAGACCACAACCAAAGACAAGGATCTGTTCAGGACGCCAGCACAGCATCAATTCAAAAACCAAATTTCCCGCAGCGCCTGAGGATTTTAGCCTTCCAAGACGCCAAGGGGACCAGGACCAGTTGCTTAAAGGGGTGAGTGTTCATTTTAAGGTTGTGGCCATAAGTTGTAATTTCATTGGTGGTGGTAGATTAAGTCATAAAATGAATTAAAAGCAGTGTCTTTTCAAAGCATGGGCCCTTTATGATAAAAATAAAGATGTTGCTATAAATCGTTTCATGCGGACTGTTCTGTTTGGCCTTTTTTAGGGAGGTCCTGTCGGATTTAATATGAATATTCTGTGTCATGTTATGTTCCTGGTTCTGCTGGGAGTCATTTCTTGCCAGAACAACAATCGCAATGTCAAGCCGGGTGGAAAACCTGCAAAGAAGCCTAACAGCCAAGCTGTAGAGGCAACCCAGCATGGCTCTGAAGATGACCCAAACCCTGGGCTGGCAGGTGCTGCCGATTCCAGTAAAGAAACGAATCCCGGAGGTCGCGGCACCACCCAACAAAGCGCATCTGTCAACAAGGCTGTTGATGAAATGAAGCTGTACTTTCTTAAAAACACATTAGTGACATGCAACGACGGTACTGCCGCTGGGTAAGACACAGCAATGCTATCTTCACTGCTAGCCAGAGGTGCATTTAATAAACTTGGCAATTTTCAGTTTTGTACTGCATTAAACTGTATGTGTCATGTTAATGACCTGTAAGACCATTAGCTACAAAATTGTAGCAGTGTGGTGACGTCACATTAAATATTGGTCCTTTGACCGTTTTGAAAATGTCCTCATATGGTCCTCATATGTTCCCCATACCATCTATATTTATTTGTGCCCCACAGGTTTTACCTAAAGGAGTTCAAAGGAAGTAAGAGATGGCTGATATTTTTGGAAGGTGAGTATTTTAAACAAAGTTAATTTTGTCGAGAGAGGTCAGCGGGCTTAAATGCGATGCTCTGCGTTATTTTGACTGCTGGTCATCTTCTTAGACATGTCATTTTTCTTGCTTTTTCGGAGCACGTCACATCACGCTGCTAACCAGTATGTCGAGAAGATATATAGTTTCACTGGACAAGAAAAAGTAACATGCAATGTTGAATTAGCCAAGTCAAAATTAAACAATACAAGAAGGAGAACAAGGCGAGAGCACATAAATAATGCAACGTCTCTCAACAAGAGGAAGTGACTTTAAATAGAGGGGGAGGGACTAATAAACTTACTAAACACGTAATTGTAACAATAATAAGCCGTAGCTGTTCTAACAGGCTGACGTGGATTAATTGGACTGTTTTTGTTAAAATAATATAGTAGACTAATATTATTTTAGTAGACTGTAGACTAAGGTTGATTAAATCTGTATCCTCTCTACCGCAAGTTTTTCTTTTTACCAGAAGGGAGGAATCAAGTTAAATACAGCAAATTTGTGCCAATATATTTAAACTGTCTAAACTTTTGAAGTCTGCCCAAAGGATGGCTAATGTGAGGTTAATTCCAATTATTTATATTTAGGTGGCTGGTGCTGCTACAACAAAGAGACCTGCGATTCTAGATACAAAGCTATCCCCCGACTTATGAGCTCGACTGACTGGCCTCAGACACGCAAAGGTATAGGCTGATATTAACCAGACACACATCTGCTAGTAAGCCATACTTCAGTGATTCTTAATGAAAACAATTATTTGCAGGGAGTGGTTTGCTATCAACACAAGCTGATGAAAATCCTCACTGGTATAATGCCAATATTGTGTAAGTTTCTGAGAAATTCAAGAGTGAGATTTATATCACCTATAATTAACATCTAACTGACTTATGTATCTTATCTGATGTATCTTATGTAACTAGGTTTGTTCCCTACTGTTCAAGTGATGTGTGGAGTGGTAACAAAGCAGCATCAAAATCCAAACAGGGAAAAGAAACAGGTACATATTTCAGCGATACATTTGGTCTGACCATTACTATTTTTGTTACCAAACTTAGGATGCTCTCTTTCTTTATTCCGCCATAGAATATGCTTTCATGGGATCTCAAATCATTCGGGAGGTGATCAAAGATCTTGCCCCAAAAGGACTGAAACAAGCCAAAGTTGTGATGTTGGCAGGAACGAGGTGAGATCTCACTAGCTATGTAACCAAATTCTTGTTTGAAAATGACATTCATGAAATTCACGACACTGATTTGTATATGTTCCTCAAATTATGGAAAGGATTTATAGTAAAAGATAGATTCATTAATAGTATTGATCCCGAAATACAGTGAGCTTTCTGCATTGGCCTCGAAAAAGGGATTAGAGGTTAATTATTATTGCTCAGACAATTATATTTGTGGATGTTCTGCAATTTATTTCCACAAAAAACTATAACTATTATAATTCCCATCATTGGATTTGAATTCACTTATAAACAGAGAACACTAGCAACCATTACACCTGTTGCTGCATATTGAGATCTAATAACAAGATGCTATGAACAATTGAAACAGAGCCATCTGGATTACCATGAAATCCTATTCCCGTCCATGGACCACCCCTTGAGTTTTACCACAAGACCACCTCCATACACTGACCGAAGCACTATTTTCAGCACATCCTGTTGTCTACCATTACATTTTTAACTGCAGCCTGTAATGCTATAGACAATGACATAATATATATATATGTGTCCTGCCATGCAAGATTCTTCCAAGGTTAGCAACATGCTTTGTTGGTTTTCCCAAAGCATTTGTTAAAGCCATTTCATATTCAAAGCGATATCTGTAGTTCATTGGTTTGACAAACTAGATTTTGGGGGCTGAGGTAATATTTTGGGATTGAAAGGTTCTTATTCTGTCCTGCAGTGCCGGTGGAACAGGTGTGCTGCTGAACATTGATAAGGTGTCCAGTCTTCTGGAGCAGCTGGGTGCAGATGCTCAGGTGCGCGGCCTTGTCGACTCAGGCTGGTTTCTGGAAAGCAAACAGCAAAAAGTTCCTGACTGTCCAGACAGTGCTTCTTGCACCCCTGTAGATGCCATTAAAAAAGGACTTCGGTAAAGTAAACACTCAACCTATGGGGTTTTGGTAACATTTTATTTTACAGTTTATTACACAAATACTTGAGAGTGAACTGAATAATGATTTAGGACACTTAATTGCATGTTATTTACAATTAAATCAAAATGTATTATACTTTTATAATTATAATTTATATTAAATGTAGTTGAATATGTAGTTGAACAAGTGCTTTTTTGACCCACTTATTTTTGAGTGCTTTTTTTTTTTATTCTATTTCTATTGGGTTACGCTTTATTTTAAGGTGTCTGTGTTACAGTGTAATTATACATTTAAGTACTGAGTAATAATAATTAACTATATGTCCTTACTAGGGTTGGTTGGTTTAGGGT
The DNA here is from genome assembly GCA_030578255.1 of Tiaroga cobitis. Taxonomy (NCBI): domain Eukaryota; kingdom Metazoa; phylum Chordata; class Actinopteri; order Cypriniformes; family Leuciscidae; genus Tiaroga; species Tiaroga cobitis. The sequence continues at coordinate 39,716,175 of CM060596.1, forward strand.
TAGTTGCATGTAATAATGCATAATTTATAGTTAATACTACAGTAGCTACATGTAAAAATGTGTAACAAGTAAAGTGTGTTAGCTTCTATTGTCTTTGAAATATGGTGCACTGCTGAATGTACTTATAAGCAATTATTGTCAAAGTAAAACTTTTAATTTGGCATATTACAAAGTGTACTCAAGTGTGTTAAAAGTCATGTACACTTAAGTGAGCTTTTATTTCATTACAGTTTTTCTCAATCGCTTTGACACATTTTTCGAAACAGTCTTAACATTCTCTAAACTGTAAGTGCAATTGTCACAACTGTTTGCTGGAACATCACAACTCCATTGCATGTGTGCAAAACGTAGTATCTCACCTACTGGGTCAAAATCTTTAGACGTTTTAAATATTTGATAAATACAAATTTTATGGGTTTTTTGTCTACTTTTTTAATAACACTAACTGCTTTGTTTTGTCTGTGTACTGTATCACACTGAGCATTTTAAATACAGATACAGACAGTGGGTAAAAATTTACTGGGAAAAGTCAATACTGTAGTACACAAAAAGAAAATGAACATTTGTATTTATACGGTACATTTATTTTTGCAGAAATGTGTTACATGTAAGCTGAAAATTCTTGCTAAGACATTTTTACATGTCTTTCTCTAACACATACATACATATATATTCATAGATATATCATCCCATTGCTCTTCAATGACAAGAATATTCAGTTTACATGTAACAAATTTCTACAATTTATTTTACTGTAAAAACAAATGTATTTATACAGCACTGATGTAGCCGCTGCTGCTCAGAGTTGTGATGTTCCTCTTGGTTCAAAAATGGTGGTGATTGTGTTGTCAGCAAACTCCGTACATATAGATATATATTCCTATTTCAGTACAATAAACAATCTTTAGCAAACATTACAAACATTCTATATCAAAATAATTGATGTTATATCATAATATAACATGTCTGACAGATTTTAAACACTGAATGGATCATTTTGCATGTGATGGCTCACATGATGAAGGAATGTTTAGAAGTTGTGAAGAGTTTGACAATTCCACTCAGAATCAACTTATCAGTTTTGATCAACAAGCCATGTGCACTTAGTCATTGTGCAAATTGTAGACAATTGTGCCAAAACACATGCAATTTGCTTAAATCAATAAGAAATTCAAATCTGACAAAAAAGTCAAAAAAGCCAAAGCGATTGAGAAAAACTGTAATATTATATTACCTGCAAGTACAAAAAAAAATTAAGATTTGAATTACACTACAAGTGACAATTAAGTGCACTTCTTTTGTTGCTCATACTGTGCAATACTGTTTCAGGCTTAGGCATTTGAATTAAACTTCAGGGCATAACTCATGCACATATTGTTATTTTCTGATGATTTAATATCTCTGTTAGTTTGTGGAGTGGTGTTGTTCCAGAAAAGTGCAAGCAACAGTATAAAAGAGGCGAGGATTGGCAATGCTTCTTTGGACACAAACTGCACTCCTACATAACCGGTGAGGGTGTGCTGTCTGTGCGATATGAATGAAAACATTCTCACAGAAGTGGCTAATGCTAATAAGAATTACTTCCTTTAAAATAAGGATGTGTCCCTTTGTAGCTCCGCTATTTGTGGTGCAGTGGTTGTTCGACGAGGAACAGTTACGAGTGGAGAACATTTATATGGGTGGCCAGTCACTCTCAGAGCAGCAGTGGACCTACATGCAGAACCTGGGAAAAGAGCTAAAAAACTCCTTCAAAGATGTTACGTGAGTACATTACTTTCATCATAATGTATTAAGTTACAACTATCTGAATAATCACGTCAAAATCATGTCATCAAAAGTAATGTGCAGTGTAACCTTATAAAATGTGATTAACAATGATAATTACTCTTCATATTAGGATGCAAACATGATGAATCTGTGTTTTGCTCAATGCTTTATATCTTGTGTCTACTAAAATGTCTTGCTGTATGTTGTTTTAGGGCCGTGTTTGCACCCTCCTGCCTTTCCCACACTTTGATAACCAAAAGGTAAGGACACGCAGGCACACTGAGACACACTCCTCATGGGTGAGCTCACAGCCTGCATTTGAACACTCGTCCATCATGATGCATTCTAGGTGTCACCAAAATGCCACCTCATGGTTTCACACTTAATTAATGGCTCCCTTTATGAGCTCAGCTGAGAGAGCAGCGGGACAGATGATTTGTGAGGTGAACCGTGAAACTATATGGCAAAACACAAGCTGCTTATAAAGAGACTGGTTAGACTGAGGGGACATTAAATTGCCAATTAGTTCAAACTTTCGTCTAAAGCAACTTAAAGGGCAAGCTTCCAAGGGGGCTGCAGGATGACTTAAAAATATATAGATTATTATTAATATAATAGTTATAATTTATTTTATATATAATTCATATTAATATTAATTAAATAGTACACTATATTGGTACACTAAAAATGCCATTGGGAATGCACTCTTTCCACACTTAAGCACTTGACATAGTGCTTGACATAGTTTTACTTCTATAATGTGACTTATTTCCTAATTAAACAGCATTATTAATTAAAAAATGTAGGGCAGGACTGTATTTTTTATTTATTGGGAATTGATTGGATTGTGAAAAGCGTTCCATTTCAGACCCATATTGCTGTTTGCTAAAACAATGCCTAGCTGGTTAACATTATGTAACCCAATTAAAGTTACAAAGACAAAAATGTTTTGTTTGGATTGCGTGATCAGATTCCAAAAATTAAGTACTTAATTAGATTATATTACGTTTTAAAATACTCATATTCAGAGTACAGTCACTTTTTTATTGATTACATGATTACATGTCATTCTCACAATGGCAGTCAAATATTCATAATTCAGTGATTCTCCCTACTGCTTCTTTTTATCTTTTAAATGTTTCTTTCTAAATAAGCCTACTGCTGGTATACGCTCAGAAGGTCTTCCAGGTTTGTTGAATTACACACACAGACCCTCCACTAGTCATAAGCTGATCACTGAAAACTGAGACACACAGCTTTTCATCACTGCATTTACAGAAATCATATCACTTCTGTTTTCTCAACATTGCAACATTGCATATCTAATCAACTCCTGATGAACACATTTATTATTATTTGAACCTGAAAGTTATTATTTGGAAATGAAAGTTATTTATAAGCCATGGAAGGCTTTTGTCTTTTGGCAAAATTGTGACAATCTAGACAGTGACGTTAAAGTCACACTAATTCTGATATGACTGTTCAGACTGAGGTCGCATACAAAACAGACCTGTATCTAGGAAAAGATCAGACTCTATGTGGTCTGTGCTGTTCATGCTGTTATGAAAAACCCATTACAAAAAAAAAAAAACCTAGGCCAATTATTCCTTTCTGATTTTTTCTCTTTCAGTAATTGGATGGATTTCCAGGTCAAGGGGACGTCACTTTCCCGTGCTCTGCAGTGCTGGGACAAAAGTCTTCAGGAAGCCAATAAAAACAGCAAAACCGCTCTGAAGGGCTGTCCCTTCCATCTCATTGATAACTGTCAATGGCCACAGTGCAATCCAACTTGTCCAGCCCTGATTGACCAGGCCACACAACAGGAGATGACTCTGCTCCAGGTGCTGGCCAGTATGGGCTTGGACCTGCAAAAGCTAGGCTTGGATGTAAGCGGGGATATTTCAGCCAGCATGGTCAGCAATGGTGGCTAAATTAGCATTAGCGAGTGGTGGTGTTCTTATGGACACAGTTCACCTCATCCATAAATTCGAGATTGTTCAGTGGCTTCCTCTCTGGCCACTTCCAGAGATGGACCTGGGTTTGTCTAGTGAACATGTCACTGGATTTCAGTACCGACAGTCTGCCTTTAAAACCATGTTCTATCAACAGGAATGATTTCGGGTTCTCCAAGTAAGTGACCCTAAACGCCTCTAGACACAGTTAATCAATGGTTATCACAACTGCTAAATAATCTAATTCATCACTTCAGTAAGAGAACTAGTGTCTGTATTCAATGTTATTAACTAAAACTGTCTGACAGCATACCAATAGAATTAAAAGAGCTGAATTTACTGTTATTGAATCTGAAGAATGTACAAGTTGCGAATCAACAAGGATTTAGTAGGATCTTTGCATCATGTTTTGGAGAAAAACAGAGAGCAGTCTAATAACTGCATGTATTTAAAAAACAAAAACAGGACAGGACAGCAGAACATTGCAGTAACCACATTTTCCAAACATCCTGCCACAATACTTTATACGTTATGTATCTTCATTATTTCAAGTGCATGCTGTTTTAAGACGTTGTAGTCTATTTTGTAGACGAGAGTCATAAATGTGAATGGATAAATGTGGTATCTGTTTCTTTTTGCTTTATATATGTATACAGTAAGTGTGCGATTAGATATTGACAACCATCCTCAAATACAAAAGAAAAACATCTTTAAATATAATTATCTCTCATCCACATAATTGCCTGTTGTCATGACCTGTAATCCATCAAGTTCTTTTGACATTTATAGTTTGTATAAAATTATCTTGAACTCTAATAAAAGATGAATAAAAACTTTTATATGTACAAGATGTCCTTGTCGTTGGGACATTTTTTTTTTGGTCCCCATGAAGAAAACAGCTTATAAATCAAGTGATGTTTTATTATTATTTTGGTAACACTTTAAAATAAGGTTCATTAGTTAACATTAGTTAACTACCTTAGTTAACGAACTATAAATGAACAATACTTCTTCAGCATTTATTAATCTTAGTTAATATTAATTTCAACATTTACTAATACGTTATTAAAATCAAAGGTTATATTTGTTAACATTAGTTGATGCACTGGGAACTAACATGAACAGCTGTATTTTTATTAACTAACATTAACAAAGATTAATAAATACTGTAACAAATGTATTACTCATTGTTAGTTCATGTTAGTAAATACATTAATAGTCAAGTCATCTTCATTTATATAGCGCTTTTAACAAAGGATTGTTTCAAAGCAGCTTTACAGAGATAAACATATAATTTAAGGTAACAGAGATTGTTTTGGCTTTATAGCAGTTCTTGAATAATGTTATTTCCAGCTAAAGTTAATTTTGATTGATTAATAATGTTAACTAATGAACCTTTTTGTAAAGTGTTAACTTTTTGTATGTAAACATGCAGAAAGTTTTCTGTGATGGGTAGGTTTAGTTGGATGCTTTTCAACCTGACTGACCTATAATGTGAATTCCACACCTTAAAAACTTTATTTTACACCTTAGAAACTTTTTTTGACAATATAAAAGGAAAAGGAAAATTGAAGGGGAATGGCACGGTTAACAGCCAATTTACATTACAAAACACTGTGATTGAACTGATCTGTTTGAAATGTGGTCTAAGTCATTCTTGTTCAAACCCAGAAGGATTTCTTAGTTGTAAAAATGTGTGCTCAACCACAATCTTATCAGATATCCTATTTCTACTCTTCAAATGGCTGTATTGTTGCTTTCAGTAATACCAGGTAATACCATCATCTCACTAAAAAGATAACTAAATTGAACTAAATTTACTGTCTGAGAACATTGTGGACTAGAAATCAAAAACTTCTGCATTCCTGAACTGCATTTCTTTTTTTGCTAGTCCGAAATGTGTTTTAGAATTGTACATGCTTAATAATATGGGGATGTTGAAAAGCTTGTCACTGGCCATCTTTCCGGGGCATCCCCCGACTGTGGCCCGACACGCTGGAATAGGCTCCCGCATCCTGGCGACCACAGAGGATACACAGTTTGATGTTAATGTCTGGCAGGTCTGCGAATTTTGGTTTCCCATGCAATTTCAATTTCCTAAAAGAATCAAATGGAAACTTTGAGTGGGAGTTTCATGGGTAAAAAGTCTATGTTTTCACATTCGTTATTAAGCAAAGACATGACTAAGACATTTCTCAGCAGTGTTCGAACTAAATATGTCTTGAGGGGAATTTTACAACTATATCCATGCATAAACAATTCATTATAAGAGGTACAAAACGGTGAGGGAAACAGGTCATATGTAACTCTACAGACAAGACTAGACTGGCTTCCTGTAAACCAGTTTGAATAGCTGTCCGAAGTCACTTAAGTTATCAAGCAGTTACATTTCTTGCTATTGTGCGAACACAAAGTCAGGAATCTACTATATTTCACAGAAGATGTTCATTGAATAAGTAAGAACAAAATGTGTATTGCATTAAAAAAAAATCCTAAATGAACATAGAAAAGATTTGTGCTCACATCCATGATGCAACATTGTTTATTTCGCATCTCTTGGCTATTCTTCTGATTAAAATGTATGTTTTATGTGTAAAAATGCAATGTTTCAGGTGCAAATTCTGAAGCATTTAACTTTAATTTACTTCCGATAAGATACCAGGGCTGGCTAAACCACTAGAGCAGCAATGCAAGCGATGCCTCGTGTCACAAATAATACTGGAATTCTATCAGCGGCGTTGGTTCTAGAATTTTTTTTTTTTTCATTCATTTCTCACAGAGATTTTTAGTCTTTGTTAAAGGTACAATATGTAAGAATTTTGTAATAAAATATCCAAAAATCACTTGCACGGTGTGATATATTTCCTGCAGTTACAATATCCCAAAAGTTCCCAAAGAATTTTAATTTCAGAGAAATTCCCATTTTAAATAATTAGCCGTCCCGGAATTTTCACTTGTCGCCTGTCACTGACGTAATATCTGCATTATTTTTTTTTATTTTTTATTTTTTTTATTGAATACAAAAAAATACATACAACCAAGGCAAATGCATTCTTTCTACAGCGTGTAAGAATATCGCATGAACGGCTCAACACAGTATAACAGAAATATATACAAACTTGAAAATCATATCTTACATTAACTTAGGGTAAAATTAAATAAACAAATAAAGGTAAATAAGATAAAAATAAAGTTAAAAAATAAAATTAAGGGGCAATATCACACCAAATCATATGAAATTAAAAGATCAAGTAGCTTTATCGCACTCCCACCTCTCATTCCTTCAAGGGCTCTAGAAAAACACTTAAAAATCATTTTTGAACACAACAAGTAGTGGAAGGGATTTAAAAAATCTACATTTGTGAATGAAATATTTTGCCATTATTACAATGTTATTAATCAAATAAAAATTAGCACAGCAGTCTTTGGTAATTCCAAATAAAATATGTTGTAAAGTAAAAGTAAAACCATCAACAACCACCTCCTTTTCTATCAACCAGTTCTGAGTAATATCTGCATTATCCCTGCTTTCCGCTCGTGCAGTAGCATAGTAACTATGGCGACAGACGTGGACAACAGCGTTCCTTCTAGCTGCACGCTCACACTATTGTTGTTGTTTCGTTCAAACATTATGGACCATGGAAAGCAGACTTTGGGGAAAAAGGAGAACTAAAACTAGGATCAATATCAGCGTGGCGTTATCGAGATGCCGAGAACTCCACGTCCGCGACTAACTTCGACTTGACAGAGACGCTGCTCTTGCATGTAACGTTTACAGTGGCCGAGAAAGCTCAACGCGCTGCAGATAAAAGAAAACGCATGCAAATAAAAGAAAACGCATGCAAATAGAAAAAAACGTGTGCAAATAGAAAAAAACGCATGCAAATAGAAAAAACACCGGCAAATTAAGAAAACATCTTCATCAGTTTCACAACACACGTGTTTCAAATACTCACAACACCACCCAAATACAGAAACGCGCTGCATAAACTCACAACACAAATACAGAAACGCCCTGCAAATAACACAGACGACCACAACGGAAATGTTTCCAGGGGAACCAAATAAGTGACGAACCCGGCTGGGACGTGCTGGTGCTTACAGCTTAAAATTCTACTTTATTTATTTATTTATTTATTTTGCAAAACATACCGAGATTAAATTTTTATGACATACAACTTGTATACAATATACAAAATGTATTAACAAATTATTAACAATATGTTCAATGTCATCAGATTACAAACGAGAAAAGAACAATTAGCTGAAAACTAACATATATAAATAAAAAAGATAGAGAAGAACATGAAGGAAAAATATTTATCTTTCTTGTAACACTGTACAAATTGTTTCATGTTATGTTTAAATTTTCATAAAGAAAAGTTTCATAAGAAATGTTAGGTAATGTAGGGTCCAAAGTTTTAAAGTTGAGACAGATATATTCACGCATATTTTAAAAGCTTTTTTTGTAAATTAAAATTTATTTGCAACCGTTATGTTAACAGCATTATATTTCTGTGGTATGAACAGCTCTTCAGCTGATGGACACCCCGTGCTGCGTTGTCATGGGAACATTCCAGGTGAAAATAATGAGGAATTACGTGGTCTTTCGTTGCTCCTTCATCAAGTGCGTTCCACACGGCTACATAACTGCACACTAGCCCTGCTCACTCCAAAGTCCCACTTTAAGGGCTCTGCCATCTGCCCTTCTAAGGGAGTAGGGCAAAGGGAAACTCACGTGCAATAAGCACGTCCTTCCCAGTCGGGTTTGTCACTTATTTGGTTCCCCTGGAAACATTTCTGTTGTGGTCTGTGTTATTTGCAGGGTGTTTCTGTATTTGGTTGTGTTGTGAACTTTTGCAGCGCGTTTCTGTATTTGGAGCACACGTGTTGTGAAACTGATGATGATGTTTTTTATTCATTTGCAGGTGGGTTTTTTTCTATTTCTATTTCTAGCCGCTGATATCTGTCTCTCATTAGCAATCGAGCCCTGCTTCATACCACAGTCATGTTAAAAACATCAATGTATTCACTCATCCATAAGCATTATTAGATCCATAAGGTTCACGACAAGTTTGCGTCATCAACCTATTTATTGTAAGTTAAGAGGTTAGCGACCCCTAGCGGCGAAAAAAAATTACATATTGTATCTTTAAGCGTTATAAGCCATGAACCAAGGTGAATCATAACATTACAAACTTTGATTTAAGAGCCATTCCACCTACATTTCTGTCCCCAGTACATTTTATATAAAATGCATGAAAATTAACTCCTAAATAAATAATAAATAAATAAAGAAGTGTCCCGCACATTAAACTAACTGCAAATTTATAATTTAAAACAAATAATACTAAAAAAGAAAAGAAAAAAAGCATTTGTTGCATGTCTTTACCAATAAATATAATGTTTAAAATATTAAAAGCTTTCCTGTAGCTCAAATAGTAGAATGTTGGCACTTGCAACACCAAGGTCATGGGTTTGTTTCCCAGGGAAAGCTAGAACTGATAGGAATGTAAAATGTGTACCTTGAAAATGCAATGTAAGTTGCTCTGGATAAAAGCGTCTGCCAAATGCATAAATATAATATACTTCAGAAATATTTTTTTTTCATTGGTGTGTAACTTTATATCCAATATATGCTTTAAAATGTTATTTTTCCAAAAATTGTTATTATTATTGCCTTTATTGTCATTGCATAACAACGAAATTTAAATTGCACATCCCCTGGTGGTGACATATAATATGACAAGACAACACTAATACATAAGTAAATACATTATATAGCCTATATATATAAAAAAAACATTGTCATTAAAATGCAGTGCAGTCCAAATGGTCATGAGTTCAGATATTTTATAGCATTTGGATAAAAAACTATCTAGAAGTGTGACCCTGGAAAGATCTGTAATTTGATCTAATATTTTAGATAAAATACACAATTTAGTTGTGTCCCCGGGTTTTCACACAGTCCTGTTACCCTAACACATACCCACTCTAAAAAAACATTCCACAAGACACATTTTTACAGGAAGTTGCATCCTCTGGGTCTTCTGAATGCAATGGGAAGATCAAAAGTCCTCTCATTTTAATTTCTGTAGCCTATATTTGATGAAATTGTAACTATGACTGAGAAGGTCAATCTCAACATGTTACGTAAATTATTTCTTAGATGTTATTTGTTTAAAAATGATTAACTTTAGGTAAGTCACTAGAATTTGCTCAGTGTCCTCATGCCATTAGCATGAATGCTGTGTGGCCATATGTCATGTATTTGATCATTTTTTGCTTTAAAAAGGCAATCCTGTTCCTTTCAGTCCTGCATGTTACTCATGTGAAAATCGGTCAAAAATACAAAACTTTGTACTTTACGCCTTTAGTGATAGAAAGAACTACAGTCCCATGAAGCACTGCAAACAGTAGGCTATAATTGAATTAAGAACAATGGAGGAATATAAAACTACTTTTTTAAAAGTGTTTATTATATTTATGTTAAGGTAACACTTTACAATACGGTTAATTAGATAATATTATTGCAGTGATCTAACATGAACAAATAATGAATGACTGTATATTAACTAACGTTAACAAAGATCAACAACAAATGTATTCCTCATGTTAGTTCATGGTAATACATTAACTAATGTTAACTAATGAACCTAGGTGTAAAGTGTTACCTATATTTCTTTTATTTATTTATTTTTTAGTTTATTGCAAAATATGCATATTGAAATTATATATTATTATTTTGAGAGCGTAAAGAGAGCGACTTGATTACGGTACTGCATGGGAGTGGGACAGAGCTAAAGAGTTCTTTTGATGCGTTTAGCTTGTTTCAAATCTCTGATTGGTGGAATTTTCACTACAGCATCATGGGTAATTATTACGATTATTTTAAAACTTTTGCTGCGTCCCAATTCGCATACTATCCGTCCTAAATAGTATTCGAAAATAGAATTAGTACGTCCCAAATCGTAGTATGTTGAAATGAGTGTTCCAAAGAGACCCGGATGGTCTACTATATCCGGTCAGAATCCGAAGTGCAGATCGTTGCGCACTCTAACGGCTGATATTGCCCACAACCCATCGCGCGCTGGACGAGGATTCGGTTAGAACTACAAACACGACTGAAAAGTGTTCAAAAACTACAGACATGGAGGACGCGCGAGTCCGACGGTTATGTAGAGAGGTTTAGATAAAGGGAATTGAGTGATTAATGATCAGTATCTAACCTCACGAAAATGTATTTATTCAATGTTGTCCACATTATATTGCATCTGCAGCATTGTGGACTTTGGCAAAGATACGTTTAGCCATTAACTTTTAAATGCATTATTATATTCAAATTCCAAACACATGAGTTGAGTCTCGGCATGAAAGCCCCATGACTGGCAGATGAACGTGCGACAACAATTCTCTCCGAAATGGTAAGAAGTTATATTAGATTGAATGGAGGAATTTAACTGTGACGAGATGATTGACAGGGCAGTTTACGGTGACAGGATGTACGCGACAGAGCTGTCCGTTAAAGATGGCGAAGTAGTATGTCCCAAAGCTTGCCTACTCTTTTGCTACACACTCAAAAGTATGTACCTTTTCTTCACAAAAAGAGTACATACTTTTAGGGCGTAGTATAAGTAGGCGAATTGGGACGCAGCATAAGTTGAAATAATAGGCTACAGCATAGTTTTTACTTCCGGAACCAAACTGTTGCTCTTTACAGTCCCTGTAAAGGCAATTCTACAAAAAAATTCTAAACACATTATAAATGTTACAAATGTATTGCTAAAACATATTACAAAGACTGTGAACTGTGAAGTACTGAAATGCGGAGTTAGACCGTTAAACAGTTTTTCACCATTGCTATTTTATGGATTTTTTGGGCGGGACTAAAACAGGGCTCGATGACGCACTGGAGCCCATGAGCTCGTGGACACGCCCCTACTTGATGACACACCGAGACCACTGAGGCTGATCTCTCCCGACCCCATTCGCATTCGCCGCTCAAACGCGAGTTACTGTCAGTACTATTACTACAGCCTACTGTTTGCTAGCTAGCTAAGCCTTCGACACGGAAATGCATATAGGCTACTACCTGGATGCGATCATGTACAAAACAGATCGGTGTCTTTATTTAAATTTCCTAAAAACGATCACATCAAGAAGAGGTGGATTAATTTTGTGTAGAGCCAACCTTGATGAAGAGCTGAGGATCACCGCCAACAACACCCTCCTCTGTAGTGATCATTTTACACAGGATCGTTTTATAAACTTTCCTCTGAGACAACTGGGATTCACTGATAATCCGCTGTTACTGGTGAACGGGGCCGAAACGACTATCCCCCGCCAGCGTTCATCCTCCCGTCCCGAAAGCAGTACCACCTAATATTGCCGTCGACAGCTTTCCCGCTAGTGGGCGTGGTTTCAGCGCAGCCAGCGGACACGCCCCCAGCGTTTGAGAGCAGAGAATAATGCTCATTTTTTCAAGATTTTGATAGCTTATTTAATGTACTTGCCGGCTTTTTTTATCGTTCAAATTTGGCTGGATGGCTAATAACACATTTTTCTGTGGTGTGACATACTCAGAACACATACTTAATTTTGACTTTACAGGGACTTTAAGCATATTTCCAACTAATTAAAAATATAAACACATAAAACATCACTATATATTTTAATAGCTAGCCTAAATAAGCTAAAAAAAATGAAAATATTGATCTTCTTTATTTGCCTTTATGCTTGTTTGGCAAAGTGAAATCCGCAATATGATCTCGGGTCGCTTCGGGTGGGGTTTTAATTTCCTGCACCATTTGACGTACCCTTGAGATAACGTATTGTGGTTTTGATAGGTTACATCTTCCTGTTTTCGTTAAAACCACAGTCAAATATTCATCTCAACTTCTATTAACTAACGACAGATATATAGAGATATATCCTACAGTGGTCATATAGGTCATTGTTTTAAAGTGCACAAGCATGCTTGCGTGCACTTTGACAAACTTTCCATATCTAACGACATGCATCGCTTTGTTTTTTTTACTCGAAGTGGTTTGAGAAAAGGAGCTCTCATCTGTGTTTTGCTTTCTTTGTGATTTTGGGGTGGGGGGTTGTGTGTTTCTTTTCTCTCTCTTACTCTTTGATCTCTTTTTGATGAAACTCAAAGCTTATAGCTGTAAACAATCTATGACCTGCTTTTAGTTTAACCAGTACAAATTCTTTCGCCTTTGCCCAGATTCTCTTTTTAAATTGTCCCGGATTATCAAATATTTTTTGTGCGTAACCTTTATTTGCCTAGCTGTCATTTTTTTTAAATGTAAATTGCATATGTTTCCATGACATAACAGAACCATTTTACATTTTCTTTTTAATCCAATGCATTTGGTCAAATTCTGTTTCATCGAATTCTGTAAGACAAAAATAATAATAATTTACACGTTCTTTATTTTTTAGCATAAAAGTCTTTTTTAAAAGATTCTGCTCAATCTTAAGTCACTTATCAGTCATTAAATAAATAAAACAAAAAAAAACACCAATGGTTTTTGCACAAACAGGTAAGTGTACAGGTGATCGGACCAACTGAGGTTTATTCACAGTTTGTGCGAGCGAAGTGCAGCAGTTCCTTTACCATGCAAATCACCTGAGTTGTGGCCGAAACACGTCTTCCTGCTTAGGCCTCTTTTCCTGGCAACAATGTACACACAAACCCACAACTGCACACGTGCAGCAGTGTGCGTTTACCTGTGCAAAGTTTAAACTTGGGGGGAGTAACAAGTGGTTGAGGACAGGGAACTTCAAAGAACAGAATAGTGGGTAAAAGCATGTTAGCCTAAATAAATTGTTGCAGTTTTATAGTCTGTCCTTGTTTATAGCCTTTAGTTCAGGATTTTGACAGAACTTTAGTACATTGTAAAACATCACAGAATAGAGAATAGTCAAGAAGAAAGGCATGCTGTGGTGTGATACTTTACAAAAATCGTGCTTTCTTATCATTCAACACGATTCTAGTGGATAATTATATCTATTCTGCACTGTTAAATGTCGCTGTAGATTTAGCAGCACAGTACAGTAAAAATCTACAGTACAATGCTGCATTTCTATATTACAGTAAAATACCGTAATTTGCATTGCATTCTGGGTAACTTTTTTTGAACAGGAACATTTTACAGTATATTTTAGTGTTGCTGTAACCTGGCTGTAATGAGCCATGCAATAATACGGGGAAATAAAGCCATTCCATCATTTAGATTCTGTTTAGTCACATTG